>OY728140.1:181103583-182353583 GCA_963277665.1 Viscum album
TGGATGAACCACATTCTTTGCCTAAAACAGTCAATCCTAACATGGATGATACTAATCCATACCAAGGATGACGTCGTAAGGCCTCGACGCTACTACTAAGAGATCCAACCGTTACTCTCGGCTCCAAGGGTTGAGTCACACTGTCGGCATCAGTGTGTGGTAACTGGTCTCCTCCAGTAGATGTCTCACAAGTGAGGGTCAAGTCAACAGTCAACTGGAACCTCTTAGTAACATCACAAAAGAGGACAGGAAAGAAAACATCACAAAGGTATGCGTCTTTTATTATTGCAGCTCATATTACAAGACGCTACACAAAAGCAACATCAACATGGAACTAGAAGTACAAGGGACGTATCCACTAGTTCCTCCCCTGTCCACCTGCTCCCAGAGCTCCAGCATTTGTCGCTGCCTCAACCTCGGTGGCTCCCTCCAAGCCTGCGGATCGAGGAGTCGGACAGTCACGTGCCAGGTGACCCTTTCCACCACAGGAGTAACATTGTCCGTTTCTGGCACGCCTGGCTCTGACCCCACCTCGGGTGCCCCGCACCACCGGTCCTAAAACTCGAGATCGCCCAACTGCTGGTCTGGTCCTCCTGGACCTCTGCTTCATCTGTCTACTGCCCACAGATGACTCGGCTTCTGATCGAAAAACACGCGGCAAAGGCAGAATCTCCTGTACACGCTCGGGGTGTAGAGGTACTGGCACAAACTCCACCCTGAAGAAGGTCTCGAAGTCTTCCCATTCGAAGTTCATCTCATCGCAAAACTGAAACAAGTGGCTCCACCACCTACCTGTTGCTGCCTGAAGGAGGCTGGTAGCAAAGATCACCATGAAGTCTGCCGGCGTCCCCACTAGCCTGAAGACTCTCACCACAGCCTCCAGCCAAACCTCAGCCGCCTGTGGGTCCGTCTCTCCCCGGAACCTGGGTGGCCTCTGGCGCTGGAACTCGTGCAGCGCGCTCAAGCGTCGTGCATCGCCTACTGCTGGGGCTGGTGGCATCGGTGGCCCAACGTATGGTAGTACCGCTGGTGCCTCCGCTGGTGCCTCAACTGCAAGAGGGCCCTGTACCGAAGCCTCGTCGCTCGACAGACTGTCAGCACGCTCATCCCTCCGGGCTCTAGCTGGTCGTCTGAGAAAAGACATCCTGAAAGAAACAACGTAACACGATCAAACGATTATACCTGGTGAGCTGACCTGGTTTGAGCTGTTTTAAGGGAAAAAAACCTTTGAAAACACACACGCAATCAGTGTTTTCGTGCACAAAGTCGGAAATCAGTTGTCAGGGTCCTGGTGTATGGATACGTCGGCCGCCCGCACCAACACTGGACTCCCTGAACTGAAAACCACACTCGGTACCCTTAACACTATTGCTTCACAGAAAGAAAGATCAGAGTCTGCGGTAGAACCGACCACCTCTGATACCAATTTGTCACGACCCGTCCTCGGGGCCCGTGCAGTGACTACCCCAAGCCCGCCTTCCCTAGGCCAGGGGCTGGCGACTAGCACCAAAGGCGTAAAATCCCGATAACTGGGAAGGCATTGCCTTTATAAAGAAAACAAGCACCACAGAGTACAAGCGGAAGTAAAACACTAAGTACAAAAAGAAGAGCTGAAAGTAAAAAGGGGCCGGAAATACAAGCCCAACTGTAAAGTACAACTCGAAAGGGAAAACAGCGACTGAAAAGTAAAGCTGCTACGCTGAGATGTCCACTGGAAATCCCACCTGAAGGGTGGGTACAGATAGCTCCTCTGCTCCTCGGGTTCCGCCATCCGCTCCGAGTATGTCCCGCCCAGTGTCCACCTCCAGGTACCGCCTCGTCGTATAGTCCACCTCCAGGTACCGTCCAGTCCTTGAACCTTCGGCTTCTGTCAGCACTGTCCGTCGTCTGCAACCAACACAACGAGGTGCGGGCATAGCCCGTGCAGGGGTGAGTATAACGATACTCAGTAGGGACCCCGAGACCCTCAAGGTCTAACTAAAACCAACAAGGATAAACACAAGAAGATCTCAACAGATAAACCCTACTTAGGTATATGCCCATACATATACCTAAGTTATCAAGTAACCCATCTCAATCATGAGGAAACACAAGGATTGTGAAAACGACGGATAACCACTACCCGGGTATATGCCCATACATATACCAAAGTTAGCAAGTGACCCATCTCAATCATGAAGTAAACACAAGGTCAAAAGTCTCAGCTCAAACCAGGATTTTCATTATCGAAACCGTAACTGCTGAAGAGCTCTGTCTCTAGAGTGTACAGTGGTCCTGTCACGACTCCGAGGTACTGCTCACTAACCTAAGACTGCTGAAGTACTCCTCCGCCGAAGAACACGGTTCATCCGCGACGCCGTATCCGCGACGCGATGTACTTCTTCTGCGTCATCTCTTCCGCGACGGTTTTCCACGACGAACGCCTTCGACAACGACTCTTCCTCCGACGTCAAAGGAATCGACACCGATATTCCACGACTCCGTCAACGTGCGACTATCGAGGTAGAGATTCTTGAGTTCGTTGTTCTCTTTATAATTTGACTTTCCCCAAGACTTGACGAGGAACGCCCTTTTTCCGACGAAGAATGTCGCACCGCTCTTCTTCGTCTTCGGTGTCAACGAGAGAGAACACCGCACCTTCCTCGGACAACCTTCGTCGGCGTACAAGGATTCGCCAACGGCGTGCCTCTTCGGACGCGTCTCTTCGTCAACGGAATTGACAGAAGACTACCGCGATGCCCGATCTCCGCGACGTCGACTTCCGCGGACATAGTCAAATCCTTGAACTTATACCCGAGGTAGGGGTTGTTGTTTAATTCTTTATTTATTTCATTCTTGCTCGTGGTTTGTATGACTAACGTGAGAATGTTATTCTTAAAAGTTGTGTTGTTATTTTAACGTGAGGGGGGGCCGGACCGCATGAACACGGCCGAACCCCCTCCATCGTTCATGTTGATTATTCTTGCGGGCGGAAGCAAGGTGGCGTGGTGCCGTCGCACCACGCGGATGATTGTACGTTTATCTTACGCGATGCCGTCGCGCGCGCACCTTAGAAAAAACAACAAGAACGCGACGCCGTCGCGCCGCTTTGAATGATTATCAAGCACGGCGAAGGGGCGCGGTGCCGTCGCACCGCGCCGGATTACGAACGCCGCGGCCGGTTCCGGGCCGCGGCGGGACGAGGAGACCGCGGCCGGTTCCGGGCCGCGGCGGAAGAGAAGACCGGCGGCCGGGCCGCCGGCGTCAGTAGCCGAAAGGGGGACCGGAATTTCCGGTCCCGTTTGAGAAAACCGGCCGCCCAGCTGGCCGGCCGGAAGGCTTTAAAACCGGGGGAAAATTAATCCCCCGGCCGCCTAATAAAAACCCCCCCTCTTTAAGAGGGGGGCGGTTTTTTTTTTTGAAGAAGGGGGGGCAGCCGGCCCCCCGGTTCCGTTCCAGCAAGCCCCCCCCACGTGGCGGGGGGCGTTTCTTTTAAAAATCGGCGCGGCTAAGCCGCGCCGCCAGAGGAAAATCGGGGGGGCTTAGCCCCCTGCGTGCCGACCGTGTGCGGCCAAGCCGCCGCGGCACCCCGCGTGCGCCGCCCTCCAGCAAAGCGGGAGCTTTGCTCCCCGCAAGCCGACCGCGTGCGGCCCCTCGCGGCCCGCCGCCACCGCGGCCCGCCGCCACCGCGGCCCGCCGCCACCGCGGCCCGCCGCCACCGCGGCCCGCCGCCACCGCGGCCCGCCGCCACCGCGGCCCGCCGCCACCGCGGCCCGCCGCCCCCGCCCCCGCGGCCCGCCGCCGCCGCCGCCGCGCCACCCGCCGCCGCCGCCCGCCGCCGCCGTCCGCCGCCGCCGTCCGCCGCGCCGCCCCGGGGGGGGGGGGGGGGGGGGGGGGGTGGGTCGGGCCAGGTCGGCCCGGACCCGGACCCCCCCGTTTCGAACCTGATTTGGTTTTTGGCTCATAACTTGAGCCTCGGACCTCCGAACGATGAACCGTCTGCGGCAACGCGATCCTTGGATCGAGACGGTCGTTTCGGTATATCGCACTCTAGGTTTCGGTTAACTTTGAGTTCGGCCGGGTTGGTTCGTTCACGAAACCAACCAGGCCTTCGGAGCGGAAACGCTCATATCTTGAGCCACGAACGTCCGATTGACGCGCCGTCAGTCGCGTTGCGTTCCTCTTAGTGAGACGGATCTTTTGGCATACTCCGCCCGAGGTTTGGACGCAGGTGGAGTACGGTCGGGTTGGTTTTGCCTTAAAAACCAACCGGGCCCCGGAGACGAAAATGCCAATAACTCACAGACCGGGCGTCCGATTGACGCGCCGTCTGTTTCGTTGACTCCCTCTTGATGAGACAGAACTTTTGACATACTCCGCCCGAGTTTTGGATACAGTCGGAGTATGGCCGGGTTGGATTGTACTCGAAATCCAACCGGGCCCCTGGAACGGGAAAGCTGATATCTTTCAGACATGACGTCCTCTTGACGGACCGTCAGCGGCGTTGGTGGTTACGTTGAGTAACGGTCCCTTTGAGTTTACCCTATGGGAGTTCGGGGTACAGTTGAGATACGGCCGGGATTGGTTTCGCTCTCGAAACCGACCGGGCCCCTGGGACGAAAAAGCTAATAACTCACAGACCGGGCGTCCGATCGACGCGCCGTCTGTTGCGTTGAGACCCCTGTGAAGAGACGGACTTTTGAGACACTTCTTCGTGGGACTTTGAGATACTTGGAGTATCGACCTGTAGCTCGTGGAGCGGACCCTCCCAGTGACGAGCGTGCGAAGTACGGAGACCGTGTAGCTGGCTGAGACCTGACGACTGCTTGACCGACTCGACTTGGAGTGAGTCGACTAGCCCAGTGGACGGAGCACTACTTTCTGAGGTGCAGACCCATGGCGGACGGAGCACTACCTGTGTGACAGTGCAGACCCGCGGTGCTCGTCCGGAGAGTACCTCAGCAGGCTACTAGGGGGTGTGCACTACGGAGTTTGGGTGACATACCTCGGCGGGAAGCACTACTGTGTTTGGGTGGCTGGCCCGCAGTACTCGACAGGAGGAGTACTTCAGCAGTCTTAGGTTAGTGAGCAGTACCTCGGAGTCGTGACAGGACCACTGCACACTCCAGAGACGGAGCTCTTCAGCAGTTACGGTTTCGATAATGAAAATCCTGGTTTGAGCTGAGACTTTTGACCTTGTGTTTACCTCATGATTGAGATGGGTCACTTGCTAACTTTGGTATTTGTATGGGCATATACCCGGGTAGTGGTTATCCGTCGTTCTCACAATCCTTGTGTTTCCTCATGATTGAGATGGGTTATTGATAACTTAGGTATATGTATGGGCATATACCTAAGTAGAGTTTATCTGTTGAGATCTTCTTGTGTTTATCCTTGTTGGTTTTAGTGAGACCTTGAGGGTCTCGGGGTCCCTACTGAGTATCGTTATACTCACCCCTGCACGGGCTATGCCCGCACCTCGTTGTGTTGGTTGCAGACGACGGACAGTGCTAACAGAAGCCGAAGGTTCGAGGACTGGACGGTACCTGGAGGTGGACTATACGACGAGGCGGTACCCGGAGGTGGACCACTGGGCGGGACATACTCGGAGCGGATGGCGGGACCCGAGGAGCAGAGGAACTATCTGTACCCACCCTTCAGGTGGGATTTCCAGTGGACATCTCAGCGTAGCAGCTTTACTTTTCAGTCGCTGTTTTCCCTTTCGAGTTGTACTTTACAGTTGGGCTTGTATTTCCGGCCCCTTTTTACTTTTCAGCTCTTCTTTTTGTACTTAGTGTTTTACTTCCGCTTGTACTCTGTGGTGCTTGTTTTCTTTATAAAGGCAATGTCTTCCCAGTTATCGGGATTTTACGCCTTTGGTGCTAGTCGCCAGCCCCTGGCCTATGGAAGGCGGGCTTGGGGTAGTCACGGCACGGGCCCCGAGGACGGGTCGTGACATAAAGGAAAATAAAATAACTTAAGAGAAGACGTTACCTTTAAATCGGGTAACTCTCATTGGTTAGAACAAAAATGATTTATTGAAGGTCCATCTGCCTAAGGTAAATATTCTATGTGGAAGAGAGGGATCATGAGAAATTATTTTTTTCAAAGGATGAACAAGGCAAAGGTATTTATAGGTGTGTGTAATTAGTTATATGAGAGGGATTTTTATAAGGGGGAGGATGGGCTCTTTCAAAATTTTTGAAACAATTATTTTATTATATAATGATTTTTTACTTAAAAAGGTCCAAAAAGTATTAAATTAGAAGAAAAGATGTCTCTTGTTCAAATTAAATTCTTCCAATAAGTGTTGTATAGGTTTTGGGTATTTTTTTAATATTTAAAATCTTATTTATTTAAATCATTCCTTAATGAGGTAAAAAATGATTCATTATTGTGTCATATATAATTTTATTTATATGATGCCTAAATATTATAAATAAAATACAATGATATAGGAAGTATTTTTAGATTTCTAATTAATGTTTATAGTCAAATATATGAATTATATAACCACAAATTAATTTTTTTTAGAAATACAATACATGTTTATGGTATTTTTCTACTTTAAATAAAAAGTTATTAATGGTATTATCTTACCAAAATGACTTTCAAAGGCCCAAAATATCACCCAAGGATTTTATTTTTCAGCCACGACTCATAAAATAAGGTTATGACAACTGTTAAGGTAATTTTATATTATTATAATATTGTTTTTAACATAAATTACCCAATTTACCTTTAACTGTTGTAAATAAAAGTCAAAAGTTATTATTCACAAAAAATTACTTTCATCTTATTGAACCAAATATTACATACTGATAACAACCATATATTTTTTATTTTATGAATTCAATTCACAGAAGTAGTGAAATTTCCTTTAAATGATAAAGTCAGTTTATTAACATCTACTCAGTGTTTTCACTATTCATCAAAAATTAAAGGTTTTAAAAAAATACAAAAACATCATCCAGAGATATATTTGATATTCTAAATCCAAAAATTTTGTCTCTTTTTTAAAATTCAAAACATTGAAGTTTCATTAAATAATTTTAAATTATTTCCCGTTGTTAAAATTAAAAGAATCTTTTTAAAAAATAATAACTTTCAAAAGATTGACACTTGTTTATGTTCAATTTCAATGGGAATTTACTTCCAATGATCATCATTAGATTGAATTTTAAAAATATAATATAATTACACATTAAAACCATTTCAAAAATAATATAACTATATAAATAAATTAGATTAAAAGGCAGTATCGAATTAAAATACAGTTTTTTAACTATTCCTTAAAAAATGTATGTTAATAGAGAAATACAAACAATTTACACAAAGAAAATTTTTATGTTCAGATTCTAAATAAAAATTTTATTTTGTCAAATAGAACAAATAAAAGTGATAAAAACTATATTTAAAAATGGTTCACCATTAAAAGGTGGTGAATCAAACTTTTAATGAATATAAGACTATTTGGGATTAATATTAGATTCATTCTAATTTTAAGCCTCTAGAATTTATTTGATAAATGTAAAAACATTTAATACACACATATAATCCTGTTTTTGTTAGTTTTATTCATTATCTCTATTACAATGTCTATGCATTAACTACCATTTAAAATAATATAATATTATTATTTTTCAGTATGACTAGGCATTGTGTGAAATATAAGATTTCAATGAAACTAGTTGTAGCTTATCGGGTATTCCATCTAACATAGATTCCCCTATTATGTGATATTAATATTCAATACACAAATATTTATAAATATGAAAATTTATTATTCATAATTTACTAGGGATGTTACATCCTACACCCCTTTTGGTAATTGATTTCTCACAATTTTTATTCCCATATCTAATAAATGTGGGTATTATACCCTCATTTAATTTTAAGATTACTAGGTTTCCAATTAATCCATATGGGTTTTCACCAAAACTTTTACCTGATTGATTACGTTATTTCGCAACACATGCTCTCTTCAGCAACAAATTTTTATTGGTTGTTCCTGATAAGATTGATTCTCTTCCAACTTTACTACCTCTGGGTTCAAAACTTGATATGGATTCAACATATAAATTCTCGACATTTAAACATGAAAAAAATTGTGTACCTCATATAAAAATGGTGGTAAATCCACTATATAGGAAACTGATCCTACTTTATCTAATATTTCATACAGTCCAAGGATCCTCAAACTCTTCTTTTCCTTCTTACCAAAATTCATTACACTTTTCCATGGTGGAACATTGATAAAGACATAATCACCTTCCACAAAAGTGAGATCCTTCCTATGGTTATCCACATAACATTTCTCCCTGCTCTAAGCTATTCTCATGTGCTTCTATATCAACTGAAATATTTCTACCATATGATCTACCAATTCTGGTCACCTCAACTTCCTTTCAGCTACATCATCCCAAAAAGCTGCAGTTCGACACCACTTCCCATATAATTACTTAAATTGGTCCATTTGTATACTGCAATGAAAAATAATAATATATGAAAATTAAACCAATGAAAGATGTTAGTCCAAACATCCTCGGTAATCCATTGAGAAAGAACGTAACATATCTTCCAAATTATGAATTATTCACCCTGACTGCCCATCTGATTGAGGATGAAAAGATTTAATAAAATTTAATTTAGTACCCAACAATTTATAAAGGTCATTACCAAAGTTAGAAGTAAATCTTGGATCATGATCTGATATAATAGAGATGGGAACTCCATGAAACATCACAATCTCTTTAACATATAACTGAGAAAGATGATCTAGAGAAAATTTATCTCAAATATAAAGGAAATGAGAATATTTTGTCAATCGATCAACAATAACCAACATATCATTATTATCTCGAGCTGTCTTTGGTAATCCCACATCAAATTTCGTGGATATATTTTCCCATTTCCACTCTGGCACCGATAAATACTGAATAATCCATTTAGGTAACTACCTCTCATCATTAACTTGTTGATAAATCAAACACTTCACATAAAATTCAACAATATCTCTTTTCATTCCATCCCACTAGTAATACTCCCAAAAGATCACGATACATCTTAATATTTCTAGGATGAACTGAAAATGGAGAACTATGAACATCACATAATTACTATTTCTTCTAATATTAATCACAAGTGAAACCTAATATCTTCCCAAACCTCAAAACACAAACATTATCAATGTTAAAATCAGAAAACATACCATTCTGAACCATCTATACCTTTTTCAAAAACCCACTGTCTTCCTTATGGGTTTTCTTAAATCTGACTAATAGAGATTATTTCACTGACACCTAAAACAAAATAAATTAATTTCCTTCACCAATAGCTTCTATGACAAAGTTCATGAAATCATTAATCAAAATATCTTATACCTAACATAACAAGGTTATTTTAGCCTTATTATTTCGTCTCAAAACATCATCCACTTTATTTGCCTTTCCTCGATGGTAATTAAATATGCAATCATAATCCTTGATTAATTCCAGCTATCTTATCTTAATCTTGTTCAATGCTTTCTTAGTGAAAATATACTTTAAACATTTGTGGATAGTATTTATTTCACATTTTTCTTCATACAAATGATTCCTTTGTATTTTTAAAATAAGAAAACAACAGTAGCTAATTCCAAATCAGGTGTATGGTATATTAACTCATGTGGTCTCAACTGATGTGAATCATAAGAAATTACATGATCATTATACATTAGGACACAACTAAGTCATTTCAATGACGTGTCATTATAGATAACAAACTCACAATTTCAAGAAGGCGGTGCCAAAACTGGAGCATTCACCAATCATCTTATTAAATTCTTGAAAACAATCATCACATTTTTTTGTCCATATGAAC
The DNA here is from genome assembly GCA_963277665.1 of Viscum album. Lineage (NCBI taxonomy): Eukaryota > Viridiplantae > Streptophyta > Magnoliopsida > Santalales > Viscaceae > Viscum > Viscum album. Next base: position 181,113,424 of record OY728140.1, read on the forward strand.
TTTAAACCTTTTCAACTTAAATTGTCATTGGACTAGATAACCATGAAAAATTCTCAAGGAACATCCTATAATAACATGATATATTATGAAAACTATGGATCTTGGTTATATTTGTTGGTCTTGACCATTCTTCAAAAAAATTTGTTTTATAAGGATCAAGAGTTATTCCATGTTATTGAAACAATGGGACCATCAATTTAATATTTTTTTAACCACAACTCACATTTGCTAAATTTTCCAAAAAAAATATATTCTATATTATGGTTTTTAGGACATCCATTGAATGACTTGTAGGACCTCGGGACACCCTGAGAGGGGAGGGGTGAATCAGGGAGTCAACTTTTTCTTCTTAAAGTTGTGGATCTTGTTCCCACGTTGGTAGAAACTACTTAAACCTGTATGATGGATATGATCAGCAATGAAACATTCACATGAAAAGAGATAACACTGGAATTTTACTTGGTTCACCACTAAGGGATATATCCAAGGAGCATACGCCGACAAGTTATCAGTCGTAGCAAATTCCACTAATCATTACTAGTTGTGGATTACAATGGTTCGGGAATAGTCACTCTGTCCCAGGCTCACTCCCTTTACAAAAGGTTCAGGGATAGCTCACTGCGTCCCTCGGGTCACTCCCATTAACTACCCCTGGCTCATTGCCGTTGGTCAAGTCCCGCTCAGTTTATAGACGTGAAGGTCTCTTCAATAGATTTTCATTGAAGTCTTTGTCTCCTGTTCAGTATGAGACTTTGCTTGCATCAGAGTCCTAAGTTGATTCTCTTTTGTATTCAACAATCTACTTTAGTTAAATTACTGAATACACTATGCCTTCTTCTTCTCATCCTTTGATTCTCAATACTAACACCTGAGTGTATTGATATATTCCCCTCTTTCTATGCAGATATGAGTTTAGTTGCACGAACCATTCCTCTTCTTTTCGCAAAGAACAACGTGGATGTTAAACACCAGTCTTGTGTGTGAGATACAACTATTATTCATAAAACCAGATTTTTCATTGTTCTTTCGTCTTTGAAAACGAATACATCATCTATTTCACTGATGGTATAGAGCATTATTTCAGCTTTCGTTCAGCTCTAAAAGGATGAGCCTACTCCAAAATCACCTGGCACTTTTCTCCAAGCCTGGTGCACAAGTCTTCAGCGCGCATGTCCAAACTGGCGCGCAAGTGTCACCAAAGCACCTGTGAGATGCTTCCTTCCCCAACTAAAAACTTGGGCGGCCCACTTCCATTCTCTCCCAAACCACCTTGGGCGCTCAGCCAACAATCGGCGCACAACCTCTACTTGTGCGACCCAAAAACCACTAGCACGGCTCAATCACCTGTGCGATGAGATCTCGAACAATCTCTAAGATTTTAACTACATGGAAAATGAGGAGGGGTGGTCCAGTATTTATAGGCATTTGGTCAGCATGCATGGCGGTGCGCAAGTCACCCCTCGGTGCGCAAGTCTCGGCATACAGCTCATCTCCCCTAGCCTCTGTCGTGCAACTCACTTGTGCAACCCCACCAATATATGTGCGACCGTAAATCCTTTTCCATATTTTTATGTTTTGATCTTGAAAATAAATTGGCATGCAAGTTTCCAATCCTTTTAGGCAACGACGTGGAAGTCTCTTCACGGCGCACAGGTCACTTGCGCGACCAGCACAACACTTGTGCGACCCTCTTTCCTTTGCCATTTTCCATGTTCTGATGTTGAAAAACATATGGCGTGCATGTTTCCTCTCCTTCAAGTACATGGCATGCAAGCCTCTTTGCCAAAACCACTTTTCTTCATTTGTCAATTTTCAGGCCCAAAATTTTGGCAAACACTGAGAAACGGTGCCACCTTGTATCTTCTCTTTTTGTCGGCCTCCAGACCATCCATTACTGTGTCGATGCTTCTTGAATAAAACATGGATCGTTATCCACAGTCCTTGAACTCGGCATGCCACCGTGGAATCTCCTTTGTCAAAAAAATTTTATGTCGTTTGTTTGCTTTGTCAATAAGCACATTCACCTCAAAAGCACTTCTTCATGGTGATCTGTATCCTTCAGCAAACTCTTCTGATTTTATCACAAACTCAACTATTGTGATATGTATTGTTTGAAGGCATAGATTTAGCATCATCATCATATATGATATTGTGATGTGCATGGCTATCATAGAATTCCAATCCCCGCACGACCATATTAGAATTCCAATCATTTTCACATTGTCTTCTTTTTCAACTGCCATGATATACTTCATGCAAACCAAATGATTCAATTCATCAAGAAGTCTCTTACATGGTTCTAATGAAATAATGAGTAATTGCAAGGTCTTCATCCAAAAACCCCATTCTTCATTAATAATCCTCAGATGGATTACACCTCACATTCTTCATTTTTGTAAACAATGTATCACCTTTGACATGTGTTCTTTTAACTTATGATAAGTACAACAATAGTCTAAATTACCATTCCTCTACTTCATCAGAGTACTTCATGATCTCCTTCATTTTGATCTTCCATTCCTCCATTTCATTGGAGTACTTCTTGATCTCCTTCATTTTTATCTTCATTGAAAACTATTTACAACAAATAAAACCTTAAACACAAAGTGGTTCCAACATGACTTTTACGTTATTTTTTATTATTATGATAATCCAAAATATCATCAATAAACATGACCACAAACATATCCATAAGCTCAAGGAAAATTCTATTCATAAGTTCCATGAATACAATAAGTGCATTTGTTAACCCAAAAGGTATAACTAAACAATCATATTGGACATGTCTAGTATGAAACAATGCCTTCATAATGTCTGATTCCATTACATTCAACTGGTGGGACCCTGACCACAAATCAATCTTTGAAAAATACTGAGCACCCGAGAGATGATCAAAAAAATGATCGATATAAGGAAAAGGATACATATTGTTAACAGTGATGTTATTCAATTCTCTATAATCAATGAAAAATCTCATTGAACAATCTTTCTTTTTAACAAACAAGAAATGAGATCCTCATGGTGATGTGCTAGGTCGAATGAAACTGTAATCTAATAACAAGTGAAATTTCCTCTATTACTCTAAAAGATCAATTTGAGCCATTTGATAAGGAGGTTTGATGTTTTCTGAGCATTAGGAACTATGACAAGAGTATATTCAACTTCTCGATCAGGTATTATACCATAATACTAATCAGAAAAAACATCAAGATACTCATTTACCATTTGAACATCATAAATCTGAACAGTTCCTTTGTTTGCAACAATATGTTCACGGTAACATTCAATTCTATATTTTACTAGTTTCTCACCTTCTCAATGTTTTATCAAAATCGAGAGTTTATTCATGTACAAAAATTGATAATCTTTTTGAATGGAAACTTCTTTAGCATTGGAGTCAATATTAGCATGATAAACAGAAATTTAATCCATACCCAAAATAACATCGTACTATTCTTGATGAAAAACTATAAGGTTTGTAGGTAGATTTTTTCTACACACAAGGACTATAATGTTCCTATAATTTATTTCTGTCTCAACATTTCCTCCTAGTGTTTTTTCCATAATTTTAGGGTTCATACCTTGACATGGAATTCCCAATTTAATTGAAAAATTCTCAGAAATGAAATAGTGTGTAGACCTTGAATCTAAAAACATATATGCATAATCTGATTGAACAAACAATGTACCTGATACTACATCATTCGATGGCCCAAAATCTGCTGATATATTTGAAAAGGATTTCACTACCCCTTTCTGCTTTTAGTCAGGATACTTTCCTCAGTTGAGTTCTTAGTTGGACACTCATTTTCATAATGACCCATTTTATTACACTTAAAATATTTTACTAACAGTAAATCGTAATTTGGATTACTATTACCCTGATCTTTTTCTGTGTATTTACCAGACTTATGTCCCATTTTTCCACGTCGGTAGCACTTACCAGAATTCAAAAGGGAATCCCCATCATGCTCTTTACCACATTTATCACAAACTGTAAACTTAATTTTCTTAACATCAGATTTTTTTGAATAGTTCATCCCTTTCATCTGCCACCTCGATCTCTTATACTGTTGATTATCAAAGAACACCTAAAATTTGGAAGAATTCATGTCATCCTTCTCCACACATCGAACTAGTTTTCTATAAATTTGGAAGACAGGAGAATCTAAATACCTTTGATAAAATAGCTTTAATACTAAGTAATAAATGTTTGATTTTACTATTAAGATCTCGTAGGATGTTTGGATCATACCTTTCCAGTTGAGTGTATTTAGCGTCCTAAGCAGCCACTGAGTCATCGTCCTGCCTCAATTATAGGAATTGTTTTTCATACCTAAGACAAACCAACATAGGAAAATATTTTCATGAAAGATACTTTTGAATTCATCCTAGGAAAGAGCATCACTCTCCACACTATCCTTGATATTTTTCACCACCAACCACAATTGATCGGCTTCACCTTCAAAACAATATATATTGAGATTAACCTTTTGTTGTTATAAACACCACATGACATCAAAAATCTTTTCCAGTGCTTTAATCCACCCATCTTCTAGTACTGGGTCAAATGATCCTCAGAATGTTGGGGGATGTTGCCTCATGGAATGCTCCACTAATGACATGTTCCTATATGGTTGATCTGGATGATCTCATTCATAGATACCGCAAAAATATATCACCTGAGTCAATTGTGCCATCACTACAAAAAACTATTCAGTTTTGATTCTGACCATAATAGGTTGTAGATTTGGAAGGTTGTCTTCATCTTGATGTCGTCCCATCATAAATACTTTCTTTCCTCTATAGAAAACCATTATAAACACTGAAATATCTTATGCTAAGATGTATGGTAATCCGTAAATTCTATATAATTTAAATTGGACCATAAATTATTTTATGGAAATTAATTTAACAATATTATAACTCTAAATGTTGTCTAAACCAGCCTCTGATACCGACTACAAGGACCCTACTACAAAAAAATTACATAATCAAGAATTAAATGAAAAATTAACATTTAGGATCATTTCAGGTTTAGTTTTTTAGTGAATTAGGCCATAAGTATAACATTAAAACCACAAAATTAATAGTCAGATACTTATAGTCAGTTTCCTTTTTTTCATAAAATAATAACTCTTAAAAAGGAGTCATTTCTTGTTCCATGTTTTAGACAGAATGAATTTTCTTGGATCCCATCCTTGACCCTGTACATCTTTAAGTCCTGTGAAAAACATTTATAAATTTGGGATTAGCATAAAGAAATCATTAAGGATTCTAAAAAAAGTAAGAAAACATTAGTTCATCAGTAAAAACATAACATAAGATCTTTAACATACCTTATGGAATCATAATACTTTTGAATCACACATATTAATAAAAAATAATAAAGGTAACTTGTGGCATCCATACCGTACATACATTGTAGCTTTCACAACTATGTAGGAAGTTACATTTGGAATACACATCCAAATATATTCGCTAAATCTCTTAGGAGAAACATTCATGTTTACCTCCATCACGTTACCCAATGCATTGGAGACCTATCTCAGGCTCACCCGCCCTAGTTTTATCACGGAACCACCCGTATATGTAATCAATTCCCAAAAACCATCACATATTAATAACACATAAATAAATATAAAGAAAATATAACAATTCCACATTTCAATACCAATATTTCATTTAAATATATTGACATAAAAAAATTAATACCATTTTCAATAAAAAAAATCCATAAATCAGTAAATTTTATTTATTTTTATTTTAAAAACATTATTCCTTGTTAAGGAAGCCGATGATCAAATAATAACCATGATGGCGTAAATGGTAGGTGTCACTGCTTATGTAAAAATGAAACATTCTTGTTTTTCATTTAGTAAAACGCCTCATTGAAAAATATTTACTTGACTGATGTAAAAATGAAATAGTGTTTATACAACATATAATTTAATGTTTCGTATAAAACAAAATTTGCCTCAATGAAAGGAGATTGATACGAAGTCCCTTACCTCATGACAGACATGACTCGTTCATTCTTTAATATTTGGAATAATAAACTAAAGCTAATTTTACTTTCATAAAACCCTTTTTCATGTTTATGATTCATTATAAATCACTTATTACCATTTTTTAACCAATATGTAATCATTTAAGTTAATAACGGTCGTTTTTTTCGATATTTGGAACTTCAGTAAAAAATGAACTACTTATATTTACAAGTAGCCCACGTCAAAAAAATCCAATTATATCCAGAATGATATTCATGATTTAGAAATCATATATATCATATATATCCATTATATATATGTATTTATAATATTTTATAACATTTGGAGATAAAAATGAAATTCACCGTTCATGAAGATGGTAAGTCGTACGTATGCTTGAACACTAAATTCATTTCTATTTATAATTTTTAATGGAGTGAAATATTAATGATAAATATCTATATTATAATTCATTTATAATATCATATATAGTATTATTTACCCCATACTTTATATGTTCCATGTAAGTCATGTACGAGTCATATCACAATGAGGGGGTGGTAGTCCGCATTTCCTCAAATGAAACTATCACATTTACCCATCATAGAAACCTTAAATGTATTCTATAAATAAAAAATAAAGATTTATAGACACAATATAAATATAATATATTTCACATATTAATACATAGCCCTCATAATGGCCACCATAAGAGGGTGTAGGAGAAAATTGAACAATCGTCGTTTCGTGGGGCAGGAGTTCACCGTCTAATGAAACAGTATGTTCTTACCCATTAGATGGAGGTGTGTGTAAGTCTAGTTCAAATAATTATCATAAAAAGAACATAAAATATTGAGGATTATGGTGTTGTTGTAAAATAATGGAAAAAATACTTATGTGGGTGGGATAAGTAAAATAAAATAAAAGAACTTAAGAGAATATGTTTCCTTTAAATCAGGTAACTCTCTTTGGTTTGAACCAAAAGGTTTTCATGAACCACCTTCTACCTAACATAAGGATTATAGGTGGAAGAGAGGGATATTAAGAGATTATTGGGGCAGATGTTGGATGATCCATTGGCCATAGGAGGTGTGAGTAAAGGGTTAGAGGAGATGACATTTTATAAGGGTGAGGATGGGCTCATTGGGCATGTTTGAAAATATTATTTTATTTTATAATTATTTTCAATTTCAAAACTTCCAGAAATTAATAAAGTCAAATATAAGATGAATCTTGTTCGAAATAAAATAATCCAATTATAATTGGATAGGTTGTGAATATTGTTTTAATTTTTATAAAATTATATATTTAAATCATTCATTAATGAGGTAAACACTGCATCATTATAGTGACATAAATAATTTTATTTATTTAATATCTAAATATTTTAAATAAAATACCATGATTTATGAAATATATTTAGATTTATAATTAATATTTCTAGACCAATATTTCAATTGTATAATGCTACATTGAATTTTTTTTAGCTAAACAATACATGCCTATAGTATTTTTATTTTTAATTTAAATAAAAAGTTATTAATGTCATTGTCTTACACAAATGGATTTCAAAGGAAAAATGACTCACACAATGATTTTATTGCTCATTCATGACTCATCCAATATGGTCAGGACACGTGTTCGGGTAATTTTATATTATTATAATATTTTTTACCTTCAATCACCCTATATAGCATTAACTGTGGTAAATAAAAGTAAAAAGTTACTATTCACCAATATTTTTTCATCTTATTGAACAACATAATACCTACTAATAACAACCATGTATTTCAGATTATCGAAATTCAGTTCCTAGAAGCAGTAAATTTTCATTTAAAGGAAAAAACAAATTTTTAACTACTACTTATTGATTTCAATATTCATCAAAAATTAATGGGTCGCAGAGAAATACCAAAAATTCTGCCTGAGCTATATTGGATATTTCGAATTCAAAAATTAATTCCCTTTTACCAAATTCAAAACATAAATGTAATATTAATTAATTTAAAATTAAATCATGTTGTCAAAACAAAAGCATGTTTTCAGAAATAAAAACTATCAAAAGATTGACACTTTTTTATATCCAATTTCAAATTAAATTCCTTTAAATGACCAGCATTGGATTACATGGTAAAACATTAATCAAATTAATCATCAAAAAAATTTAGAAAATAATCTATCCATATAAGTAAATTTTATTAAATGTCAATTTTGAATTAAAATAAAGCATTTTTCAATATTATTTAAAAATATTATTTTTTCATAAAAATAAAAAAAATTACAAAATGTAGATTTTGATGTTCTGATTCTAAAGAAGAATTTTATTTTTTAAAATAGAACAAATAAAATTGATTGAAAATAGATTTATGAAATGGTTTTCTATCAAAAAGTTGTAAATCGACTTTTTAAGGAATATTAGACTATTTGTGCTTAAAATTAAATTCATTCACATTTTAATTCTCTAACTTCTATTAGATAAATGTAAAAACATTTAACAAACATGTGTAATTATATTTTGGTTATATCGATTCATTAATTCCATTACAATGACCAGGCATTAACTACTATCTGCATTGAGTGGAATATAAGATTTCAATGAAACTCGTTGTTTCATTTCAGGTATGTCAAAAAAACATAGCATCCTCTTTAAATTAAAATTTATATTTAATTAAAAAATATTAATAAATATAAAAAATTATTATTCTTTATTTTCATGGGATATTACAATATGTTTGAAAATACTATTATCTCAAAAGAATTTTGTTTTAAGTCATTCTATGAACTACAATTAAACTAATTTTAGAAACATTTTGGAATTTAATTTGATAAAATAAATATAATTTGGGAAATCATAGTTTCTAAATTAACTTAGGGTTGGTGTTCTGTATTTTTTTAGAATCATTATTTTTTCATGTATACTAAAAAATACTAAATTTTAATTAAAATACGCTTTTCAACTAATTAATTAATATAGCTAAATTATATAGTAGTTTCTATTAATATCATATGTGATTAATTATATATTCAGTAATCCATTTTAGGTCATATTAATCATTATTATGTTTAATTTTTATGTGAATGATTAATGAATAGTTGATAATTATCAATTTAAAAACCAGTTTTCTGGCCACATAGGTGAGATGAGAATTTAACATATCTTTACCACATTAGATATTTTATTTTTGAAAAAAATGGACATACAAAGTAGTAATCAGAATAATATAATGTCTAATAATATCAACTAAATTTTTGATGAAAAATATAGTGGAGGTGGTCAAAATTAATCACAGTTATTAAGGTAAAATAAAGATTCACAAGGGACATTACCTTAATCACATGTGCCGAAAGGTTCTATCCACCTATCCAACAAACATTAAATGAATATATTTTAGCCATAAAACTTCTATTCGGATTTTTTGTTTTTTTTTGATGACAAATGTTATTTAAAACGATTGTACACTTAACAGATTCTTAAAATGAAATGTGTGTCTTTTGCCTCCCTTATAAAAGGGCACCACATCTCTCGCTACATCACACAAATAAAAAAACATATGTTTGGCCATGATATTCCAAATTCACTTCCCAAAAAACATACTTTAATTCTTTAATTGTCCCTTTGGGAAAAAATCCATCCATGTAATACCTTTTGTGAAATAAAAAATATGTTTCCCAATGCAGAGGATGATTTTCTGAGAATGAAGAGATTAAATAAAAAATTTGATGGAATTATATCTAGATTTGTATTTCTGTGAGAATCCGGACTTATTCATCCCTCATTTTTTGACTGATTTATATAACTCCCATGAATGTATTAAATTATACATATTATCAATTGTATTGTTATTTACATATCCATTCAATTATAATTATTTCATGTCGTTTATGTTTCAAAATCTACCAAGTCACATAGATAGTTTTGTCTCAATTTAACTTCTATGATACACATGTGTTTATTTACTTCAAAATTATTTTTACATATTTATATTCTAATATATTACATGATACATCATGAATCTCTTTCTTTTCATGATATTTTAATCTGTATGTAATTTCATTTTCGTAAATGAGGAGTATGATTCAAAGTAACCATATGGGAATATTTTATTGAAACAATCACATCAGTAGTCATCATTATTTTTAATTTTGATTCCATTGATGAAATATTATCGTCCATATCTGAATAAATCTCAAGATTTTTTTGAACCTCTTTTTATTCATGTTATATCCATGAAGTGACACAATTTTCCACTCGTTAGTATATAATATAATCATGAAAGTGTTTTTAAGAAATTATTTTTGGTCAGAAATATATAGTTATTAAACAAATTATTTATAACGGTTTTCCAAAAATATCATACTATTATCATATGATAATTAGAATATATTTTTATCCACATTTTACCAATTAAACTAAAGGGCTGTTAAAATAGAATCGTCTTATCATTTTACTGGTGAAGTAATTTTATCAAATTTTTATGGTGAAATATAAATATTTGGAATGTATGAATTTAACAACTATCATGATTATCATTCCCTTGAAGATCTATTTACAAGATTATAAATTTATTTTTTAAAGAAAAATGATTTCCACATATCATTCGAATTCATATATTTAAATTAAATTTCTTTGAAAAAAAAATTAAAAATTTTTATTATTAATAAATTTTATTAAATAATTATGAAAAACATTCTTTATATATATCAAATTATTTTAAACTAAAAATTTTTTAAATTATTTTTAATATCTTTTTATAATAATTCCTAAAAAATATATTTTAAAGTTTTTTTAATTATTTTTTACAAGTTATCAAGGAAAATAGTTTTCAAAATGTTATTAAGATTATTTTATACATTTTGAAGGAAAAAAATTTCAAAATGAGTTATGATTATTTTATAATTCTTTTGGGGATAATTTTCATAAAATTATTTTATTCTTATTTTAAAAGTTATTAATGAATATGGTTTTAATTTTTTTTAATCTTCATTAATATGTTTCCAAAGATAACTAATTTCAAACTGTTTTTAAGATTATTTAATAAGTATTATCGGAAAAGGGTATTCAAAATAATTTCAATCATAATTTTTGGGTTTTAAATTTATTTTTAATTAAAATGGTTTTTAAATGTTTTTATGTTTTAAAATACCATTCCAAAAGAAGAATGGATATTTTCCTCAAGAAATATTTTAAAATGATATCTCAAAATTATATTCTATATAAGATGACATTTAGTGATATTACACAATCCATTACAAGGAATATTTCAAAGGTTCCATTCATATTATTTCTCCTAATGGTTTATGTTTTGAATTCATGATGATTATGAAAACCTGTTTCTCTTTCACAAATTAGATTTTTATTAATCTTGTTCCTCTTCTGTGGGTTATATTCATATGGAACCCATTTCTCTTTAACAGATTATACAATGATATATTATTATGAAATCTATTTCAATTAAATGGGTTATAACATGATAAATGATTATGAATCCAATATCATTCAATGGGTTATTCTAGTATTATATGATAATTAAACCTATATATTTTCTTTTGTTTATGATATTATTAATTAATTACGATACCCATTTCATTTCATGGTTTGTGATATAATTTTTTATAATAATCAAGAAAATGAATTTTTGAATTAATTATGCGATGGTTGGGACTTATATTTTCCACCAATGCATTGGTTAATTTTTTATATCTACTGAGATATACTAAAATGGTATTGGGAGTGATCCGTTACTACTAAAAATCCCACGAGAGTGAACCGTGACTGCCAAGATGGTATAGAGAGTGAAATCATACTATTAATATGGAAATGGGATAAAAATTTTATACTAAGAAGTTATGGGGAATGAAACCATACTACATTGAATAAATTGTAAACTATTCATTGAATGTTATGGAAATCATTTTATATATTTATATATATTCCAAAATTCCATTCTCTATTACTATATTATGATTTAATGTATTATATTCTTTACATCCTTATGATTAATGTATTATAAATAGCCAATATTTATTCCATGATTCATTATTATGATATTTTATATGCATGGTTCGATCATTTAATTTTATTCTCATATTATCATACCGTTATGCGCATATTTATGCTTACATAACTCCCTTATTTACCCTTACCGAACTTCTAAGCTCCCCTATTATCATGATTCCTTACAAAGGTTATAAAGATATAATTTGGATATGATATTTATGAGATGGGTTCTTGATTTTTAATCCTAGTGGGAGATAATTTAGCTCAGTAATGTACCAACGATTACGTTTCCATGTTTCCAATGTTACTAAAATTACACGGTCTATAGGTATGTTTTTTTGTAAGGTATTATATATTCAATAAAAGTGATGTAATGTTAATGTATGAAAAGGTAGGGTCTCTAAATTTGGTATCAGGGAAATGATTTAGTCAAACTCAACATACTAGTATGATAATAGTTTAGTTATATTCCTATGAATATTTATAAGGATATATCTAGGGATGTCTATATGGGTTAGAATAAGGATGTTGAAAAGTTTAAGAACACTACAAGTAATTTCATTAAAGGTTAGAGAGAGTGGTTTCCTATTAATAAATATGTACAAACATATATCAAGATGATGTATATATGAAAAATATGAACCTAGGGGTAATAACTCTGAAAAGGTGAACCATGCATGATTCGATGTAACCATGTACACGATAATGAGCCTTCTTACACACCTAGTTTGAAACACCCATGGGATATGTTTTTGGAAATAAATTTTTTTAATAGACATCTTAATGTATTTAAATATAAATTGTATATCAATAAGATATAATAAAACATGATTTAATAAATTAATCAATTAGGTTCCATGAGTTAGGAATACTATAAACAATTTTTCATGGATATTTTTTTTAATTTTGATGTGTTTTTATCACACTCTGATGTTTTGTTTTAGACAATGTATTTTGGTTAACATAGAAATATTTGAATGAACAGACAATCGGAATTTTGAGAATTGATATCCTAATTATAAATATCAATTAGGGATTCTAGAGGGAATTATTAGTAACGGTCACTCTGTTGATGGAAAAAAGACTGTTGAATGACATGTGAAAGTTGTGGAATGTTCTTCTAAATTTATTTAAAATTAAAAACAACAACAATGAGTAGCTTATGGTTGGGTAACATTAAAACATGATTGTCATTTCATATTCTAGGAAATAGGTATTAAGGGATTAGTTCATTAAGCATAAGTAATTGTTTATAAATAAAGAAGGACGAATAGAGAACATATGCATTGGAATTCAAAGATTATGTTATATGAATATGGATATATATATATATATATATTTATTATAATTTTTCATCAAGTATTAAAAATTATTTTTTAATGTTATGAATATTTATATGTGTGATATTTTTGTTTGGGGAAGGTAATATATATGTTCATCTTGATGATTAGATAATGATGTTTTGATAGATAAAGGTTGGATTTGAATAAAAAAATTGGACGGTACTGATTTCTTTAGAACAGATAAATGATTTATTGAAAATCTATGATTTGATATTAGGGTTTATGATTACCACTTATTAGATTTAAGTAATACATGCGGAAATCATTTTAATAGAAAGCATTCATGCTTCCAGAATTAATTTTTGTTAATTTTGGTTGTTATTATCTTTCAAGAGAACATATGATAAGTATATTCACATTTTTGGAATGTTACAACTAAGAGTAACATTTTTATTTTTATAGGATCAATGTTATGATGTTTTGGTGACCTTTTTTCTATTTTTTTGGATTTTATTCATTAAGAAGGCATATAAGTTTCATCATTTTTGGAATGTTTACGTTTACTATTAAATGACATATTTAGGTATTTTGGTTGTATTGAGAACATTAATTATAGGGATATTTAGTGATTAACCTAATTTCAAGGATTCCCATCATATTTATTTTGTAAATTATTTAAAAATGGGTTTTGAAAAGGAAAAAATATATGTTGAGTGAAAACCCATCAAATATAGAAATCCCATAGGTCTTGAACCCATGACCAATGGAAGCTAATGGTTTGATTCATACAATGATCCTAAGAGATGTCCAGTTTAATTTGTACTTTTTATAGAATAATATTATTAACAAATAATGTTGATGAAAATTTTGTGTTAATTTTTTTATGTTCATATATATGTATTAACCATATTGATATTGAAGAATATTTAGTGATATATATTTTGACTTTTCATTCTTTTATTGGCACTTTGATTCCTTAAAATTTTATTTTAGTGCCTTACATATCAATGTTAAATTATTTGATATCATTTTCTAGAATTAATGGAAGAATTATGAATTAGTTGAAGAAAAAAAAATGAATAAAATTTTGATTAATGTAATATATAATGAGAGCATATTTCCCTATATTATTGGTCAATAAATGAATTACACAATGTGAATCCAGTAAAAAATATCATCTTAATAGCATAGTTTTTGATCAAATAACGGACTTTCTAAATCATCGCAGATTTATGAAATTAAGTCCCATAATAATTCATTAACCATTCAATTTTATTTATTTATTTATGAACTCAATAACTCCCTATGAATATTTAAAAATTTCTTTAATTTCCATGTTTTCACTTCCCACCTTTATTCACCTGTGGGGAATCAAAACTATGACTTCCACAAGGTAACTATTAGGGCTCTAAAAACTCTTTTTAAATGGTGTTTTTGGGTTAATTTTTATGGTGTTTGTTTCTATTAATGGAATTTAATATAATTTTACTATTATAAACACAAATAAATTTATTTGGAAAATCATTTTAATGAAGGTGAAATGTACAACACTATTATTTATAAAATACTTTTTTGGAATTAACGTATTTGGTTTGTTATTTTTTATTATAAAAAAACCTTGAATATGGATTGTGTTATATGATAGGACCACGTTATTCGTTATTTTTATAAAAAAAAATTAATTTATATCTATATGATACCCCCATATATGTTTTCTCTACATGCACTGCAAGATTCACTTCCATTACATGAAACATTGAGATTCTAGAAAACCAACCTTTTTATTATAATTTACCAAAACAAATAGTTATAACATATACATTAAAAAATATAATATGAATTGTAATAACTACATTAAAATTTTATTTAAATTTATTTATGTAACTAAATCCTAATACTGATAAGACCTAATTTTTTTGGTAAAGTCATTATATGTTTGGAAATGATATTCTCACAAAAGGAGAGCATTCAATGTCTTTCTTTTTATAATAATGAATCAATTTTACAAAAAAAAATTAAATTTATAAAATTAAAAATATTTTCCAAATTATAATTTTAAAATTAAATTACATTGATGGTTTTTGATTTTTTCTTTGAATCCTTATTTTTGGGAGAATAGTGAAAAATACTTAATTTTAATTCAAAATTGTGGTTTCATAAAATTTATATTATTGCTAAATTATATATTAAGATGGTTTTAAAGTCATAATAAATCAATTATATATCTATTTATTAAATATTATTCATTCTAATCATTCTTATTTTTAATATAGAAAAATTATTAATGAACTCTTGAACATTATCACATTTAAAAGTATCTTTCTCTCCACTTCTATATAGTTAGAACTAAACCTAATTTTTTCATCATTATAGAACTGATTTTGGATGATACAATATAATGATTTGTAATTAGTATAATAATTATATTTGACTAAAATCAACTAGTTTTTTGAACTAAAATATTATTTAATGTGAATAAAATTAATTATAGTGATTAAAAAAAATTAAGATTAAAAAGTATAGAAACATAATATTAGGAGACAAAATAACATATACCATTTTACAACAAACATTGAATATCCATATATTATCCATACACCTTCCATTATTGATTTTATTTGGTTTTTTATGTATTTTTAAAGGTAAAAACGTTGGTTCACATAACTCATTTTAAAAAATGCCATGTGTGACATTTCTTTCCCATATAAAAGGCCACCACCACCTCTAATTGTTCATACCTCTCAAGACACATTAATTTGTCTAAGATCCTCCCACTTAACATCCAATCATACCTAATTGACTCCTTGAACCCTCCTTTTGGGAATAAAATCAAACAAATAAATACATTTTGTTCAATGAAAATGATGATACCTCAAGAATAGAAGGTTCGTATGAGTACGAAGACAGTCAAGACATATGTTATGGTAATTTCATCTCACTTTTTATTTCCATGCGAACAGTTTTTTTATTTTTCATGTTATATATAATTACCATTAATGTATTCTTTGACTATTAATCTTAAATTTAGGTGTATTTAAGTATTCATTCTATTATCTTTATTTTTATGGGGTTTCTATTCCGAAAATACCAAATTAGGAAGATTGTTTTGCCGAGATTTTCTTTCATTGAAACATTTTTTTAATTATGAAACTATAATAATTCTCAAAGATTATATAATAAAATTTGACATGTAATATATTTAATAAAAAAATTTCATTATATTTTATGCATAATTTATGTAATTTTTTTTTTAAAATGGGTATTGTGATTCAACATTACCTTGTGGTATTATTTTATTGAAACAATTGCATCATTTATTGGGATTATTGATAATAATGAATATTTTAATGAAATATTGTTATCTATATCTCAAAAAATCACCTTATTTTTCATAACCTATAGATATACATTTAATATCAATGTAATGATACATTTATTCCACTATTTGGTACAAAATATGATCAATAATGGGTTTTCATGAAATTCACTCTATACATCTATTTTATGTTGGAAATATTTTTTCCATAAAAATAATGCTTTCTCTATGGTTCCCAAATATATTCTTCTATTTTCATATGATCATTAAAATAAATTATCCTCAAGGTTAACCTTTTAAAAAATGTGTTTTTAAATGTAATCTTATAGTCATTTTTCAGTTGGGGAAAATTTTTATACTTTTTAGGGTGAAAAAATAAATGCTTTTCATGTATGGATTTACACTCTAGCATGACTATAATTACCATAAATATTCTTTTTTCAAAATCATAATGTCATTTTTAAGGAAAATATTATCATAATATTATGAAATTTCATTGTTTTAATGTAATTTTAAATGAAAATGTTTGTCCAAAATTTCTTATATTTATTAAAATGCATTAAATAATATTAAAAACATCCATTATATGATTTAAATATATTTTCAATGAAAACATTTTTCAAAATATTTTTAAGCATATTTTATAAATATTAAAGGAAAATGATTTTCAAATATTTTTATGTTTATTTTATATGATTTCAAGGAAAACACTTTTACAAATGTTTTAAGATTATTTTATTTCAAGTAAAATGGTGTTCAAAATGTTTTTATGAATAATATGTATGTTTTTAGGAAATAAGGTTTAAAAAATAAAATTATCTTCTTTAATATGTTATCAAATTAAATAATTTTAAAAATATTTTGAAGATAATTTTATAATTTTTCATGGAAAAATATTTTCAATATTTATTCCATCATATTTTATATATATTCAAGGAAGATGGTTCTCAAAATTATTTCAATCTTTCATTCATCGTTTACAAATTATTTCAAAAGAAAATTTCTTTCAATAGGTTTTATTTAGTTTTTAAAAGAATTTTCAAAGAACAAATGACATTCCCCCATTAAATGTATTAAAATATATCTTAAATTTATTCTATGTATAAGATTACATCTATTTATTTTATTCATTCAATTATGGAAATAATTTAAAGGTTCTATTCATATGCATTATTTGAAAGGATTTTGTTTTGATTGGACTGTTTTTATCATGGTACATTTTAGTTTCAAAAGTTCTATGTATATGAATAATTTTTATCTTTTATGGGTTATATTCTTATGAAACATGTTTCTCTTCAATCTGATATAACTTTATAAATACTTATGATACACATTTCACTTCAATTGTTTATTCCATGATAAATTATTATGAAATCCACTTCATTCCAGGGGTTATTATTAGTTGAAATATTTATTAATAATATATATTTGTCTAATTTATAGTATGATAAAATGTTTATGGTACCCGTTTTATTTCATTGTTTATGATATTATTGTTTATAATCATCTAGAATAAGTAAGATTGAATTGTTTATTAGATAGATGAGACCTATTTATCATACTAATTCATTGCGTAATGACTTATATCTCATGAGATAGAATAAAATGATCTTAGAAGTAACCCATGATTTCTATGATGGACATTATAGTGAACCATGAATAACAAGATGGAGAGGGGAGATAACTCATACTACTAATATGTATGTGGGATTAAAACATGAATACCAATATGGTTTGTGAACTGAACCCATACTACTACGATTTCCATGGTAGTGCTTCCTTGACTATGGAGATCATTTTATATAATTATTTGTTTTCAACAATACCATGTTTTATTCATTTGTAATGCATTCATGTACTATGTAATTTACTTACTTAGGATTCATGTATTATGAACGAATAATATTTATTAAATGATTCATTATTATTATCATTTATATGAAAGGTACTATCTATTATAATGTTACAATCACATTATCATTCCATTATGTTAATTTTTATACCTACGTATCTCCCTTATTTACCGTTATAAGCGTCTAAGCTCACCGGTTTTTAGGTTTCCTTCACTAGGTTCTGAATATATATTCATGTATAACATCATTAAGTGGGGTGATAGTATTAGAGAACCCATTTTTAGATAATGAATCTCACTCATGTACTCATATTTAGGATTCCATGTTTTCAAAGGAAATATTCAAACACAATATATGGGAATATGTTTTCTTGTAATTTGTTATGTATTTTACAAAATTGATGTAATTATATTTTATGAAAATAGAGGCCCACCATAGATTGTATATCCATATATAGATCTAATGTAAATTTCATTGAGAAGTAAATCACTCAATGTATCGGGAATCAACCCCCCATTTCAGTATATGTTTAGAGAGGAGGTTAATATTATTCAGCACCCAAATCTCATGAATGAATATTATTTCCAAATGAGTAATAATATCAAGCTTAAATGATTGAGTCTATGCAAAATATCATTTTTTAATAAATTACAATGGTGAGGGAATATATTGGTATGTCTCACGTGGAATTTTATATTCTTCCTCTTAGCCAAGAGATTTATTTTTCAAATTATGTTATAATGGGGGTGTAACTATTATCCATTTCTCCATATTTAATTGTTGTTGCGTAACATTAGTATATGAAGATAACGATATAGGAGAATCTCAATATGGTGTTCATACAGCCATGTGAATCTCCTTGGGGTTGAAAAATACTCTTTGTTAAGAACCATGTTGGGTCAATGTGCCGTTATATTGATTATCAAGATCTCAAAATGATCATGATAAAGGACAAGTATCATATTAGATTGATTGATGATTTTTTTATTCAATCAATGTTGAAAAATACTTATCCAAGGTGGATATATGGTTGGGAAATTACCTTCTTGTTGTTAAGAAATAGGATATGCCCAGGAAAACTTTTCATACAACGTACGAGCATAATGAGTTCATAGTAATTACTTTTAAAGTCATTAAATCTATAGAAATGATCAGAAATTTATAATTAGAGTTTTTAGATATTTCCTATTTTATATGTTGGTAGACATTATAGATGATATTCTAATATTATCCAAAAATAAGGAGGTGCTTGAGGATCTCATGAGCACTATGCTAAAGACATTGTGAAAGGGGATATTTATTTCATCATACACCAAATATGTGTTTGGGAAGAAGGAAGTATCATTCATATGGAATATCATCAATTGAAATTTGATATAAGAGGATGCCTCAAATTTAGGAGAAATTGAAAGATTATGGAGGACAATATATATAATAGATATATATATTTTTTATGAGATAGGTGGTTACTATCATCTACTTGTGATAGATTTATCATGATAGTCATTCCCTATAACCAATTTTACAAAACAATCTTTGACGAAATCTTGTAATGACAATTGTGATGATATATTAAAGGACTTGAAAATGAGTATTATCACTAAAGTAGTGCTCATACTACCCATATGTTGATATATTATCATAATATTAAATGGATTTGTTGATATTTTAATGATAAATAATAAATACATAGCCTAAGATTCATGTTTGTTTAATATTCATGAATAAAATATAAAAAATACATGATATTGAGTTTTTTATACTGATCATTTATTTGAAAATATTTTAGAATTATCTCTTTGGGGAGATGTGTGAAATATACATGGGTCACAAAAGTGGGAGGCATATATTTCAATAGAATGAGCTGAATATGTGACAATGAATATGATTTTACATGATCAAGGAATATTACAATTAATTTCACTACTAATATAAGAAATTGAATAATGTGGTATTAGTTATATGTTTAATGGATATAATAATTCTATAAAATATGATAATTGTGAGGTATTTGGAAATTATAGATTTTGAATGGATAGACATGGGAATCCAGAAGGAAGGAACATAAACAATCATTTCACAAATGATCATTCAACTATCACTTATCAAGATGATAAATTATACTAAAAAAATTTATTTTTCAATAAATATGAAATTTTATGTTATTATAAAAATTAAATCATTTGCATATAATGTTTTTCATAATTTTTTGTGATAATCGGTTTAAGACTTTGTGTACCATCAAATTATTAGTTTAAGAATGAGATGTGGGATGATGAAAATTGCACAAAATTCTCTATGAACCATATAGAAACAAATATGTTTCGAGTTATCTAGGAATAATATTGGAAAAAATATGAGTAAGTAGATCAAAAAATACACATCATGATGTCTTGAATGTCAATAGGTGATGGAAAAATGGAAAAATCTTAGATAATGAATAATTGATTACACATACGTATATATAAATTGGAGAACATCACCATGGAAATTGTCATCATAATTTTGAAGAAATATAGAATAAACAACACTATTTTAATTTTTTTGGAATATCTTTCAAATACAATACAGTTTATTGAAATTTGAGAGGAATTTCCACCAAATAATAGTTCTTAGATATAAATCTGATAATTTAGGAGGATGCATGGGGTAACACAATGGATTGTATCTGATCAAGATTCTAAATTCACCTCAAAGATATTGAAAAGACTTAAACATGATATAAACACAAAGTTTGACTTCAGTATAGCTTATCACTATTAAACTGACCTCCAATCTGAGCATAATATCCACACACTTGAGGATATGTCGATAGCTTCCTCCATTGACATAAAACGAATAATGGATCAATACATTCCTATACTCAAATTCATTTTCAATAATAGTTTCCACAAAATAAATTCAATAGAAAACTATAAATCCACTTATTGTAATTGTTGAAGAACATATTTGTGAAGGGATAAAGTTGTGTAATGAGAAATATTTGGCTAAAAAATGGCCATGTAAATGGTGGAGAAGGTCAAGACCATTCAAAACATCATCAAGGCTAACTAGAGTATAAATACAAGATATACTATAAATCAAATATGAGATCTAGAGATTGATTATAGATATAAATATATGGAATAAATTAATGTAATTTGGGATCAACCAAAATTTTAGTCCATGATTAATCAACACCTTTTTGATCCTTGATCACATTTCTATTGTGGTCTACCAACTAGAACTCATTCATAATATATTAAATTTAAATGATGAATTATATACAAACCTCTTAATAAAATAATTATCATAACCATCACATGTACTCAATATACTTGTGGTACCAAGAGAAAATGATCTATCATGTTAAGATCATCTAGTGAAGATCTTAGATCATATTGAAAGTGTTTTGAAAAATAAGATAATGTACCTAGTCAAACTGTTATAGAGACCCGACTATATTAATGAAGTGACATGGGAACTAAAGGATGTGACAAAATAGAATTACCTTTATAATTTTATTTTTGGGAATGAATATTTTTGTGGGAAATTTCTTAAGGGGTGAAATTTTAATGACCCAATCTGTTATAAACCAAATTTCTCAGGGTGTATTAAATAAACATATTGTTATTTAATATGGTTATAGAAACAAATCATCATGTTTTGTTATATTATATCATATCATATTTAAAATAACAAAAAAAATATTTTG
This sequence comes from Viscum album, assembly GCA_963277665.1. Classification (NCBI taxonomy): domain Eukaryota; kingdom Viridiplantae; phylum Streptophyta; class Magnoliopsida; order Santalales; family Viscaceae; genus Viscum; species Viscum album. The sequence goes on from OY728140.1 coordinate 181,135,558, forward strand.
AATTTATAATATTGTTGTTGAATAATGATCATATTATTAGTATATATATAGGGTTTTAAAAATTCAATTGACACCAAAAAATGATGAGATGGCCAGGAATAGTAGGATCATACCTAATGAATCACATTTATCAGAGCATCAGATAGGGAAATAATTTATTGAATTTTCCTTGAACAATACCAATAAATGATCTAAAACCATAATGATTAGTGAAACCCTTTATAAGAAAATGACGAGCTCATTGAGATCAATCCCCAATCCATGCATGCCAAACCACCCTATGGAGGTCTCACTTTTGTGTACCAAAATCATACAAAGCGTCATAGTTTATTAAAGGGGTTTTTATTAATACCATAGTAAAATGATTATGTAAATTACTTTCTGTATAATAATGAATGTATTTTCAAATTATTTTTGTTACATTATAAATGATTTTAATTTTGATACTATAAAATAAAAATATTATTCTTGGTTAATATTCAAATTCAATAAGGGAAATTATTTTTATGAATTAATTTATTTTCAAAATATATAATATTTTTAATAAAATATTATTAATAAACAATTATTATTAAATAAAAATGATCATATAATTTTTATGAAGTTAAATACAATTTTCTGAAGGGTTAAAAAACATTAAATGTAAAAAACCTATAATTTCTCAATAAATGTTGATTTTTAAATTAATTGTAAAAATAAAAACATTAAGAAAAAAATAACATCAAATGAATTTTATTTTTATAATCAAATCATCAAAATAATATAATGATTTTTTATTCCTAATTTAATAAGATTGTTGAATTTTCATGTAAATATTGAATATGGTATACATATACTTTGTGTATTATGACATCAGAAAACCCGAAATCTGAAATAATAAATACTATAAATGTTACCCAAAACCAAATATATTTTTTTAATATAAGATAATTTTGTGGTAGTATTTCATTATTTTTTATAAATCCATTTTGAATCCTCCCAAATTTATAACATATATTCTTTTATTAAAATAATTTCTTTAAAATAATGACACACAGATAAAAAAATATTTTAAAAAAATTATTTTGGCCCATGGAGATATAAAATAATTACAACCACCATTATTTTTCTTGAAATATTCGGAATATCATGGAAATGATTTTGGTTTTTTATTTTATTTTATAGTTTCTGAAACATAAGCTTGAGAAATGATAAATATTTTCTCACTCTTTTACTATATAATCCCACCCAAGCTCAAATTTACACATCACTAAAATTATTCAACCATTTATTTAATCATTTGTGACCTCTCGATATTCCTCCCATGGTTCCCCAAATATCTCAAGAAGCTATTTTATAAATTTTGGAGTCACACACTCATGTATTCTATCCTCAAAATCTCTACGTTATTTATGATCCTTATTACTTTATAAATTTTATTTCCAATTACTATATTGTGGGATAACCCTTTACATGCCCCTATTACATACCATTACATGTCCAAACTATCAGAGACTTGTTTCCTACACATGTACCCAATTTATGGATCAATATGTTATGACATTATGTTGTTGAAATTTCATAGTGAATCTCCTTGACAAAAAATTGTATCGTGAATACCATAACCATTAACTATTATGGTTTTTCACTATTATATAGTATTATTTCACTTACATTGGACTTTTTATTTATTCAACACATCATGATGATGGAATTAAATAGGATGATTAATTAATATTTGTTATATGACATATGTGTTACACAAAATACTAAGAGTTATATGATAGTTATGGGTTCTCCCTTAATTATATAGGGCCCCACTGAATTGGATAATTTTTAGTTTTATGATAAATCATATTGGAAAATAGATTGAACTTGATTCCTTAATAGAAATTGTACCATAATGATGTCTTCAATATTAGTATGGACCTATCTTTATGATTCATTTTTTTATGTTTTTTTATAATTCTAGTGGTTCCTTCATGATTACCAAGATATATAATGTCTTAATGTTTATGTTCATGATTCACAATCCTTTTATTCATCATTGATATGCCTATTGTCTAAATTATTTTATTTCATTCTTGTTATTCGATGTTTATCACAATAATGGGATTTCTATCTCACCAAGTTCTTATGTATCTCCCCAGGTTATCACATTCTCTTTTATGATTGAGCATGTTGTCAGTGTTTTCAATAGAGATGTTATTTTTCCAATTTTTATTTGTTATGTAATATACCTAACTCACAAGGACAATAGATTTATCCATGTTCTCTGATTTATTATGTGTAATATTATGTAATAATTTATGTTTTTCTACTTAATAAAGTGAAGGGATATTATAAAAATAATTTCCAATATTAAATGAAATAAGAAAGATACATCATGTAACATGCCAATTAGATTTTGGAGTTTGATACATGTGTGGTGAAAAAGGTAGGCATGCATGTGATTTCGAAGGAATGAAATAATTCTACAATGTGAAATGATTCAACTATAAGGAGATGGGATACTATGCACATTAATTTCCTAGACATCAAGGAAACTTTACCCGTAAAAGGAAAACATTAATAGTCTTTGCTTTTTTAGTCACAATAGTTATGGTTGAGGTTCCTAATATTGTGATGTCATGTACATTAATCATCTTCTAAAATTTTGAAAAATAGATAATATTTTTGGATCTTCACACATGTTATATATTCCTCTATTTATATAAAAACATGATATTTTCAATTCACCATTATAAGGGTGTTATAAATAAAAAAGTTGTCATTTAAACATTATAGCAACAAAATTAAATTGAACAGTTATGATAATGACCCAAAAACTTTCCATGATTACTTATTTTATTATCATATCTTCGTAAGATATTTGTATATTCATTCATATATATTGGCTCTTAAAAAAAATGAGAATTTTATTTTGAAATCAAAGGATCCTATGATTCATGATGAGGATATGTAATTTATCATCATTAGAAAGGAAATTTCTGAATTTGAGCCACATCAAAATCAATATCTAGTAGCACTTTAGTGTGAGATTCATGGTGTAGAAGTGGATATAATACATAATAATTAAAAATAAGATCATAAAATATATAATGTAATTATTTTAAAATAATACATAGATTTATTTCAAGGTAAATTACATTTACATACTCCAAATAGTGAATTTGGGTATTCTGTTGACTAAAATCGTTATTCAGGACCGATATCAGTGATTCTATACGCAATGATCATGGTGTATTTAATAGAGTAAAATAATCATTTTGATGAATTTAGTGATTGGGGATTTATTCACCCTAATGTTTATGTATGCGGAGCTCCTATTATTTCTGTTAAGAAGAAATATGGATCTATGAGGTTGGGTATTTACTACATAGATATCATCACTATTAAAACAAAAAACAAGTATAAAATGAATCACATTGATGTCTTACATGACCAAATTCATAGAGATGAATATTTTCCAAAAAATTATTATTATTTAGGATATCGTCAGTTGCTTGTGAAGAATGAATATTTTCCAAAGATAGAATTTAGAACAAGGTGTATAATATATATGATTATAGTAATGTCATTTGGAAAAAATTATGTAACATCCATTTTGATGGAAATAATTGACATATATTCATGGAATATCATCATAATTTTGTTGTGGTTTTTATTTAGGATATCATTGTTTTTTTAAAAATGCTATGTGGGATTGAAAAAAATCTGTAGATTGTTCTAGAGACTATTATAAAGAATAAGTAAAATCAGATGTTTATAACATTTTAATTTCCCATTAAAATATTTTCTTATCTTGGATATATTAACTCAATGGATAAAATCTCAGTTGATCATGAGAGGTAACAATTCTATGTAGAATGAACTATACACATAACCATATCCTAGGTACAATGTTTTATTTGTTTACCAAGTAATAATTGACTTTTGATCATAAATCGTCCCAATTAGCTAATTTTTTAATCAAGCCCACTCATAAAGGGGTGAATTTTATTTGGATGAAAGTTGGTGAAAAATTCGTTGAATAATTAGAGAGGATATTTTTCAATTCTATGATTTTTTCTATACCCTTGGGATGTGGTGGATTTTTTATTTTTTTTAATTTATTTAAGAATATAAATGGATATTTCATTATGTAGAATGATTGAGTTATTCAATTGGCATAATAGCCTTTGTAATGATAAACATAACTACCCAACTCTTGATCTCGAGTCTGCAACTGTAATATTTTCTCTATTGATATGGAGACACTATCCCTATAGCGAAATATGTAACGCCCCGACCCCAGTTACCCAGAGTCGGTGAATTATTACATAACATTGGCATGATCACAAGAATGATCAAATATCGAAAGACCGATTGGTTTAGTAGCCTTGGAAACACTAGATATATTCATATGTTTTACATTACATCATAAAAAGAAAAACTACTACAACAACATAATGTTTCCACAGTCCACACTATAATCCCCATATAATATCCCTGCAGGTCATTCATAACTTACATCTTCACATCCTGGGAAAAATAAAACATAGAAAAGGGGTGAGATCAAATGCCCAGTAAGGATAACAATATAGCGGAACATTCAAAAATAATCATAAACATTTAAGGCAATGAATTACTAAAACAAAATCCTTTTAAACTTGAACTTCAACATAGTATGGAAAATGTAAAATGAAATAATGCCATTTACTTGTTCACATGGATATTCTACTAATCGAATAATCACATGCAATATCAATAACCACTTTCATAATGTTGGAATTCATAATGATGAACTTTAATTTCTTTGTCAAGGCCTCATCCCAAGACCTTGGGGCTAACTGTAACCGGAACCCAACCCGGAGTGCCTCTAATAACCGGACACCAACCCGGAGTGCCTCTAATAACCGGACACCAAACCGGAGTGCCTCTAATAACCGGACACCAACCCGGAGTTCCTCTAATAACCGGAGACCAAACCGGAGTTCCTCTAATAACCGGAGACCAAACCGGAGGGCTTACTTTTACCGGTCCCCAACCCGGAACATACTTGTCTAACACATTCATATGAATGAAAGGTTGAAATATAACATAAACATTAGGATTACAAATAACTTATGAAATGTCAATACTCTAAACAAAAACCATGAGTTACATAAGAATAACTTATCCATAGTCAAAAATAGCACAAAACCTTCAATAAAATATGGATGTTTTGTATCATAATAAATCAACTTCAAATAAGCTTTAAAGCCATCAAAGAATGTTGACATAGATGAAATCAAAACTATTTTAAAGAAATATCCCTTTTTTTTAAATAATTTTAAAAGTAACATAATTATAAAATAATACATTCAATTTGAAAATATTCTTAGAAGCCTGTAAGGAAAACTTTGATGATTTTATTACGGCGGTAAATAGCCGCACCCGCCGTATAAGTTAAAAAAACATTCTTACCTTAAATTTGTCGAAAAAGTTAAAAGTTCCATGTTTGGAAAACGATAGAAAGATTCATTTCGAAACACATAAGGGTATAAATGACTTTATCCCATATTCTTGTAAATAGTAAAAATGTTTTGAAATACATTATTAAGAAACATGGATGTGGATGATAAAGAGATCCCAGTAGATTATTACGTATAAACAACCTCGGATAATGAAGAGATTGCGAAATAACCCTTAACAATTTGGTAACTTATGAAACATACAACACATGAAAGAGGTATCATACAATGAATATGTAAGTACACATAAATTATAGTGTATTACACAAAGAATATAATTATGGGCAGTACATACACCACACAAAAGGTAATGGTGGCAATATGGCATGAATCTCACGAAAATAAGGAGTGAGATGAAAACCCCTTACCATGTTAATCAACTGAGTCGTATGTCCAAAAATTAATAACCACCAAATTATTTACAGAATAACATGAATATAATGATAATTATGATAATATATATATATCAAATAACAGTACACAATACACCACTTTCAATAATTTAGTGGCGAATAATGGAAATCTCACGGAATTGAATGTGAGATACAAAAATCCCTTACCTTGTACTTTTCCTTGGATGGGGTAGGTTAACCTCCTGTATAATGGTGACATAATTGTTATTAAATTATACAAGAATCATATATATATATATATATGATATCATATATGATCTTTTAACATTGATTTGTTAATAATATCTTAGAATTATCGTCGTTTCGGGTGTTAACGTACTCGTTTTCTTTTATATGTTTTGTTATATAAGACATGTTTGTAATGGATAGGTTGTATATCATTCATATCCAGAATGATATAAAGTCCTTAAACATCATTTTTAAATAATCAAATGATAATTATACTTGAATGGATACGATGTAGAATGAATCTCATCGCGTTCGTGGAGACGGTAGTCCGTACGTACGCACGAGCGACAATATCATTCTTTTGATATTAAAATAATATATAAATGGATGGTATATCATATATACAGAATCATTAACATGTTATATTTATTATTTACATGAGTTACACATCATTATTATACCCATCCAAATAATAATATATTGAATAATAATTACACCACGACGTGGAGACGGTAAGTCGTACGTACGCACGTATGGTGACATGTTATTCAAAGGGTGGATAGAATACTGAATATTGTTGTAACATATTTATAATAACATCACAGTATATGTAAGATACTGGAGTTATTATTTTAGAATGGTAAGAACAAAGAAAGAAGAAGTGGATGAAGAAAGGAACTTGAAAAGGGGTGGTGAAAACATTAACTCTTCTTCGAGTTCTTCCTTTTGATTTGATCAAAAGGGATCCTTAGGTTGGCTTTCTGATCAAACTAAGGCCTCTATGTTGTAGTGAGAGATGTTGGGAGAGTATTTGGGAAGAGGTTTGCCGAAACAAAAGGCTTTGAAGGTGTGAAGAAATGAGAAGGAGGAGTGCCCTTTTATAAGAGGGGGGAGGGGCACCTTTGGAAAAGCTAGAAATATTAATTTATAATAAATTCATATTCGGATTCTAATGGCTCCAAAGTTGATTATTAAAAGGTTAAGGTGGGGATAGGTCGAAAACCACTCAACCAATAGAATTTAGACAGGTTTGGGTACTTATATTAACCTTATCTTTAAGTATTAACTCTAAGTTAATTAGTTTCACTTTTACAATGTCTCTTTGTATTTTTATATAATATGGTTAATAAACTTACTATATACATCCAAGCGACCCCCAAGTGGTCCATTAATGATGAAACTATCATGATATAAGTCTCTTGGCCGAGCCTTAGATTTTTAGGAATTTAATATCAATTAATAATATAATATTTGTTTTAAGAACTCTTTTATGTCAATTTTGACACTATTCAATAGTTGATTTTTGTGAAACTCATAACAGATTGATTACTTCAATAAATGTCAATTAAATCAATCCTAATATATCATATTATCCTATAAAATTATTTTAATTCATTAAAAGTTTCATATTATACTTATTTGGGTATTTATAATATCAATTATTTTAATTTTTCACTATTCATCAAAATATAAAAGTTATCCGAAAAGTACCAAAATTTCACCCTAGGCTAATTTCGATATTCCAAATCAAAAAATGAAGTCCATTTTGAAATATAAAATATATATGATTTCAAAAAGTAGGTATTACTATTCACAATGGCTAGTTTAATTAGTTGTGGTGTGTGTTAGAACTCGAGGTTGCGTACAACACACGCTAGCGTGCCGTGGAAGCTTGGGATGTTTCATTTTAAATTTTTGATGTCCCCATTTAGTCAAAAAGTTTAAAATATAGTATTCTAAAAAGGGTTCACTATTAAAATTTCGTAAAATTGCAATACTGTAAATGAATTTGTTCTTGCATTATATCTAAGAAACTCATAATATGGATTCTAAAATTATAAGGATTATATGAAGTTTAAAATTTAGATAATACTATTCATAACCTCTTTTGAATGGATTTTTCTTGTAAGTCATGGTGTGATTGAACTCGCTGTTGCGTGTAGTGAAAGTTATTGAATTATTTTGAAGAAATAACACACTATGAAATCTTGGGGTATTACATTCTCCCCTCCTTCAATAAATTGCGTCCTCGAAATTTGAAATTGTTTTTCGAAAATAAAAGGTTGAAAATAGAAAATATATTTGTGGGAAAACCCACATTGGAAATTAGGTTACTAAAATTTAGTCTTAGTATGAGGAAAAGAGAAATCAAAGGGTCACCACCAAATTATGATCTCTATTAGGAGAACATTGGTGGCAATTAAGGACATATAATTGGAGGAAAAACGTAAATATTTATAGGTAGTGATTGAGATCATCAATCACAAACAAGTGTATAATTGAGGTCCTTAAATTCATCAATCTATGATGATTTGAAATACCATCGGTTCAACAAAACATAGGGTATTAGGATAACACATTTTTGATGTTTCAAAATATCTTAGTTGAAATCCCACATCGAAAAATGAGTTAATGAGGCCTCTATTTAAAATAAAGAGTGGAAAGTATGAAGATTACTGAAAATAACACATACTAGGGTTCCATGTAGGAAAATATGGATATGGAAGGGAAATATAACCATCAATTATCTGATGGAGAGTGGTAGAGAACATGGCTATGAATAGGCCAACAATCCCAAAGCCATGAATTAGTGATGATTTAAGGTACCATCTAGGACAACATTTTTGTTTTAAGTTCCTTTTATTAATGTTGAGGAATTTATTTATGAGATTGGATAAGATCATAAGGAGATATACTTACTTTATAATTAGAGTTTTATCCATTAATAAATTTTCTACCACAAACTCATCTTTCACTCTAAAAGATAATAGAACGTAAAAAAAATTTCTATTTATACTATTCATACAGGGTTCCAAAATAAATGAATTTATAATTCATCTACCAGATCTTTTAAAAAAACTACATTATTTAATCCAGGACATCTCATGGGCCAGTGGTAGGTGATACACCCTTGCCACCCTTCGGTTGCGGGTTCAAGTCTCGTAGCCTTTCCGGACGAGACGGGTTGCCGCCCGACCTCCGGGTTGTCCTTTTTATGGCAATCCAAAATAATCCAAACTAGAACTATCCAAAATACTTCTGTCCAAACTGACAGTCCAACATTTATAAGGAAGGTAAACATAATATAGATCCTTTTTACCCCGTAATAGCATATGAATACCTTCATCATGTATTACCATATTCCTTATTGATTACATTAATTCTCCCTTATTCCATATAGAATGCTGGATATACTTCATTAATCCAAAAATGTTTTAAACCCCAACAATGATGGAATATACAAATCATTAATCAGTTCCAAGGTAGTCAAGAATATCCAATATAATTTATCCAAAACAATCACATATTATTCCAAAATCACTACCTCAGTATCAGAACTATATTATGATTTATCATTCTCTCAACCATATATTTTCCAAAAATTTATCCTTCTCTTGAGTCACTTTTCTTTGTTCCACACAATCTCAAGTCCTTAATGAAATAGTACTGCAGTACAATCCTTATATACTCCATAATTATTATAACAATTACATTGTTGATACAACACTCAATCAACATAAGAACTCTAATCATTCCTCTTCATCTGTGGTAGTATCATACCTTGATTATTATCAATAACATCATTTGCGGCATAGTCTAATGACTGGGACATAGGTTCGCGTAGTGTCCAAACTTCTTGCAAACGAAGCATTGTACATTTAAAACCATTTTCTTACCCTTGCAGTCACGTACTTTGTGCCCTTTTCCTCCACACTTATAACAAACTCCCATTCCTTTCAGGAAAGTTCCAGGGTGTTTCTTTCCACAGTTACCACATATGGGAAAATTCTTCTTTTCCCTCTTCCCATTATCCATCTTTCTCTCTTCCATCCTTTTCTTCTCTTGCTTCCCTTCAAATCCATAGGACTTAGTAAACTCTTTACATATCTTATCAACACATGATATTATTTCTTCATATGATGATAATACATGGGAGACTATTTCTCTTATAAATTCTAGCTTAAGACCATGAAAGATATGATCCTTCCTTCTCATTGGATCATGTGCATTTCTGGAGTTCTCATTCCTTCTACTGGGCGCCATTTCTAAACAATGGCATACACTAGATCAGTTTATGAATCAAAATACATAATCCCATACTTATAAAACACTTAACATAAATTGAACTATTTATGGATATAATCCATAATCATAAAAATGTCTCCTTTGAGGATGTATATACTCATAAACCCTTCATAATGATTTGTAAAGAAAATGAGAGTAATCCTAAGCATATCCCCTGGGAGTGTCGTAACCAAGAGTGCAGCAAGGCCCGTTATCGTGCACCAGTTCCCGTTCGAGTCTAGCTCAAAGCGGTGTTTTCGGGTTTTACCCCTAGGTACATCTGTGCCAGAGCAGCCTCTACCTGCTCGTATCCAGACAGGGATGTATTGCTTGGAAAACTCACAAAATCTCTACAATACCAAAATTCTAGGAAGTTCTTCTACACTAATCCTCAAAGTTCATCTTAGGTCTACGTGATCTAATCAGAGTTTATCTAAATCTAGCTTCCAAGATTTGTACTAAACCTCCCTCTGATACCAACTGTAACGCCCCGACCCCAGTTACCCAGAGTCAGTGCATTATTACATAACATTGGCATGATCACAAGAAAGATCAAATCTCGAAAGACCGATTGGTTTAGTAGCCTTGGAAACACTAGATATATTCATAAGTTTTACATTACATCATAAAAAGAAAAACTACTACAACAACATAATGTTTCCATAGTCCACACTATAATCCCCTTATAGTATCCCTGCAGGTCATTCATAACTTACATCTTCACATCCTGGAAAAAATAAAACATAGAAAAGGGGTGAGCTCAAATGCCCAGTAAGGATAACAATATAGCGGAACATTCAAAAATAAGCATAAACATTTAAGGCAATGAATTACTAAAACAAAAGCCTTTTAAACTTGAACTTCAACATAGTATGGCAAAAGTAAAATGAAATAATGCCATTTACTTGTTCACATGGATATTCTACTAATCGAATAATCACATGCAATATCAATAAAAACTTTCATAATGTTGGAATTCATAATGATGAACTTCAATTTCTTTGTCAAGGCCTCATCCCAAGACCTTGGGGCTAACTGTAACCGAAACCTAACCCGGAGTGCCTCTAATAACCGGACACCAACCCGGAGTGCCTCTAATAACCGGACACCAACCCGGAGTGCCTCTAATAACCGGACACCAACCCGGAGTTCCTCTAATAACCGGAGACCAAACCGGAGTTCCTCTAATAACCGGAGACCAAACCGGAGGGCTTACTTTTACCGGTCCCCAACCTGGAACATACTTGTCTAACACATTCATCTGAATGAAAGGTTGAAATATAACATAAACATTAGGATTACAAATAACTTATGAAATGTCAATACTCTAAACAAAAACCATGAGTGACATAAGAATAACTTATCCATAGACAAAAATAGCACAAAACCTTCAATAAAATATGGATGTTTTGTATCATAATAAATAAACGTCAAATAAGCTTAAAATCCATCAATGAATGTTGACATAGATGAAATCAAAACTATTTTAGAGAAATATCTCTCTTTTTTAAATCATTTTAAAAGTATCATAATTATAAAATAATACATTCAATTTGAAAATATTCTTATAAGCTTGTAAGGAAAACTTTGATGATTTTATTATGGCGGTAAATAGCCGCACCCGCCGTATAAGTTAAAAAAACATTCTTACCTTAAATTTGTCGAAAAGGTTAAAAGTGCCTTGTTTGGAAAACGACAGAAAGATACCTTTCGAAACACATAAGGGTATAAATGACTTTATCCCATATTCTTGTAAATAGTAAAAATGATTTGAAATACATTATTAAGAAACATGGATGTGGATGATAAAGAGATCCCAGTAGATTATTACGTATAAACAACCTCGGATAATGAAGAGATTGTGAAATAACCCTTACCAATTTGGTAACTTATGAAATATACAACCCCTGAAAGAGGTATCATACAATGAATATGTAAGTACACATAAATTAGAGTGTATTACACAAAGAATATAATTATGGGCAGTACATACACCACACAAAAGGTAATGGTGGCAATATGGCATGAATCTCACGGAAATAAGGAGTGAGATGAAAACCCCTTACCATGTTAATCAACTGAGTTGTATGGCCAAAAGTTAATAACCACCAATTTATTTACTGAATAACATTAATATAAAGATAATTATGATAATATATATATCAAATGACAGTACACAATACACCACTTTCAATAATTTAGTGGCGAATAATGGAAATATCACGGAATTGAATGTGAGATAAGAAAATACCTTAACTTGTACTTTTCCTTGGATGGGGTAGGTTAACCTCCTGTATAATGGTGAAATAATTGTTATTAAATTATAAAATATTCATATATATATATATATATGATATCATATATGATCTTTTAACATTGATTTGTTAATAATATGTTAGAATTATCGTCGTTTCGGGTGTTAACGTACTAGTTTTCTTTTATATGTTTTGATATATAAGACATGTTTGTAATGAATAGGTTGTATATTATTCATATCCAGAATGATATCAAGTCCTTAAACATCCTTTTTAAATCATCAAATGATAATTATACTTGAATGGATACGATGGAGAATGAATCTCATCGCGTTCGTGGAGACGGTAGTCCGTACGTACGCACGAGCGACAATATCATTCTTTTGATATTAAAATAATATATAAATGGATAGTATATCATATATACAGAATCATTAACATGTTATATTTATTATTTACATGAGTTACACATCATTATTATACCCATCCAAATAATAATATATTGAATAACAATTACACCACGACGTGGAGACGGTAAGTCGTACGTACGCACATATGGTGACATGTTATTCAAAGGGTGGATAGAATACTGAATATGGTTGTACCATATTTATAATAACATCACAGTATATGTAAGATACTGGAGTTATTATTTTAGAATGGTAAGAACAAAGAAAGAAGAAGTGGAAGAAGAATGGAACATGAAAAGCGGTGGTGAAAACATTACCTCTTCTTCGGGTTCTTCCTTTTGATTTGATCAAAAGGGCTCCTTAGGTTGGCTTTCTGATCAAACTAAGGCCTCTATGTTGTAGTGAGGGATGTTGGGAGAGTATTTGGGCAGAGTTTGGCCGAACCAAAAGGCTTTGAAGGTGTGAATAAATAAGATGGTGGAATGCCCTTTTATAAGAGGGGTGAGGGGCACCTTTGGAAAAGCTAGAAATATTAATTTATAATAAATTCATATTCGGTTTCTAATGGATCCAATGTTGATTATTCAAAGGTTAAGGTGGGGATAGGTCGAAAACCACTCAACCAATAGAATTTAGACAGGTTTGGGTACTTATATTAACCTTATCTTTAAGTATTAACTCTAAGTTAATTAGTTTCACTTTTACAATGTCTCTTTGTATTTTTATATAATATGGGTAATAAACATACTATATACATCCAAGCGACCCCCAAGTGGTCCATGAATGATGCAACTATCATGATATAAGTCTCTTGGCCGATCCTTAGATTTTTAGGAATTTAATATCAATTAATAATATAATATTTGTTTTAAAAACTCTTTTTTGTCAATTTTGACACTATTCAATAGTTGATTTTTGTGAAACTCATAACAGATTGATTACTTCGATCAAAGTCAATTAAATCAATCCTAATATATCATATTATCCTAGAAAATTAGTTTAATTCATTAAAAGTTTCATATTATATTTATTTGGGTATTTATAATATCAATTATTTTAATTTTTCACTATTCATCAAAATATAAAAGTTATCCGAAAAGTACCAAAATTTCACCCTAGGCTAATTTCGATATTCCAAATCAAAAAATGAAGTCCATTTTGAAATATAAAATATATATGATTTCAAAAAGTGGGTATTACTATTCACAACGGCTAGTTTAATTAGTTGTGGTGTGTGTTAGAACTCGAGGTTGCGTACAACACACGCAAGCGTGCCGTGGAAGCTTGGGATGTTTCATTTTAAATTTTTGATGTCCCCATTTAGTCAAAAAGTTTAAAATATTGTATTCTAAAAAGGGTTCACTATTAAAATTTCGTAAAATTGCATTACTGAAAATGAATGTGTTCTTGCATTATATCTAAGAAACTCAAAATATGGATTCTAAAATTATAAGGATTATATAAAGTTTAAAATTTAGATAATACTATTCATAACCTCTTTTGAATGGATTTTTTTTGTAAGTCATGGTGTGATTGAACTCGGTGTTGCGTGTAGTGCAAGTTATTGAATTATTTTGAAGAAATAACACACTATGAAATCTTGGGGTGTTACAAAATCTGTGAGATATATAAATATAAAAAGAGTTTGTAATATATGTGATCACATTATTAAATCGATATAATTTAAATGATATTTTTCACGCTACAAATGTATTATTATTATTAAATACCATACCACCCATTTAAGGAGAATAATTTTGTTGAATCATTTATCAATAAGGATAGTGGAGTTCTAAAAAATTGAGGATTTATTAGGATCATGTGTCCATGGATATAGTGGTGATGGATATAGAAATTAACAAGGATGGTGGAACATTACTAATATTACAAATTCATAATAAATAATCTTTATTGGAATGGATTAAAATTTATTAGTTTGATGAATATAATATTCAAATAATAACTAAAAATGAGAATGATGGGATATTGGTAGACATCGTATATGAAGATGTAATTTTGAATTTGAAAAGTGTATTTGTGTTCCATCTATAGAATATAATAAATATTATTCATTATATTATTCTCATAAGTTGAATCTATATATAAAAATTGTTATAACTATGAAGTATGGTTATTTCAAAGAATTCTATTGGTTGAATATTACGAAGCAATAAGTTATTAATTATTTTATCAAGATGATTACTCTTTCAATAGGTTAATGATGAATGAAAAATCATAGAGGATTCATTGAACCTCTACCTATTATTATAAATAAACGGGATGACATTAAATTTAATTTTTTCACTATATTTTCAAATACTCAATGAAATAATGATGATACATGGGTAATTATTGATCAAAATATCATATCTATACATTTCCTCACTATTAGGGAGGATTAACCACTAGAGGACCCTATGTGACCCTATATTAATAAATTTTAAATAATTTATTGAGATCTAAATCCCATTATGCTTGATTGTGATCCACGATTCATATCTACATTTTCAAAAAGTATAAATAAGGATTTGGATACTGATTATAATTTGAGTACTAGTTTTCACTCTCAAACTGAACGACCATATAAAGTGTAACAAACAAAAATATTGTCATAAAAAACTAACCAATTTTAATTATATATTATAGTATATATCACATAAAATCACGTAAATAATATAAAAAACATTATAAATTAAGGAACATACACCAATTGAATTGTAACATGTCCACAAAAATAGTTATATGACCCTTATGAATAGTAAACTGGGAAATAGAATAGTAAACACTCAAATTAATGTGTGAATATAATTTTGGAATCTTATAAATGAATATATGATATAATTATCATATAGTATATCTAAATAAATGATTTTAAAATGGTAAGTTAAGTATTGATTTTTTTGTGAAACATAAATGTTAAATTGCAATTTATAGATTAATATAATTATATAAAAGGATATTTATTTTGATAAAATAGAAAATAAATTAATATATGTTGTATTTTTATTATATAATAATATTTCTGGTCCTTAATTAATTTTTTGATGGGTTATAAAAGCAATAATTATTTTAAAATTAGTATTTTTTGAATAAAATATAATTTACAAAAAATTGAATTTTTCATTTTCATTCAAGTATTCACCTAAATTTTTTAAAATATCTAATTCTATATATGTATAAAATATTAAGTTTATATTTTATAATTTTTTTAAAATTGTTGAATTTTAAGTGAATAGTGAAATGCAATAGTTTACTGTATTTAACAAAAAACATGAATTATTGACTCATAGATGATATATGGATGATATAAGCTCATAATATAGATCTATACATCATTTTTTATATATATTTTCATAATTAATAATCTATTCTAATTCTTGATCTAAAATAACATACTAATAAAATAAATAATCAGAAAACACGTCTCTCCTCCATAGTAAATCCTACCCCTCATCACCTCTTTTCCTAAAAAATTTCATGATTTGATTATTATTTTTATTCAACCCAATAATCATCCCAATACTCACCACCATGCCCAAAATTACTTTGTTTTAACAAAAAAAATTTCCCTTTTTTAAAAAATATTGTTCTGAAGAAAAATAAATTTTACAAGAAATTTTCACTTTCATTTTCTTTTAATTATTATTTAGTTTTATGTTGTTCTTTTCCTATCCACACATAACCTTATCAAGTGACATGATAACTTCATAATCAAACATAAATAATAATTTTATTGGGGTGATGGAATAATTCATCATCAAAAATCATATCCTCACCATTCTATTCTAAAAAATAAAACTTGGCCATGATGTGTTATGTTATCACATTCACTGATGATTAGTCTTTAATTTAAATTTTCACCGTAAATATTGAATACTAAAAAAAAAATTTAGTTAAAATTTTGATAATATATTTATTAATGCCTATATAAAATTCTAGAAACATTATATATACATAATATTTAATAATAAAACAAGACTATATAGTGATAATAAAAGAACTACAGAATTATTGAAAATGATTATCGCTAAGGTCATATAATGTAATTCAATATCACCCAAAAAATTGAATTTTAATCCCATTTAATCTTATTTATTTCCAATATTAACAACTAAAATCAATTATCACCTACCATTCTCATTTTATATATTTTTTTCAACATGTATACAATTACAATGATCATGAAAACCAAGGAAACCAATAGTCCTAATAAATGAAATTGAAAATATTAACACCAAAAGGACACAAATTAATTTATTTAAATTATAATTAATAAAATAATTGTATATAACATTATTTATCAACTAAATAATGGATTAAACATAATTATCTATGAAATTATATTAATTTGTAGAACAATTTCGTACATAAGGTTTGAGATTTAACCCAAACCAACATTTTTTCCTTCGGATTAGTATTTCTCTCTAATTACCATAGGTAATGAATATGTTCTTTTAAATAATATAAATTATGTTTATATGTTTAATACTCATCTATCCAAATCCTATCAACCCTCTTTTATTTTGAAATTCTAGATTTCAAAATGTTCTCTTCACAATTCTTCCCAAAAAGATAGCTTAATAAGAGGGAACTTCCCATTTTCTTACCCATTTTTATGTGCAATTCATAATATGTATTATGAAACCATTATTTTTATAAAATTATTCATTTCAAAAATAATATTTCTCAATTCATTTCTAGTTTTGCGATAAAATAATCGTTTTCCCATTAAATACACTTCAATATTTTCCATAAATCACTACAAAATGTTTCATTTATAATGTATCATAATACATATTTTTATGATTATCCATTTATTTTTGACATAAATTATCATGATATATTATTATTGTTCCTTATAAATTTCGATGTGTTATTTAAATCCATTCATCCATAGACACCATTAACATTCTTCCTTTTGTTATGACTTAAGACATGATTATTATACCCAATTCGTTCCATGGGAATCCCTTATACTTGATTATTCATGTGGCACACATATTAATGAACATGTAATGATGGGTGTTCCTAGATATTTATCAAATTAATTCTGTAGTTTTAGTCTCATGAGATGTCATATTGGTATAAGGTGTGATTTGGATTCCATTATGGCATATTTTCCACCAATTGAAATAGTCTTTGAAATTATCCTTAACTCATTCTTATTACATTTTGTGTATTGTTTCCAAGTACCTATGATTTCATGTTTACATTTACTTATTCTCTACATGTAATACTTCTTTATTTTTTATCATGTTTCACTCCTTCTTATGTCATCATGATATTCCTTCTATCCCATGTATATTTGTTTATTCCTATGATTATAACCTTACTATGTTTTTTCTCATCCTTTTGTTTTGGTATTCCCAAGGTTATAATTAGTAGGTGTAGTTTTTCAATGGGCGTAAGGGGCCCTTTATGAATTAATAAAACAAATAATTTTAATTTTATATCCATTTTTGAAGCCTTATGTACATAATAATCCGAAGAAACTTCAATTTACGATCATGTATTATAATTTGATGGTTAATTAATCTATAAAACATTTCACAATATATGTAAATGTACATGTTTGTTATAGTTTGTGTTAGAATATTTTCTTTTTACATTTAGAGATTTCGACTACAAAATATTAGTAAGCACCGTAGGGATAATTCTATCACAATGGATAAACTATATTGAAAATGAGGGTATAAAAATATAGAATATACATTTCATTTAAATGATTATCCATTTAGAATCACGGTTTTCTTTCATTATTCTTATTAAATAAGAATTCGATAACCCTAATTAAAATTTATTTTTCTTATTAAAGGGATAATAATATAAAAATGCATTCCAACAATCAATGTGATAGTGAATGTAAACATTACCCAAATGATTTTCCATATATGATGATAGCAGGTTCTACAAACAACATGGTAGTACTTTCTCAACTAGATAATGCTTTGAATAATAATATAAATCACATGGAACAACCACCTTCTAATAAAAAATAGAATGTTTTAGTCAAATATTTTTTTCATAAAAGGCCTCCCAATATTAGTGGATCTTCTGAACCTCTCCTCGCATAATAATGGGTTAACTCCATATAGAATATATTTTATATCTTCCAGTGGTTATAAGAAGAGAATTTTATGATAGAAGAATGTCATTTTGATGGTGAATATGACAAGTGGTGGATTCAAATCATCAATTAACTATCCAAGGAGGAAATGAATTGCATGAAATGTTATGATTTCTTCAAAATATTCTCCATTAAATATGTTCTCTTATCAATAGATATAAAAATATAAATTCAGTTCCTTCTAATGAATAAAAAGAATACGAGTATATCATATAGGTTGCAGAAAAAATTACAAGGTTTAAAAGATAATCCTTTTGTCTTTTTCATTAACATAAAATGTACTGTAGATTGCTTGTTTAGAATTTTATCACTATATCTACATAAATCATTAGTTATTCATGAATTTGACAGTTTTGAGGAGGTTTTTAGTTGTCTCCTTTTAGGATGAAATAGCGATCCGAGACACTCAATGGTCTAATGGTCTTGTGGAAAAAATCATAAAATTGAGTTTAATATGGGAGGATCAATATATAAATCCTATATTGTGAAGAATACCAAACTACCCATTTGTGAAATGTTTGGAATGAAGAATCCCTAAAACTACTTAAAGTGGACCAAGATATGATTAAAATGTGGAAGAGAGGGGAATATGGCTTACAAATGCTGAATGGACATGAAGAATCCAAGTAATATAGAATAATTATGTAAGGTTTAGAACAACATTGAACCAATAGTAAAGCGTTTCATCTACAATAAACATGGTAATTATGCAATCCATTTAACAATGAAAAGGTTTCTTTCAGTCAATCAGTAACAACAACCTTCAATATTGTAAGGAAGGGAATATGTTATCACTTCTAATGATGTGGAACCTGAAATTGTTGTTGTCTCAGGTACACTGGTTATTAATTTAAGAATATCGAATTTACTATCTGATTCTAGTTATATGAAACCTTTCACATCATTCTCGTTTAGTATAACTCTTCAAACATCACCTAAAAATATAGATTTTGAGTTATCTATGAGAAACAAATGGGGAAATTATTACATCCATAATATATAACTCCTCCATGGTTAATGTTTTTTGATTTAACCTCCAAATAAATATTTTCTAACTTCCCTTGATAATGTTTTAATCAATATTTGGTATTGGTTGGCTATATTTATAAAAAAACTACAACATCTATCAGGAAGGGGAGATCAATCACAAAATCCAAATGCATCCTTTAATTCGATAAATGTGTAAGGAGGAAGATGAATCTCTTTTAAAAACATCTTCTAAGTTGAGGATAATATTTCATTATGATCAAGAATATCTAGCACAAATAATCGAGACAAAGAAGATAACCATGCTCAGAGAAAAACCTATTAGGTGGGAAAAATTTTTTGTGTTAAACTGAAGAGTTTCATTGTCTTACTCCTGATTGAGAGGTTCGATTATTAATTGAACCTATTATTATATATTTTCATATATTGAAGACACCTTATAGAATTTTATTGATTAATCTGAACAAATAATGAATAATTTACATGATAATCTAGATAAGTTTCTTATACACCTGAGTTCTTTAACATGTGGTGTGTTGGTCCTCTTTGTCTAGAACAAAGATAAATCTTTACATCTTTGTATTGAATATCATGAGATAAAAAAATCTTGATAAAGTGTTTTTATACCCATGCATGGATAGATTAGTTATTATATCAACTATGTTGGAATAATTATTTATCTAAGGTTGACATTCAGTCAAGATATCTCCAATTTAAGTTAAAAGAAAAAGATATTCCCAATACATCATTTTGAATGAGATATGGACAATATTGTTTCATAGTTATGACATTAAAACTCACCAATTATCTAGATATTTGGATGGGATTAATTAATAGAGGCTTAATAAATTATATCAACAAATTTGTGGTATTCATTATTTTATATATTTGGATATACTCCAACAACCTTGATAATTATGAAGGGAATTTGAATACTTTGTTATAGAAATTAGGTTGGGTGAAAAACTATTCTATGTACTATTAATTTGAGTTACTGGTAATGGAAGTATCATTCATGGGGCATGTAATCATTTTAAAATTGATATATATGGACCCTTCCAGGAAAAGGGGAATCAAATAATGTCCCATGCTAGTATCTATATTGACGATCCGTAGTTTCCATGGATTAGAAGGGTATTGCCAGAAATTTGTGAATATGTTTTCATGATTTCCAAACCACCAACCAAACTAACACTAAAGGGAGAGATTATTAACTAGACTTGTGAATTTGAAAACATCTTTAAATAGTTGATAAATAGTCTTATCACTGAACCAATTGTTACACTACCATTAACTGGGGAACTCTTTTTTGTGTATAATGATGATTCAAATAATTGATTAGGTTTTGTATTAATGAAATATTTTAATGTGATACCCTATTGATCAAGGTTGTTCCAAATTCATGAGAAAAACTATCCAACACATTATCTGGATTTGAAAAATGTGATATTTGAATTGAAAATCTAGAATAAATATCTATATGGGGAGAAGTGTTGGATATATTCTGATCATCAGAGCATCAAATATCTATTAACACAAAATTATTTTAATATGAACTAGTGAATATAGTTTTATATCATCACGGAATATTACTGCTCAATCCACTACAATCCTAGAAAAGCAAGTAAGGTTGAAGATGCTCTGTGAGGAAATGATCTTGCAACATTATCAATGATGATAATTAAAAAGGATCTAATCCTATGAGATCTTTAACAAGTAGTCATGAGAATCATTAAGGATGGAACATCATCAAACTGTTTCTTAAAATATTTTTAAACCCTCCCCCATGGGAAAATAAAGGATGATCATTGAAATTATTTGAGAAATCAGAATAAGGAGGGTTCCATGTGTATATGAAAGACATGATAGATCAAAATTCAGGAGGAAGGATTTTAATTATTTGGGTCATGTCTATGTATACCTTCTAATATAGATATAATGAATGAGATTTTAAGTGAAAAAAATATCTCATAATTCACTATACACCAATGGATCACAATGATGTATTATTATCTTCGAGAGAACTATTTATGGGACAATATGAAAGGAGATCATTGAATAAATATCTGAGGGCCATGTTTTCCAACTAGTGAAGGTTAAAAAAATTATAAAGGTATGCTGAAAAAAAATTCCCATACAAATATAGGATTGGGTAAGCATCATTAGTGAATTTTTCACTGGACTTCTGAAGACATCCAATGATAAAAATGATATTTCGGGTTTTTTGGATCATCATACAATGATATAACACATTATATCAATTTAAGAAGACATATATCATGGATATATATATAAGAGAAGTGGTGAAACTATAATGAGTTGAACTTTAGATTGTATCATATCTTGATCTATGATTCACATCCATGATCTAATAATTTCTCCAACATTGCCTTAACACTGATTTGAACTTTTGTATGGCCTATTATCATGAAAATGATGGCTAACCTGAGTGAAAAATTCATTCATTAGATAATATGTTGATGAAGTATTATATTTACATCCAATAATGATGGGACTAGCATCTGCGTCTTGCTGAATTCTCATACATCAACAGTTTCCACTCATGCCTTAAAATGATTCTATTTGAACACCTATGTGATACAATATGATGAACACCATCATTTAGGGATGAATTCGGTGAAAACATGAATATATGATGTGAAATGGACAAAAGTATTGCAGAAAAGGTGAAAATCATTCTATAACACATCAAGGAATCCCAAAGATAGCAGATGAACTAAGAAGACTATCATCCATAAGAACTATAGATTAGGATAAAGGCATGGTATTCTTATTCAAATCTCCATGGAATAGGAGCATGATATATTTGAATAAATGAAAAATTAGTCCTGGGTATATCAGCCCAATTGAGATTCTATATCAAGTTAGAGCTCAAGCCAACTGGATATCACATTGAACAACCTGTTCTCATATAAATGATGTATACCATGAATCCATCACGAGGAAGTACATAGAAGATCCATCACATGTACTGAATATAGAGGATGTGACGTGGGAAAATAACCTCTCGTTTGAGGATTATCAGATGAATATCATAGACCAAAGAGATAATGTTCACTGCAACAAGACAACACACATGGTCTATGTACTATGGAATAATGATATGTACAATGATCCATAATGGGAAATAGATGAATTGATTAAGGATATTTTCCCTCATCTGTTTTCACTATTGTATATAGAATGAAATTTTAAGGGGGAAATTTCATAATGGGGGAAGAATTTAGCATCCCAAATATTTATCAATAGAATCTCCCTTCATATAATTCTCTCATATAGTATATATCATATAAAATAAAATATGGAATACATAACAAAAATTATAAATGAAAAGGGAATTGAATAAGAGGTATATTCATAAACTAAGGTACCTTTACCAATTGAATAGTAACATGACATTTTGAATAGTAACACAACTGTTATGAATATTAAATCATCTAATAGAATTATAAAATCAGAAATTAAAGTATAAATAAAATTTTGGGATCTTATCAATGAAAATATGATATAATTATATCATAAAATATATAAATAAATATTTTGAAAATGATAAATTAACTATTTGTATTTTTGTGAAATATAATTGATCATTAACAATTTTATAATTAATATAATTATTTAAATGAAAATTTATTTACATAAAATAGATTAATAAATAAGTATTTTGTTTTCTTATGATTATAATAAAATTTTATGAGGCCCAAATTAATATTTCAATGTATTATAAAAGAAAATATAATTTTAAAATATGTATTTTTTCAATAAATGATAATATTTATTAAAATTAAATTTATAATATTTAGAATATTATTTTCATAAAATTTCCTCCATTTTTGAATTATAAATATTGATAAACTGTTATGAGTATTTTTTTGGGTTTTTCTAAATTAATTGAAAATTTTATGAAATTGGAAATGCAGTAATTTACTGTATTTAACGGATACAAAAATTGTTGAGTCATATATGAATTATGTGTTGGACTTGGTCGCCTATAACCAACGACATTGTACTTTATTCATTAATAAAAGCCATATAAAATCTTGTTTTTTCTTCTGCGTGACAATGCATGTGATAATGTCCTTAGGACAGCTATTGCATTAAAGGGTCATAGTGGATCCCTGCTATGATGAGAACCCAGAAGTGTCGTAACACTATTCTTGAATATATGTTCTATAGCCGGATGATGTTATTTGAAGGACACAAATAATATTGGTCATTAGGAGTGAGGAATCATAAAACATTGAGGCACCTTCTCATGGTGTGCGCCATTGGTAATATCCAGGAGGATATTATGAGAACAAGACCCTCCAGTAGGAAATCCACATTTCATAGTGTCATTGGATGTTCCTCTCTGTGGATGTGTGTATTGGTCCTTAGACTTTAAGATTATTATTAATGGGTATTACAACTCCCGCACTTAGATGTATTGATGAGAACTGTGATGACACACTGTTCGTAGTGAGGTAGGATACGTTGGGTGCGTCACGAGTAATACTGCATTAATAGATCATGCGAGAATGGATTTTTCGCTTTTGTTCCATAACAGAAGTAGATATCTCAGGCCCCTTGATGGAATTTATATAGCCTATATAAATCCATGGCCATGGTAAGGTATTGGAATGTTCAGTTCCGGGAAGTCAAAGAAAGAATAATCGGGCACATGGGTTGATTGAACTAGCATGCAACCCTCCTGATTAGAGATATTGAGAAAAAGGGATTATATTACACAGTAAGCATTTGTAGGAGGTTATACGTCATTGCGACATTAAATTCTTTCTTTATGGGTCCCTTGGCATGTTACTAGACGTTAACCATGGACTTTAGGTAAGATTCGCCTAATGCCACTGAGAAAGAGGCCTAGATGGTCACAGACTATGTGTGCCTATGTATCTCAATTAAATATTAATTTAACAAGTTAAATAAATATTATTCCCAAATGTGGTTTAATAATTATTTAAGGATGTCTGATCACATTTATTTCAACACTATTTATTCAAGAGAATATATTGTGGGTGAAATAATATATTTATTACTGAGTAATGCAGTTACATTTATTTAAGAAATAAATAGCCATTACTCAAGGTATAATAAATGTGGTGGAGAAAAATGGAAAATAAAACTACATGTCATGTATATTAAATATACATGCCATGTAGTTTAATGGAAAATAAGTACATTCCATGTATTAATTATTACAAGCCATGTAGTTTTCCATTTGGGATTTTGAGGATATAATATTATTTTATTAAACGATATTAATTATAATCAGTGTGGGCGCATGTCAAGGATTTAATAATTCGACATGGGGTTTCAATAATAGTTAATGAAATAATTAAAATGTGTAACGCGTTTATTTATTGTCATAAGTCTTTTAACCTTAAACCCAATTATAAATTTACTCACAACCCCAACACTTTTCAAGATCCATTTTTGGTTGTCCACAATGGATTTGGAAATACTCTCATTCCATGAGAGCATTCCCTTTCCACCGAGAACACCCTCATGTTACGAGAGCGAGATCCTCCACCATATCAAGGCGGTCGAAGGCGGACATCACAAGTGAAGGTTCGTCCATGCTAGAACCCGAAGAACCCTTTGGCGATGTCTAGTGATACATGGAGCACGTGTGGATCACTGCTAGAGGAATCCTATACATGGATTCTACGACGCAATGACGGATCACCGGATCATGACCGGAGACATCGATGAAGAAAGAATTCCACCGAGGTAATTCTTGGGAATTAATTAAATTAATTATAAACACCATATGATGATCCTATCTCAATGCTTCTGGGACCCTTCTTTTCTCTTTCGTTCTTCGTTCCATTCAGAAGATCCGGTGTTTTATATCATGATGGATCACGGATTGAACATTGTTTAACACTAAAATTAATGTTTGGAAATCCAACCAATGTGGTTCTGCTACGCTTGGAACCTACAAGTGGTATTAGAGTGGTCATATCGTTGATTATATGTATTTAGTTTTTCGTTGGCGATTTATGCATTTAATAATTTAGTTATTTCAATTCATGTTTAATTGTTCTAGAAATCTGAATGTCGAGATATGTTCATCCTCCCTCGTTTCTTCTTCACCTCAAAGAAACTTATTTTTTTTTAATTTTGATTAAAATAAAATAAAGGAACTCATCCGGAGGAGCCAAAAGATTTGGGCCATACAACACCAGAATACACGGTGTGTATTCGAAAGTACACGTCGTGTAGTCTAGGATCAATACATTGACTGATCGAACAAAGCAGGTCCTGTATTGGATTCTTTCTAAGAATTTAAGACACCTTGTGTTGACCAGAAATAGGTGGCACAAAGTTTCCAGATTACTCATCGCATGGTCTAATGAACATGGCATGTGGTCTCATCAGGTTAGGGTTGGGCCGTGTACCCCGTACACGGCTTACCTCGCTAGAAACCATGTAACGCGGAAATTATACAGTGTGTGTCCAAATGAACACGTCGTATACTCCAAAAATTTCCAAAGTACATTTACACGTCATGTCATCGGGCGTGTACTTCAGATGGACGGTGAATAAAAGTACACGTCGTGTAGTCAAAACAACACACTGTGTACTCATCCATGTTATGCATATTTATTAAAATTTATAATTTATATTATACAAACCCTTGAGACGTGTACCGTAGTGCAGGCGTAAAAATGAGGCACAACACGTGATAGGTGTTTTATCTATATGTGTTTAATTTAACATCTGGTTAATGAACGTTAATTCACTGGGTTTCCTCCAAGGTACAAGTTACGTACAAGAATAATTTTAATTGAATTTATTTGTTTAAAATTATGATGAGAATCTCAAGGATGTTCAGAAAAGGGTTTAAGATAAAAGGATTGATTAATTAAGGATAATTAATTGATTTTAGCGTGATTTATCTTAAACAATAATGATTAAAGAATTAAATGCTTATTTTATTTATTCATAAATATCGTTGCATGTGTGGATGATCATGAGCTAGACCAAGACCTTTGTATGTGAATGGTTTCTTTTAATTTATTTATTTAAATTAAATTTGTTGGCCTGTGAGCCATCTCCTCATTAATATGTAGGGTCTGTGCACCCAAGGATTCTTTTATGTAAAAACCCCTTTTACCCGTCACCTGCATATGAGATAAATGCATATGTAATAGATGTAGCTCCCAAGCTAGTGGAGGCAGCTCATGTCAGGATCCAAGGGGAATCCAATCCAAGGAGATACAAAGGTGGATAGGTGGAAATCTGTAAACATGAACCCAAAATGGTCAAGGTGTTTGTCCCCTAGGTGTTGGGTTAGTTTATCAACCGCAAGATAAACTAACCAATAGAAAAATCTCATGATCATACCATTTATTTTATTTCTATTAGTTTCATGGTTTATTTATTGTGGGTGTGTTGTCACGACCACACAATTAATGAATTAAACGATCATGCAAGATGGAACTAAAATAAAACTGACTTATACGTAAAATTTTATCATTGACATGGTTAATCACTTAAGTATATCCCACATAATATTAAAATGAATGTAATCAAAGATAATAAAATGGAAATTTACGTATAAGGATAAAATCCCTCAAACGAAATATTAAGTCGGTATAGCCTTCCAAAATCTTGGTTAGAATCGAACCATAGTTCAAAGTGCATTAACAACCCTAGTTAGGGTGATTTCAATTATCGGGGAATTATAATTCAAGGTTTTTGGTTGACTTGACTCGGTTCGCATCAAGGTTTGACTGCCATAGCAGGACATGGTGTGACCAAGAGGCAAAGGTTGAGGAAATTCAAAATAATAGGATTTCAGGATTGGGGAGTCCACTCATCGAATCAAGGAGCTGCGAGTTAATGCAGTTGGTATTTGGAATGCCTACCTAAAACCCTTCAAGTTTCTTGACCAACCCTGGTTGGGGTAATGGGAAGGGAAATATGGATCCTTTCCACTAGAATATTCAGGCAATAGAATATTCTGAAATCAATGGTGAGGGCAATTATATTTCGATAAAATAGTGGGAGACTAATAAGTATTTATTTATTTATTTGTCTCGGTTTTGTAATTAAGAACTAAACCTTTTTCATCTTAATTTGTAGAAACAACAATAAAATGACATCAAACATATCATTGTGAACCATACTCGAGAAGGAAAAACTTCTCACCAACACCAATTTCCAAGAGTGATAGAGATGTTTACGTATCATTCTTCGCCACAAATGTAAATTGTATGTGCAGGAAGAGCCTATTCTAGTTCCGCCTGGGAAAGAGGCCAGTGATGAGCAATTATCTCTCTATATGAAACACATGGATGATGCCATAGATGTATAGTGTTTTATACTATCGGCCATGTCCAATGAGCTCTTGAAGCAACATGAAAACATTGACACGTATAGCATGATGTCTCACATTAAGGATCTCTACAAAGAGAATGAGAGACATGAGAGGTATGAGATCTCCAATTCATTGTTTACAACTAATCTTGGAGGGTCTACGCCAGCTAGGCCTCATGTAGTCAAGATTATAGGCTACATTGAATGCCTGGACATCTTAGGGATTAAATTCCCAGATGAGTTGCGTACAGATCACATCATATCATCACTGCCAAAGACCATCTCTAGATTCATTGTCAGCTATAATATGAGCGGAAATGAGAAGAGACTATCAGAGCTTCTGACCTTGATTCTCCAAGTAGATAAGGACATGGGGCGTGATAAACCTGTGGTCCTTATGGTGAATAATAAAAGGATGTACAAGGCAAAGGGGACAAAGACTTATAAACGGTCTGAAGCCCCCAAGCACCATCATTCCATGAAGGGGAAGATCCATAGGCAGTGCAAGGAACGGGAGTCAGTGTCTTTTTCATGTGGAAAGTTGGGCCACTAGAAGAGGAACTACACCTAGAAGCGTGGGGACACTAAAGGTGCATTTTTTATCAGGTCCAATATTTTTATTTCTACACATTGGGTATTAGATAGAGCTTGTGGGGCTCACATCTGTATTAAAATGCAGGAACAAAGTAGATTTAAAAAGATCTCTAGAGGAGAGGTGGATCTTAGAGATTTCAATGGCCCAAGGCTAGCTGTGTTGGATATTGGGGACTATCACCTCTCATTGCCAACTGGCATGATTTTGGTTTTACAAAACTGTTATTTTGTGCCTAGTGTTACCAAGAACATAATTTCTGTATCTTGTTTGGATATGGATGGATTTGTTTTCAAGTTTGGAAATAAGGGTTTTCTCTTTTATAAGAACAACATATGTTATGGTATGGAACATTTGAATAATGGTTTTTATGTATTAAATTAAGAAAACCAAGTGTTGGCAATCGATAATTAAACAAACTCACATGACTCATACATCACCCGGTTGTGGCATCACCGCCTTGGTCATATAAATTAGAATCACTTGACAAAGCACTGTAAAGATGGCTATTTAGACTCTACTGAGCTAAAACTACTTGATAGATATCATGCTTTTTTATAAGATAAAATGACCAATCCACTTTTGGTGGACAGGGTGAAAGGGCAAAAACGCTTCTTGGATTGGTACACATGGATGTATGTGGACCATTTCCAGTAGAATCTAGAGGTGGATATTATTACTTAATTACTTTTACTGATGATTTGAGTAGATACGTATTTGTCTAAATAATGAGGTATAAGTCAGAAACCTTAGAGAAATATAAGGAATTAAAGAATGAAGTAGAGAATCGGCTTGGTAAGAAGATAAAGAAGTTTCAATCGGATCATGGTGGAGAATATCTGAACTAAGAGTTCATCGATCTTCTACGGGAGTCTGGGATTGTATCTCAGCTCACTGCTCCTTATACACCAAAGTGTAATGGTGTTAGTGACAGGAGGAACTACACCTTGTTGGACATGGTGAGCTCGATGATGATTCATGCAGATCTTCCATTATCCTTTTGGGGGTATGCATTACAAACTGCAGCATACACATGAAACTGAGTACCAACTAAGGCGGAAAATGGAATTCCATCAGAGTAATGGAGTGGAAAGAAACTCATTTTTTTGAATACGCGTGTATGGGGATGCGAGGAGTTTGTTAAGGCCTTCTTACGAAACAAATTAGCACCCTGGGGCACAAAGTGTATCTTTATAGGATATCCCAAGGAAACAAAAGGATATTACCAATATAACCATTAAGACAAGAAAGTGACTGTCACCAGACAAGCCGTCATTCTTGGGAGGGAGCACATCCTCAAGAAGGATAGTGGGATCAAGATTGACTTCGATGAAGTTGATGCTCATGATACACAAGAGTTGGTACATGAACAAGTTCCACAGGTCCCTTTGGAGGAGGTTCCAGAAACACAAGTACTGTATAGGATCTCAAGAGAGGTAATGGAACTAGAGATATTTGGTTTCCTATTTACCGAGGATGGTGAATCATTATTTTTGGACAATGATGAGCCTCTCTCCATAAAGAAGTAGTAGAAAGCTCAGAAGCTGCAAGATGGCTAGAAGCTTTGAATTATGAGATGGATTCCATGTATTTGAACGAAGTGTGGGTTCTAGTCGATGAGAAAGTTGATGTAAAGCTAGTTGGATGAAAATGGGTATTCAAGAGAAAGGTGGACATGGAAGGTCAAGTTAGCACCTATAAAGCAAGGATAATGGCTAAAGGTTTCAGACAACATCAAGGAATTGACTCTAATGAAACCTTCTCGCCAGTTTCCATGTTTAAATCAATAAGAATCATACTTGCCATAGAAGCTTACCATGACTACGAGATTTGGTAGATGGATGTCAAAACATAATTCCCTAGTGGGAACCTTCAAGAAGATGTCTATATGACACAACCAGAAGGGTTTGTGACAAAAAGTGAAGCCAAACAGGTTTGCAAGTTGCATAAATCCATTTATGGATTGAAGCAAGAATCCAGGTCATGGAACATTTGATTTGAAAAAGCCATAAAGGAATTTGGTTTCATTAAGAATGAATGTGAGACATGTGTTTATTAACGGTTTAATGGGAATGTGGTCGTTATACTAGTAGTATATGTTGATGACATATTGCTTACTAGAAACAAAATACCATTATTACAATCAGTTATGGTATAGTTGACCAAGTGTTTCTCCATGAGGGTCTTAGAAGAAGCAGCCTACATTCTAGGGATAAATATCATTTGTGATAGATCCAAGAGGCTTCTTGGACTAAGTCAGGGTACATACATTGACCAGATACTAAAGAGATTTAGTATGGAACAATCCAAGAGGGGATTGGTTCCAGTGTCACATGGCCTACATCTTTCTATGAAAATGTTTCCTCGGACACAACAATAGAAAGATAGAATGAGTAATATCCCATACACTTCGGCTATAGGATCCATCATGTATGTCATGTTATGTACCAGTATTGATGTTGCCTATTCACTGATCATGTTAGGAAGATATCAAGAAGATCGAAGAGAAAAGTATTGGACTATTGTTAAGACTATCCTTAAGTATTTCAGAAGAACTAAAGATATGTTATTGGTGTATGGATGAGACGAGGATCTTGTCATCAGAGGGTATGTTGATGCTGGTTTTCAGACAGATCAGAACGATTTGAAGTCACAATCTGGACATGTTTTATGTCTCAATGGAGTAGTTGTGAGATAGAAAAGTTCAAAGAAACCATTTGTCACCAATTCTATAGTGGAGTCCAAATATATAGTGGCTTTTGATGAAGCCAAGGAAGCCGTCTGGATTCAGAACTTTGTCCAAGATCTTGATGTGGTGCCTAGTAGTAAAGATCCCATTACATTGCAGTGGAGGATCTTGTAAAAGAACCAAGGTCACATCAACGAACAAAGCATATACACTGGAATTGTCACCCCTTGAGGTATTTCTATAATAGGGGTGATGTTGCAGTGAGATGAGTGTCCACAGATGAGAACATGGCGGACCCCATGACTAAAGACCTATCTCAGCAGAAGCATGAATATCATGTGACTGCTAGAGGGTTAAAGGTGGTTAGTAGTTGGTTCTAGTCCAAGTGGGAGTCTGTTGGATTTGGTGGCCTAGAACCAACTACTTTGTACATTATTCATTAATAAAAGACTTATCACAGCTTTTTCATTCTTCTGTGTGACAATGCATGTGATAATGCCCTAAGGACAGTTGTTGCATTAAAAGGTCATAACGGATCCCTGCTATGATGAGAACCCAAAAGTGCCATAACACTATTCTTGAATATATGTTCTATGTCCAGATGATGTTATTTGAGTGAAACAAATAATACAGGTCATTAGGGGGAGGACTCATAAAAGTTCGAGGCACATTCTCATGTTGTGTGCCCTTGGTAATATCCAGGAGGATATTATGATAACAACACCTGCCAGTAGGAAATCCACATTTCATGG
The DNA here is from genome assembly GCA_963277665.1 of Viscum album. Taxonomy (NCBI): domain Eukaryota; kingdom Viridiplantae; phylum Streptophyta; class Magnoliopsida; order Santalales; family Viscaceae; genus Viscum; species Viscum album. The sequence goes on from OY728140.1 coordinate 181,167,833, forward strand.
TGTCATTGGATGTTCTTATCTGCGGACGTGTGTATTGGTCCTTATAATTTAAGATTATTATTATGGGGTATTACAACTCACGCACTTAGATGTATTGACGAAAACTGTGACGACACATTGTTCACTACGAGGTAGGATATGTTGGGTGTGTCATGAGTAATACTGCATTAATAGATAATGCGAGAAAGGATTTGTCCCTTATGTTCCATAACAGAATTAGATATCTCAGGCCCATTTATAGAATTGATATAGCCTAAATAAATCCATGGTCATGGTAAGGTATGGGCGAGTTCAGTTCCAGGATGTCAAAGAATGAATAATCGAGCACATGGGTTGATGGCACTAGGATGCAACCCACTTGATTAGAGATATTGAGACAAAAGGATTATATTACATGGTAACCATTCGTTGGAGGTGAAACATCATTACTGCATTAAATTATTTCTCTATGGGTGTCCTAGCGTGTTTCTAGACGCTAACCTTGGACTTTAGGCTGGCTCCGCCTAATGCCACTGAGAAAGAGGCCTAGAGTGTCACACACTAAGTGTGTCCATGTATCTCAGTTAAATATTAATTTAAAAATTTAAATAAATATTATTCCAAACTCTGGTTTAATAATTATTTAAGGATTCCTAATCGCATTTATTTCGACACTAGTTATTCGAGAGAATATATTGTGGGAAAAATAATATATTTATTAGCGAGTAATGCAGTTACATTTATTTAAGAAATAAATAGCCATTACTCAAGGTCTAATAAATGAGGTGGAGAAAATGGAAAAAAATGTACACGCCATGTATATTAAATATACAGGCCGTGTAGTTTTATGGAAAACAAGTACAGGCTGTGTATTAATTATTACACGTCGTGTAGTTTTCCAGTCGGGATTTTGGGGATATAATATTTTTTTATTAAATGATATTAATTATAATCTGCGTGGGAACATGTCAAGGAATTAATAATTCAACATGGGGTTTCAATAAGAGTTAATGAAATAAATAAAACACATAACGCGTTTATTTATTGTCATAACTCTATTAACCTCAAACCTTATTGAAAATATCCTCACAACCCCAACACTTTTCAAGAGCCATTTTTGATTGTGCACAACGGATTTGAAAATACTTTCAATCCAAGAGAGAATTCCCTTTCCACCAAGAACTCCCTCATGTTACGAGAGAGAGATCCTCCACCGGATCAAGGCGGTCGAATGCAGACATCACAAGCGAAGGTTCTTCCACACTAGCACCCGGGGATCCCTTCCGCGACGTCCAAAGATACATGGAGCACATGTGGATAACCGCTAGTGTAATCCTATAATTGGATTCTACGATGCAACGACAGATCACAGGATCGTGACCGGAGACATCAATGAACAAAATAATTTCACAGAGGTAATTATTGTGAATTAATTAAATTAATTATAACCAACATATGATGATCCAATCTCAATGGTTTTGGGACTCTTCTTTTCTTTTTCGTTCTTCATTCCCTTCCCATGATCCGGCGTTTTATATCATGAAAGATCTCAGATTGAATGTTGTTTAATGCTAAAATTAATGTTGGGAAATCCCACCAACGCGCTTCCGCTGCGCCCAGAACCTACAGTATATATAATGGAACCCAATAATCTATAACAATCATTAATTATTTAAATACTTTTTTATAATAATAAAACTATTCATAGTATTGAGACAAGATAATTAACTAATGAAATAAATAATTTGAAAACAACCTTCTCCTCCAATAGAAATACCCCCACTTAACCACACTTTTCCTCACACATGTCAAGATTTGATGCTTCAATAGTGTTTTTCCAACCCTCCTCCAAAACAACAACTCCAATTCCAGAATCCCATGATCTCAACAAATGACCAAAATCTTTTCATTATAGTGTTTCTAAAAGAAGATAAATTCAACAGGTAAAATCCCCATTCATTTTCTTTAAATTTCTTCTCAAATTTCATCGCATTTTTTATTATTTCCTCATCTACCATTATCACAGTGAAAAAAAACTAAAATATATTATATATAATTTTATTTTATCATTTTAATTGAATAATTCATCATCAATCCTATTGTCACCACATTTTGTTCATAAAATGAAAACATCATCTATATTATTTAAAATTATCGCATACAAGGACGATGCGTTTTTAATAACATTTAACTCCGTCAAGGATGACAATAAAATTATTTTATGAATAAAAAATTTTATAATATATTTATTTCATCATATTTATTTTTATTGAACTATTATATTTATATAATACAAATTATTAAAATTAATTTTTTTTTGATATTTAAAATACCAAAAAATTATTCTAAATGATTACCACTAACAAATTTTCTGATGATTCATAAAAACCTAAAATATCTAATTGAATTACATAGAAAATTATTTTTATATATGTTCATTAATAACATATAATAGTTTTGAACCACTTCTATGGGAGGTGACCAATGCGCCCAACGATCGATCTTGCGGAGAGCTGAGTTCCGCTCGATCACTTGGATTGGGTATATCGGTCTTCGTTTCGAAATTCCCTACAGTACCATATCCAATGATATGTGGACCTTCATTGCAAAGGCAGGCGTTCACTGGGCGATTCGGCCACCGATGCTTAAGAAATCACATTGGTTGAGAGGATGGGAATTCGGGATCATCGCACCCTTTTGGGGGGAATTATTGCATGTTCTGGGACTCTCTTATAGATTTTAGACGTATTCATATGTTAGTGAATCTTTGGTTAATACCCAAGCATTGTATCCACGAATTACTTAGGGTTGGAAAAGGTCAGCATAACATAGGGATTCGAGATCATCTAGGCCTGAGGTTTACCATCCCTCATTGGATTAATGACTCTGGAGAGTATGGAATCATTGAGACGGAACTTCCTTGAAGCCTTAGGATTGGGTTCTCTGGAGTTTAATGTCGTCTTGGGGGGATAGATAACGACTTGTGCGTTTGGATCGAACCCGTGATATGGGCTTCCTACGTATCCTCATCAGAGGAATCAGAATTCACGTAGTTCGGTAGTGCAGTTTAACATCATGCGGGGTGAAGGATCGAGGATTACCCTCTGAGGTGTCCCAATGTGTTGGTGAACCAACATAAATGGGTTGGAATGACCGGGTGGTGGTCTTGAACATCATGGAGGCTTCCTACATACCATGACATTACCTAGATCAATGTCCTCATAGATCATAGGATGGTGGGATTTAACCTTGTGGGGGCTTCCTACGTATCATGCCTTGACATGAATCAAATTCCTCGTAGTTCACAGGAGGCTGGGGTCAGGGTCGTTTCTTACTCTAAGCCCACGTGATTCATGCTCGGTGTAAGAAAAAAGAGGCAGTAGAGACCTGACTGTCATATCGCAAAAGGTGTGTCTGTGGGAAGCGGAGTGGGGCCTATGCATGGAGCAGCCCATAGAAATGGTGATTGGGACTTACTCCAGGATGGAGGCCTGATGGTGACTAATAATATTGGGAGAGGGAAAGGGTAACGAAAACCCATGTGTCCATCTCCCCTCGTGGTCCTTGGCACCATGGAAGTACATAGGTGCATCAGTGCTACCTCCTGCAAGAAAGGCTAGGGGCTTACGCCAAGGAGGTTTCCCTATCATTCCCAGAAGAGGGGAGAATTACTCACCATTGGCATTGAAAGGAAATGAAAGTAGGGTCCCCCACTCCGAGCAAGTGGAGAGGCAGAATGGGGACTCCCGGGATCGGACCCTACAATACCGTGGGTATGTTCTCTGAGGAATGTTTTTTGGTACCCCCTCTGGGGCTGGAGCAACCCCTTTTCCCTCACCTACCATGGGTATGTGAACTCAAAGTAGCCTTCTAATGCTCCTGGATATTGCATCATACAGATCTGGTGGCATCGGTAGAGGCCTTGGCTTGAGGAGGATGGATAGGCCAATGTGGGGGTTGCGAAGGTTCAGGCTAGATTGGAAGGATTTTATCTGACTCGGGGAATGGGAACACTAGAGGAGTTGGTGGGACACATGAGTGTATGAGGAGTGGCTCCCTTCCAATAGGGGGTGATACGTGGCTGGATAGGATGTCCGCTTAATAGGGAGGTACGCAGACTGATAGGCACCCCGTGTACCAGGGTGGTACGCGGCTTCGGGTTCGGCTCACGTACAAGGTTGGTATACTGTCAGGTCCTTGCGAGCAATGGCGGCCATGGGCGATGCGGGTCGGGGGTTCATCAATCAGGGAATCTCCCGCCTAGGAGGGTGCTACGCGATGCGTCAGATCAAAAAATGGGCATATACTCCCTGGTCTATGGGGAGTGCATCAGTGGAGGGGCCATGACTCACGGACTTCTTTTTATTTCTATTTTAAGTCCGTGGTTCACCAATTTGTTATGCATTTTCTTGTTCCTTATTAATTCATTTCCAGTTTCATACCTATTCTGGTTCGCAAATTGTAACTTCACTGTTTGTGAAATCCTAAGCACGTTCCTTCGAAATCCCTACACCCAAATCTGATCGATCTCTTTCTTCTCCACCTAGATATCCTTTTATATAATGGGGAATGAGATGTATATGTTGTCATGCAGCACCTTTTTTAGAGGCCCATGACCATAAACCTAGTTTACGGATGACTTGGCCAAGCCGCAACTCACGCGGGCCATTGAATGAAAATTCCCCTTGAACCAAACTAGTTTGGGGAGTGGTTCGCTTCCACATAGGTCTCTGACTCTATTTCGAAAATGACGGTGTACGCGGTACGAGCCGGTTGACGTAATTTGTGGCAGTGGATCGGCCTGGTGTCCATCCTGATTTGTGCCCACGTAGGGGTTCCCACCTCCCTTTTTCAAATGATGTTGGTCAGCGGAGGTGGTGGCTCGTCGAACCGGCCGTGTACCATCAATGTTGGGATGGAACGTGGAATGGTCTGCCCTTTTCAAATATTGGGTGATCTTCCCATTTTTTCCAAATTCTTTGAGGGAAATTGGGTGGAATCTTTTCTCAAATTAAGTGGAATTCCCATTCCCTTTTGCAGATTTTTCAGGAACCTACAAATTCCCCCCATTGAAATGGGGCCTGATAGGAACAAAAAAGAGGCTATTCCAATGTAGAGAGGTCTTAAAAATTGATGAGGGATTGGACAATGCTCTAAATTTTTTCTGAGCCAACAGACTCAACAAGCATAGTTCCACTATTTCTAGGGATTGGTAGAAAAACCCTAAAAACTCTTTTGTCTTTATCGTCAATACCCAAATTTTTCCTGGGCCCATTTGGTGTGGACCTAGCTGGTATGGATCGACTTTTTCTTAGGTCACCCTTTTCGGGTTTTCGTCCTAACGGGCTTCGCGCCTCTATTTATGAGCATTTTAAAGTCCCGCCGATAAGACTATCATTACTGATATTTTAGGTCGAAAAACTTTGACCTGATATGGTTGGGTGAGGTCCCCGATGAGTTTTGGTTGATTATAAGATGTCTCGATACCTTTCAGAAGCATGTGGGGGGAACATGATTAGCTTTGAACAACATGATGGGCATTTCTCAAGGCATGGGAGCCGTATCGGCATGCAATGGTAGGAAAATCATCATCTAAGGATGAATTTAATTTGTTAGATGGGCCAGGGGTGATCAATATGAAAATCCGATGAGGTCATGGTATGAATAGTCATGCAAAGGAGTCCTTAAGTCAATGACTATCCATTTCTAATGGCCTGAGGACTTCATGGATGTCCCACTTATAGAAACCACCATGGGTGGCTTGGAGGATAATGAAAACCACCAGGGGTGTCTCGGAATGGGTGTGTGATGTCTGAAAGGGTTTGGGAGCATCTTTATTAATCAAGAGTGTGGACGCAGGGTCCCTTTCATACGCATTTAGTTAGCGTAAAGGATGGTTGGAGCTTGGAATAGTTTAAAGTCATGCTGCTGGGACATTATTTAGAATGGAACGACTTCTCCTAGTTCTCGGTAATCTCATTTGAGACATTCCAGTGTATTCAACCAGGGTTGTGAAAGAGGATGGTAAACTGAAGCTCAGATGTTTTTTGAATCCAATTATGGATATGGGGCTCACAGGCCAAGAGGCATACGAAGAGAAGAATTTCCTAATAAAATCTTGCCTTTGGTAGACGGGATAGGGGAGATCAATATGCAGAGCCTCTGAGGGTATGATATACATAGTCATGAAATGGTGTCCTTAGGCCAATGATTGTATTATCCTAATAGTAGAGAAACTTATAGGAAGTTGAGATTAGGGACCAAAAGGGGTGGCTTACAAGTGTTCGGCCCCTTCTGGGTACAGAGTGCGGTTTATTAGGAGATGGTGCCTGGATATGGGAGAAACATCTGGGAAAAATTTCCCAGGAATGGGTGAAGTCATCCCTTCTCTCACTGGTGTGAGATGGTGGTTTGTGCAGTTCTAGAATGTGCACTGAGGGATAGAGGAAAGCATCCATTCCTGACTGAACCCATGATAGGTTCGACCATGTAGTTTAATGTCATGCAGCAAAGACAGAGGGAATTTTAAATTCAGTGTAGTTTAACATCGTGCAGTGAGGACAGGGAGTATTTTTTAAGATGTTATGCAGTTTAACATCATGTTGCAAGGATAGATATGTTTTACAGTTTAACATCGTGAAACGAGGACAGGGGGATTTTTTGAAGATGTTGCACAGTTTAACGTCGTGCATCAAGGATAGAGTTGTTGTGAAGTTTAACGTCGTGCAGTGAGGACAAGGGGAATTTCTAAAACCTGTGAAAATTCCTATATTTTGATGCATTTCCCTAGATATTTGATTATTTTTCATTGCAGTTCACTCTATAAGGACAAGATATGTTCCTTTTAGTTTCAATCGCCATGCGGTAAGAACGTAGTTGCAAAGGAAATGGTTGATCGGAATTCAATTGGGCTTGAGAATCTCTGCATGTCCAAGATGTGGAGTGGGTTTGATGGTTTAAATCATGGTTTCAGGGCTTCTTGGATAAGGAGAGATGATATGGGGGCTCTGAGGCTGGTAAGCGTACGGGGCTAGGAGAAGTGTCGCCCGAGGGAATCATGCCTTTGGTAGATGGCCTAAGGGATATCAATATACAGAGCTGCTAAGGGAATGGTATGCATTGTCATGAAAAGGTGTCCATGGGTCGATAAAATTTCACTTCTGATGGCCATGAATGATAATGAGGATCCGCGATTGACTGAGCCATGAAGTCTGTCATTTGGTAAGGAAATATTTGGACATGTAAGGGATTTTCATCACTGGTCGCTATTAAAACTCGAAGATTTCACCACGCTGATTTATCTTGTGCTTTGGGTGCACCTTTACTCCATGCAGTTTAACATCGTGCGGTGAGGACGAAGTAATCATAATTTACTGGTCGTAGAGATTGAACCATTGGGTGACTATCACTACAATTACCCGAAAGGCAACCGAGTTAGGAGGCTTTGGTATTCTTTGAAAAATTATGAGGGAATGAGGGTGTAAAATGAAACTCTGGGGTTTCCCGGGTTATGAGGTATGGTATGGGGGCCCTGAGGCGGGCAAGCGTACGGGGATAGGAAGAGTACTTCCTGAGAAATTCATTCCTTTGGTAGATGGGCTAGGGGCTATCAATATGTAGAGCCGCTGAGCACATGGTATGCATATTCATGCAAAGGAGTCCAAGGGTCGAAGACTTTCCACTTCTGATGGCCATGGATGATTATGAAAATCCTGGATTTATCACAGTAAAGAGTTCGGGATATGGGGATAATGGTGCTCAAGCATACAAGAATCATCTTTACCATAATTTTCCATCAACTCAAAATAGCCTAGCCTTGACTTGATGTTTCTAGATGCATATCATCATGTTAACCACAGGTGGATATATAGGCTAACTAGGTATGGATACCCTCATAATGTTTGGATGTGAGAGGGGAACGAACTTATAAACCATTGCTCCATAAATTTTTGGATTGGGAGATATAACATGGGGGCCCTGAGGCCGGTAAGTGTACAGAGATAGGAAGAGTACCGCCTGAGGAAATATTGCCTTTGGTAGACGGTCCTGGAGATATCAATATGCCGAGCCGCTGAGGGCATGATATGCATAATCATTCAATGTTGCCCATGGGTCGATAAATTTCCACTTCTGATGGCCATTAATGATTATGAAGATCCACAATTATCTGGGTCGTGGAGTTTGATGAATAGAGAGGATGCATCCAAATACACAAGGATTATTCTCATTTCGTTTCTCCATATATCTTGTGTGGGTTGTGATGAAGTTTGTGCAGTTTAATGTCGTACGGTGGGGACGATGTCCGTGCAGTTTTAACGTCATGCGGTGAGGACGAAGGTGAACTGAAGTGAAAAGGGGATTCAGTGAAGTTTAATGTCATTCGGTAAGGATGAGGGGTATATATTCCTATGTTTTCTATTATTGGTGGTTGGGCTAGGAGATAATATCTTAGCATCACTACGTATCATGCGAGGGCTGGAATCAATCCTCAAGTAGTTATTTTGGGGAATATACCCCTTGAAGGTCTGATCCGTTTGGGGGAAAGGGGTATTTTTGGCTTCATTGTGGGTGGCTGGGATAGGGTGTGGAATTATGTTGTCACAATGTATTCTTTGAGGGCATGAATCAAGCCTAATGTAGTTATTTAGAAGATAATACACCCTGTGCAGGTCTGGTCCGTACACATGGGGAGGGGAAAGGGCATTTTTAATCCTTCTTATCCTTGCAGTTTAACATCGTGTGGTAAGGATGAGGAATACACCCCATGTAGGGTTGGTTTGTACACGGGGGAAAAGGGAATTTTTAATATTATTTGGGGATGGCTGGTCCAGGATACAGAATCCTAGCGTTACTACGTATCCAGCGAGGGTAGTTATCAAGCCAAACATAGTTCATTAAAAGGTAATACACCCCATGCAGGTCTGGTCCATACACTTGGGGAAAAGGGGCATTTTTTATTTCATTTGGGAGTGGTTGGGCCAGGATGGAAGATCATGGTGTAACTATGTATCCTACGAGGGCAGCAATCAAGCCATACGTAGTTCTCTGAATGGTAATACACCTCGTGAATGTCTGGTCCGTACACGGGGGAAAAGTGGCATTTTTTTATTTCATTTGGGAGTGGATGGGCCAGGATGCGGGATCCTCGAATCACTACATATCCTAGGAGGGTAGGAATTAAGACGTACGTAGTTATCTGAAAGGGATAAACCCCGTGCAGGGCTGGTTCGTACACAAGGGAAGAGGGAATTTGTAACTTTATTTGGGGATGTCTGGGCCAGGATGTGGGACTCTGGTGTCGCTATGTATCATGCGAGGGAAATAATCAATCCATATGGAGCTCTCTGAAATCCATGCAGTTTAACGTCATGCAGTGAGGATGAAATACTCTTAGTTTATTGTCATCGAGTTTGGACCATTGGGGCTTGGCAGTTAAATGTCCTGCAGCTCAGACGATAGGTGCTTGGAAGTTTAACGTCCTGCACCTCTGACGGTAGGTTCTTGGCAGTTTAATGTCATGTAGCTCGGATGATATCTGCTTTTGATTATGTGAAATACTTCTTCATAAATATTTCATTTGTAGGAGTGGTAGTGAATTTCCCATCCATGTAGATCAGGGAATATGCTCCGTTAGAGTAGACCTTTTGAATAACATATGGTCCATCCCAAATGGGATCCAACTTCGGAGGCTTCATTCAAGGTATCATTAAGGTTCGGAAGACCAACGCCAATTCTCAATCCAATAAAGACCGAAGACGAACCTTTTTATTGACAGATCGTGCGATCCAGTTCTGATATACTTTTAGATGGTGCAAAGTGTTCAACCACTTCTCTTCTAGATGTTCCAATACACCTAGCCAATTTTCTAATTGCTCATCATTGGATAACTGATCACAGATGGATTCACGGAGCGAGGGAAATTGGAGCTCAATGGTAAGGACCTCTTCTGTTCCATATACTAATGAGTATGGAGTATCCCGAGTAGTAGTGCATATTGTGGTTCGATAAGCCCACAATGCATGAAAAAGTTTATCTGGCCAGGATTTCGTTTCTATGCCCACCATTTTTTGGAGAATGTTGGACAGGGTCTTGTTGAATGCCTCTATCTTTCCGTTGGCCGTTTCATTGTAGAAGGATGAGTAGTTAGCCTTGATACTATATTGTCGGTACAGTTTCTCCAATTCAGTCGAGAAGAAGCTGGTGTCGTTATCTATCAGTATGGTCTGAGAGACACCAAATCGGGTGATGATATTATTATTCACAAAGATGACAATGTGTTTTGCTCGGAAATCCTTGAGTGGTACATCTTCTACCAATTTGGAAATTAATTCGGTTGCTGTGAGGATATTATTCAGTTGTTTGGTCGTGGCAGGAGGATATGGTCCCACGACGTCCATTACCCAGATGGAAAACTGCCGTGAGTAATTAGCTTGATGAAGTAACTACGGGGGTTGGTGTATGATGTTGGCATGAATTTGTCATAAGTTTTATTTTGTGGTAAAGTGCTCACAATCTCGTGCCACGGTGGTCCAATAGTACCCAAGAATTTGAACCTGATGTGAAAGCTTAGACACTCACTAGTGTTCTCCACATACTCTGGCATGCACTTCAGTCATGACAGTAGTGGTTTCTTCTCCACCAATGCATCTAAGGAGAACTATGTCGAGGCCTCATTTTTAGAGGACCTCTTACTGACTCGTGCCACCATATTGGACAATGTTGGTCACCCTTATCTGTATTTTCTCTCATTCATCCCTGTCTGATGGAATTTATCTTCTTTAAAGATAGTTTGCAATAGGGGTCAACCTGCTGGTGTCATGAGAATATGGCTTAGGGACAGGACTGAATTCTTTGATTTCATTCATCTTATTATGAAAAAACAGCAACACCATTCGAAGATGGGAAATACTGATAATTTTTTCATCCCGGTCTGGGTTATGTAGGGCTATGTCCGCATTAGCTAATGCATCGACCTCGGCATTCTAAAACTGGGGAATATAGGTCAATGTTGGTTCTGTAGATAATTCCTCCACTAACCCTCGGACATTATCAAATAGGGGAATCAGCTCCTCCTTTTTAATATCATAGTCACCAATGACCTGCTTGATGACCAGTTTCGAGTCACCTTTTTCCTTAAGGTGTTGTACTTATACCGGAAGTGCGAGCTCCAGGCCTGCAATGAGGGCTTGATACTCTGCTTCATTGTTTGCACATTATTCGAACAGGAGGATGGAATATGGAAAGGCTACCTATTCTGGGGACATGATTATTATCGCCAAACCCACTAGTTAAATTTGGGATCCTCCATTATTTTACATGTCGGGATTCTGGATGTTCCATCGAAGTACATTCCCCATGTTTGGAATTCCTCATGAACCGAGAAGATGTCTTTATCAGGTAGCTCAACATCCGATGCGGTGGTCCCTGTCGAGGGGTGCTTTGCTAGAAAATCGGATAATGCATGGCCTTTGATGGCTTTCTGAGGCACAAACCGGATGTCAAAATTTTGTAGGATGACTGCCCATCGGGATAGGCGCCCGGTCAGCATCGGGCGACTGGGGATGTACTTGAGTGGGTTAATACCCAATACCAAATGGACTTCAAGATACTTTAGATAATGTCGCAATTTTTGAACTGAGAAGACATAGGTCAAGAAACTCTTCTCGATGTTTGAGTATCGAGTTTCAGCATAGATCATGGTTCAGCTGAGGTAATAGAGATTTTTTCACTACCAAGGTAATTTTTCTTCACGAGGAGGGCTCCCAGTGACAGCTCTATGAACGTCATGTGCAGGATAAGAGGTCTTACTTCAATCGGGTCATGAGCACTGGTGGGCTTAATAGGAATTTCTTTAGGTTGTCCGATGCCTCTTGGCACTCATCTGTCCATTGGTACGTGACCCCCTTTTTCATTAACCTGGTAACGGGAAAACATTTTCTTGCTAGGTTGACTATGAACCGCATAATGTAGTCCAGGGGTCCATGGAATCCTCTCAACTTAGTGATATTGTAGGGAGGTGGCTGGCCAAGGATAGCCTTTTTCTTTATAGGGTCGACTTCGATGCCACGATGGGCTACGGTGAATCCAAGGAAGTCGAATTTCAAGGGATTCAACTTTAGGATATGTTGTCGAAGTTTGTTGAGGATGGTTTCAAGGTCTGACAGGTGATTTGAGCGCTGTCTTGGTTTGACCACCATGTCATCCACGTATCATTTGACGAATCTTCCTAGGAATGTTTTAAATATATCATTCATGTCGCATTGATATGTGGCGCCATCGTTCTTGAGACCAAAGGGCATGACCCTGAAACAAAATATTCCTTGAGGGGCTCTACAGGTAGTGTCATATTCTTCTTCTTGGGCCATCCAGATTTGATTATTCCCAGAATAATCATCCATGATGGAGTGATCCCCATACCTAGCCGTTGCGTTGATTAATAACTCGGTGATCAGGATTGGGAAATCATCTTTCTTGCAGTTCCGATTGAGTTCTCTAAAATCGACACAAACGCGGATTTGTCCGTTCTTTTTCTTGATGGGGACAATTTTGTACAACGATATGGGGTATTGGACCTCCCAAAGGAATCCCTCTTTAATAAGCTTATTTACTTCAGCCTATATTTTGGTTGCATGTGTGGGGTACGTCCTTCTGGCGGATTGTTTATTGCCTCAGTGGTCTTTTGGAAGACCTCAGTGTTGCGTTGCCACTTTACTATTGAGTTCCAGAATTTCCGTGTAATTACAGGAAAAAACATCTCGATGTTGCCTCAGGAAGAAGGTATATACCACGTGCTCCTCGAGAGACATGGATGTACTAATGGGAGTGGGCCTCGGGTCTTCCTCAATACCCAGGTTTATTTCCCCGATCTCATCCATAGTGGTGGAGATACCTTCCTCAAATGTGGGAGGTGCATCCCTGAGATCTTCCTCCTTTTCTTCCCCCAAATTCTCATCTTTTTGATCTGATGGGGGGAGAGTTCCCGACATGAGATCTTGGGGGTCTGGAGGTGAGGCATCGTGGGTGTCCCTATTCTAGTATTCATCCCAAAATTGAGGGCTAGTGGTCGTTTCCACATTTTCATGCATGACCATTATATCTGAAGTCATGAGGAAATTTGAGTGTGTGTTCGGGCTTGAATTCCCGCTTTCTACATGATTGATGGGAAGCACATAGTCTTTTCCAAGCTATTTGGGGGGTCATCTAGAACAATTTCTAGACCATTTGGAACGGGGATCCAGTCAATACCATCAAGTGAAGGCTTCTTTTTCCTTTTCTCATAAAACCTGGAATCAATGTAGTGTAACTCAGATATCTCGAAAGGGGCCTTGTAAGCATGTAATGTCCCACTTTTTCCATTGACACAATACTTGATACACTGGTTGTAAGATTAAGGAATTTCCATGTTCTTATGGAGCCACAGCCTTCCCAGCAGGGCATTGAATGTTGTGTTCTTTCGGACCACACGAAATTCCGAGTAGGCTACAATGATCCCAAAATAGATTTTTAGATTGATTTGTACCATTGTCTTCTATTCACTCTTGTCATAACCCAACAGAGTTGTAGCTGACGGTACTATTTCATCCTCACTATTGCCCAACGTGGGGAGTGTCTGTAGGGGAAGAAGGTTAACTCGAGAGCCATTTTCAATAAATACATTCATATCTCAACATCATTTAGTGTTCCATACACATATTGTGGTTTGATATGTCCTTGCATGATGGCATCTTCATCCTGATCAGTGAATGAAATCACCAAATTGCATTCAGTCGGGCCAGACTCTATTCAGTAAATCTCTCTGGCAGCTACCTCGGCTTGAAACTCCTAGGGGATGATCATGGCTTCTATTAGCGCCTGACTGAGATCCGCTGATAAACTCAGGGCATATAAGATTGAAAGTTTGGCTGGTACCAATGCCAGCTGCTTAAGGATATCGTATTTATACTCCAAGGGTCGATGCTTCTCCACTGGCGGGAGAGTTTTAGTGGAGATATGGGGATCTGGAATACGTGACGAGGAGGGACGGGTCATGGGGTCAGATGTTGACGGTGTTCCCAGGTTCTGGCGGCTCGGCCCACCTGGTCTTTTTGGGCGCACTAGGTGTCTAGACACTTTTTCCTCCTCTGATGGGTACTGCAGAAAGATGGGGCCAGAGTGGCCTCTTGTGGAGGTGGAGGGATATTATTTAACCTGTTGAGTCCGTTGAACAACTCTCCCAAAGGTTTCCGCGATATTAATGGTTTGGGCCGGGGTAATACCATAGGGTTGAATTCGGCCGCAACTACATCTCCCTTGGTATCCCCTGCTCCTGCGATTCCTCCTCCCGACCCCTTGCGTCGGGAACTTGGGTTCATAACCATACCCTTCATCAGGGAACGATCCCATTAGATGGATGACTCTAATTGAACCAAATATTAACTCCTCATCTTGTGACAGGTCAACCTGGTCGGTTGTCCCTGATGGTTCCATTTGGTGGGTCGGTGCTCATGGAACCAAGTTTGGGGGCATAAAATCCTGCATTGTTGGGGATAACTTTGGCCTCGTTCCAAAATTCTCCTCTTGCACTTGTCTCTTCCCTTCTCGATTATGCCTGGATGACCGGCTCGTGGAGAGTTTTGAGGCTGATATTGTCAACTGTGCGGAATTTGGGGTTGTTGGCGGCAACACTGGCTACCATAGTTTTCTCGGAGTATACCCTAAGCTTGGTTGATAGTATTCTGAGTCATCCAGTCACGAAATTTCTACCCCTTCTTTCTGGTGACTTCCTGCCACCCCTCCCCTTTTTCGGATTCGGTGGTAGAAATATACATCAAATGTTATTGGGCTGGTCACAACTTTACCTTCCCGGAGTCTACCATCCTTTGTAGGTGGTCTTTGAAGATGAAGAATTCTTGGATATTGTTCCCTAACATTTGATGGTAGGGACAGTAATATGGACCGTCATTGTGGCCGACTTCTTCGGGCTTCCTTGGCTCCAGGTGGTGGAGCAAGTAACAATTCATGGCGGTGATGAAGTACATACGGACTTGGTCCTCTCAGAACGAGTATACTTTGTGTCTCCATTCCTTGAACTAATTCTGCTTCGATCCTCTCTGATCATCCTTCTTGGGCAGAGGTGGCCGCTGATATATAGGGGCCCTTGACGATTTGGTGGAGGCCGAAGCGGTGGATCAGGCGCAGAGGCTGGCTTGAGCGTGATAGAGGATGCTTCAGCTCTAACTACTATCTTTTCAGGAGCCTGTGAGGCTATTCAAGACTTCAAATTAGTCTGCTGCAGGGAGCCTTTAGTTCTCTGGGCAATGGCAGAGAGATTTTGGAAGCCAGTGGTGCACTACACTGGTATGATCGGTGTTCATAGCTCATCACAAAGGTTATCAATGCATATGGCCAGCATCTCATCTTGGGGTATTGGACGTTTCAGAGAGTAGTTCAGACGCTTCCATCTGGTGATGAAATCAGAGACCCTCTCATTCTCCCTCAGTTTTCAATTCATGAGGTTGTTGTCCATTGATTTCGGCAGCGTTGAGCTGAAGTGGAGTAGGAACTTTTGCCGAAGGTCTTCCCAGCTCTTTACAGACTGAGATGGTAGATTCGTATACCAGATGAAGGAACATCCTTGCATGGTCCGCATGAAGAATCTGAGTTTCAATTATTCTTGTTGTTCCAGAGTTCCCATGACAGGGTCACAATAAGACGCGTAGTGCATCATGTGTTGTTTCAGATCACATGATCCATTAATAATAGGGAATATGGGGCTCCCAAAATTTGGTGGAGGAGGCGTGTTTCTCACCCAATGTAGGTAGGTTTTCTTCTATGGCTATATCAGAGTGTGTCGACTTTCCATTGCTTCCAATCGAGATGTTAGTGCCTTGATGGTGTTGGAGAGTCCCTATTTACATCCTATTGGGCCTGGTCTTGGGAAGGTGTTTCCTAAGGCATTTCCTGAGGATCCATCTCGGCCGGTACAAAGGGTGTGTATGCCATTTGTGACACTTTCGGAGGGTTCTTATGTACACACTCTGATTGCTTCCTGAGTGGAGTGAAGTCTTGGTATTCACCCGAATCCATGTTCAGGTAGTTGGACGGACTAGGCACCTCATTGGGTGGGTAAAAACTCGGTCTTTGAGGTCCACATGATGGGAGTGCAAGGTGTGTCTCTTTTTGGGAATCGTTTTCAATAAGACGATTCCTCTAGAGTATTTCGGCATTGATCCGCCTCAATTCTTTAATTTCATCTTCTTTTCGAGAGAATCTCTCTTCGAGCGTAAGTGGCTCGTTTTTATCGAGAGGAGGAGGTGGGTTAAGGGTAACCAATCCTTTATTCTTATCCTTGTTGGAAGCTCATAGGGTAAGTGGAGTAGGGTCATCTGTAAGGGCGTCCATATTTAGGATGACCCTCTGGTTCTGGGTGTGCACACCAGGTAGTTCGTTGTAAGTCAAAGCCTGACCAGAATCATCGTCTCTCAATCCATCCATGTTTTCATCATCTCTGGTGTCACCCATGGGGTTAGCCTCTATGGCGTTGATGGATTCATATCGCGTTGTGGAGGAGATGTCATCTTCCAAATAGGAAGAGGATATCCTGTGCTTTTTACTGGTCCTCCCCTTCCTGTCCTGAAATTTCTATTAGACTCCTTGACGAATGGTGACACGGAGAGTTCCTTGATGCAACCTCACGGTACGCCCCCCTCTTGAAGGGGTTGGTGATTCAAAAGATAGGATAGGGTAGGAAACTCTTCTTCTATCTTTCCTCCTTAGACGAGAAAATAATGATTCTCATGGGGGAGGTTGTTGTTGAGGTGGTAAAAATACCCCCAGCCCTAAGGGATGGGGTTGGATCTGTTCATTGGATGTTGATTCTTTTACAGTTTTTATTGGTCTAACGGGGCATTTGTTGTTAGAAATGCCCCCAACCCTGCAGGCTATGGTTGACCATGGATTGCAGTAGCAGCAGCTGCATTCTCTACTTTCCTGATCTTGCGTGCCCCCATTCGGGGGTGAATTGGATCTGATGCTGAGTTCACATGTGAATAAATCCCCTCTGGGTAGGCAGGTAATGACTACATATTGGACTCTCTCTGGTGAGAGGCATGCTGCATGTTTTCGGTGTCCTGATTTAGGAGTTCGTGAATGGCTTCTTCTCATCGAGCCTCACGCTTCTCGGACTTACTCAAGCATGTCTCTTCTGGGTGCGTCGCCTTTCCGAAACATGGAGACCACTCGATCACTGTCTTGACATGGTGGCGTTGCAAGATATTAAACTGAACGGGATCTTCTGGGAGGGTAGTGGAGTGAAATGCGGAGCTCCATGATCCCCCCATCCTCTGATATGGACTCCCGTTGGAGCGTCACCAATGAGGCGGCATAAGTGGTGCAGTGCATGGAGGTAGGCTAACTCAATGCTTCCTTTAAGCCTCTCAGGTCGCGGTTTCCACACCGGAGGAAGATCTTCTAGGTCGATGTGATGCAAGAGCCCTCCTATTGTCCTGACATGGTCAACATACCCATAGTAGGGAAAGAAACGTGATTTCAGCCAGCAGAGGGTTGTCCATATATTGGAGCATATGTCATGCGTACATTCTTCTGACCACTTTCTGGGTATGTCGAATTGAGAGGTAGTCGTGGGACAAAACCAAACTGGTATATCATCTCTCGCCAATCAGTTCCCCAGGTGAAACATGTTGGCATACTCCTCCACTAGTGATTCCGCTACTTGGTAGGACCAAATGAGACACTTACCGATAGTTTGGTCGGAGGCAGTGGAGCCGGTAGGTATCAAATTATCATGTGGGTGATTCCGAGGTGGTTCAGAAGATGAACACGGCCCCGGGACGTCTCCTGATTGAAGAAGGGTGTCGTTGGCGACTAGCTGGGAATCTAACCTGTTCGGTCCCATCCTTCTGAGAGCCTCGTCATATGAGGGCTTTTCTATGCTAGATTCGGTAGAGGGAGGACCTTCCAGTCGATATGATATGTCACTACGGGGAGAACCTTTGCAATGGAGGCCGCAATGGCGAGAACTACCAATACAGCTGCCGTAGGGAGAGAACCGACGGGGTGCACCCTGGGGAGGGCCTTCAGAATGTACCGCAGCGAGGGGAGGGCCTTCTCGATGATCAGTGTTTATGCGGTGAGGGCCTCCGATATCCATGTTTTAATGTCACGGGCTACCATTAATACTTGACGCCACACTTCATAGAGTAATTTTGCAGTGCATACCCTGGGGAGGACCTCCAAGGTGTATAGCAGTGAGGGGAGGACCTTTTGGCTATGTAGTGTGGTTACAGAGAGGGCCTTCACAACATCTTTCATCATGGTGAGGATGACCATCAGGTTTTAACGTTCGATGTGTATCCTGGGGAGGACCTTCAAGACACACTACGACAAAGGGATGACCTTTTTGTTGCTTGGGGTCATTACACGGACGAACTTTGCAATGGAGGACGTGGTGGCGAGGACTACCATCACAGCTGCCAAAATGGTGAGGACTACCATCATAGCTGCCGTAGGGAGAATATCTACAGGGTACACCCTGGGGAGGGCCTTCAGAATGTACCGCAACGAGGGGAGGTCCTTCTCATTTCTTGAATTATATACGGGAAGGACCACTGTTATCAGGGTGGCGAGGACTACCATCATGATATGATGCCCGACTGCGCGGAGTGTTGTTGCAACGTAACCCCTGGGGAGGACCTTCAGGGCAAGACACAATAAGGGGAGGGACTTCTTGTCATGATGAGACATCACTGCGGGGAGGGCCTCCGCAGTTGCGGCTAAGTTAGTGGAGACTACTATCATAATCTGTGGTCCCACGGCGCAGAGAGTTTTTTCAGTGAATACCCCATGGAGGACCTTCGGGGTGGACCGTAGCAAGTGGAGGGCCTTCTTGCTGGTCGATCTTCTGGTCACACGGAGGGATACCGTGACTCGTATCATAATATAATCTATCGTGATTGATAATTATATGCCCATGGGGGGAGGCCCCCACGGGTGCTCTGGGGAGGACCTTCAGAGCTCTGGTAGCAACATTGAGGGGAGGACCTTCATAGCTGCTACTGCCACTTCCATAATATTTTAATGGGTGTGTAGGGTTCTGAGCATTCGATATGTGCATAGCAGTATTGGGAACCCCATCTTCTAGCAGAACAGAGTCATGAACCTGCTCTTTATTTTCCGGCTGCCTTCGGCGCGTTCGGGGTGCTTTCTTGCAGGCAGCAGGGACCGTCTGCTGTTGAAAGCAGCCTTCATCTTTGGGTCCCTTTCTAATTGGCTCATGTGATGTGGTCAGGATATGCCGACGAACATCTTGACGTTTAGCAGGGATATATGCCTGCTCTAGAGGATCCACAGTGATGGACGGGTGTCCCCCCAGTTGGAGCGAGTGAAGCTTCTCGATCGGGTTTCCCTTGTATCGTGGAATATAGCCTATGACCCTCTTGGGCGGAAGAAGGGTTGTAGATCTGCACCGAGGTGGCTATCTTTCCTCTTAGATGAGTTTCCTCAATTGGGGATATGGGCTCATGGGCATGAGTCCTTGTTGTTGCTTCTGAGGCAATTAGATTATGCGAAGTCTCCAGGATATGATCTGGGATCAATACCTGCTCCTCCATGATTTCCAGGATATGCAGAGATACATCTTTGGCTGGAACGGGTATGAAGGCCTATTCTAGTATCAGAGTAGGAATATCCCACTCCGGTCTTCCAGTGGTCAGTGGGTACTAACAATTCTCATGTGTTGGGGCAGATGAACATGTATACCTCTATATCAGGATATGTCGGTGTATCTCTCCATTTTCCACCACATCGAGAAGGAAGACTTTACTTGCATCCACAGGGAGTTGGCCCTGCATATGTTGGTTCCCCACTGTATCGATTCGGTGGACATTGTTGGCTGGGATACATGTCTGCCTATTAATTTCCACCATGTTAGGATGGAAGGATTTGATGATCGACACCATATCTGGATGGTAGGCGTCAGGAGAATCTTCTAGGAACTGGTCATGCAAGCACTGGGTTGCCACCACGTCTAGTTAGTGGGCTTCATGACCTTAGGTAGGGAAAGTTCCCTACTGGGTAGGTGTCATCCTGTGTGAGTGACGGACTTGATGGAGCTCAACAGTAATGTGTGCCTGCTCCTATTATGCCGCCATGTCTGGATGGTGGGCCTTGGAGGAGCGAACAAGTGTATGTGCCTGTTCATGATACGTCTCAGTGACTGGGCAGTGGATCTCTTCCTTAGGGACAAGGGTGATGACCGGTCCTTGGTTGTACATTTTCCGCACACGTTGGGTGGTTCGAGGGGCCGAAGGTCGAGGAACATGGGACTAGAACCTCATGGAAACCACCTCCTTAGTATTAGGATATTGAGTCATGGTGTAAGCATGACGACATCTTCTAGCGGGGGCCTTAGAGCGGAACCCCCATTCAGTGGGGATGAAGTCATCAGCGTCGACCTCATCTGCCTGCCTAAGATAAGGGAGGTATGCGTTGTCTCGTTCCGGGGATAGACTCCCGAAATGGTTTGAGATGGAAACAGGAGCCATCTAGTTCTACATTCATGGCCACTGGTGGGCAGGTGACCGGAGGGTCTGGGAGGATTGGAGGGCATTCGTGGCCACCTCCACCATCGTGAGAGTATCGATTAAGTGGTACTCTTGGATCAACGCATCTGAGACCCAGCATTGAAGACGCTGGGTAGGTGATGGGGTACTTCGTTGGTGAGGAAGTCTTGTCACTGTGTATCATGAAGAACGTGCATGTGAGTTACTCATTGATGTCATTGGATCGAAGGGTCTTCTGAGCGGTGCCTGTAAAATATTTTAACAAATGCAAATAGAAAACCCATCAAAGCAGCATATCATGATCCCATTCATAATTAATGACCATTCATGGCCCTCCTTGTGAGTATAAGGGGGTACAATGTGATATTAGGTTACATCGGTCATGCTTGGTTAAAGATTCACATCGGGTTCACCATTTTTTGTTTCGAACCATTTCTATGGGAGGGGACCGATGCGCCCAATGATCGATCTTGTAGAGAGATGAGTTCCGCTCAATTTCTCGGATCGGGTATATCGGTCTTCGTTTCAAAATTCCCAACGGTTCTATATCCAATGATACGTGGACCTTCTTTCCAAAGTCAGGCGTTCACTGGGCGATTCGGCTAGCGATGCTTAAGAACTCACATTGGTCAAGAGGATGGGATGTCGGGCTCATCATACCCTTTTGGGGGAATTATTTCTTGTTCCGGGACTCTCTTATAAATATAAGACGTATTCATATGTTCGTGAATATTTGGTTTATACCCAAGCATAGTATCCAGGGATTACTCCTGGTTGGAAATGGTTAGTGGAACACAGGGATTCAGAATCATTTAGGGCTGAGGTTTACCATCCCTCATTAGATTAATGACTCCAGAGAGTTTGGACTCATTGAGATGGCACTGGATTAAATCCTTATGACTGGGTGCTCTAGAGTATATTGTCTTCAAGGGGGGACAGATAATGACTTGAGTGTTTGGATTGAACCTATGATACGGGGTTCCTATGTATCCTAATTGGAGGAATCAGAATCGACGTAGTTCAGTAGTGCAGTTTAACATCATGTGGGATGAAGGATCGGGGATTACACTCTAAGGTGGCCCAATGAGTGTTAAACTGACTTAAAGGGGTTGGAATAACTGGGTGGTGGGCTTGAACCCCGTGGAGGCTTCCTACGTACCATTCCATCACATAGATCAAAGTCATCGTAGTTCGTAGGATGGAGGTCTTGAACCTCATGGAGGATTCCTACGTATCATGTATTAACATGGATCAATGTCCTCATAGTTCACAGGATTTTGGGGTTAGGGTCGGTGCTTACTCTAATCCCATGTGAGTCATGCTCAGTATGAGAAACAAGAGGCAGTAGAGGCCTGACTATCACGTTGAGAAAGGTTCATCCGTGGGAAGCGGAGTGGGGCTTATGCATTGAGCGGCCCAGAGAAATAGTTATTGGGACATACTACAGGATGTAGGCCTGATGGTGTCTAATCCTATAGGGAGAGGGAATGGGTAACTAAAACCCACGTGTCCATATCCCCTCTTGGTCCTTGGAACCGGGGATGTACGGAGGTGCATGGGTGCTACCTCCTGCAAGAAAGGATAGGGGCTTACACAAAGGAGGCTACCCTATCCTTCCCTAAAGAGGGGATAATTACTCAACACCGGCGTTGAAAGTAAACTCATGAGGGTTCCCCCACTCCTTGAAAGTGGAGAGGCAATAAGGGGACTCCCAGGCTCGAACCCTACACTACCGTGGGTATGTGGACCCAGGAATGTTTTTGGGAACCCGCTCAAGGGTCGGACCAACCTCTTTTCCCTCGCCTACCATGTGTATGTGAACTCAAAATAGCATGATGATGCACCTGGAGATTTCATCATACAGATCTGGTGGCTTCAGTAGAGGCCTTGGATCGGGGACGATGAATATGCCAATGAGGTGGTTGAGAAGGATCAGGCTGGATTGGAAGTATTTTATCCGACTCGGGGAATGGGAACAACGAAGGAGTTGGCGGGCCACATGGGTGTATAAGGAGTGGCTCCCTTCGCGTGGGGGGGGGGGTGCTACGGGGATGGAGAGGTTGTCCACGTACCAGGGTGGTACGTAGCTTCGATTTCGGCCGGCATACCAGGTTGGTACGCGGTGGTTCCTAGAAAGCAACGTCGGCCATGGGCGACGCCGGTCGGGGGTTTGTCGGTCAGGACTTCGGCCGTGTAGGAGGGTTTTACGTGGTGCATCAGATCAGAAAAGGGGAATAGACTCCATTTTCCTCGGGGAGTGCTTCTGTAGAGGGGACATAGCTCGTGGTCTTCTTTTTCTTTTTCTTTTAAGTCTGTGGTTCACCAATTTGTTATTCATTTTCTGGTTCCTTATTAATTCGTTTCCTGTTTCATACTTGTTCTGGTTCACGAATTGGAACTTCTTTGTTTGCGAAATCCTAAGCTCCTTCCTTCGAAATCCTTCCACCTGAATCTGATCAATCTCTTTCTTCTCCCCCGCGATCTCCTTTTATAGAGTGGGAAAAGAGATGTATCTATGGTCATGTGGCACCTTTAACGGATGCCCATGACCGGAAACCCAATTTACGGATGACTTGGTCAATCCACAACTCGCGGGGGGGGGGGGGGGGGGGGCATTGAATGCAACATCCATGTGAAGAAAACTAGTTTGTGGAGTGCTTCGCGGATGCATAGGGCTCCGCCTCTATTCCGCGAACGATGGTGTACGCAGTCCAGGCTGGTTGACGTAGTTCGTGGTAGTGGACCGGCCTGGCGTCTGTCCAGCTTTGCGCCCGCGTAGGGGTTCCCGCCTCCCTTTCGTGAACAACATTGGTCCACAGATGGGGTGGCTCGACGTACCGTCCTCGTATCATCAATGTTGGGCTAGTATGCGGACCGGTCAGTCAATTTCCAATATTGAGTGTTCTCCCCATTTTTTCCCAATTCATTTAGGGAAATTGGGTAGAATCCTTTCTCAAATTTAGTGGAATTCTCATTCCTATGTTGATTTTTCAAGAACCTACAATAACCAAAATTCTAGACAACCATTAAATTTTTTAAATATTTTCCATATTTGTATACAATTATACCCATCATGAAATCCAAGGGAACCGATGCACATGAACCGTGATATTTTATCTCATAAACTATATAAAATGGATGTAAATAAACATAATAAAATTATAATAAAAAAATTAAATTAATAAAATGGATTTTAATTAATTATTTATCTAATTTAATATGATTTTTCATGCCATTTTCTTATATTGAAGACCACTTTCAAACATAAGGTGCGATATTCAACCAGAACCTCCATTTTTCAATTAGTTACTCATTCTTTGTTTTTACCCCAAAGTAATTATTATTATTTTTTAATTCTTCTAAATGTTGATAAAATGATCCCAAATCAATAATCTAGAAAAAACAATCTTATATTTTTGTTAAATACATGTTTTATAAAGGTTCTCTTCTAAACACTTCTAGAAAATCAAGCCCAATTAAAGTGATCTTCCACCTTCCTTACCCATTTTAAGGTACAGTCCATAATATGTTTTAAGAAATCATTACTGTTTATTAAATTACTCATTTCATCATGAAAAAAATATTCAATAATTTCTAGTTTTAGGATAACAAATATAAAATTTCTCATATAAATAGTCTTTAATATTTTTCTTCAAACGCATTATATTGTTTCATTTCTAATATCTCTTAAACACTCTTTTTTTTATATTCATGTATATTTGAAAGATATTATCATGATACATTCCAATTTTCTATTATGAATTTATTTTTATTTAAATCCATTCATCCATAGAAATTATTATGAAATTCTATTTTTTATGTCTTGTGACATGAATATGAAACCAAATTATATCCATTAGATACCCTTTTGATTGATTATTCATGTGGAAGATATATCATTGATAATGATATTATGGGTTCACCCATATATTTCTCCAATTAATTTTGTACTTCTTATTCTCATGAGGTATCATATTGGGATAAGTAGTGAAAAATATTCCTCTATGGATGTTTTTCTACAATGTTAAATAGCATTGACAATTATCCTAGACTCATACTTATATCATATAATGATTTGTTTCCCCATTCATATGATTCGTGAATACATGTCCCCATTATCTACAAGTTGTGATTCCTTAAGATTATTTAGGTTCAAGGAATTTTTATCTCATCATGTTATGACTACTAACCCATATGATTTTACTTATTCATATGTTTATACCATTACTATGATTTTTAACTAATCCATTTTTCATGGTATTCCACATGATATACATTGATGATTTAGGATATAAATGGATTTTAGGATACCATTATAGATGAATAAATAAAAATTTGGTACTGTATTTCCCTATTTTCAGTATTATGCACATAATCATTCAAAGGCACGGGTCTTTAAAATACTAGATTTTAATTTTATTGGTAATTATAATTAAAATCATGTACTAATATGATTTAAATGATATTGTCACTATATAATGGATTATCCAAACATTCGAGGATATTTTTACATCATTATAAATTAACCTTCAATATATGTGTGATTAATATTTAACATAGGTAGAGTTTTCCTAAAACCATACCATCCATTGCAGTATTCAAAATGTTACTATTTGAATATTTATATTGAATGAGATTCCATACACCAACTTTTTGGGTTGAAGTCAGTGAAAAGAAGCTACTATGACTAGAAGTTCTAAAGTATTCAACATCTAACACTATAACTATTCAAACCCAAATAAAATCATCTCAATAAAGGAAAAATATTTATACTAAACCCCATAAAAATGATGTGGGGTTCTTAGTGGTAGATCAAGTCTTTGCGAAATTATATCCATGGAAGTGTGTCATAATGATTAGTATGAAAGGGAAAATGAGCCCCATGAAAATCAGAAAATTTTCAATTTTGGAGTGAATTGGAAGTGTGGATTATCATTGTAAATTCAGAATAGTATTTATAATGTACATGATGTGTTCCACATCACATTTTTATGTACATTCGTGCTAATACAAATTCATGGTTTCAATTAAGATGGAAAAAAATTGGACCATGAGTTATCATACATTGTAGAGACTATCCAATTTCGAGTGACTAAAGAGTTGGTTCTTGGGAATTAGAATAATTAGTTAGTTATATTTATTTGGAAAAATCATATAACTGAAGAGGTGATGTGGGACCCATATAAATTAATGATGCAAAAATACCCAAAAATTTATGATTTTGAATTATAGAAATTTTGAGGATAAAATATTAGAAGGACTGGATAATGTAACACCACAAGGCTTTATGGTGTGACTCTTCTAAATTTAAATTCTTCAATAGATTCTTTACAAAACACTATGATAAAAATAATTATATGCCATCAAATATTAACACGACCATTTGAATAGTAATGTGACCATTATGAATAGAAATCAAACCAATAAAATTGTAACTTAACCTATGAAAGTATACATAATATTTAGTTATCTTAAGAATGAAAATATTATATATTTATATCAGGGAATATATAAATAAATGTTCTCAGAATGATAAATTATGTGTTGGTATATCTGTGAAATGTAAATATATATTCACACAGTCATCATTAATATAAAATTATTTTCATGAACTATTTTCATAAATTAATTTTTTTTTGTAATATGTTTATAAAAAAAATTTGGAGACATTACTTAATTTTTATAGTGTGATAATATCTGTTATAATATTACAAATGGAATTTTTCAAGTAAATGAGGATTTTTTTGAAAATTAAATTTATAATATTTATAATATTATTTTATTCATATGGGGAAAACATATTATTTCAACGCATTGATATATTTTTGGGTGAATTTTGTTTTGTTTCTAAAATAGTTGATTTTTTAGTGAATAGAGAAATATGATAATTTATGGAATTTAACAAATACAATAATTTTAGAGTGATTGATTATTTATGAACAATTTAAACCAATAATAAATAAATATAATTCCTTATTAAATTTATTTAGTCATGGGAATCATCTGTATTGATGTTCAAATAAAAACAATAAAATCTAATGATTAAATTAATCAAAACACTAATATCTCCCCCCATAAATACCACCCTCACAACATACTCTCCTCACATGTCCAATGCCTGAATCATATCTAAATACTAAAAAATACTCTTCCAAAGTCTCTCATATATTCCCAAAAACCTTATTCTCAACAAAATCACAATCCCAATTTCCCTATTGATGTAATAATGGAGAAGATGTTTATGAGGTAAAATCCCATAACGTTTTCTTTTAATTCCATTACATTTTTATTTATTTTGTTTTCCTTTCATCATATCCATATCCTATAGTGGAATTATAAATAAATTATATTTTTTATTCTATAATTATCTAATGTTAATTTAATAAGACAAAATAAAAAATCATTTATCATCTTATTGTTCTAAAATTGGTGAAATACTCAGTGAGGTGTCAATTCACCACCTTTGTGCATGGTGATTTTTCATTCTCTAATATTTCCATAAAATATAGTCTTAAATCAATTATTATAGTTAAATAATATTTTATTGAAAGAATTATATGTTATATAATGTTCTAGAATCAATATATATACATTATATTAAATGAAGTAATTTTGTTCATGGCAGGTATAAATACTCAAACATAAATTAAAATATTTTTATTAACATTTTATCTAATGAATCATACCAAAACCATGTAAAAATTTGATATATAAGATCAATACTACTTATTTATGTTAATTAATAGAATATAATATATCTTTTAGAGAATTATACCTTTTTACATGAACTCCATAATTTTACATAAGTAATCCAATCTTGAAAACCAAGGAAATAAACACTCTTGATTGAAAAAATTTATTTTGTACCTCATAAAATGTTATTATATTAACTTAATAAAATTATAATATAAAAAATAAATGTTCAAGATTTTATTAATTATATTATTAATGAAACTATTTTCATTATTGATTATATTAAGTTTGATATTATTATACATTGAAACATAATGAAAGGGATTCTCTCTGAAACCCATTGTTTCCATCAAGTTAAGAATAATCTATACTTTAGCCAATTTATTTCATAATTATTTTTATTCTCTCCTCCAAAATAATTTTTTATGCTCCAAACATATTTACTTATCCCAATTCATATTATTTTAATTGTGAAATATATGTTCCCTAATTTTTTCCTTTCATTTACTCTCTAATAAAAATCCTAATTAAATCGACCATCACAATTTAATATCGATTTTAATGTAAACTACATGACGTGTTTTGATAAACCAAAATTTTTCTAAAATAACCCAATTTATCCTGAAAAAATAGTTTATTTTATTTTTGGATTTCTTCTACAAATTATGCCTTATAATTATTTAATAACAATTTTATATCATTAATTTTAACCACACTAAAGTGGTTCATTTATAATGTTTCATAAACAATGTTTTTACATATTTTGAATTTATTTGGACATAAATAATAATTACATAGTACCATTATCCCTTATTGATTTCCAAATATGGATTATTTCTACTCTTTTATGGATATCATTTTGAAACTCCAATTGGTTATGCTTTATGACATTATTAAGACATCAATTTATTTACATTGGTAACACTTACATTAATTTTATATACTTAATTTAGGATGATCTATTATGATACCAACTTCTATAATTTACTAAATAGATCATGAGGTTGTAAAATCATGATACCATTATCCATATTACATTTTATTTTTTGGGATTACGGTTACTTATTGGAGAAATTATAAAAATTTCATATAATAATATCAATATGAATGAAAATGTTTATTATGTTTCTCCTCATTCATATGATGAATTAATTTTAACTAGTATGTCTTAGGTGAGCCCCACTATATCCAATCGACTCATTGTTGGTCTCATGAGACCAAAAAGTATGGGTTTTTTGATAATTCATTAACCATTTATGTGATATTCATGGTCGATTACATAATGGTAATTAATGAAGTACCACATTATGTATTCCCTCAATATTATTTTTTATAGATAATCCATGTGATTATTTGAATAGGTTAATATTCATGGAAAAATTTCATTCTAATTTTAATATTTATATTGAATTATTTTCATCATCTATTAATCCATCTATATCATGTTTATGGTTATGTTTTAATAGCATGGGTTTTTAGATGTTCATATTTCCTTATTGATTAGGTTTTTTTATTTTGGATTCGATTATATTTTCTACACTTTCTTGGACTATGATCTAACCTCTATTTTATGTTATATTTTTTGCATAGGATTTGAAGAGGTGTATTATTATTCACTTGTATGGATAAGATAAGAGTATATGAGTGTTTTAAATATAGTGTTTATGATGTATTTTATAAAATGTATAAATGTAAAAATTATGTTCATATATCATTTTACAAATACAGTAAACTATTAGGTATTTGGGATGAAATCACTTGATCATAATACAAATGTAATAAAGGTAGTTGATCTATGTTATAGGTGTTTGGGTCCTTATAATTTCCCAATGGGAAGATACAAAGACTTGATCAA
The DNA here is from genome assembly GCA_963277665.1 of Viscum album. NCBI lineage: Eukaryota > Viridiplantae > Streptophyta > Magnoliopsida > Santalales > Viscaceae > Viscum > Viscum album. The sequence goes on from OY728140.1 coordinate 181,196,918, forward strand.
AATTCCCCTTGAGGTTGATTATGGAGGTATGTCCTTAGGAGGGAGTTTTTATGTTTTCCAATGGTTGGGGTATCCCTTGAGTTTAACCTAAGAGATCAATCATAACATCCCTTAAAGTGGATAAGTGAGGTGTGTCCCATGGAGGGATGACCAGGGTTTACTGTTCGTCATGATTCCCCTTGAGGAAAACCTTAGAGGTTGATCAGAATTACCCTTGAGGTGGATAAGGGAGGTGAGTCCTTGAGAGGGATCACCTAGGTTTACCGTTGTTTTGGGAACCCCTTGATTGGAACATGAGAGATTGATCATAAAACCACATTATGTGAATTAGGGAGGGGTGTCTTTGAGAGTGGGAACATTGGATTACAATTATTTGAGGCTCTCATGGGGTGTACCAGATAGATTGAAAATAATACCCATTTAAGAGTATCTGTGCTGTATGACCCAATAAGGGAACACAAAGGTTGATTGTAACACCTGAATATTTTTTTTATGAAATGTAATATTTAAATAAATTATGTTATATTGTTGATTGTGATTCATGAAATTGTTAATTTAAATGAAATATGAGATTCCATTTGTATTAAATTACCGTTATAATATAGTCATTAGGGTTGCGGGAATAATTATAACCAACTTACGGAAATTCATATATAATTCTTTGGCTATCAATTATTTAGGAAAAATATAAATCAATTAGATATTTTTATTTTTGAATGAATTGATTTTGGTAATGATAACAGTGTGATATATTTTTCTTATATACATAGTAGAATATTTTTGATAAGGATCCAATGGATATTTTAGTCATAGACTATGAATAAAACACTATTTTATGAATAAAAAACCTATTTTTAGAAAATATTAATTTTACACCTTCGAATGGAGAACCCCTTTTAAATTAATATTTTGACACATTAATAATTATTATAAGAGAAATTGAACTTGTGTTTCTAAAGCAGGATATAAAAATTTACATTAGATTAATTGTTTATATTTTTCTGCTATATTTCAAGTTTTCATGAATAGTAAAAATACAAAAAAAATTATTTTAAAATAAAACATTTCATTGAAATAATTTAAATGTTTAAATTATATTATTGAATTGTTTTACTCTATAAATAGAATATATTATTATCATATAATATGTTGTAGGGTTATTGAAATTAATTTCATTCTTCTGCAATATTTTACCTTTTAAAACATGTTTTCTCATTTCAACAATGAGATTAAATTTAAATTATTTAATGAAAAATATATGTTTTGAGGTTGGAAAATAGATTCCATATTTGAAAATCAGTATATCTAAATTATATTAATAGGCTACGTTAATTTTTGGTCATTATGAATAGTAACATTGGTAATTATTTTTATTTCCATGGTTGAATGTAAACAAGTAGTTAATGTTAGAAATAATATAATAAAATTACCATAACACCTGTAAATGTTTTATTGGATGAATAAATTATACCCTTATCATTTATGTTTCAAAATTTAATCAATTCATGAATAATTAACTATGAATATGACATGAATATAATAAAACCTAATGAATTTGACAAATTGTCACAATCTAATTTATTATAAGAATACTAAATTTAATATATGAATAACTGTTAGAGCATATAGAGTCTAGATATTCTATAGATATCTAGAAGAATTATGTAAATCATGTTATTTTATTTATAATTTTTAAAGATTAAAAAAATATGATTAATGTTGACACAATAGTGACGTAGAAATTATTTTATTAATAGAAATATGAAAAATGATTTTGAAAATATTAAAATATTTATCCTATAAACAAATTAATGTGATTCATGAATTTTATAGTGTGCTATGACATGTGAGTAGTGTATTAAATATTTTTTTTCGAATTTATCATCTCGGTGGTATTTACATATATAAAATAAATGAATAATGTCAAGATTGACACTATTGATATTTTATAAAAATTACATTATATTAAATTATTTAAAAATCATAATAAAAATTAAAACATACAATGAAATGGTTATAATGTATAAAAGATCGTAAATATACATTTATTTTCAATTTACACCATATAACTAAATATTTATAACCATTAAATATTTAAAATTTTATTACCATAATTTTAATTAAATAGAATAACAAAGTATCAATTAAAATTTTTTTCTCTAAATTAAAAATCTATCTTTAAAAAAAATATTATTGGAAGTAATTACAACCCTATATCACGTCATCATTAAAATTGGGACATTTTAGATGTTTTTGTGTGGGTTTTTATTTTATTATAAATTAATAATTATGGATTTTTCAAAAGAGCCAATCACCTCAATTATAATATGACACCTTCCCCCTCACCTAATCACTTAATTCTGAGCATCCCATATCGGCCACACCCTTTCATTTTTATCTTATATGCTACACTATTTTCATTCTTTACGTTTTGGTCATCTTCAAAGACCAACTCTAATGCCCTATGAATAGATTTTGTGGGAACACATCGAGGAAGAGGTAATCACTTCTACTGATTCAATCCATCTTATTTTTTTTTTGTATATTTTCTTTTAATTAGATGTTTCAATATAAAGTAATATCATCAATATAACTCATATAATTATATGTTATTGTAAATAATAACCAACTGTATTTCACCTTCTATCCATCCTATGAAAAATGATATTGTTGCGCGAGAGTACGTACAGTTTACTGTTTCCACGTTGGGTGTAATATGTTTTTCAACACCACCTTACATAGATGGATTTAATTATGGAAAATATAACTATATATTATTATAAAAATTTGTTAATCATTCTTAAATATTATGCCTCGTCCACTTCAATACCATTCAACACTTATGGAAATGATATCATCGCTCCTGCGTATGTATGAACTACTGACTCCCTGAAAAATTAATTTTAAATGATATTTATTGGAATATGATTATATAATTGTATTAAATGTTTTAATATGATATATATTACCATAATATCATTCTTTTAACTATTTAAATATATCCCATGGTGTGGATCAAGAACTAATTCGACAAATATTATATAAAGATGCAAAGCAGTTAATATCAGAATAATGTGTCATAATGATATTTTATTGACAAAACAATGATAATATAATCATATATGATATCATAAAAATGATTATTATTCTATAATAATTAAATAAATTTATTTAAATCATTATACATTAGGTTCGGATAAATAGTAAGAATATCAGACCTAAGGTAAGGGATAATTTTACAATCTCATTTTTATAAGAGACTGTTTATACATAAGTATTTTCTGGGTATATTTATCATTCAAATCCATATTTCCAAATTATGTAATGTTATTTATATTCATATAAAGTGTTGTAAAGTTAATTTTACCCATTGGTTAATTTTTATTAAATTGTATGAACATAATCGTTTGCTATTAATCGATTTGAGGACCTTTTTGACATTTCTGTAAAAGTATGAGGATACTCCCATTTTAACTTATATGGCATCAATTGATTTTTACAATTTCATGAAACCGTATTTCTTTGATTATTCCCCTACATGATTATAGCTTATTTTCGCATAAAATTATTTCTTCTAAAATTGTGTGGTATTTTGAGAATGATAAACATTTTAGAAGAAAAAAGGATATTTTCTTCCAGAATTAATTTCATGTGTTTTATCAAATGTATTTTCCATTTAAGATGAAACTCTTTTAAAATGGTTATATTTATATACCTTTTGTTACTATGATTTTATATTGTTTATAATGGAATTTTATTTATGAAATCCATTTGTTTTACATATGTTATTATTGATCTATGATTAAGAAACCCATTCTATTTCATGGGTTATGCTATAGTGAATGTTTTTATGTTTTTTAGGATCATTTAGAAATATTTCATTATGATATGGGTGGGACCTATATCAACCTATAATAAATTCGGTAATGATTTATATCCTCTTCGATAGATATGACTGTAATGGCATGTAAATATCATTCAATAATACTATGCTGGAACGAAGATTTACCTTGGTTTAGTAATAGACTTTGTCCACTATGATGGTCTTGGAAATGAGCCCTGACTAATATGAAATGATTTTCTATGATTATGTGTGTATGCCAAAAAATTTAATGTCTTATGTTATGACCTTTGGGATTACATTGTACATTTATGATTGATCCCATGACATGATATAACGGTCTTTTATATGAAGGATATGTTTTTTATGTTATGTTATTATGATTACGATATAATTGATATTTACATTCGTTACCATAACTAAGCATTTGAGCTCTACCATTCAAAGGATTATTTTCCCTAGTTCATGAAGAAGGGTATCAAGATAGATATGTCATATAAGAGTATAGTTTGGAAGAAATAAGTGGGAGAGAATGTAGATGTTTTATGAACCTATGGTTTATGATTCCGAGTTTCAAAAGAAACTAATCCAATATGGTATTGGAGTAGTTTTTGTTATGTTATGTAATATATATTCTTCATTTTTGAATTTATATCTACATGTAATGTATGATCTGTTATAGTTGGTTTTAGTGTAAAGGAATAATTAATCCTTGGAAACTAGGATGACATAACCTCTGTACGAACCCAAATGATATGTCTATGTATAAGATACAATACAATCCAAGGGTTTTTGACATGTTCATGAATGAACTAGGATAAAACCTAAAGTGTCTAAAATTGATATTTTAGTCATTAATAATGTGTTTATCCTCTTATGATTAGTCTTTCTTGCAATAGGATTCTTGGTTTTAGTCAATGGATCGAACCTGACGGAAAGATGACAATTATGAGTGAGATGGGAAATGCAATGATTGTCCCCTTGAGAATCCAAATGTTATGGGATCTTGAATGAAAAATCTTGTATCCATTCTCACACAACATTCTCAATCTATGAATCATGTCGGACATCCTAATTACCAGAATGAGGGGACAACATTTTGTGGAATCCTTCATGAGGAAGCGTCTTCATTCATTAAACGGGTCATTTGATCCACTAGTGGATGATCAATGGATCGGTACCACTGATAAGATATTTGCAGTGCTACAATGTTCTAAAAATGATAATTTCATCTTCGTAGTTTATCATTTCGAAGGTGATGTAGATTAGTGGTGAAATATTATCATGAATACATGTCAAAGAGGTAAAAATCGAGTCCATGGAATGGGATTACTTCATGAAATTGTTTTAAATTATGACTATCCTCGTGTTATTCAAAAAAATACGGAGAATAGGTTCATATAAATTATGAAAAAGGATGATTAATTTTTTAGTACCAATGATGAAAATTTTACCAGACTTGATAGGTACACTTATAAAATTATAATCCAACACTATCCTAAAATTGATGGATTGTTTAGTGGAATAAAACCATGTCTTCTAAGTGAGTTATTCATAAGGGGAATCAATAGATTTGAGGAAATTGTTTGATGTGGTCTCAAGTTTTAGATGGAGATTAGAGTAACACATCCATTATATGGGTTTGAAAAAAAGATAATAATTGAATTCAAAGGACAATCTAAACACCACACTGAAAAGAAGATGAGTTTTCCCTTATTCATAATGCATGGAAAGAATAATTATGGAAATTGACGGAAAGGGAATTATATATGTCATATGTGTGGAAAATAATGTCATTAGATATTTGAATGTCAATGTTTTAGGGAAAATATGTCTAATTATGAGAAACAAATAAGGTTATATAGAATAAAACTCATCTAATTAAATGATACATGTGCATGGAAATGGGGAATTATTCCAATCAACACCCTAATCTAAGGGTCATTGATGATGATCGACATCAACAAATAATTAATTCCAATGTCAAAGGAAATTCACACGTAATCACTATAGGATATGTGGAGTATAATAATGATGAGGTGAAAGGTTTATATATCATCTACTTTAAAGTAGAAAATATTTATTTTGATTTTGGATCCACCCACAGATTTATTTCTGAAGAATTTTCTAACGTTATTTAGGTATCACCTAAAAAATTATATTTGTAGTTACTTGTGGCAACTCCCAATGGCACAACGGTCACAATAATTTTTTTTAATTTTTATCTAGTTGAAGTTTGTGGGAAACTACATTGTGAAAATATTGTGATCCTTACTATAGTAGAATTTGATGTGATTCATGCCATGGATTGGATCTCCCTACATGGAGATCATATCAATTTACAAGGAAGGGAAGTCAAATTTCATATTATAGATCAATCATTGACCATCTATCAATTTGAGGATCAATTTAAACTTCCAGTAGAATTTTCATCCATCTTATGTTTCTTGATTCCTATAAATGAAGGTTATTTATCTCAGATTGTTGTGGAGAAACAGATGATTAATAATAAAACCATTTTATGTGAATTTTATGATGCCTTTATGGAGGAATTTTTAGTTCCTCCACCAAATTAAGAAGTTGAGTTTAAAATAGAACTCGTACCTAGTGTTTTGACACAATCATGTAAACCTTATAGAATCCTCCCAATTGAGTTTCATGAATTGAAGGAGAAACTCCAATAGATTCATGATAAAAGATTCATATATCCTAGTGTGTTAACTTGGGTTGGACCTATTCAATTTGATAAAAATAAATATAGAATAATGAGACTCTGTAATGATTAGCATGAACATAAAAAGGACATTATCAAGAACAAATATCCTCTTCCCTGCTTTGATGACTTATTTTACCCACTATGCGGAGCTCAGTACATTTCTGAGATTGATCTTCAATCAGGATATCATCAATTCAGGGTCAAAAAATAAGATATACCAATGATGGAATTCTGAACAGGGTATGGACAATATAAATTTATAGTGATGACTTTTGGTCTTAATAATGACCCAACTATCCTCATGGATCTATTGAATAGTGTATTTGGAGACTATATTTTTTAATTTGTGATATACCTTATAGAATATAGTGTTATCCATTCTAGGAGAAAAGAAGAACATGATGATCACCTGAGAATTTTATTGAAGGCTCTGAGAATGGATAACCAACAATTCCAAATTTACCAAGTGTGAATTTTGACAATAGAAAGATACATTTTCTGTCCATATAATCTCATGAGAGGGGATATTTTTGGATACATAAAAAACATATGTAATTGAAAGATGGATGAGACCAGCAATGGTAAATGAGATCCGAAGCATTGTTGTTTCTGTTAAAATATTATCAATATTTTGTGATGGTTTATTCATGATTATTTAATAAACTCACCAAGTAGACTCAGAAAGGAGTTACATTCATTTGTATGGAGGAATTTTGAAATGAATTTCAATGTGCTAAAATAAGGTTATCCAATGAACCTGTACTAACACATCATTATAGTGAATAGAGGATTGAGATCTTAAGTGAATCATACATGAAGGGGTTGGGATTTGTTCTAATGAAAAATTATATAGTGATTGGTTATGCATCACAGCAGTAGAATATGTAGGTGAAAAATTTGTGAACTCATGACTTGGAGTTAGTTACGATAATCATTGCATTAAATATAAGGAGGAATTATCTTTATGGTGAAAGGTGTGATATTTATATGGATCATAAAATATTAAAAAATATTTTCACAAAAGGAGTTAAATATGTGCCAAAGAAGATGGTTGATTTTGATTATATATTAATACTTCTCAATAAATTACAATCTGGGTAATACAAACAATGTGGAAGATGCTTCGAGCTGAAACGACAATGCTAGCTTATCCAAGATGGGGATCTCGAATGATCCACTCTTTATGGATTTTCAAAGGAGGTATCGACAAATATTAATATAAGGTGATAAATAATATCTTTACCTAATTAATTCTCGACCATCGATACATGTAATGATTTCAGAGGTACATCAGAAATAGGTAGAGCTACAATAGTATGTGATAAGTTTGCATGAATTCAACATTGATTATGGAGGAATAATAAGGTTCATGAATTGGTCGTGTATTCCTCCCATAACAAAAATAAAGAAATATATAATGGGAGTGGCGCATAGTTATTCCTTCTCTATTCACTATGGATATAAAAATATGTGCAGGGACATGAAAGAGTACTTCTGGTTGGATTACATGAAAAGATATGTTGTCAAATATGTCTATCGATGCTTGATTTGTCAAAAATTTAAGGATAAGAGACAAGTGTCTAGGGAGATGTTACAACCATTACCCAAACTAGAATATAAATGTAAAAAAATAACTATAGAATATGTCATCATAAATTCCATAAAACCCTAATCCAATTAATCTATTTGGGTTATAGTTGATCACCATACCAAGTCGGTCACATTATTGCTATTAGACATGATTTTTCTATTGATCAGCTTTCAAGGATATATATAAAGAAAGTAGTATAATTGCATAGGGGACCACATTAAATTATATATGATCGGGATTTGAGGATTACCTCAATGTTCTAGAAAAGTCTTTAGTAGGCTCTATAAACATAGTTATGTTTTAACACTGCTAATCATCCACATATATACAGTTAGTCTAAGTGGAAATTTCAAACTCTGGAAGAAATTTCGATATCATACACTTTGAATTTCAAAGGTTGTTGGGATCAACCCATACCTTTAATGGGATTTTCTTAAAAAAATATCATTCACTCTAGTATTCATATGGATCCTTATGAACCCATCTATTGAATGAAGTGCGGAACTCCAACTTTATGGGATGATGTTGGGAAAATAAATCTATTAGGACGTGATTTTGTTGATGAAATGGAATATGGTCAGATCTATTCATCCAGACATAAGTTCAAATCATTGTTGACATAAAATTTATAATTGAAACAAAATAAAAGAACTAGATTTTCAAGTGGGTGATAAGCTTTTCTAACAAATATCTCCCTGGAAGAGAGTTATGATATTTGGATAGAAGGGAACGATGAACACTAGGTATATCGGTCCATTTGAAAATATGGATCAGGTTGGGAAGGTAGCTTACCAATTGGTGTTCTTCCAATTTTACTTCAATTTCATGATGTTTTCCATATATATATCATGAGATAATTTAATCCCAATCCTTCAAATGTGTTATGTTATGAGGTTTTACCACTGGAGAAAGATCTTTCTTACTAAGAACAACTAATAGGGATTTTGGAATGTAGAGAAAAAGTTCTATGAAACAAGACCACTCGCATGGTTAATGTTTTATGATGGAACCATCAATTTTAATAAGATACAAAGTAACATGATGACATGATGAGGTAGTGTTACTATACTATGTTTGTTTCCATGTGATGAATTTTGAGGGTGAAAATCGGTTTAAGGGTGGTATAATGTAACACCTAGATTATTTTTATGAAAGATTTTATTTAAATAATTTTTATTCTTTAGTAGTTTCTGTTGTACAGAATTGTGAATTTAAATGAACCATGAGATTAACTTAGTATAAAATTACTATTATAACATAGTCATTAGGTTAGAGGGAAGAATTATAACTAATTAAGGAAAATGCATTGAGAATTCGGTTACCATCAATTTTTCATGAAAAATACAAATCCATTAGATTTTTTTATTTTTTAATCAATTACATTTGGTAATTAAATTAATGTTATATATATGTGTTATGTACTTTAAACAATATTTTTTATATTAATCAGATAGATATTTTAGTCTTTGGCTCTGAATAAAACACTATTAGATGAATAAAAACCCATTTTTTATAGAAGATTAATTTTACACCTTCGAATGAAGAACCTTGTTTAAATTATTATTTTCAATCCTTAATAAGTTATATATGATAACAAGAACATATTATTTTGAATAAGGATATAAAAAATTACTTTGGATGAATATCAGATGTTTTTTTGAAAACATTCATGTTTTGATGAATAGTAAAAATAAAATAACTTTTATTTGAAAATTATTTTTTCATTCAAATAATTTATATTGTTAAATTATATTATTAATTAGTTTCAATGTATAAATATAATAATTTTATATTATTTATTACAATTTTGGTCATTGGAATTAATTTAAATCATTTGTAATATTTTATCTTTTGTAACATGTGTCCTCATTTAAAGAATGGGACTAATTTTAAAATAATTATTGTGTCTTCTGTATTTTGTGTTTTGAAAAATGGATTCCATAATTTCAATTAGTAAGTACAAATTATGTTAAGTGGATTATTCTGTTTTTTATCTTCAGAAATAGTAACGTTGGTAATTATTTTAGATACCATGGTTATAGGTAAATCATGTAATTAAAGGAATAAATAGTATTATAAAATTACCTTAACACTAGTAAATATATAATTGGATGACTGAATTATACCCTCATCATGTATGTTTCGAAATATAATTACATAATGGAAACTTACCTGTGAATAACATGAATATAATAAAATATAAAGAATGTGACAAAATGTCACAATATCATTTTATAACTATATCAATATTAACATATGTATAACTAGATGATAATATCAACTATAGATAGTATATTAAAAGAAAATAAAAAATTACCTACATCATAGAAATTTATTTATTATTTTTATATCTTAAATAATTTTTACTAACAATAACTCAATATTGATGTAGAAATTATTTTATTTATAAAAAAAAAAAAAATTTGATTTTAAAATTATTAAAAGAAATATAAAATAAACTAATTAATGTGCACAACGAATTTTATAGGTGAATATAAAATTTTATGAGTTTGTTAAAAAAAAATTTTTGAATTTATATTCTGTTTGGATTTTATATAAAGTCAAATAATTGAATAGTGTCAAAATTAAAACTATTAATATTTTATAAAAATAAAATTTTATTAAATTATTTTAAAATAAAAAATGTAAAAAGTAAAAATTGATAATTATAAGGTTTAAAATATAATAAAATGTCCATTTATGGTTAACTAACACCATATAATTAAATATTTATAACCATTAAATATTTAAAATGTTATTACCACTATTAAAATTAAATAGAATTACTACGTATCAATTAAAATGATAAGGTTTAAATTTATAATATAACTTGTTCAAATTTTATTGGTTGAAGCGGTTACAATTCTATCTCATATCATCTTCAGAATGGGTACATTGTTTGTGTTTTTTGGTAGGGTTTATTTTATTATAAATTATTATTTATGTAGTTTCCATAAGTTACCACTCACCTCAGTTATAAAAGTGAACCTTCTCCCACAACACTTACTTTCAATTTGTGATTTCATGCTCATCCATAACCACTACATTTTTATTATAAACTTACTAATTTTCATTATAGAGGTTCTGTTCATTTTCAAAAACTATCTCTAGTTCTCTCTGAAGAGATTTATAGGAAGCATGTCGAAGAAGTGGTAATCACTTATAACGATACATTAAAACTTCATTATTCTTTTACTTCCACTTCATTAGTTGTTTAAAAATAAATTAATAACATTAGTTTCCCTCATATACTGACATGTAATTATAAATATAGAACAACAATATTTCACCTTCTACCCATCCTATAAAAAAGGAAATCACCGCGCCTGTGTACATACGGCTTACTGTCTTGACCCCGTGGTGTAATCTATTCTTCACTACTACATTAAATAGATGGATATAGTGATGGAAATAATAAATCTATATGATTATTATAACTATTTACTAATTCTTAAATATTATACACCATCCACTTGAATACCATTCAAAAACAATTAGGAATGATATCTTCACTCATGCGTACATACGACCTACCATCTCCATTATGCGATTTGATTCTTTCCACATGATCATCATTAATAAATTATTACATAAATAAATTGAATTAATAAATATGAAATATATAATAATAATTTCATTATTTATATTATTTAACTATTACCTAATAAGTGGAACACGATCTTATATGACAAGTATTTCATAAGAACACAAAGTAGTTAAAATCTCAATAACGGGTGATAGATGAAATGTTACTGACAAACAGATGATAATATAATCATATATGACATCATAAAAATGATTTTTATTATGTAAGAAGTCAATAAAATTATTTAAATTATAATATATGGGGTTCGAATACATATAAATTATATCATGCGTATGGTAAGGGATAATTTTAAAACCTCATTTTTATCCAAGATTGTTTATATGTAAGTAATTTTTTGGCTATATTTATCATATGTATTCTTGTTTTCAAATTATGTAATATTATTTATATTCTTATACATCTGTTTAATTTTAATTTTAATCATTGGTTAATTTTTATTAAATTATTTCAATGGAATATTTTGTTGTTAATCCATTTGATGTACATTTTGACTTTTCCTGCAAAAGTATGAGGTGAATGATTTTTATTTTATAGAACATGAATGGATTTTTATAGTCTCATGAAATTTTATTTCGTTGAAGAAATCAGTACAAGATTACAATGATATTTTCAAATAAAAATGGTTTCTTAAAAAATTATTTTCTATTTTGTGAGAATAAAAAAATGATGAAAAATGATATTTCCTCAAGAATTAATTGCATCTGTTTTCTAAAAAAATGTTTTTCATTTTAGAGGATACATTATAAATAGTGTTATATTTATATCCCTATTATTCTATGATTATATTGTGTCTTCAATGTAATGTTATTTAATAAATCCAGTTGATTTATATCAATTATTATTGAATTGTTTTTAAGAAATCCATTTTATTTCATGGGTTATGCAGTGGTGAATGTTTTCAAGGTTTTGAGGAACATTTATGAATGGTTTCACTATGAGATGTTTTAGACCTATAAATAACTCCAATGCTTTGGGTAAAGATTTATATTTCATTAGATAGATATTACTAGAATGACATGTAAATAAGGTTCAGTAATACATGGTTGAAACATGGTGTGAACTTGGTTCAGTAATTAACTTTGTCCACTATGATAGTCCTAGAAATATTCCTCGACTTATAAAAAATTATTTTCTATGCATATTTGGGGATGGAAAAAAATTTAATGTCTTATTTTATGACTATTGATATTACATTTCACTATTATGATTTATCCCAAGAAGAAATATTATCATGTTTTATTTGCAGGATATGATATTAAATTTTATGTTCTTATGATAAAGATATGATTGATATTTACCTTTTTTACCCTTAGTGAGCATTTGAGCTCACCCTTTCATATTTTTCATTTCCCCAGGTAATGAAGTAGTGTATTATGTAAGATATGTAAAAAAAAGTCAAGTTTGGAAGAAATAAATGGGAGATAATATATATGTTTTATAAACATGTTGTCTATGATTATTAGATTATAATGATAGTAAACCTATATTATCCTGGGGTGTTTTTTGTTATTTTAGGAAATAAATATTTCTCAATGATGAATTAATACCTTCATGTAACGTATGAGCCATTATAATAAACATTGTATGGGACACCGCACGAGGAAAACTAGATCTATTGATCATAGCACCCCTTGAGGCATATCTTGTAGGTTCTTCCCTAGGCGGGATCACAAGGATTAACAACCTATTGGGGTGCTCTATGAGGTTACCCCATAATATTTATTATAATTACCCTAGATATAGATCATTTTGGTCAATCCCATGAAGCGATCACCTTGGTTTATCATTGGTCTAGAGAACCCTTGAGGCGAAATCAATAAATTGAAAAGAACACCCTCAATGATTGGTCAAAGAAGTGAATCCCTATGAGGGATCACCTGGGTTGAACAGAAATTAGTGTTCCACCAAACGTAAGCCCAATAGATTTCTCAAAATTCGCTTTGAGGAGGATCAAATAGGTGTATCATGAAAATGGAGAACATGGGTTTTCCAATGGTCTAGATTCCCCTTGAGATGAACTTGATATATTGATATGAATTACACTAGAGTTGGATCAGGGAGGGTCTTCCCTGTGAGGAATGACATATGATTACCATTGTTCAGGATTACCCATTAGGAAACCCTAGTTTATTTTTCAAAACACCCCTTGAGGTTGGTATATGAGGTTATTCCCTAGGAGGGATCACCTGGGATTACCACTAGTCAACATTCCCCATGTGGCGAACCCATGAATTTTTTAAGAATTCCACAATAGATGGATCATGGAGGTGTTTCCTATGGAGGGGGAACTAAGGTTTACCATTTATTGGGAAACCCTTTGTTTTTAACTAGAGAAATTGATCAAAATTCCCATTGAGGTGGATCATGGATTTTTTCCCAATGAGGGATTACATGGCTTTACCATCAGTCAAGATTGAACCTTTGGGAGGCTTCCTATGGTAACAAATTTTATAATATAGGGACCAAACTATTATAGTTCAGTGATACAATTTAATTTTGTCTTATAGGATTGATCCAAAATTACTAATTTCACGAGGTAAGTAAGAGATTTTTAGGACTTATATCGAGGGTTCCCAATGGACCTCGAGGATATGTGGTCTCCCAGGTGGGGGCATGATTTTACCTGGGATATAACAAAGATAGAACAACTGGATGGGGTTCAAAGTATGGACCACATGGTGTATTCATACATATACCATATGTATATGAATAAAGTCGATTGATGTTTAGATTGGTTGGAAATAAACCTAGGATGGAGGACCATTCGAATGGAGGATGGGGCTTACATCTATAGATTAGGACAATTTGAATGGGGGTTGAAGATTACATATTAGGAAAAAAACACATTTGAATTAGAAGTTGTTGTTTAAATATATAGAGAATGTTTATAAAAGGTTTGGGGTCATGTGAAAATCATGATAACCAATATCCTCTAATCCCATTTGAGACATGGTTTGTGTATGAAAAAAGAGGGTCTAGTAGATTTGAATATCACATTGTCCACTTTTTCCAACAGTGGAAGAATTTTGTATCCCGTTGGTAAAGGGACAGGTGAAAAGGTGGAATAGTGTTGCAGCCTACAGTAATGACTAGTCGGGGTTTACACCTAGGGGGATTTCTAGATTTCCTAATTCCATGTGAGTTTAAAATGTTTGGGGGTCATCCCATACCACTCATACATCAAGAATCCAGTTCGTATCAAATACTGTTAGACTAATGTTTTACGTCAGGTGATGAGGATATATTTTTTTAGTTTTACATCATATATCTGGGACATAGGATTATGAACATTTATTTATGCAACTTAGACATGGGGGGACTCACTCCCTACCACATTGGCTTATTTGACCATCTCTCATTTGCATTGGTATACGACATGTATTTTAAACATCCATGGTTCAATGACATAAGGAGTGTATATTCAAAAGATCTCTGTTATTGTATATATGAAAAGTAGAAATATAAATTAGGATATATATATTGAGAATAAAAAGTTGTTTGGGAGGCTGGAGACACCCTTGGAGTGGAGTGGGTTAACACATGAGTGGGTAAACACATGAGTGGGTTTCACAGGTCACATAGGTAATCGAGGTGCAGCTAGATCAGCCCTGGATGGTTGTTGGGGTCATAGGAACTCATACATCATGATGTATGGTTAGATAAAAGGAGGAACCATGAATTTACATAGGAGAGGTGATTCGGGAATCCTAATACCTTTCTAAGAGGTGAATCCTAAATGATAGGAAAATAAAAAACAGTCATGTGATTAGTAAAGTATAGGATCTCTGATAAGGTCAATTCTTCATAAAACATTCTGAATTATACTTAGATGGAGTCTACGATTCATGATATGATTGTTTCTTGAAGTTTGAATGGTTAATGATGCCTCAAGATCCTCATATAAAAATCTTCCTTCACATATGGAATATTAATTGCAAAAATGCATCCCTACCTTAGTAGGGGGCACATATTAACACAAGAAAATGGGTTTCGTAAACTTTAAATACCTTGAGTTGTCCTTTTCTCTTTGGTTTTCAATGCATTGGAGGATCATGAATAAAGATCAATTTTAGGAAATGAATGATTCGGGATTTTACTCAACATATCAGAAATATGGGGGTATTTATAATAAGGGGGTTCATGGTGACTAGATATGGTTCATAAAGAATTAGTGGGATTCATGAATAGGTATATCTCTTTCGAACATGTGAATACACTATCAAACTTTTAAATATTAAAAAATTTACAGGTAACATCAACAGTCATCATATGGTGGAATGAATCAAGTCTTAATTAATTTTTTAAGGAATCCATGAGGCTATGTTGCTTGTCATTCTTCTCTAATGTGTGATGGAGCTAGGCTTCATGAAGCACACTCCAGTAAAGTATTTTGGTGATTTTTTCACAGATTTTATCAGAATTATCCGTTAATTCCATATCCATTATAGTGTCATTCATTTCAGTGTAAAAAATAATATGTATCATATTGATTATAATTGGTGGTATTATGAGAATACTGAATAATTACATTGTGACATTTTTCTACTTACATGTTAGTATGAGCAGTGGTGGTTATACCCTTTCATAAGTATTCTCTTCACCTTCACTTTCAAATAAACCAATAATCTTGAAGTGTATTTTACAATCAATTTTTTAATTATATGACACCAATAATTGTCACAAATATCCCTATATATATATTTTTCTTCATGGATGTAAAATGAATGTAGATAAATGATCTTAATCCATCATCTTCACCTTTTTCTATTGTATATATTTGACACATTACCTTGCACTCTATTTTATTACACATTATTGATCAATATTAAACATAAGTAACATACCATTCTTCATAGAATCTGTATTATTTATTAATAAATGATATTATAAAATGATATTTCTAATATTGTCATCACTATATTTATTTTTGTTTAGAAATTTGATTTCAGAAATACCATCACTCCACATTTGTTTGATAGTTTATTACATGTATAATATTATCTTCCAAAGAATATAATTTTGGATCCTCTATCTTTAAAAAGTTCACTATGTTACTTCAATGATAATTTATAAAATTTATTAAATGAATCTTTTGCTGTATATTAATATAACTATAGATTCTAATAAGATTATATCATGTGGGATTTTTCTTAATTTATATTAATGTTTTTTTGAATACATTTATCTTTAATGGATTTCTTGTGTACAACTTCATATGTATGTTATTTAATGTAATTTTATTTAAATTTATTAAAACTAAACACATTTATGGATATATAAAATTCATATATTATCATTTTATCATGATAAGGAATTACCATTCAACCAATATGTAGGAGTCTTATATTTATATTCAAAATTTATCTTAAATGTATTATATATATGATTCAACAGTTATCACACTATTCGCAATTATGTAATACTATGAAATCATTCATTACTGGTGAAATATTTTCTCATTGTGTAAAATTGAATAATATGATATATGATGTGGTATAAATAAATATAGTAAAATAGGTTAACATGCATTCACTATCAAATATTAAAATAATGATTAAACCAATATTCATAAAAAAACTCCCTTCTTTAACTCATTGGAGAACACACCTTATTTATTTTAATATTTTTTTAAACACTTGGTACTTTTATATTTAATTTTCATATGAAAAAACAAATTCCCAAGATGTTTGAAAGTAACATTTCATGTAATTATGGATATTCATGAAGTGAAAAAAAGTAATTGTTTCATCAAAACATTATTCTAAATATTATTTAATTTTCCATTATTTTTTTGATACGTAAGGATCATGATATTCATTACTCTCTCCATGACTAATATCTTTCATTGAATGACATTTTAAATTTAGTTTTGGATTTTGATCAGTAGTGGTTTTTTTAACTTTTAAAATCATCTTATTTCCAAGATGTATTGGTGAACAAAATCCCCCTAATCCATATCCATTAAGAGGAGTAGATAAAATAATTCTTCTATGATCTATCCATATAGTTCATCCCATAATCCAAAATCACTATTCAAATCAATACTGGTATGGATAATAAGATGAGAGTAATCGAAAATTTCTTATCCATATTGAATCCCAAATTTCAGAATAGATCAAGGTGATATGGTATTTTGATTGCAGGATCTCTCTATATATACCCAATTATATGTTTACACTGACATAGTGTTTTGATAATCACATTAACAATTAACATTTCGTTATACTATTCAAAATATTGTTGAATAAAAAACATGTTTCA
The DNA here is from genome assembly GCA_963277665.1 of Viscum album. Classification (NCBI taxonomy): domain Eukaryota; kingdom Viridiplantae; phylum Streptophyta; class Magnoliopsida; order Santalales; family Viscaceae; genus Viscum; species Viscum album. Next base: position 181,214,934 of record OY728140.1, read on the forward strand.
GAATCTATGTACTTATATTTATACCCCAAATATCTAAATACTGTTGATATAATGGGGTAATGGAAACCTCTAGCATCCTGCTTAAATACATTGTAGGATTCATTTTCACAATTTCTTTCTTGGCCTATTGGTTGGATAGTAATAGGGTAATCCATAATTTATTACCTATTTTATAAGTGTAAATCACTATATAAACATCTATACCACTCCATGGAATATTAGCTATCACAGAAATTTATTTTGTACAGGAATTGTGATTTATTTTGGTTTCAACTTCATTTTTTCTTTATTTTTTAAATGAAAATATTAGTAGTTTTTTTATTAATAAAATATATGAGATGAAATAATTTTAATTTTCTTATTAATCTCCATATATATTATAAATTCCCAAGGAACATACCATCAGAAATATAATATCATATCGGATAGAAATTCCTTAGGTGAGGATCTACATTCCCATTACTATAAAAATAATATATCCTGGTAAATTATCTGAATTTATTTAGTTTGGAATCCTTTTGAACATGGTTAATCATATACTTAATCCTTTGAGTAGGAATCCTAATCATGAAATCCTAACTATGATTTTTTCAGTACATGACTCTAAAACACACAAATTCTAGTAAAGGAAATACATATTGCTTAAAAAATGATAATGTAAACTCAATTCCATCAATAGAACTCCCATATAAATGAAACATTCCTAACATGGGCAAGAACAAAACATAGTGTTATAGTTTTACCATATATCATTTTATAGAATGAATAAATGGAATAATATTTTTATGAAATTTTATTTTATTATGCATAAATTTAATTATCTTATCGTTTTTATTGTCTTATTAACACTAATTTCATTTTTAAATAAGTTAATAAAAAAATTAATTGAATATTTACACATAATCATTTATTTTATTCTACCTGACCATGGTTTTTAATAAAAATATTCTTCTATATAGTCAATATAAAGCATGAATAAAATAAATAGCCATTAATAACTGAAACAATATATGACTTAATAATCATACTTATCTATATTTTTGTTTATTGAGAGGATAATAAATAACATTATCCTTAGAGAAAATGATAATAGATTTTTTCTAGGATTGAGTTTCAGTATTACCCTTCTATTATATATATCTATTAAGTTTATTTCATAATGAATTAATCTTAATCAACCTCAAATAACTTGGGATATACATTATTTTATATTCTTTACATACACTCATGTGAGGAGCACAAATGGGATGTTTGTATTGTTACATAAAAGAAACCATGGAAATAGATGTCCATGAATGACAATAGGATATGATGACTCACAAGGAATCATTTAAAATTTAATAATAAACATTGGAATGACCCTAAAATATTTAAATTAAATGAAAACCAACACATACATTGGCCAATCATTCTCATGCATATCCAAAAAATAAATGATTACCCATTTAATAAAATGGAATTAATTTCAAATATTCATAATTATGTTAGAAAATACACAATCAAAAATATTTATCTAATTTAATAAGTCAATTTATGTATCCTAATATATATTTATATAGTATTCAAATTTTCTGTCCAATGTTAAAAAATTTATAAAAATAATTTATATTCTAATATAACTAAGAACAAATGTTGTATAGAGTAGAAATACAATGTGTACCTGTCCAAATTACTCTACATGTATTTTTAACAAAAACGTCATTTATCATATTAGACATGTTATGTAATTACACAACATTTACTATTAATACATTACTCATTGGAATGTGTTAATTTTATGAACTTGTAATTCTTTTAATTAAATCATAACAATCGATTTATTATGGCTAATATTACACATTTATGTAATTATATTACAATTGATTAATTATTTATTATTTTCTATAACTAATTACATTAAATTCATTCACAATAAATTACTCAAAAACATATTTATAATAGTATTAAAGGATTAAGTAAATAATTTTTACATATAAATATGTATAGGGTGGACAATGTTTACTAGAAAACTATACATCTGACATGTCATTCATTTTATGACTATTATACAATCATGGAGAATCATCTTGTATTTTTTGAGAACATTTTGAAGTATATTGAATTAAATATCCACACACATTCCACATAACCTTTATATTTCATTTCATATTGTCTTTTGTTACTTGTAATAAATACCCTCCACATATTTGGAAACATGTACTCATTGTGAAAATGACTTAAATATAAATCATTTAGACTAGGTACATGTCATGTAATCTGATAAGTGGTTTTCCAATCTATCCCATCCTAAAGGTGGTTTATAATGATTCCATGGGTAGATTAATTCATGATAAGTTAGTATAAATTTTCAACTCATCTGGGTGTATTTAATGAGGATAGATGATTTGTAAAATTTGGTTTTACATCATATAATAACTTGTTATATGTATGTATTCATTAGAACCTATGAATGGATTATTTATATATTATTTATTTATTACTAACCATATTTGGTTATATGAATGATAATTATGAATATTTAAAATAAATATTTAAATTTGGATTAAAATAATATATTTTAGGAGATAAAAGAGTAATAGATGTGTATAAATATCAAGATATTATATATTAATAAATTTTAACATTAAATATATTATAGAACATAGAGGTTTTAGAAGCTTCATCAGTTCATATTAAGGCCTTTTGAAGGCCTATTGGTTTTTCAAAAAATAATCAACATGGCATATGGGGAAGATTAATTATGGTGTGAGGATATATATGATGAATTTCATATTGATTTTTGGAACTAGATATAGAGGATTTTTAATTTTAATTTTATAATTTATATAATATAATAATAATTTTTTTGGTTAATATTCATTTGTTAAGTTGTTGATATTTGAAAAATTATTTAATTGTATCAATATTTCATTGAAATTATCCAAAACATAATCCATCTAGTCGTCATGTACACTTATCCATATGGTCCCGATGAATCACTAATGGTACTCTAGATTCTAGAACATTGGTAATGATCATCTTGAATGACACCCTTTTCTCAATATTAAATAGTTTGAGGGTGAAGGATTTATATTTTTTCTCTTGTTATTGAGAGAAAAATGAATGTTGAAAATCATTCTTCATGATATAGTTCTAGATACTTTATCTCTATGTTTGACAAAATATCTAGAGAGCATGTGTATTGAATAACAACATCTAACCCTAGGAAATTATATAATCAGGTATTTATAGTGTTAAGTTATATAATTATTAATCTAATATAGCACCTATAATATTATCATAATCTATATAAAACCACATCTATAAATAGTAATACTATTTATATATACATGACTTGTGATAAACGCAGAGGTAAAATAAATATCATTTATTCAAATAATAAAATATTTATTTAAATTAAATTTAATATTTCAATCCTACGATACCTGAAAGCATAGAATTCACTTCCTCAATATTTACCAATCCATTAATATTGAATATTATTCATTTTATAATGAATATATGTTTATAATATTTTTGGTCTTCTAAATAAATATATATTAAATATTTAACTCACATGTAAATATGGAAATTGATTTATTTTTATCAATAAATCCGCACTAAATATTATTCCAATGTCTAGAGAAAATATTAATTCAATTAATTAAACTCAAATAGAATTTAATTTTGATCAAAATAAAAACTATGTGGGTAACCGACTACGCATTATTTGTTGTGGAATTAGATGGGTTTCCTTGAAGTATAATATGAGAATCTTGAAACACATAATTTAATTAAAGAGAAATATGTGAATGTCTTAACCTCAACAAACACATATGGATTCTCACTATGTAATATAATAACCTATTATTGATATCTCATAAATTAGGATACCAAATTTTATCATCAACCTATATGTTCAATATGTATATCATTGACTATATATAATTTAACATGTCAATACACTATCACAATGTAATTTATACAATAGTTCCATTCCAGTAAAATATATGTGATATCAAATTCCATAAATATTCAATATAAACGTCCTTCATGGAATTATTAATTAATAATATATCACACATGGTGAACCAATCATAGCCATATTCAACCCAAATATATGTAACAATGTTTTTCATTCAAAAATAAAATTAAAAGACTTGCGATATGTACCAACATTAATATTAATGTCTATGGATCATTAGATATGTTTTGATACATAAATATCAAATAAATTAAAAACATGTTGATTTCCAACATTCCATATAGTTCTCATTATATACCATATTGTAATACACTGAATGAGACATTCATTAGATGAAGTATCGAATATTTATATATACTCTCATATGTAATTATACATACTACGTTGCTCATAATATAATGTTATGCAATCAAAGAACTGATGACAAATATTCTTGAAGATTCATTTCAAGATTTTCATCATTTTAGGGAACTTATTCTACCTTTTCAATTAAATGAATATTCATTGAAATACTAATTTAGTTGTTATATAAAATAAAAATAAATATGATAAAATATGTTTGTTGATATTAAAATCCTTGAATATATTGGAAATCCAATGTAAAACAATAGCTTTTTCTAGGTTACCAATTCAAATATAATACTAAAATATTGATATAAAATATTTTTCCAAATTGGGCATTATTATCAAGTGATTTAGAACAGATGAGGAATAATGAACTCAAATGAATAAGAAAAAAATTAATAAAACAAATTATTTGAATAATTAGGAATCATTATTTATTAAAATTGGACAACATAATGTGGATACTAACAATGTGGTATTGGAAAATTAGTTTCCTGTTAAATTAATCAATCAACTAATCCCCATTAATTTACCACTAATTAAACAAATAATTTTATTTTGTTGGAAATAGAGTCATTGAAAATATGTTTTTGAGATTAATTACATGATGATAATTAATTACAAAATTTTGAGGGAATGTGATTTGAATAACTTTTTATTTTTTTCTATAATATCATTTTTATATAATTATTATTGTTCTTAATAAGAATTTAATTATATAGAAAGAATAGATATTTATACATGTTTAGATAAATAAAACTATATTATTAATTTATGTTTGATATTACTTCTTTCGTGATTTTTTAATTGTATAAAATATAATATTAATTTAATCAATAAATAGTTGAAGACACTTATGATGTTTTTTGAATGGATGGTTTGAAATATTTTTGGAATATGGTGAAAATAATATAATATATAAGAATAATACAAGCAGACGCCATGAGAATTTTAGAATATAGTGGTGGATTCCGCAATTTCATATGTTAGAATAATATAATCTTAATAAATGAAAACATTTCCATCATTTTACATCAAAGGTGTGAGAGAATATAATGTTACATTTCCTTCACAAAAATGGTGAAATAAACCCAAGAGCACCCATATGAACTACTTAACCGGAATTTTCAATTAATTTAATATATAATATTTATGTCAAAATTAATAATGAGCAATTTAAAATGAATATAAATTATTCAATTAATGATTCTAGAAATCCAAAATAGTCCACACTACATTTATGAGTTTATCTTGAAGGACATGATGACACAAAATAAAAATAATCCATTAATAAATTGCATGTAATCATTGGACACATGCAATGAATGTAATATTAGGATATTTACTCATATTAAATTAGGTAACCCTAAAAAATATTTACATGTGGTATTAAATTATATCGAAACATTATAAGGGAACATGAGAAATGTAAATAGTTCCAATACTTGCATGAAAATGAAATAATTGGATATACATATTTTGGATTACATATAGAGTGATATAAAAACATAATTCCTATATAAATTTTCCACACAATATAATAAGGTTTGATATGATGTTAAAAAAATATAACTCATAAATAGGGAGAAAGATTTTGACTAATTACTTTTATAATGGGTATATTTAGACATAGGAGGAGAAGATAAAAAATCAATACAATAAATATTTATTTATTATTAACTTCATTTGATGTATTTTATTTTTTTATGCATCATTAGTGGGGTTAGTGTAATGTTGAGATGATAATAAAAGTGATTACGTGAATGAATACAATGTGTGAACAATTAAGAATAAGGTGATTAGTGAATGATTTCATAGTCAGTTAGTAGTCATTTAAATCACTACTAAATGATGTGAATTTATTTCCAAAACCATTATTCATTTTTGTGTGGAAAATATTTTCAAGTTAAATTTTTATTTAATGGTTGTTTAAACCATCGTTGAATATTTAAATATGGTTTCTAAAAATTATAATTAACCAATTTATTATTATTATTATTTATTATAAATAATTATTAATTATTAATATTTATTTATCCAAACCCCATCCCAACCTAGGCCCACCATACACAGAATTATTTTTTCTTCTATGAATCATATAGAAATATATTTGTGTACGGTGATATTTGAACATCTTACATCTTTCTTATTTTATAATGTTCTTACCAATACACCTAACACATCATTTGTGGACTATACAAACATTAATATACTTATATATATATATATACAGAGATAAATATATTTATGTGAATATATACATCAAAATATATTTATTCATAATTTATAATAATATACTTATAAAGATACAATTGCACATAAATATTTGTATATATATTTTAGAACATAAAATAAATTAATGTATTTAAATATGAAATATATATTTAAATATATATATATATATTAATATAAGTGTATATATATATATATATATTTAAATATAACATTATATATATACCCACATAATATATAAAAATGTGTATATATACAAACAAAAAAATATAAAAAATAGAAATATATATATATATATACATAAAAATATATAATTACACATAACTATATGTAAAGAACAAAATATAAAAATAATTATATATAATGTAATATTAATATATTTTTAAATGTTATTATTGTGATGTCGCGAATATATTTATTTTTTTAATAATAATATTTTGTTAATTTTTAATATTATTAGAATTATGTTTTGTTTAATAATGGTTAAATCTAAAATAAAATACCTACAGAATAAAAATAATGACATGTTTTAGTCAATAGAAATGATGAACCCTTACATTTCCATAAGGACAAAAGACCCTTAATAACCTAGAATACCTTCTAAGAGACCTATCAGAATCACTCAGAGACCACCAAACAAAGAAAATAGATCAAGGAAATTGGGAAAGTCCTTCGTGTCCGTCATAATGAAAAACATTATGTTAAGAACAATGGAAACTGTACTAATCATCAAGGGTATTTAGAGCACTATCATCACCAATTCGTTTTTAATGTTTGGAACTCTCCAAAAAAATATTTATAAGGACTCGAAGTTATACACAACCATTATTGGTTGTTGGTGTCTTTTGATGATGGTTGGTTCTTGTAACAATAAAAAAATTTATAACAATTAGGTATTTTTTGTGTTTTGATTATTTTGAATATTCTATGTATATAATAATTTGAAATATTCTATGTATTTAAGGTATCTAAATTATTTAACGTATATTAAGTACTTTAAGGGTTTTAAAAGTTTGAATGTATGTTTTCAGTGGATAAATGTATGTTTCTAAGTAAAAGTAATGTTTTGAAAGATTACCTCTCTATGTATTAAAAGTGTATACTTATTTAGATTATAATAGATATGAAATGTAATTATTTATTATATATATATATATATATATGTTTCAGATGTTTTAAAATGCATTGAATATTTTATTTTTTTATATTCGGTTAAAAAATAACATTTTATAATTAAAGATATTATTTTGTTTAGAATATATAATAACAAGGATATTTATGAATATATGTTTAAAAAGAAATGACATGGGGTTTAATAAAAGTTGAAATTTATTTTCTGAAAATTAATGTTTTGAAACTAATGGTGAATAAAAACATATTATCATAATGGAATTTAGGAAAAATCAATATATGTATATATATTGATTAATATATAAGTTCTATATGTTTTTTTAAAATATTTGTGGTGTTTTTTGGATTCTAAAAAAAAACGGCCTTTTTTTGGCCAAGCCAACATGCCAGCCAAGGGAGGCACCACGCACCACTGTGATTGGGTTGGTTGAGCCATGTCTACCTAGCCATCCAGCATAGGATAGTCATGTGTGCCCCTACTACACGCCCATCGGGGAGCAAGTAGGAATCATGGTGGCACCACGGTAATGGGAGGGATGACAATAAAGGGTTGGTGAAAAGGTTATTAGAAAGAGAACTGGTAGGGGGAAATACCAGGGAGGTAGAAGGGAGTTCATTTCCATGTCGATGAGGCAACAAGGTATTTATGTCGGTCCCGAATCACTCCCCATTTTGATGTGGAATGAAAATTTTATTTGATATCTAGTTGGGTTCGTTAAATCTTACCATGCAATATGTAGTCCATCCAAATTGGTCTCACATTCAAACTCCACTGACCACTTATTTTCTAAGCATTTTTATCCAGTCGTCTGATCATGACACGACTGATCTCAGACACTCGCCTTATTTGAAAACCCACTGTTTCCTATAACCATCTAATCAATCCATGACTGATAAAAACCATTTGTCTATTTTTATACTCTTAGAACTCTCCTCGGATTACTAATCGATCCACAACTAATCGTGACCATCTTTTTGTTTCCACATATTTTACCATTCTTCATCTTCATCCTCGCAAAGCACCATTCACCATCTCCTCTCCACTTCACCTTCCTCTCTTGTGAGGCCTCATATCCCTCTCTATAGCTGGTAGTCCACCATTCTCCTTTCCAAATTTCTTGGAGTGTGGTTTATTTTTATAATGACCTTAAATATTTCATTGAAATCATTCTATAATATATATATATATATATGTTATTAGCAAATCGATCCATTTGAGATTTTGGTAATTACAGTTTTTTTCTGAATTTTTAGATTCATTTTTCATTATGTTTTTTATCATTATAATAGTGTATATAAAACTATATATATACTGTTTATATAATATGTTTAAATAAACCACCTTCATTTGTACCAAAACCCTATGTGTTTTTCCTCTCTTCAACTTTCCTTCAATCACTGCGTGGTTCAAACCCACATTTGAAGTCAGTTATGGAATTAATTTTTCTTTGTGTTTTATTAAACCATTTATATTCATATATATACCTATATATATATATGACTATGTTCACTTATAAAACATACTGATTCTAGTTTTTATAATCATCGAATGATGATATTCTATTTTTAAATGATGTTCTTAATGCATGTGAAACATGAATGGGTTTTTTTATGTTTTTTGTTTTGATAGATTAACCTTTATATACATATACATGTAAATATGTTTATATATATATAACCTACTCAATTTCATATTTATCAAATGAGGATAATTAGTATAATGATCTTTACTCATTTAATACATGTATGGGTTATTTTTGTTTTTAATTTGATATGTAAAACACATATATACATATTTTGTATATACAGTTATATATGGATATATATTTTAATTCTAATCTGAATTATGTAATCATAAAACTAGTTTTGGTGATTAAATTATGTTTTTGGAAGTGTATGACACGTCTATGGTTTTATAAAACCTAGTTTTATTATGAAAATTCTATGTATCCTCATTGTGTATATATGGTTTTATACAATTTTCAAACCCACATGTATATACATATAAGAACCGAAATTACACATATATATGTCTTAATTCATTTTATGATGTTTTGAAGGTGTCAACATGGTGAAGATTAAATGTTTGAATGTTATATTTTAATTTGTACAAAAATTTTTATACAATGCACAAGATACAATTTTATGTTGAAGAACAACAACAAAACCTTAGTTTGATATTGTGGATATAAAAGTTTTAAGAAGTCCTCACCTTGATATTATGTGCTGGTCTTCCTAATATTTAAATATTAGTATAGAAGGTTGTAATAATCTTTTATTAAATACACATGATTATATATACATTCATAAAAACATGTAGTAATATGTCTCTAATTATTTTCATATGCATGAATACATCATGTGAAATAATTCGTTTACATTTATACTTATTATATTTCAATTCATAATGATTATTTCACAATGAATTCCATTAGTTATTAAAGGATATGATTCAATCTATTCATCACAACTATTTATTATTGTATGGGAAATATGAATCATAAATTAATAAACAATTATTATTGTATATAAAATGATTAATTTAATGAAACAAGGGTTTATATTTAAGTGTTATTATTTAATGTAAAAAATTAAAACAACTATTATTTTTTGTACACCAGCTATCATCACTTGTACAAATGTATGTATTTGTGTCAATGAATTCATTAGTTTAATGTTTAAAGATAATGTATGATTTATTTATGAATATAAAAATATGAAAAATGGAATTTATCTATTATAATATATAATGGATTAAAAATTTAATTATTCGAAGTGGTATGGGCCACTTAAAATAAAGGGCATAAATTAATTATTCAAAGTTGTATGGGACACATCGAATAAGATATATGACATATTTAATCGAAGTGGTATAAGACACTTTGATTTGAGACATTTAAGCATATTAAGAATGCATTGAATGGATTATGTGATGTGTGAGGCACACTATATCCTCTTAATGCATTAGTAGGTCTTATGAAAAAAACTAGTCATGAAATGAGGCATTGGAATAAGGATTATGTATTGTCTTGGCACTATTCCTGGATAGAATTTTCTGATTGTCCAACATTATGAATTTCTTCAATATGTGATTAATATTTAACCAACCATGAGTTAATTTGACTAATAGAGTGTCTTTGGGTATGAATATTTTATCTCTCATAATGGAAATAATTGGACATGGCATAATGATGTATATAAATGGAATGTCATTTATAAAGAAAGTGTAGAATCTATTTTTAGGACATTGATATAGAAGATAACAACAAATTTTTCATTTCATGAATTTAATTTTATGTGACAATTTAATTATAAAATTTTTCGTTTGAAATTCAATTAATATAGTATTTTTACATGTGTTAATTTGTACCTGCATGTCTGAAATACACCCTTAACTTAATTTGATCAACTCCTCACATATATGCAGCATCTAATCATTATTATACATGCATACGTACTATGATATGTGTATTATCTATATGTTTTGAATAAGTTTTGAAATTCATGTATAAGATATTGTCCTGAAATTGGTTTCTAGTATCATTTGAGAAATGTTAACAATGTGCTTCAAGAATTGTTGTTTTCCTTTTATGAAAAATATTGTAATTATAAAAAAGTACGTATTAAAAATTAATTTAATTGTTTTTTTAAAACCCCTTACTATGAATTTTTAATGATCGCCCTATATTTTCAATTTGTTTTTATAGGGTTATTATATTTGTCAAAATTTGAGAAATCATATGTGATGGAAACAATTTGAATCTTATCTTTGTCAAGCTTTTGTCAAAATGTATTAGCTGTACCCAGTTTTCCATAACCTAAACTGGGAATATTCTCTATGAAGGAATGTGATGTGTAATTTTATCATAATGTTTTTATAAAAATTACACACCATGTATTTTTTCCCCGACTCCAAACATCTGGGGTCAGGTCATCACATTTGGTATAAGAGGAACAATTTAGAGAATTCATGGAAAATTAAAATAGAGAAAAAAATTACTATGTTTCGCTAGGTGGAACATTTTTTTAAAATATCTAAATGGAAGGAAAATGTTCACCAACAAACATTTTGTCACTCTATATCGAATTACATGAGAAAATAATTTTAAAATAGTGATTTGAAACTTATCAGGCATTTATAAACCAACATTTGACCTATAAACACCTTTACCAGGTGTCAAACAACCCAAATATCCTTCAACGTCACCAACTATTGAATCATGTATACTATCAAATGTTTTAATAAAAAATGTATTGATTTTGCATAAAGTTATGTTCTACAAAAGCCTCTTTATATGTTTCACCATATCTAAGGCATATATGGCACTATAGAAGTTTTGAGAAGCTTTTGAGGTGGGTGACCCCCGTGAAACCTATCAGTTCCATGTTTTGAGTTTTATATGATATGAGAGACATTATAATAACATGTTTTTTATAAAAACATTTTTTCCAACATGTCTATCAGAACTATGTTCATTATGTGTCTCTAAACTCTACACCTCCTTTTCCACCATCTCAAGGACCTACTATTGCCCGCATGATTTTGACACTGGTTATGCAAGTTGTATCTGAGAAAATGAAATTTAAGTGTTTAAATATGTTTTGGGGATCAACCTAACTGGAAGAACATACCAGGAAATTCTTTGACAGTGGTGAACCTCAGGAAGGTATAAACAAAATAATGTTTTTCATTCAAATTTAGTTAATTAATAATGATTAAAAAATGTTTGTATATGCTTCATGATTGATGTTTGTGGGATGGTGTTGGGAAGCATAATGGTACAATGTAATTTTGATAATGCATTTCGTTTATGTGGGGAATAATGTGATAACCCTGAAATATTTATTTTTTAAATAATAATATATTATTAATTTTTGTAATTGTTATTATTTTTTTATGATTAATAATATGGCCATCTAATGTAAAATATATACATAATAAAAATTAAGACATTTTTTATTTAATAGAAATGTTAAAAACATAAATTTCCATAAGTCCAAAAGACGCTTACTATCCTGGAATACCAACTATGAGACATATCAGAATAACCGACAGACCACCAAACACAACAAAGAGATCACATAAATACTGAATTCCCTTCGAGTCCATCACAATGAAATTCATTTTGTAATGAACAATGGAAACCATACTAAGCATCAAGGGGATCTATAGAACCTTCTTCAGTTATTTGGTATCAAATTTTGGAACACTTTAAAATGTATTTATATGTCCTTGAAGTTAAATATGACTATTGTTGGTCGTTGAGGTATTTATATGACTGTTGGTTCTTGTAATGGTCATAAGTTTTTATAACCGTTAGGTATTTTATGTGTTTTGATTATTTTAATTATTTTATATATATAAGTATTTAATATATTCTACATATTTAAAGTATATAAAATATTTTATGTACAATATGAACATTAATTGTTTTGAATGTATAATTATATGATTTATTTTTATAAATATATGTTTTTTAGTAAATGTAATGTTTTCATGAAATACCTCTTTATATATTAAAAGTGTATAATTATTTATCATTTAATAAAAATGAAATGTAATCAATTATTCTATAATGAAATATATTAGTTATTAAATGTATTAAAATGATTTAAAAATTTTAAATTTATATCTTCAATTAAATAATATCATTGTTTTAATTAAGGATATACTTTATCTTTTAAAAATATAATAACCATCATGTTTATTAATATAATTTTTTAAATAAATGACATGGTTTTTAATTGATTATGGAAATTAGATTATTAAATTTAATGTTTTTAATTTAAAAATTAATACAATAATATTAAAATAATTTAATTTAATAAAAAATAATATATGTTTATTTATTGATTAATATATATGTTCTTTTTTGTTTTTTTAAATTATTTTGTTGAGTTTTGGGGTTTCTACAAAATAAAAATTGGCCATTGGATAGACAAGATAACTAGCTACACTGGGGTGGTAGTACACACCTCTGTTAGTGGGACAGATGAGACTTGACACCATAGCTAGCCAATATAAGCTAGCTATGTGGGGTGCTAGTGCACTCCCAAATGGGGGATGCAATGAGGAATCGAGGTGGAACCACTGTGTGGGGTGGAAGAATGGAATATGGTGGGTTGAAAGAATTCCTGCAAGAGAACATGTATGGGGAGGTACTGGGGATGTGAATAGGAGTTCATTGCCATGTCACTAAGGTAAGTATGTATTTAATGTGGTCCCAAGTCGCTACCTATTTTGATGTGGGATGAGGTTTACTACCAGGGATCTAATTTGGGTCGTTCAATCTCACTGTATGAGATCTAGACCATTAGATATAGTCCCAACTTCGAAATCCACCAAAAACTTATTTTAATTGCATTCTTCTTTAACCATCTAATCGGGACACGACTGATCTCAGCCGCTAAACATTTTTTAATACCTATTGTTTCCCGCGACAGTCTGATAAATATATGACGGATCATGACTATCCATATTTTTTATACCTGTGGAACTATCCTCATTTGTCTGATTGATCCATGCCTAATAATGAAAATCTATTTCTATCAACATCTTCGTCTGTTCTATTTCTTTATCCTCGCACCACACTAGTCGCCATCTCCTCTTCACTGCACATTCCTGTCTTGTGAGTCCTTCTATCCCTCTCTATGAACAGTTATCCACTATTCAACTTTCCAACATACATTAAGTGTGGTTTATTTTTATATTGAACTAGAATATTTACATGAAATATTTCCTATACATATATATCATTAGACAAGTGATCTATTTGAGATTTTTGTTAGTCAAAGTTTTTTCCCTGGATTGGTAGATTCAATTTTCATTATGTCTTATCCTGTTTGTTTTTTTAATTGAACTATTGTGTATAAAAATAATATATATATATATATATAGTTTATGTAACTCATTTATATAAACCAACTTCATTTTCCCAAAAACCCTATATGTTTTCCTCTCCTCAACTGTCCTTCAACCAATGCATTCCTCAGCCCCACATTTGAAGTCATGTAAGGGATTATTTATTCTTTGTGTTCAATTTAACCATTTATATACATATATGTACTTATATATATATATATATGCATTCATATATAAAACAAACATATTCTGGTTTTTATAATCTGCTTATGAGGATCTTTTGTTCTTAAATGATTTTCTTAATGCATTTGAAACATATAAGGGTTTTTACTTAGTTTTGTGATTAGTTTGATTAAACCTTATATAAATATTTGTGAATATATGATTATATATATAACAAACATATTATGTTTCATATTTTTTGAATGATGAGTATCAGTATGATATTTATTACTCAAGTATTACATGTAAGGGTTATTTTAGTTTCGAATTTGAAATGTAAAACCCATATATAAACTTTCTGTATATATGGTTATATATATATATATATATACTGATTAAATTATTTAAAATATGAATTAGGTTTTGATAAAACATATTTTAGTGATTAAATTATTTTTTTAGATGTGTATATAACTTATAAGGATTTATCAAACCATGTTTGATTATATGAATTCCATGTATACACCCTGTCTAAATATGTTTTTATACAATTTTCATACCCAAATTTATATACATATATGAACCACAATTACACTTATGAAAGTGTGAATTTAATTTAAAAAGATTTTATGGTATTAACTTGGTGATGATTTCATGTTTTAATGTTTTATATTTATGTGTTCAAAATGTTTTATACAATACCCATGATACAATTTTATATTGTAAAACAATAAAAAAACATTGCATTGTAATTCTGTGCTGAAAAGTTAAAAGAAGTCATCACCTTTATATTACATGTATACATTCTGAATTTATAAATATTAGGATAGAGGGTAGGAAAAATCATTTGTTCAATGCACCAGATTATACATACATTCATAAAAACATTTACTGATATGTGTTTAATTATTTTCTAATGCATGAATACCCCACATGAAATGGTTGTTCTACATTTACACATATTGTATTTCAATTAATGATGAATATACCAAAATTAATGATATTTTTTGATTAAAAGTAATGATTTAATCTATTCAGATATACTATTTATCATTGAATGGAAAATATTAATCATAAATTCAAAAACATTTATTTTTCGATATAAAATGTTTAATATCATGAAAATATATTATTTAAGTGTTATTATTTTAAGTGACAACTACAAAAAAAACTATTATTTTACATGCACCAGTTATCATCACTAGTACAAATTAATGTCTGGGTGTCCATGCATTCTATAGAATATTGTTTGTAGTTACTGCATTATACATTTAAGAATAATAAAATAATAGAAAAATGAAATTTATCTATTATAATATATTATAGATTTAGAATTTAATTATTCGAAGTGGCATTGGACACATCGAATTTAAGATACAAATTAATTATTTGAAGTGGTATTTGACACATTGAATAAGAGACATAACTTAAGGAATCAATGTGGAATGTGACAATTTTATTTAATGCATTTAGACATATGAAAAATACATAAGAATGATTATATGAAGGGTGAGGCCCGTTATAGCCTCTCTATGCATCAGAAGGTCTCATGAGACAATCTAGGTCATGACATGAGGCCTTGAAAGAATTATTATGAATGGTCCTCGCATGATGACTTGACCAAATGTTATGATTGTCTGAAATTATGAATTTCCTCAATATCTAATTAACATTTAACCAACCATGTGATAATTCTATTAGTAATATGTCCTTGGAAAAAATCATTTACTTCTGATAATGGCAATAATTTCACATGGCCTAATGATGTATATACTTGGAAAGTCATTTATAAATAAAGTGTAGCATCTATTTTTATGAATTTGGCATAAAAACTAATATTACATATGTCATTTCATGAATTGTATTTTATCTGTTAGGTAATATATTGCATTGTTATTTTTCAAATCCATTAATATATTTTTTACAAGTGTTAATTTTTACATACATACTTGCATGTCACACTTAAATTAGTTGGATAAACTCTAGACATATAGGTATCAATAAATGCATTTTTGTACATGCATGCATACTATAATATTTGTTTTATCTATAGATTTTTAATAAATATATAAATTTAAATGTAAGAGATTTTCCAGGAAATGACTTCAAGTATCCTTTGAAAAATATTGAAAATTTAATTTAGGAAATGATTTTTACCATTTATGAGAATGTTTGTAATTATTTAATAAAATTTATGAAAAAATATTTTCATTAATATTTTTTATAAACCCTTACTAATCATTTTAAATTAAAACCATATGATTTTAATTTATTTTTATACGGTTTGTATATTATTCAAACATTGAGTGCTCCTATGAGTTGTCAACAATATGTAACTTATCATTGTCAAGATTTTGATGAAAGGTTTCAGCTATGTATGTTTTTCTAAAACCTAAACTGGGGATATTATCTATTATATAATTTGGTGTGTAATTTATTCAACATGTTTTTATAAAGCAACATTACACACAACGTTTTAGGTACCGACTCTATGCTTCTAAGGTCAGGTCATCACAATAATATATATTTTAAATTAAATATATGTATATATATAAACATATAATAAAATATATAAACATACCATATATAAATATGAATATATATAAATATATAAATACATATATATAAACATATTTAAATATATTAAAATAAAAATAAATAAAAATAAAAACCCTAAAAATAAATAAATAATGTTATGTCAAGATCCCCTTTATTAATAAAAAACATATAGTTTAAGGGGTTGTATAAAGAAAAAATACCCTCAACTTTTTAAGACCAGTCACATACAATGATTTTTAATAAAATAAACATGAGATTGAAGGACTACGTTGTGACATTCCCTCATCCCACACAATTAAGTCAATCACAATCGTGTCCCTAACCACATGGAAGACTACATATCCCCAATGTCTTCAAACATTGCCAATGGACATCGAAGTCTCCTGAATCCCTACCCTCTGGGTCATTTTCCACTACATCCCATAATCCTAGTCAGTATTTGATAGATCACTATGTAGGGAATCAACAATGAATCAAACCTAATTCATGGGAGCCATATCATTACCATCCTCATTAAAATTATCTTGGATATATTCTTCACTAGAGGGATTTCCCAGGTAGACAACATCACTGCATTTAAAAAAATCATACATTTTATCTCTCTCATGATTCTCATCACCTTGTGGAAGATTATGACTATTAAAAAGGATGTTAATGAATTAAAAATTATCTTCTCAACTACAACTTCCTTTGGATTTCATGTTTATATTCTTGGTTAGTTTTCATGAATAGAATCTATTGATATCATACTAATGTATCCACTTACTAAAAAATAGCTATATTAGAAGCCTAGATATCACAAAAAATGGTCTCACATTGAAAAGTATCCATGATATTTGTATTCACATTACCATAAATTCCTTAAATTTCAGAGTTTCCGGATTTGGGGTGAATAATTATGAGATCAAAAGAGCTAACCATGTTTTTTATTACACTTAGATGATAATCCATATACATTTTCCCATTTATTTTCTTTAATATATACATTTTTTATTAAAAATCCGAATATACACATTCAATTGAGTTTATAGCTCTTATTTATCCTCTTAATTCTATTCATCATGGGTCTCACTATTTTAACCTATAACAAGATTATCATAAAAGGAATACATTGTAGTTGATATTTCTTTCTTATTTTAAATTTCAACATTACTATCATATTGATTCAAAATAGTAAAATCTTTATTTATAACTCTAATTTCATATGTGTAAACTTTCATTAGAGATGGATAATCAAGCCTTCTCTATTTTCTAGGAAGGCCCAACATATGAAATATATCCTTATAGATCCATCCTAATTTCAGAGTGTGTTTTTCCTTTTTATTAGACTGTAACCAAGTTTCAACAACCTTATATAAAAGATAACGTGGATAAAAAACTCTATAAAAAATACAAATTATCTCATATTGGTCTCTCAAACATGAAGCATGAATTATTTTATCATCAACTAAGATAAGGATATCATCTGACAAAGAACTAAGTCCCCTCATCTCTAAGTTCATCTAAGGAGGATTTAATCTCTCATAATTAGGATAGTACAAAAATATTATATATTACCCTAGAATATGAACTATAGAGTTCCAATAAGTTTTAAGATATTTTTAAATTTTTTTAATACAAATATTTAACAAGAAACACCAAATGATCGAGAGTCACCGTGTATTTTGAAGAATAGGGCCATTTTTTTAAATTCAATATTGTTTTAATATATCATTTATTAATGTTGTTTCATGAATCTGAAATTAATAAATTTTTCCTAATAGTTATGTGTTAAAAAAAAATTATTTTTTTATATCTTATTTTGTATGATTAATTATTTATCTTACAATATGAATGATTTTTTTCTTATGAGGATTGAGTAACACCATTAATTACACAGAAATATATAGAACACTATAAGACATTTTCTTATGATGTTTAAATAACATAATCTTTGCATATGTGAAAAAATTGAAGGTCATTATTCAATTAAGTGGAGAAGGTATTCATTACATTGTTGTAACTTTTTTTCTTATGTTGGATATTTATAATACGCTTCACTAAAAAGATGTTATATTATCAGGATGGAATTCTTTATTGTGTGAAATGTAATCTTACTATGAGATGTTAATTAATATCATATCGTATTAATATTTTTTACATTAGAATTCCATTATTACATTTTTAATATTTTGATAAGTCGTTAACATCCTTTAAATAACATAAAAGTAGTTAATCTATTTATCAAAATATATTTATATAAAAGACATTCCTCAATAGGGAAATATGATGAACAAAATATTTATAATAAAAAATAAATATAGAACATTTAACTCAATTTCCATAAAATCCAATTACTTGAAGATTCCTATATATATCAGTCAAATTTTTTAGTTGTTATATGTTTAAGTTTTAAGAATAATATAAGAGGATGTTTAACATTCTAAAAATAAATCCTTGAAAAAAAAATAATTTATGATATAAATATCATGTTATATAAATTGCATCAAAGATAGTCCAAATTTACACATTTAATCATATAATTTTATCAAGACTAATTAACATATATTGTCAGTTTATGCATTCAACTATGTGATTTATACTTCCTCACAAAGATTCAATTTAGTTCATCATGTTTACCCTTAGAGTATGAGTGTGGTTAAGATATGGGATATGTCTTATAAAGTGTGGTACTAGTTGAATGATCCTATACCATTATACTAACTGAAAGATTATTATACTCAGGTGGGATCCCCCATGAAAATGGTTATAATGATTAAAATCACCAATAGCATAGAGTAAAGAATGGGGAAGTGGACTAGCGAATTTCTATTCCCATAACTATAAGAAATAGAAACCACTAATAGCATAGAAACCTTTCCATAAATAGACATCGGGTCATGGCCCACCAGGTACCCCTATTCTCCCACAAACATGTGTTCCCCTCCTTGGTGCACACCCATGTCCCTGAACAGGTCTTCTAATAAACGAGTGTCCCAATATGACAACAAAATCTCTTTTTAGTGTCATTTTCTTCACTCAGACGCTCCCAATGAAATATGAAAGATGTTTACACATCATGATCACTAATACTGGTCAAGGACGATTAACAGTGGAGTTTTAATTCGCTACACTCTTGATGGGAAATTTCAACATTGTTGGAATGAGTCATATCATTTATTCATTTTACCTTTTATCATACCAGGAGTTTTTCATTAACCCCACCCCACATATAATGAAACAAATCCTTATTTTGGACCATACATCTCAACACAAGACATACACCACACATTAGGCCAAGGTCCTTCACTGATACCAATGTGACAACTAGGCCATGTTGATAACACAAAAATCCTACATTTACTTGCACGCCATGTCCTTGCCTACCAGATACCACCAATTTTCCCATAGACATAGGGTACCCTCTATGGTTGCACCATTATGCCCAATCATGTCATATAAAAAATAGATATCCTCACAAACTCACTCATGTTATTTAAGGTGTGATTTTTTCTCTCACACACACACCCAAGGATACATCCAATATGGTCAACCATCCAGATCTGTACTAAACAGAAATATTTCTTTACAATTGAGTTCTAATCTAGTCTGATCCTTAAAAGAAAGATCCAAATTTTCGACATGATCCATACAATTTATGCATTTCACCTTTTATCATTTTGTGGTGTATGATGAACCACAATAAATTAATGTGTTCAATTTGAATTTGTAATGATTTTTATATTTCTACTATATAGATTCATAAGAATTAATTTACTAGTAATACTAGCAATAGGATGGTTTTATGGACAATAATATTTAAGAAACATAATTCACCCCAATTTAGTCAATCAGTTAGTAGATAACTAGAATAAAATTTGTATTAGTGAAATTGAATATCGACTTCACAACTGTCGAAGGATGAATTCTAATAAGGTATCATCAAATTACTTCATTGGATGATAAAAAAGAATGTAATTTATTGGTTATAAGTCCATTTTTTAATAGTGAAAATTACAGTTGTTGGAAAGCTTGTTTGATATTAAATCTAAAAAAAATTGTTGGAAAGTATACCAATATGTAGTTAAGGCCTTCGAAATAACAAAGACTGAAGTTGATACATGGGATGTTGTGACTAAAGAAATTAATGACATGAACACTAAATATATATATAATATATCATTTTTTAGGTAATTACTATAAGAGTTCAATATAATATTTCAATGACATCAAACATATTAAATTTTTACCAGTATTGAAATAGAGTATGATTTCACTAACAACATGAATTTCCATAAAGATAATACATCTATGAATAAGTTCAATACATTAAATATGGATGATAGAGATAGTAACAATCAACTTAATGGAAAACATACTTACACTTTGAACATCACTACTACGCTAGGAACACATAATAATCATTGTGAAAAAGATTTAAATTCATTAAATGTATTACCACCTATGTGTTGTGGAATCTCATCTACCATTATAAAAGTTATAGTAGTTAATGACATCAGGACAAAATATCTCACTATAATTCTGATGATATATGAATCTATTATATAAACTAGATGTAAATATTTCTAAATAATCATGAAAAATGTTTTTTTATTGAATGTTCATACTTATAATGATTTTAGAATGTGAAAAGTTTCACAAATTTATGAACCATATGAAGGATAGGACATCTCAATAATATTTAAATTAAATGAAGAGATTTCTGAATTTTATCAAAAGATCCCAAAGTTATATAACAAGATTGTAGGTTTTACGATCTCCAACAACATGCCTAGAAATCATGGTGGAAACTCTAAAGAATTCATATTATGTGAATCCAGAAAGATTGGACACATCCAGCCTGAATGTTCAAAAATAAAATATTATAATAATATATAAAGTAATTACTCCAAAAATAATAGATATAATAAGTTTACAATGTAAATAATTGCCACATAGTGTGATTCAATATAATATTGAAAATACTTGTCATCAGAATCAGAAGATGAAGATACAAATCGAAAAGAACACATATTCTTTAGGGAATAATCATATGAGTGGAAATATTAATATTCTGAGCATGAATTACATTCCTGAAATAATAATTACTCATAAAAAGTATTAAATAAGCACTAAAACATTCTCAAAATGAAGTATGAAATTCGTAATAAGAAAAATAAATACAGTAAAAAATCTTATAACAATATTTTTGGTGAGTAATAAAATCGATATCATAAGATTTATATCTGAAGAGCGATATAGAAAAACCTAATTTAATCATTAATACAAAACATAAACAAATTGAATTTTTATAGAATGAGATTCAAAATTTCAATGATGATATATGTGTTTTTACAAATGTAGAAGAGAATTTAATAAAAATTAATGGAAAAATCATCCAATGAAAGAAAAAAATATAATGTTAATCCATGGGGAAAGGAATAAAATTCATAAAAACCCATTTTTACAATGTTCCTCAAATAGATATCTTCCAATGCAACTGGTTTCCATTATAGTGAAATGACAAATTTTTCAATGAAATGGTAATTAAAAAATATTCAACTCTATTGAGTCAAAAAAAAATTCATTAAAATAATGATTCAAAACAAAATTGAATTTTTTTTTTGAAAATAGAAGTTGGTATAATTTCATATATCTCTTATCGAAAACATTAATGGTCATAAATAATTTGTGTAAAAAATATTATATTGTTTGATTTGGCATTATGGGAAGCTAACTATATGCAGAACAAATCAAAACAGTTCTTGGATAGTGTATTTTCAATGATAATGATTCGATATTACTCTAATATTAATTCATTATCTAAATTATATGAAGGATATGTATCATTTGTAGGGAATAAAAGGAAATATGCTTTGCATTGTATTAGTTGTAAATAATCATTCTATCCTTATCAATATATTACATTACATTGAATTATTGAAGAACAAAAGGATAAGATTTTCTCAACATTTGGGGATGCATATTCTATTAATATATCAAATAATGTCTATTTTTGAATATTAATGAATCATATTTTACAAAAATCAATAGAAAATATTTACACACAATATCTTAATTCATTGTGAAGACATAAGGTAAATTTTTTAGATAAAAAAATTGATGAATCGTGGATGTGGAATTGATGAATTGGATTTTAAAATTTCCATTCCCTTAATATAGATTCTAAATAGAATTTGAATTAGTACTTTCATCATCTAACATTGGATAAGAAAAAAATATTTGATAAATTATAATGCTTTTAGCAAAATAAGACATCTTTCAAACCAATTTAAAAAGTCTGTACTTCTAAACCTATTGAGATTATCAATATGGATTTGTTCTTAAACTCTAGAATTGAATGTTTTTCCATTATGTCATTTGTTAATGTGTTAATTGATGATTTTCATGATTAACATGGGATTACTTTTTAAGACATAAAATTGAATTCTTTCTATTTTTTAAAATTTTTACCAACAAATTAAAAATGAAAAACATTTGGAAATAATTTTTTTGAAATGTGATCATAGAAGTGAGTTTGAGAATCCAGAATTTAATTGTTATTTATATAATAAAGGACTTAAAAATAAATTATATTCCCCCAATGAATCCTTAATATACTAGTGTTATTAAAATACTAAATAGGAATTTTCAAGAAATTGTGAGGGCTATGTTTTGTGAATACACCATGACCTTTGATTTCTATGATGAAACTAATTACAAAGAATTCTATATCATTAGTAGAGTATTTATAATTACTATTTTAAATAAAACAACCTTTTATTTATGGAATAATAGAAAACCAAATTTAGTATATATTGTCCAAGACATGACGTAAATGGATATGACATCCTCTTTTCAAGGTAACCCAAAACATTCCCAAATACCATATTAATTTATTACCTTTAGAAACATGGAATAAAGGTCTAATATAGCGAATGATATTCAATGTCAGCTACAATGATTATCTAGATATTTATTACTAACAAAAATCATTATTTTGATACGGAGGAAAAGAAACATATGAAATGGTTGAGAACAAACAATCAGTGAGGATGAAAACGATTATATAGACCATAACATAAAAAAGGGTAAAACAAAATAAACATAAATTTTTAAAATTATACCCATCATATGAATAATCATAATCATGGTCCATGAATATTCATATAAAATAAAACATAAAAGAATAATATCACCCTAAATCATGGAATTTTGGAAAACCCATAAACATATAAAATCATTTCTATAATATTCATGTCTCAGGTAAAAGACCCTACGAGTGGAAACCATCCTTTAGTAAATGGTTTTCAATTATTGTTCTAGCCCTATTTTTTTAATCGATATCATTTCCCATTACAGCCATGTATTACTAAATTGTGATCATTTAGCATTGTAGGCATATATTATTGAATTGAGGAGATTTCTTGTTCAAAAACTATATATCTTATGAGATATAAATTATTACCCAATGAATAGTAGAGATATATAGGTCCCTTCCTTCCCATAACTACAACTGTAGATATATGTTTAATAATACTAGAAATAATTTATGATTTCATAACCCATGAAAATAAGTTGGTTTCTTAATCATCATTCAATAATTATATATATTATTGAAAAGAAGCCGTCCAATGTAAATTTATTTATTTCCAAACACTTCTAAGGGAAAGTGAGAACCCTCACCCATTACCTGTTTTGAGACCAAAATATACAATGGAATCGTTGAAGAACATTTTGAGTTGTTTGGAATCAACCTCTGTTAACAAAATCCAAGGGATAGATTGTACCTGGGAGTCCATGAGGTACTTTAAGATGCCTTCATAAAGATGTGCCATGTTTTCCCAAGCTTGTCTGCATTCCTCCTTGCTAATCTTCCTCATCTTGAGTTCTCTAACCAAGATACGGGTCTGCTTATCAATCAACTAACCTTTCTCTGTAGAAGTAGACACCTGAAGTGGTTCCATCTTCATAGATTCCTTAAAAACCAGTGCATCCTCAATATTTTAATCTGATTTCAAAAGAAGATCAATATGATCCAACACTGATGCTACCTGTCTTTGGGTGTCTTCAGGAGAGCCTGCCTCATGATGTTTCCCAGGGTCAAATAGCCCTGTAATCCCTATAGGAAAGACAGGGACCACGACCACATATCTCCCATCCACCGGGTCCTTGGAGATGTCATCCTCCACATGCTGACTGTTCAATATGGGATTACCTTCCTGTGTAGGGGTCATCAGAGGCACCTTACTCTTAAAATCATCTCTAGTAATTGGAGGACTAGGTAGATAAGAGTAATCCTTTCTATGTTGATCCCTCCTATTGTTCGTAATAAAGACGTCCGAATCAATAAATTTGGTCTTTCTCTTCCATGAGGAGGATCTAAAGTAGTATTCCTCTATAGCCAATTCCTTGGACACAACGGTCTCATTCACTTCCTCTAGAGCACCTTTCTCATCCACCATAGGATACTCTCCATTATCCATTCCTCCTACTCCTTCATTAGCATGCCCATCCTCTTCCCCTAACACTACAAATCGGTTTTGAGAAGACACATACGATCCCCCAGATTTAAGCTTCGCAGCATATGAACTTCTATGCTTCTTGACTTGAATTTGATTATCTGAAGCTCCGGTCTGATCAACCCCTCGACCCATAAATTGGAAACCTTCTAGGACGCCCTCCTGGGGAAAGAGTTAAGAAACCTCACCAGTGGCTTTATCTGCGCAGGCATCCTCTGCCAACACCGCAGCATTGGTAGTAGTTGAAGGTGCTGGTTGAAATTCTTGAGAAGCATCCAAAAAGCCTCCCTCACTTACTGAGGACCCAAAGGTTGCACCTGAGGATCAGAATGGGCCTCCCCATTCTGTTGGTCACTCTCATGATGCAACCCAGCCTCCGGCCAAGGGGAAACATAGTCTGGAGCAATCACGGATGAAACCAGGGTGCGAGATAGGCGGCATGCATTTTGCAGATGACCAAAGCGACGACAGTGCAAGAAAGAATCGAACCAATTATCAAAACCCACAGATTGAAGATAACGCGGTTCATTGCAAACCTTAATCCAGACACTTTCAACTGGAGGCTTTGAGACGTCCACCTCCACGCATATTCAGGAGTAATGGGATGGAATAAGGATCTTGATCATTCATCAAAGGCTATGAATCTGATGATGAGATTACCTAATATTCGGAGAATTGATGGGTTTTGGAAAGGAAGAGGGAGTCCTAGGAAACTGACCCAAATTTCCGCAAGGGGAAGATCCAGTCTCCAGTGAAATTCATATCTCCATATAAGTATGAAGAAGCGAAAACCGTCACAGGATATACTCCCTTTCGACCACGCTGTGGCCAGATCAACATCAGAGGATAAGCACAGAAGAAAATGATGTGGATCCAACAGGCCGACTACGATGCGACCTTAAAGATAAAAGATGTTGTTGACAAAACAGTCGAAATTATCGAGTGATGGCCTGTGCCGACCAAAGCGAACCACCAGGTATAGCCCATGGATCATTGAAGCCTCTGTGAACTCCTGTAAATAAAGCGGTAGGGAAGAAGCTCCATGGTGAAGACTAGGGACTTTCAGGCAAAGCCAGATAGGGGGAAATTCAGGGAGGGAGGTATGATCAGTGAAGGGAGAGATAGGAGAAAGCGATGCTGGGTCGGGTGGATCGGCCATCGTCACCACCCGAGGGAGACGTCGTCGCGCCTAGGGTTACATGGGAGAGAGTGGAGGTCTCCACCCACTGCCACATCCTAAGACAATGGGTGTAGGGTGGGATGTTACAGTCCTTTTTTATTTCAGAAATATCTGTTACATCTGTTACAGTACTGCTACAACATTAGCAATATTACAACTATCCGGATTCAGACCCGGACCTCTTATAATTATTGAAAAGAAACCTATCTCATAAATAACATCATAAATTTGAACAATAAATTGGAATAATTGGGGAATTATTCTTGAAATATATCCACATTATCAATTAAGTAACATTTTAAATATCACTTGAGAATATTTTTTGTTGAAAATATAATTTCAGCTTTGAAAAAATTTTCTTTTCATATAATGTCTTAAAATTAAAAATGTGAAGACGTGACACTAAAAATACCCATTTGAATTAATTATGGGAAACCACAAGGGATACAATTGGAAGGAAATATGAAAAATACTTCCCTAGAGTATAAGAAAAAAAACAATACTATCGTATTTTTATCATTAACGTCATAAAGTACCTAGTTTGGGAAACCCATGAAATATTTAAAAAAAATCAAGTAGTAAATCCTAAACTAATGGGAACAATTATTTTTATCATACCTAGGAGAATATTAAAACATTTTATTTAAATATATTTTTGAAGACAAAAACATGGATGATAAATATTCCCCAACAGAATCATAAAACGAAACAATTCTAAATATTGATGTGATTGTGAAATGAATACT
The DNA here is from genome assembly GCA_963277665.1 of Viscum album. Taxonomy (NCBI): domain Eukaryota; kingdom Viridiplantae; phylum Streptophyta; class Magnoliopsida; order Santalales; family Viscaceae; genus Viscum; species Viscum album. The sequence goes on from OY728140.1 coordinate 181,242,616, forward strand.
CATAAAATTACAATAAATAGAATAATAATAAATATGTAATAAAAAATAATAATATGGTTATTAAAATAACATAATACTCAAAAAAAGACTCATAAAATATATTCATGGGACATATATACATCAAAATGAAGAAACAGGTGGAGTTTGAGGCATGTGTCTCACATAAATAAAAGGTGAGTCAGAAACCACTAAATATTGGTCTGATTTTCTTCATTAATATCCAAACATCCTTATTTTAATAAAATTATTAAATTATTTAAAAACAATATTCAAATTAAGAAATTCATATATAATAATCTTATCACTTATTTTTTAATAACATTTAATTATTACTCTTTCTTTTCGGGTGTTTACTACAGTTTCCTATTTGTGTTTTGTTGTCTATGTCCTCGTTATTGAATATATGATATATTTATTTTATTTTTAAAACTATATTTCGGTAACATGTAACATGTTTATTAACTATATATATTGATATAATCATTCTGTAATGTTAATAATAGAATATAAATCACTCGCGTCATGGAGATGGTAGGTCATACATAGGAACGAGTGATGATTCCATTCCATTAAATGTGAAATATTCTTGATGTTAATGGTAAATATTTTATTCCAAAATAAATTTAATTTTATAATTATCATAAATATTTTTTATTTCCATCATTAAAGACATCCATATAATGTGGGGATGAAAAGTAGATTACACCATGGTAGGGAGACGATAAGACCTATATACGGACACATGTCCATTTCATTTTTCATGGGATGGATACTAGGTAGAATATGGTTTTTAGATAATCATAATTACATATATGAATATATAATACACTATATATATTACATTATAATGGAAAAAACAATTGAATATGATGTATAAGATGAAATGATCTTGATAATGTCCTTAAAGGATATTACCTTTTCAACGACGAACTCGCACTAGAACTCCTCTATGTGACAGTTGAATTGATATTTTGAGATGACTATAATACCTAGAATGTGGATAATGATGTTGAAAAGAATCAATTATAGGGTATGGTCAAGTTAAAGGCTCGAAGGTATGTCATGATTTGAGGAAGTAGGTCTTTTTTATAATTAACGGGGAGGAAATTTTATGATTTTGAAAAATATTAATTTATAAAAATATCAACATAAATCCAAATACCTCGAAAAGGAATTATCTTAGAATATTGGATGTGATTTTGGAAAAATATCATCACTCAGTATATTTTGGATATGTTTTTTTAAAACTCTAACATTTCTATCAACTATTAGTTAACATATTTAATTTTAACTATGGTTACAAATTTTTGAATATTAAAAGATTTTATTTTTTACAACTTTGATGTGAAAACTCCATAGTTGTTCAATTTAGAGCATTATTGACATATTATAATAATTTTGAATTTGTAATGTTGGTTTATGATTTCTAAATTATTAAATTAAACATTATTTTTATAAAATATCAATAGTGTCAATTTTGACACTATTAATTTCTTGGATATGAAAATTATCACTAACAAATTCGAACATAAAAAAGTATTATGTTATATTCTAATAAAGTCAAGTTATTATATATATTTATTTTACCACATCAATTATCAAATTATATTTTTTGTAATATATTTTATATCTTTTATTTGATATTTCAATTTGTAAAATATTTAATACCTCAGGGTTGTGTAATTATATAAAATACATATTTATTTACAAATTTTTTAAAATAAATAAATTGATAAAGATAAATTTTATAGATATAAGAATAATATTTATATTATAATTTATCAATTTTATAACTCTATATTAAAAATGAAATATTTATCAAATCATGAATGTGAAATCGTTAAATTCTAATTAAATAAAATATTATAAATTCCATAATATCAGAGAAGTGGCATAATACATCAAAAATAATTTTCTAAAATTGAACAATGTTTATTAGATAAATAATTTATATTAATATTCATTGATATTACATCTTTTTAATTATAATGACACATAAGATATATTAAAGACAAAGAAAATGATATTTTGGGTCTTCGATAGATTTAAATATTATATACATCATTTTCATGAAAAGGTGTTTATTAAATAAATTAATTTAGATCCTTATGTGTTAATGGTCTAATTTCATTCATACCATATTATTTTTTCAATTTTACAGTAATTTAATTGTCTTGATGATATAATTTATAACATAAATTTCCATAGATACCCTTCACCTTGGAAAGAAAATTAGCCATCTTTACTATTCATAATGTAAAAAATAATAGGAAACTACATACCAAATTTTTACCTTATAAATATAAATTTTATATACATTTTTACATTTTATAATAAAATATATTAATTTATTTATTTTAATACAATGTCATCAAAATGTCATGAAAATACTTTTTTTGAGAAACATTTATTTAAACATAATTTATTTTTTATAAAAAAATTTATAAGTAAAATTAAAAACCCCATAATTATACTGTTATAAATTAAAATGATCTTAATAAAATCTAAAAATAATTATAATATAGTTTTACGTTCTAAATACCTTAAATGAAAAAATAGTTTTTATTAAAAATCTGTATTTTAGTATTCATAAAATCGTGAAACTTACCTGAAAAATACTAATAAATAAACCGAAGTAATTTTATTTATTCACATATAAATGAATATGTTTATATTTAGAAACATAATATATAATAATATGAAATAATTTTTTAAAATGATTTCTCCACTAAAAGGTGATAATATTTCCCTTTTGAAAAATATTTTTTTTATTCCTAAAAGTTTATTTTTACTTATCTTATGCATATAAAATATATCTGAAAATTATAAAAAAATATTTTTCGAATATATAAAATTTATATAAAAATAATATAATTCAATAACTATAATTTATTTAATTTATTAAGATAAAATGACTATGGGAGAATAAAAATTAAAAAATATCGATTATATTCAGTTGGTTTATATTTTCATTTATAATTTAATGGAAATAGTGAATTCAACTTCTGAAAAATATATTTTCAAAAGTTAGTAAATAATAGTAATTAATATTAAATTAATGTGTCTATTATGATATTATTTTAAATATATTATAATATTGATTTATATAAACGCAATGTTGTGTGTAATACAAACTACGATAGTGTTGCGTGAAACGAAAGACATCATTCAAATCATTTAAAAAAAATATTATATCTCATAAAAATATAATTTTGTTTCATTATACCCCAATGGAAAATAATTTCTCCCTATAAATGCTTCTTGGTTATGAAAGGTTTATTAATTGATTGTTTCTTTCATAGAAACCACTTCTCAAAAATGAACATTAAAACATCAATTTAATAAATGAATGTGTGAAACATAATGGTTGCCCAATGTAACTGAAATTGTGGAATTCACATTGGATAACATATTTGATGAATTTTTAATGGATAAAAAAATAGATAATTATAAATATAACTGATCACAAAAATTTGGGTGATCTAGTTAAAGATAACAATCACAAAACCATAAACTAATAAAGCATGAAAGAATTCATTGATATCATCAACAATGTGTATAGTAGGAAATAAGTTTAGTTTAATATCAATTTACTAATTTTCAAAACATTTTAAAAATGGATATACATACTTGATTTGATGAAAACATCACTATTTTTGTTCCCTGATAAATTTTTAAATCATATCAAATTACATGAAATGAAGTTGATTAAGTCATTAAATAAGTGTTAGAAGACCATTATATCCATAAATAAAATTATAGGTAATTAAATATATCTTTATCACAGAAAAAAGGTAGCACAAGTTGACAAATAGGCATAAATCCACCTAAGTTGAGATAAAATGTCATCTGATGTTTAACATTGAATTTTAAAAAATGTATAATCCAACAATACTTATGAAATATTGAAATCCAATACATTAAAATGGAGTGCACAAGGCATGATTAGAATTTATCTCCCATATATCTTAATTTATCTCTTTGTAGAAACATGTGAATAAATTCATCTTGTATTCTCTTGAATAAATGGTAATAATATGAATTACCACACATTCTTATTGAAAACATTCATAAATCCATATTCAAAAAATTATTTCAAGTATTCCTTAAGTCAAAAAGATGTAAATTATATTAAAACATCTTTTTAAAACTCTTTTATTAATCATGGACATGGATATTAGATATAACCCAACAAATACCTAAAATGAAACTATGCTAAATATTTAAATGATTATGAAATAATTTACAGTTACTTTATAATCAATAGAATCATTTTCCACTTGAATAAAATAAAATTTTAAGATTATTTTAAAACCATAATCTTTTGGATAAGCCTCATAAAATACGTTAATGGAAAGTACATAAACCCCATAGAAGAAACGTGTAGTTTATAAGGCATCTGTCTTACAAGAACAATGGTTATTAAAAAATCTCTTAACGAAGGTCTGAGTTCCTTCATACATATCAAAAAAACTTGTATTATGTTTTATATAAAGTTATAAACAGTTTGAAAAATTGTATACATTTATATGTTATAATATATGATAATCTTATAACACATTTGTTATTAACATTCCATTATTACTCTTTTTGGTGGTGTTAACTACTTCTTTTTTCTGTTCAAGTGTTTTCATATAAGTCTCGATTCATGAAAATAGGATATACTTAATTAATTTAAATATTGGAAATATGGTAATAGTTTATTTTTTTGCGCAATAATTATATTTATATAATCATTCTATAATGGTGATAATGGATAATTATTTGAATCACGTCATGGATACAGTATGTTATACGTACACACTTGCATCAAAATCATTCCATTAATAGTGAAATGATACTGAATTTTATGTTTTATAATATAAACCATAAAAATATCATTATATAATTGTAATAATCGTTCATTATTTTCATTATTATACCAATCCATGTAAAGTGTTGATGAAAAATAGATTGCAGCACGACGTGAAGATTGTTAGTTTTACAAACACACATGTGGTAAATTAAAATTTGTATGATGTATAGAAGGTGGAATATAATTTTCCATGATCTTATTAGACATAATATATATTATCCATGATTTATTAAATTATAATTGAAACCACATAGTTAGTTTAAGTAGACATGGAAACGATCTTGAGTGAGTCGATAATGTAGAGTACCGATTTTCGGCTATCTCCCTCGAGATGTCCTCTTGGTGATAATAGATTTGGTATTTTTAATATATTATATCTTCTATAATGTGAACATTTATGTTTAGGAAAAAAATTATGTCATGGTCATGCATCTAGGCTCAAATAGATGTGATGAAATTTTTATGGATGTTACCTTTTATAATTGAACTGAGGTGCACTTTTGGGATTTATAAAAAAAATTATTTATTATAATTTCAATATTATTCCATATGCATCAAAATAGAAATTGATTAAAATATTAAATTTATATTTTTATAATATCTAAAACCATTATATTTTTTACCTATATTTTTTTTACATTAGCATTTTGTTTTTTCATAGTTATAATATTTAATTTAGCAATGGTAATTTTTTTTAATATTATAGGATTGTATATTTTTCTTATAGGATCTAAATTAGATCATATATAAAACATTTAAAGCATTATTGAAAATATTATGATAAATATTAATTATTAATGTTCTTTTATGGTTTTTAAATAATTTAACAAAAATTAATTTTTATAATACATCAATAGTGTAAATTTTGGAACTATTCATTAATTGAATATTTGAAAATATTAACATAAAATGATATATTAGAAAAAATATTTTATTATATTTCTAAGTGGAGATGTTAATTAGTAATTTTATTCTATCACATTAAATATCTAAAATTATAGTTATTTTAATATTTTTAGAATCAGTTTGATATTTCCATTACTAAAATAATTACTAAATCAGTGGGTTTTAATAATTTAATATACTTATTTATTAACTAAAAATTAAAAAAAAAATTAACTAGATGAATTTAAATATAATCTATTTCTTAATAATACATATAGTCATTTTTATCTACTTTATAACAATATATTAAATATGATAAAGTTATTCAAAACATGATTTTGACATCTATAAATTCAAATTAAATTATATATTATAAATTCAATAATATCACCCATGAGACACAAAATGGAAATCATAATTTTATAACAATTATATAAGTGTATAAATTTAATAATGTACATTTATAATCATTCATATAAATTATTTTTTCTTTATTTGGAAACTTTCAAGATATCGAAGACAATGAAAATGCCATTTTGTGTCCTTCTTTGATTTAAATATTATATAATTATTTTTTATATAAAATTTTAAATTAAATGCATTAATTTATATTTTTTTATCTAAGGGTATAATTTCATTCATCCAATAATTATTTTCCATTTTTATTGTAGTTATATACTCTTTATACTATTATTTTTGACATAAATTTTTAACATTACACTTTAGTATAGAAACAAAATTTACTATTGTAATTTTTCATATTTTTAAAAAATAAAAGGGTACTACTTACCATATTTTGACCCTATGATTATATATTATACATTTATTTTTTAAAATTCAAAACAAATAAGTAAGAAAATTTAATTTCATATAAATTCGATAAAATGTCAGGAAAAACAGTTTTTCAGAAAAAATTCCCTTTATAAAAAAATGTTTTATAATAATAACATGTATGAAATCCATTTTAAGAACAATAATTTTAATATTTTAATTTAAAATTTACTAATTAAAATTTAAAACTAATCTACAACATAATTTTTCCTAGTAAATAACATAAAATAATTTTTTTTTATTAAAAACATGTATTTTACTATTCATAAAAAATGATTCTTATAAAAAAAATACCACAAAATTTACAAAATTAATTTTCTATATTAAAACTTAATATAATAAATTTATTATGTCAAATATAATTTAAAAATGTGTCATAAATATGATTTAAAATTGGTTCCCTATTAAAAGGCGATAAAATTACCCTTTAGAAAATATATATCTTTTTTTTAATGGTATATATTTACTATTATCATATACTTATAAAATACATTTTATGAATATAACAAATATTTGGTGGAATTTATAAAATCTATATTATATTAATATCATTCATTAATTTTAACATATTTCATTTATTAATACTAACTGGCTTTGGGAAAATAAAAATAGAAATATTTCTATTATATTAAATTGGTAAATATTTTCTTTTCTAACTAATTGGTAACAAATTAATATATCCCATGAACTATATATTTTCATAATTTAGTCATTAATAATCATAAACACTAATAAAATTAATATTTTATTATCTTATTTAAATAATAATAAAATTATATTTCATAGAAACTTAGTGCTGCGTATAACAGAAACTATTCTGGTGTTTTGTGCAATACAATACATCCATGAAATAAAACTAAAAGATATCCATCACGCAAAAAATAAGGTGTGTAACATAGTATAAAATATCTTATTTGGATATATGTTTTATATCATTATCACAGAGTATAATCATTGAAGGTTCGACCCAATGTCTGATAAAGGTATCATCCTAGTATATTCGACATCTTCCAAGGCATATAGATTATTTAATAAAAGTTAAATTATTGTTTAAGAATAAAATCATGAAAAATTTGTTTAAAAATATTTGTTTAGTATCAAAATGACTAAAACTAATTATCAAAATGATTGAGTCAAAAAAATTAGAACTGAACGTTTCCTTAATGAAATCAAGAATTTTTACTTAGAATAAGATTACATTAAATCGAATTCAATAATGGTATTAACTAGAGATTTAGTCATTGTGTATCATAGAATTACATGAAAAGATAAATAAAAACCTAAATCAATAGTCATAGGAATCCTAGATTATGTATTATTAACTAGAAGAAACATAAGAATTTTTTTTAGTTCTATAACATTATATCCCAATTAGAATCTTCATATATTGAAGAATCTTTATATAATTAATGTTTATTCCTCGAATTGAATGAAGAGATAAATAAATTTGAAATAAATAATTTAACATGAATATATAAAATAACCTCAAATTCTATTATAATTGAAAAATTGAGTTTTTAGATACAAACAATATTATCATAACACAATAACCAGGAATAAAGCTAGACTAGTCACGAACAGATATAATCCAGATGAAGTAATATATTTTGATGAAACCATTAGATCCTATAGATATATTAAAATATAATAGAATACTTATAGAATATAAAAAAATATGAATTTTATATTTTATAATATGTATGTAAAATCTTCGTTTTTTAAATGTTTTTTAATGGAGGAAGTCTATGAATTATATTCTCCTGGTTTTAAACAATCTCATTTTCAAAATTCTGTGTTTTAACATACCATGAAAATATGTAGACATAAAAAAGATCCAAGGTAATGCAATGACAGATTATGTTATTTTATTTTATCAAATATTTAATTTTTAGGAATATAAATCCCTACATTATTTATAAAAACCTATATTTATAATCTTTTGATAAAACAAATATTTATAGATGATGTTGTTTTCATATCAAAAAAATGTGAAATAAATATTGAAAACTAATTTGAAAACAATTTTTAATGATTATAATGGGAGAATTAAACTATTATATAGGAATTTTTATTTATTAGAAAGTGTTTTGAAAAATATTATGTCAATGAAAATACATTCTCAAATTATAAAATAATATTGGAATGGAAAATAGTAGTTCATACTCATCTCCTACGATTTTTAATATCAATATTGACTATGATAAAACAAGATGACCAGTTGAAAAAATGTTGTATAGTGTAAATATTGAATGTTTTTTATAACTAACTTCAAGTAGAATAGAAATTTTTTTATTAATATGTCTTTTTTAATGATTCCAATCTAATCCAAAATAATCCCATTATAATGATCAAATTTAATTTTAATATATTTAAAAAGGAACCATAGTTCTTTCTCTTCCTTTTCATGATACACCTGATTTTAATTTTATATCAAACTCATATTTTTATTTTCATCGATGTTTATTTGATACGAAAATAACCTTAGGAACCTATCAGTTTTATGGTAATTACATGGTGTCTTTGTCAAGAAAGAATTAACATTCGGTAGAATTATCAATTTATGAATGTCATTATATTTCCATAGGAAGTTGTAGTGAATATGTTTTGTGGGAAAATTAATCCTTTAATTTATTTTGGATTTTTTTAAATAGTGATCTAATAAGATGTTATTACAGTAGTGTGATCAATATCTCAATGAATCCAATAAACCATTCAAGAAAAAATAAAATTTATTGAAGACCACATTTATTGAAAGACAATACATGAAAGATGATATATATTTATAATTTATTTTTATAGAAAAATAAATAGCAGACATCTATACTCAACCCTTTACTATAAACAAATTTAACTTTTTATGTTGAAATTCTGGATGACTAATTTGTTTATAAAAAAATATTATATACTAAATATATCCTATTTAAAGTAATCATGTTACATATTTCAATTTAATATTCCCTTGTTACATGGTTTCAATTAATGGTCAAATTTGGTAGACCATTCCACCTATATATAGTAATAATTTCCATCCAATAAACTATGCATCCCATCAATTTCTACAAATGATAAATAGCGATTATCGATAATATGCATGAAATGACAAAGAAATCATTGAACCCAGATTTTATAATTGCTAAAAATGGAATTACCATATCATTCAAACACCCCCCTCCCAATTTTTTATAATGGGCCAGATGAAACGAATTGACGATTCAATGAAAAGTATATTGAAACATAATAGGATCCCATGAAAGGTTATATGCTGATAAGTTATCGATTTTTGATGGCTAACTAGAATGGAGATGGTATTAAAACAGTTTTTCAACCATCATAGATTAGAGTCTCTTATTGGTGCACTGTATATATTTCAAATTTTCATGAAATTAGATCATGAGTAATATGAGTCTTTTGTTTTTACTATGTGTTGATTTATACATAGTCACTACAACTATCCACTAGAAATAGTTTTCACTAACTTCATTCACATAATATGTGGTTTGGAATTTTCCTCATAACAGATAAACATTATTCTATAATACAATATCAAATGTGGAAAGTGTAACCCCACCATTGATCATTGAACATATATTAATAACTAAAATTATTTATAAAAATAAAGTTATGAATTTGGACCGAGAAATAATGATTTTGACCAAATTCATAAAATTGAAAACATCCCCCCAAAATGGTGAGCATGAGAAATTACTATCATGATATTTCCTTTCTTTAGCTGTTTCTTATTGGAAATTATTTGATCGTATCATGATATATCATACAATATATGTTCCATGTCCAAAACAAAGTATGTTAACATCTACCCAATTATATGCATCTTAAACCAGCACTTTCGTGGTGCCGAATTTGTTCTGGACAATAATGATTCTATGTTTTGACCTAGATTGACAATGTTTAATGGATGTGTTTTAAAAAAAATGGATTACATAAGGTTTTTTTTCATAATTTTTATTACAATTTTCAATAATACCTGAAATTGACCTTAATTTATCTTAATCAGATAAATCTATTATTCTTGAAATATTAGTGAGGACAGAAGAAACGACTCATGATACTGATATTGGAGAACATCATGAGGATGAGGAAGCTCTCTCTGCACATAAAAAAGTTTAGATTGGCCTTTCACCAGACCCTAAAACAATCTACCTATGAATAACCCTTCTTGTTTCTACAAATGTTTCACCTCAAGTTAAAATAGACAAGATAACCTCATCTCTTACACAAATTTATTCCACCAGTTACGAAAATACACTCGCACAAATACTGATAGTGTGACTAAACATATTCAAGTCCCACTCTCAATAATTTGAGTGGACAGAAAAATGGATATTTGGATGGATGAAATAACATAAATATAAACATGTGGGTGGAATATCTAACATTTATACTAATCAATTAGTTAAGTACATTGTTTTGAAGTCTATTAGAAATGAGTTTCTCCTCTACCTCTGAGAGATGGAAAAAAGAAGCCCTGAGAGTTAATATAATTATCTCTAAAAACGTTCAACTGGGTATTTTCAAATTATTATCTAATTTTGAAACCCTAAAATATCAATAGAATAAATATAATCATTAAATTAATGATCTGTGTGACCATTTGGATACGAAAGATGTTATTCTTGATTTGACAATTTTAATAGTCTGTCTTAGAGAAGTGTTTAGAATGACCCCTTGTTTGATATATGTATAGTGAAGATCATTAGATAAGGATAACTATGTTATCTAAACTATATATTTAGTAATTATAGATGTTAATTTTCCTAATTAAATAATTATATTCTTTAGAGATCTGACATATTCTATAGAAAAAAACCATAGATGAAGTTAGGACACTACTATTTACAATGAAAGAATATGATGGATCAATTGATAGTTAAATAAAAATAATTAACTTATATTATCATCTAAATGCTAGAATAATATAAATAATATTATCTTCCAATAATTAATGATTAATTTTTCAACATCACAATTCTATATAAGATTGTTATATATTTATCAAAAAATTGTAGAGAAATTAAACTGAATATTGAAGACCATCATGATGTGGTGGTAAAAATCTCAATAAGATTATTTCATATGTTGATTAAATAGAATTTGATGATTATTTAGAATAATCATAGAGACATGATAATTAAATGAAAAATGATTTTTTTTCATTTATAGGAATTTCATAAAATTATTTTTAAATTTTAAGGAACCTGATATCCTTTTGGGATATGAATGGAGACCTAGATAACATAGTTTTAAAAATTTGTCATAATGTGTGTATTAGTTCTAAAAATGTACTTGATAATAGGAATAATTAAATGATAAATATTATTGATACTTGATTTGACTATGTTTATAATATTTTTAGAGATTTTTATCAAGAGTTTTGATTTCTAACAGTTTCTCTTACATCTATCAACACCATAATAAATCATTGATCCATCATAGGATCATAAAAAGGATCACCTAGGGATTTATAATGAAATTATAATATTTTTACTAGATATATAGATTGAGTCTCTCTATACTCATGAAAAAAACATTTATTGGTGAGTGTATAATAAGATTCTCAAAACATTTAGTCAAAACATATTAGGGTTTCTCATTGAGATAATGATCTCCTTGGAGTATCCTAATTGATGTTGGACAATGTTGTTTTCAAAACATCTAACTCTCCAATACCAACATCTTCATTACCCCTTTTAGACCAATCTCATTCGAGAAACAACCTAAAAAATTTATTTCCATAAAATAAGATGATACTGATCACTTTTAAGATAGAGGAATTGGTTTCCCAGTTGTTGGGAACACTAAAAAGATTTTACATATGAATCTTTTATGTCATTCTAACATTTTCAATTGTGTACATTAAAATCCCTTCTATAGGTTTGTAAAACCTAATATTATTTAATCTTATTGTTTTAATAATCATACTATTTTATTATGTGATGTTTATACTATTTATTTCATTTTTAGTTTTTGATGGAATTTAATGCTCATGTTTTATAATTTCAAGTTAATATTTATCTTTATTACCAACTTACGCTATAATATTTCACTGTTTCATTATGAACATTATTTAATGCTAGAATTTAATTTTTAAATAGTTATTTTAACTGATTAACTAATATTTCGGACCAATGTAATCTATTTCCCATATTTTTATTATTTTTTATATCACAAAAAGTTGGTGATGCAAAGGAAAATAAATGAATTTTATTCATATTTGGACAATTACTTCTTATTACAAATAGGGGGAGAAGAAAAACAATATATATTTTATAAATAAAGGAATATGAAACATATTATAATAATAAAAAATTAAAACCTATTGTAGGAAAATTTGGTTTTTATATCACTTCAGTTTTTTGATCATAAAAAAGAAATATATTATTGTACAGAATATATTGTTTCAATATATTTATGCTTTATATTTTTTGATAATTCAAAAAACAAACATTTATTCTAATAATTTTTCCTATTTTATGAATATATTTATCCTTTGTTGTGCGTTCAATAATTTATCTTACAATATGGAAGCATTTGGACATGTGATAATTGATTAACATCCTCAGTTATATAGAAATAAAAAGAACAATGAAAGCATTTATTTTAGAATGATTTCCTTATATAATCCTAACTTATGAGAAAATATAAATGAAATTTATTCAATTAATTTAACATGTAATGCATCACATCACAATCAATATTTATCTTACAATGAAGAATTATCTTAATTTTCACTGAAGATACCATATCTTATGAGTAAGAACCAGTTTATCTTAAATTTGTTTATCTTACTATGAGCTATGATTTAAATTCAAATATTATGATGATTTAGTATTATCATGAATTTGGATTTGTTTTCTAGTCCATCGATAAGTCACGTTAATACTTTAATACAAATCAAAAGAGTTAATGTATTTATGGAATGATTGATCTATATACGACATTATAGAATCAGAAATTCCAAAAAATAAGAGTATTTCAGTGAAAAATATCAATTTCTTTATTTGGAATTATTGGATACATGTCATTAATAACGTACCTCCTCAAGATCACTATATATATCATATGACCATTATATCCTTTATGCTCTATTTTAAATAATCATATAAAAGGATAAAATATATTCTACATAAAATGAAAACTATTAGATGATGAAAAACTATAGAATATTTCTTTTTGAACATCTCAATAGAAATAGGTTTAATACTTATTCATATAACAAAAAACATAATCATTGTTTGACATATCATTTTCATTCCATTACACCAAGGATCATCATAAACTATGATTTGAAGCTTATCTTTTTATCATGATGAATATCTATTTACTTTTAGTATTTCATTTCATCTTATAGTTGATGTTTTTTCATAATTTTTGTATTTATTTAAATTTTATTAACACAATAAAAGAGTGTTGTTATGACAATGGATAGATCATGTAATGTGATATCTTGGTTTAAAGTTCATGTAAATTGGTACTAAGTGACTGTATCTTTTACTTATGTGGTAGACCCTATAAAAGGGTTTTTTTAGAGAAAATAACTATACTCATAGTGAAGAGAATTAGTTGAGTTACCATAAGAATTTTATTTCCAAAACCACTATAATTTTATATGTTGAATTTCTTTATATAAATATATTAATATTTACGATGCATATATATTAAGGAAATAATAGAACTATTGTACTTCCAATAGGGTGATCTTATACTAAAGAACCATTTAGGTACTCAATGCAAACCCTCTTGTGTTATTCAGACAGTCAATATCTGAGACAACATTATTATTTAATCAGTTAGAAAATAAAATAATAATTCATCATTTTAATCTCTATAATAAGGTAATAAATTCCTTATAGGACTGATAACCACATATGATAGCATGTTGTATAAAAAAACAAATGAGATAAAATCCCAGTAAGAGAAAAAACATGATAATGAAGCATAGCATATGAGTCATAAGACCTATCATGGTGTCATAAAATTTGAGGATAATGAATACTAATATGGAAAAAACATACATAAAGTGAAATTTCAAAATCATAGAGGCATAGTAATGTGAAGACTACATAAAACATGACATATACATAAGTGTTATCCTCCATGAAATTATGACTTAGTGTCCCATCTGGGATAATCTATAATACTTAATCCCATATATTTCATGATGTGATACATAAACATTATCCTCTATGTTGGAGTCAAATATGGGTGTACTCATCATAACATTTCTATCTTATGTGTGACATAGATAAAAAAAATACATAATACGTAAACATATTAATTACCCATAGAAATGAATCTGTTTCATAATCTATAATCATACCAAAATCAATAGAGGTTTCCAAATTATTCTAAGAATATGAAGACATATAATATTATTGATTTTCATATATGATTAAATAAGAATATGTAAAATATTTTATGTTTTTTTAAATATATAGTGATGAGCTCTCTAGAATTATGAATGTAAAATGGATTTCAAAATAGTATTGTGTAGAATCAAATAATTATTTTTGAAGTATGACTGAACATTAATTTTTTTTAAAAAATATTAAACCAAAATGGTTATCCATAAAATATTCTATTTTACACCAAAATCGATAATGGGAATTAATAATTTATAAAGATTCTATATAACATTATTATATGATGGAAATGTTCCCCTTAATCATGATTGATATGTAGGAGGCATTGAGAAATGATATTAAGTGAAACATAATCCATTAAAAAGAATAATTTATAAGGAATATATATATATATATATAATTATAAATAATTTATAATCAAATTATAACATCATATGGAGACGTTATTTGAGTTAGAGATATAAAATTCAAAACCTAAATACAATAGGGTGGTTAAGGGAGATATCTTACCATAGATCCATAATTAATGCCCACTTTTTATTATCATCAAGAATAATAAAATTAGAATAAATATTTATTTATTTAATAAACTATCCATTTATATTTTATTTAATTTAATTATATTATGTTCACTTATACCCATTTCATTAAGATATTGACATTAGTTTCACAGATCTGAGGGAGTTTTTTCCTAATTCTATGGTCGGATGAGTAATGAAAAATATTTGATGTTCTAATAAAATTGAAATAAAACTCCCAAAGAGACATTATATGATATTTATATCCTTAAAATAGTATAATTTTTGGAATATATACATATTAATTCTAATATATTGATGGTTAATTAAGTAAAAAAGTTTGCAATATGCGGTTTTCCCATTTTGGTGGTTTTTTCAAACATCATAAATTAGATTCATTTTATATAATATTATTGATATATGTTCATTAATAAATGAGTAATGTATATAATGTAGATATTTAGGTAATTTGAGAACATTTTAATGTAATTTTCACCTACCATGAAGGTGGTAATGATGATTAATATGTCGTCGTCCATGGAGGTTGTGAACTGGCATAATATCAAAGATGTTTGTTATGAATAATTAATGAATTTAAGTGGACGGATTATTTTTTCCAATTAAAAAACTAAATTTAAATTATTAATATGATTTTGGATTCATTATACCTTGTAGGATGATGGATGTGGTGGGGATGTGGGAGAACAAATGAATTTAAATGAGATGGATTACTATTGTTACCTCTTAAATGTCATCTATTTAAATACACCATAAAGAACATTCATTATTCTTTTTGGTGAGGTAAGAAATACTATTATTAGTGGGGGGATTATTAAAGAGTTTGGAAGAGATTGGTTAAGTTCCAAGGAATAGAATGTTTGGGGAGATTGTGTGTTGTAGGGTAATATATAAAAGGGAAGGATTTATATCTTTTTGAATATTATATTTATTAATATGAATATTTAAACAAGATTACCAAAAATGATGAGTCATGTAAATATATATAGAAACTTCTCCTCTAAAGATGGGTAAATTTTCATTTACATCATCCCTGAAACAGTTTTTTCATTTTTTTAATTATGCAATTTATCATATTTTTTATTTAGTTCTCTATTCATAAAAAACTCAACTATTTTATATAACAATAAAAAAATCACCACAACCATTATACAATTTTTAAATGGATAAAATGTAATCCATTTTAATAATTCTTTTCAAAATACTATAAATTTACCTTCTAAATAAAATAATTATTTATTATAAAAATCCATATTTGAATATTATGAAGAATTATATAACCCATTTGAAAATTCTTATGGTCACGTGAAATTTTATTGAAATTGTAACACATCATAATATTAATTTAGGAACCAATTTTATAAAAATAAAATTTATTTTAAATCTTTATATTTGATATAAAAATTAAAATATAACATATATGCTTAAAAAAAATACTTATTTAATAATTTTTAAATAATTTAATTAAGTATATGATGATTCAAATATGTAATATATTCATTTCACATGTAAGAAGAAAAATAAGTCAGCCTTTAATTGGATAAGGTACTATTAAAAATATTAATTTACAACTGCAAATAGTTATAATACTGTTCCAACAATCAAATTACAATTCAATCTATTTAATTTTGAATGACTATATGGTTTCTCTACATTTTATAAATACATTATATAGAATTAATAATTAATTTAGATAAACATACTATAAATAATATTAATATTATAATTTCCAAAATGAAACTTTTAGTAATAATAAATTGTTTCAATTATATTTTGTTTTTCATGAGTGTTATTATTCATGGAGATTGTGTAGAAAAATATTTATATTTTAGTTATCATGTTTTTTACTTTATATCCAATTGTTATGTCATAAATATTTATAGCCATAACTATTTTATAAATTTATATATTAATATTATGATAATAAAATGTAGTTATTTCAGTCGTGTGTTGTATTTTTTCTACATAGTAATTTAATACTTAATATGGCACGTTTATATAAGAGGGAGAACTCTTTTGATAAAATTCTACGTTATTAAATTCATCACAATTATGAAGTTTAATCAATGGAATAATTTTTTCATACTAATTTGATAATAGATGAGGGTACATAAACATCATTTCATACACTGGTACCCACGACACCTGCTCATACATATAGTTCCACCATAGTACGTTGAGATGTTTGTTTGTCTTATTTCCTAGAACATTGTCTCTATAGTTCATGATCTTAATTAATTGATCCTCATAAGAGATGGAATATTATAATTGTATTTCCTATAAATTGAGTACATGTGAGGGATATGTTATGTAAATTCTCAATGAGGGATACATAAAACATGTCATATAATTTTGATGGGGTTCGTGGGAGTTATAGTCAATTGGATAAAACTCTAATGCAATAATCTATCACAGAAGGTCCAATGTACTAGGGACTAATATTCTAATTATTTCAAATTCTCATTAAAATATTCCAAGTAATTATATTTTATAACTCTTTTCCTCAAACATAAATCTATATTTTTCTTCAAATTTTACCATCAAAGGTTATTATTTAACTCTAAGATTTTTCAATATAAAGATGAATGGTTTTGAACATTTCTACCATTTATTCATCTATTTTGGTTTTGATCAACATGTATTCACATACTGTTTCACATTATGTAGGATATATATATATCCATAATGGAATTAATTTTTATCCATTAGGATGCATGAGTGAAAGCCAATATGAAATGAGAACTCGACCATAGGAAGATATTGTTCCCACTCTCCCCTGATGTCCATGAATAATTATCTAAATAAGCACTCATGTGCATGGATTGTATTCTCATATTGGGCATGATTTTTGGTGTCATAACACAAAATGAAGCCTAACATTTTGTTTCAAGCATATTTTATACCTTTCCATTGAATATAGTTGATCCTGGGATCTTAATTAGATACAAGTTATTGTAAAATTCGTTGATCCCCAGCACCTATTCCATGTATTTCAATATTTGTTAATGTTGTGATATGTATAATGAAATACTTTTTATTGGGGTAGAATTGTTATGATGATATTCCAAAACCCTTATAGTAACATTTCGATTGGATGGACTCATAAAACAAGTGAAGAAAATCCATGTTTCTATTCTTGCACATCCATGTGGTTATGGATAATCACATCTTCATTAACTTTGAATTTTCTGTTTTCATACTTCAAATTATGATTTACCAGTCACCATTATGTATATTTTTCTATATCATACTTTTTATTTTACAGCCAATAGTTCTATTATAAATTGTGTTACACCTTAATACTCCCTAGGGGAATGTACAAGTCCGAGTGGTGTGAATCATTAAACTTCACATTTTTATCAAATGATTTCATAGGGAACATACTTTTCATGAAAATCTAACAACAAATTATTAATAAAATATGAAATTTGAATATTTTACCTTTCTTATAGCTTCGCCCATCGCCTATAATTCCACATCATCCCTTTAATAATTTGATATCTTCTCTATAAAGATTGCTTTAATATTAATTTTAGATTTAAATGACTATATTTATTCATTTATGATTCCCATGAAAATCTTTTGAAGGACTAAAATTATTATATCATTATTAATTTTCATCATTAATATGTTTTTTGGATCCGACCTGGATAGATCACGTTAAACGTTTTTTATATTCCTATTTTGGTAGTAGATTGAGGAGTCATTGTCAATGAGAATATTTAACTATATTCATTAGTACACGTGAATATAATTCGTTGTGAATTAATATTAATGGATGTTAGGATCAATATATATTTCATACTTCTCCACCTATAGATGATTCCTCCAAACCATTAATATAAAAATCATTGAATCAAACTACGTAGCAAGTGTTAGGTAGTTCTTCTCATTAAATTTCTATTTCCTTGATGTGAAGGATATAAATTTTTTATTTTTCATTAGTACACTATCCAAACCAATTTTTGAAGAATCAAGGAACATAGTTCAATCCATTAATTAAATGATAAATATATTTTTGAGTGATGATAACTGAACAATTATGTGTGTTTATAAAGTAAATGATGGGGTTATTTTTTATTGTTTCTCAAAAAATGAACTTGGACTCTATATAATAAAATAAATTAAAAATGTTTTCCAATTGGTTTTTTACATGGATTATATAAAACGAGGGTTTTTTTAATCATTTTATATGGACATGGTCCGAACATAATTAAATAGTAGTCTAACTAATGTTTACATGAGTCATACTGTTATTGAAATGAATTTAAAACATTACATTATATCAATGGTTTTCTAGGATTTAGAAAGGCATTCAAATATTAATCAAATAAACATAAAATAACATATTTTTATCAATGTAATACATATAAATGGTCTTGTAAACCATTTATAGTTTTTATTATATCACTTTTGGGTCATTTTTATGTCATAATACATATAGTATATTTATACGGTATTTATGTTTTCCCCTAAACATTGAAAATCACAGAAAATTATAAAAATTCACAATGGATAATATAAATTTTCATGTTCCAAAAAATAAACTTCTTATAAGAATAAATTTTAAAATAATATAATTTTCAAATTTTAAATATGAATCACCATTTTTTGAAAATTTAATGTTTTTTATAACAATAATTTCAAATCCTTTTAAAAATTACACTTTACTTCCTAAATATTATATTTTATTTTATATTTAGTATCAATAATTTAATTATAATTTTTTATTAATATAATATTTATTTAAATAATACACTAAATCATGAAATTAAATTTTGTATTGAAATTTAAAAAAATCTAAAATGAAAATAAATGTTTTAGTGTATTAAAATAAATATTATATACAAATTAATGATATTAAAATAATTAAAACATTATTATATTTAAAATTAAATATACATATTCATACTGTTTTTCCTTGATATATATTACTTTAACAACCCAACAAATGCCCAATGTGTTAGGTGGACAATGATGAAAGTTTCATCTGGTGGTTCTATGTACATGGTTTGGGATATGGTCTCAATGAGATTGAAATTCTACTATAAATTGTTTTTCTAATGCTGACATTATTGGATGTCAGGATGGTTTTGTCCAAGGTAAAATCATAGTGATGTTATCTCTATAATAATCTCAAATAAATGGGCTTCATAGGGTAGAATCCGACTACTTGAGGAAATCACTTCCTTTTGTTTTGTCAACAAGATTTATTAAAACCATAAATTAATACAATTAATGTTATAAATGTTAGAAGACTATATTATTAAAAATAATGATTCATTTTGGTCTATAAATTTATATTAGATATAATTAAAACAATGAAGTATATGTGTTTATATATCCATAATATATAGTAATGTAGTTAAATAATTCTAAATGGAAATTTTATTTATATTAGTTTTAGTAATTAAAATCATCGCCATTCAGATATTTATCCATTAAAATTATCATTTACCAAACATAACCATATATACTTTCTCAATAGGGATACATTGAATACATTATGGAATTGATAATGGTTATGATTTGAGTTCTATTGGATATTCAATCGCTCTGATGTGATCACAGATCTCAATGGGGCTGATGTATCTTGGACTAAACATTACCTCATTCCACAATTTCATGGATTTCTTACTGGAAGATATTAGTAAGAATACTAGGATTCTAGCATCAAACTATTGATCCCATCAATTAATGTTTAATGAATTTTTCTGAAACATTCAATCTATTATGATTTAATGATTATTTTATAGTCTATGGAAGATATTAAGATGTCTCTTAAAGAGACTTGATAGGATTATAGTGTTTATTTCTAATAAAATGTAATAAAATAAGTATGTGGTTATGAAATATATTTTTAATAATATAAATTATATACAATTGTTTAGTAGTTAAAAAAGTGGATTCTGAAATATATGGGATAAATAGGTTTTGGTGATTTCACTACACATAATTCGAGTTCACTTTCCATAGTGATTCATTTAGATATTGAGTGAAATGATTGTTGAAATAAATTAGAATCCTGATTATTTTCTATGCTTTTATTTTAATACATGAAGATCCTAACCATGACATAACAACCAAATTACCATAGACCATAAAATTTAAATGGAATAAGATATTCCAAATAAGATTTAAATCAAATGAATATGAGTAATAAAAGAATTTATTAGTTTTTAAAACTGAACATAACAAGTCATATAACCAAAACCTCACAGTGATTGGTTAGAAATTAAGATCATATAAGTCACATGCCTCCAAAAAGATTTCAAATATGAAAAAAAATGTTTGTCAAAATTAGTAAAATATTTGAACACACAAATTAATCAATTCCAGTAGATAATAAATGTATTGAAATTTCCCTAACATGTGTATTGATACAACACAACTAACGCCCACCATTAATCACAACATTGGTAAGATGATGATGCTCAAGTTGATCTCCTACTTCGTAATTCAACTACCTTTTAGGATATGGGCCCCCGGAATACCTAGAATGAATTTATGGATCCGTTTGAACATCCAAATGGATGAACTCCCTTCTTTGGTCAAACTTTCAAATGTGGTGCCCATGGTTCCAATTTATTGGAAAGGTGGAACGTGATTTTGGGCACCCTGGTTTTGAGAAAGCAAGTGGTACATCATTTTTGGTGGGCATAAAATCATATATCAATTTTTTCAATAGTAAAATGATATTTCCCTAACTACATGATAACTATATCAATTTTTTGAATCATTTTGAGAAGGGGTGCTCATGATAAGAATTCAATACAAAAAAAAATTGACTCAGAGAATATTTGGTCCCCTCTACTAATCTTAATAGATTATACAGTAGATAGATGAATAAGATGTGTTTGTATTCATAATAATTTTCTCACATTGAATTCCTGATCAAACAATTATATTTTATCCCATTTTTTAATTATTTTTCTAAACAAGAAAAATATTGGTCTCGTGTTCATGGGTTTCAAGGCAGTTTGGCTTATTTTACATAAATATTTTCATTAGATCTATGAATTAACTCCACCAATAATGAAATCATCAAAACAACTGAAATATTATTTTTTAACAGTGAACTGAATTATATGAATAAAAAATTATGTTAAATATTTTATAAAAAATGGAGGTTATGATACAAAATTAGTTTCATACAAATGTATACGGATGGAAAATAATAGCGAATCCCTACACGATCACACCCCCACACATAAAAATTTTAACTCCTAACAAAAATATCATTTTAAAAAATTTCATAGTGATATTCTCATCTTCATAGAGATTTTACATTAAACGATAATATAATATGTGATTGTAATGGGATCAATGAAAGAAATATCATTGGGCAGTTATTATTAGTGATCATAGAAAATATATCTCAAAAATGGTATTGGAACAAACATCTATGTGATGAATGATAACAATCTGAGAACTTAATTCAGATTTCAATCATGTCATTAAATTAAAGGGCTCTCAGCTTCTACTAAGAGCTCTCTCTGTCTCGAAGGGTTTCGCCCCTAGCTGTGCAGAGTATTTTCCTCGGTCTTCAGCGATGATGGTGTCCTTTGACGATGACTCAGTATGTGTCTCTTGGAGATCCGGCAGTGAAGGTGGGTGGTGGCCTATGGTGGATTCTCAGGCGGTAGAGGGAGGATGTCCTCGACAGAACTGCTAGTTTCAGAGCTCGAGGCGGCGGTTGGCTTCGACTTGGTCAGTGAGTCAGATCCGGTCCAGATCTGCCAAAATATGCTCGCATTGGGAATTGAAGGCTATATGTAGTCAACAGGGGGAGAATTTAGACGAGGGGGTTAATTTTTTTGAAATTATTTTAATGGGGTAGGGTAGAAATCATTTAGGTAAATGGGTGCGTTTAGCGCCACTTGAAGTGGCGCTATTCAAAGAATTGAATAACGCCACATCAAGTGGAGCTATACTTTTTTTTAATTTTATTATATTTATTATGTTACATTTAACATAATTAGATAATTTTATAATTATTATCATTATTATATTTATATTTATTATATATTGAATATAATATTAATTATATAATTATAATAAATTTATAATAATAAATATAATAATTTTGATAAATATATAAAAATAATAAATATATAAATATAGTAAAAACAAAAATATAATAATTATATAATTATAAATATAGTAAATACAATAATATAATAACTATATAAATATAATAAAATTTATAAATGTAATAAATATAATAAATGTAGTAAATGTAATTATATATTTATGTATACATTACATATATATTTTTGCATTGTAAATATGCAATTTTAATTATATATAATGTATATATAAATATATAATTACATAATGTAAATATATAATTCTATATATATAAATTATATATATATTTTACATTATAAATATGTAATTATAAAAAATATGTAATTATAATTAATATATGCCTATAATAATTATATATTTTAATTATATATTTATTATATTTAGTGTTATGAGTATATATTTATAATATTTATAATTATAAATATATATTTATTATAATTATATAACTATATATAGAATAAATATATAATTTATATATAATGATAGAATAATTTGTAATAATCAAATATTAATAATAAATAATTTTTAATTTAATTAATGACAATTAATTATTTATAACTAATTTATAATTATAATAACTTATAATTATATTAATTTGTAATAGTTAAAAATATAATTTCTTATAATAATTTGTAATAATTTCATTTTAATCATATAACAAATAGTTAAAATGAAACAGAATTTCATAAAAAACGTCGATGAGAAATATTTTTTAAGAAATCAGAAACACTTATTTGAAACATAAAAATGTTTCAACTACTTGTCTTTGAAAGAATATAAAAGATAAACTATAACACTGATATATATTATACTTTAATTATTGATTAAACATATAATAAATATTTGAAAACAGAATAAATTTAATGAAAAATGATGATAAAAAATAATTTATGCTTTCAATTTGAAAGACTATAAAACATAAACTATTAAACGGATATAACTGAAACATTAAACATTGATGAAACATATAATAAATAGATGAAAAAAAGGAATTTCCAAAAAAATATGTTAGTGAAAGATATCATTAATTATTAAATTTAAAATAGAGACCTTTAAAAGCATATAAAATATACAGTATAAAATTAGATATCCAATTCACGGTAAGAAAGACCAAAAAGTCCAAAAATGGTGTGTTTATGTGGAGCTTCTGTTTTTTGTTGCAGTGAATTGGATATCAAAATATATACTGGATATCAAGAAAGGATGAAGCCGCCTTTCGTTTTGGGGGGAACACCACCACAGTGACTTACATGAATCTTAAATGTTCAATTCAGTTTCATTAAATCTGGACATGCCCTCATTTTAACCGAAATATCAGTCACATATCCAAATTAACCCCCCAATTCTGATGCCCCATGGTTCATACCGTTCAATAAAGGAGAGATGTCCATGGTAAACCTCCGAGTGAGAGTGGAGGAAGACACACACACTGTTTTAAATAAAACCCTTCTATTGTTTTAGATAAAACCCTTCTATTGTTTTAGATAAAACCCTTCTACTGTTTTAGATAAAACCCTTCTAATATTTTAGATAAAACCATTATACTATTTTAGATAATACCCTTCTACTGTTTTAGATAAAACCCTTCTACTGTTTTAGACAAAACCCATCTACTGTTTTAGATAAAATAGTAAGTGTGTCTTCCTCCACTCTCACTCGGAGGTTTACCATGGACGTCTCTCCTTCATTGAACGGTATGAACCCATGGGCGTTAGAATTGGGGGGTTAATTTGTATATGTTGCTGATATTTTGGTAAAAATGAGGGTCTGTCCAGATTTAATGAAACTAAATTGAACAGTTAAGCTGCATGTAAGACACTTTGGTGGTGTTCCCCCCAAAACAAAAGGTGGCTTCAACCTTTCTTGATATCCAGTATAGATTTTGATATCCAATTCACTACAACAAATACCAGAACCTCCACATAAACACACCATTTTTGGACCTTGTGGTCTTTCTTACCGTGAATTGGATATCTACTTTTATACTGTATATTTTATATGCTTTTAAAGTTCTATATTTTAAATTTAATAATTAATGATATCTTTCACTAACATTTTTTTTGTAAATTCCTTTTTTTTTAAACTATTTATTATATGTTTCATCAATTTTTAAAGATTCAGTTATATCTGTGTAGTATTTTATGTTTTATAGTCTTTCAAATTGAAAGCTTAGAAATTATTTTTTATCTACATTTTTCATTAAATTCATTCTTTTTTCAAATATTTATTATATGTTTAATCAATGATTAATGTATAATCTTTATCAGTGTTATAGTTTATCTATTATAGTCTTTCAAAGAGAAGTATTTGAAAGATTTTTAAGTTTCAAATAAGTGTTTCTGATTTCTTAAAAAATATTTCTCATCGACATTTTTATGAAATTCCTTTTGTTTGTAAATATTTGTTATATTTTTAAAGTTTCTGTTTTTATTCGTTTCATAGTATATATTTTATAGTCTTTTAGAGTCACGTACTTGAACCATTTCTATGTTTCAAGTAGGCGGGTTTGAAAGCTTATAGATTACTTTTCACTAACAATTTTTTTGGAAAATCCTTTTGTATTCAACTATTTATTATATGTTTAATCCATGTTTTATGTTGTTTTCGAGTATTTATTATATGTTTAATCAATGATTAATGTTTCATTTATATTATTTTTTATATTATATATATTTTATTATATAATTATATGTCTATATAACATTCATTTATCTAAATAAAGAGGGTTTTTAACATATATATCATGGAATCTGAATAAATCAATGTCGATGCCCCCCGGTACCACAATGTGGTGTCTGAATCTCACGTCCTCCCCGTGTCCGACATACGTGTCACTTAGGTGTCCTATCAACGGGATCCTCTCCTACTGGTGCATCTGGTTCCTCCTTGTGATGCTGTGTAGAGGGCTGACCAAAATCATGCATGGATGACTACCCATAATCATGCGTCGAGCCATATGGTCCTGAAGCTCCCAAAAAAGGTAGAAATGGCATACTGAAGAAGTCCTCGCTGGGAGGAGAGGGGGCTGCGATAAGCTGTGTCACCTGATCCAGCTCGTAGTCTATAGTAGTCATCAGAGATAATAGATGTGGTCTATAAACATCTCCCTGCTGTGAAACCTCATCAATAAGATGGACAAGATCTTCTCTATGTGGTGCTGCCACATTTGCAGGAGGTGCTCTTAGATGTCTATCTCGCCACCTCTGCCCCTCCTGAGGTCCTCGTCTCCTCTCTCACCTAGCGGCGGTGGTGGCGGTACATCGTCATCAGCAGGCATAGCAGACACATCATCACTCTCACCCTCAGGAGCTCCAGCTGGAGGATATGGATCAGGATATACAAGTGGCTCCTCATCATAAAACATGTCTCGTATCATCCAAAGATGGTCATAGAGAGCCAAAACATCTCGATGAACTACATCACATCTAATATATGACTCCTCTTAAGGATGTGTGATATGTGCAAAATGATCAATGCTGACTGTCTGAAAATGAAATGACATTCAAATTAATACCATAAAAGAGTTAAAAAAATATAATATATCTTAATAAGTTTACCATCTACTGAATTCCAATCCCATGATGTGTAACATTCATGATGGTATGACGTCGATACCAATCTGCATAATCCCCCTGGGTAGATAACTGATACTGTGCTGTGGGATACCCATATCGAGAATTACAATATTGGGCACGCCCGTCCCACAACTTAATATGAGATGCAAGAAACTGTCGTCAGTTCATCGACTGTCTACTTGTAAGTACAATCGAATGGAACCCCTATAGCTGTCCTGGTGCCATCGGGATATGCTGTATATAACCAAATTGTCACATGACCCGATCGGGCTGGTGCCACTCAATGATATGGAAGTGGATGAGTGGAACCACTGCAGCACGATCTCCAATCATAGTTGTACAGTATGGTGGAAGTGATGCACAAACATAACCTGTATATGGAGTCCATGAAACTTAAAATGTAAACTCAAAATGTAAGAGGCATATTAGCAAGATAATGTTAGTAAGATTACATTGTAAGAACTTAAAATAGTGATATCAAAATATAAAAAAGTACTGCTTGACTTACATCAGCTGGCACTAATGCATCGAATATCTGTCGAAAGCTGTGCACACTATGTCTCGGTGTGTGTGCATGCTTCTGAGACTGACTCCACTTGGATAAAAAATAGTAATACACAGTAAGATGATAAAAAACATAAGTACTAAATAAATGAAAGTAATTAAGTAAACATACCATCGTCCACGAGGAAAATCCCAAAATAGCACTGCTGCAAGAGGTGAGAAAGCTCGGGGAGCGATGCGTGGAAAACGCTCCCAGGGCCACATCTGTACTAAAGCCATACAACTAGCAATCAGATGTGCATCTGCCTGACAACTGGTACAAAGGGATCTGTACAGATGTGCTAATATAGCGGATCCACAACTGTATCTAGTTGTATGATCAAGATCCTCAAGTAATGGGAGGTACATCATGTGTACCAAAAGGGTGGAGTAGTCGAAGCATAACATGCCTCCGAGTAGTCGCAGTATATATGAAAGTGTATACCTAATGAGAGTCTCCTCGTCTACTTCATAAGGAATGATAGTGAAATGCTCATCAAGCCATGTCATGCGCAATCACGAACCCACGAGGACACCTCGTACGCCAACGACATCAATGCCTAATAGTCGCTGTATGACGACAACCCAGTTTCCACTAGTGGAACCCGTAACTACCTATCCATGGATGGGAAAACCAAGCATGTAGATGACGTCCTCTAATGTAATGGTCATCTCCCCCTCCGAAAGATGAAAAGTGTGTGTCTCTGGCCGCTATATCTCATCCAATGCTGCAATAAAATGATGATCAATAGCATTAAAGTCACACATAGAGACTCCATAAAATCCCGCACGTCTAAGGTATGGAGAAATAGTTGCTGGGGGAGCATCGTGATGAAAATGATGTTCTCTCCGAACAGCAAGCTGTCGAACAGGTCGTCGCGCCAACACAAGACTCGACACATGCGTCTCCTGACCAGATAATAGTTGCTTCTCCATCTGATTGTACAAATATTAAAACATTAATTTCATGTAAGTCATCACATTTATCATTTAGGGTATTAAATTTATCATGTAATGTATGAAAGAAGCATGTATGTAATTTATGATATGTTCAATATATAAAGGAATTTATGATATGTTCAACATATAAAGTTGATGATATATTCTCTTTGAATGTTTTCAAAATTCAACGATGAAATTGGGTTTTGAAAGATGTCGACATCACAATAATTGACCAAAATTATTAAAGGAATTAATGATATGTTCAACATATAATGTTTTGGATTGATGCTCCAACTCAATATGCTTAGTCAACATCGTTTAGAAGGAATATGAAAAAACCTTTTATCCATGTACGGTTGACATGAAAAAAAATCCTCCTTCTACATCGTAGCATTAGTCAACCCAGTATAAAACCAACTATCACATATTCACGACCTCCGAATGAATATATGGCAGTTGGTTCTTCACTAGGTCGACTAAAGAGGGGAATTTCCAATTATTCAGAATGAATCAACGTTTTTTTTGGAGAAAACCCATTCTCATGGTTGAAAACGAGGGGCATAATGTTTTAATAATTTTCAAGAATATAAATAATTTATGTTCATCACTCTATTTAACAATTATGAAGAAAATGATGAGTGGGGCATAATGAATGAATATCTTTATTTGTCATTTTCTAGGCTAGTAGTCTCATATTCTGTTATATCCTCAATTTATTCTTCACTATTATTCACTCTAGATAATTCTCAGATTTTGTTAAATCCTCGAACTTATATTTTATATATTTTAAAATTTCTTGTTATTTTTCTAAAACAACAACCACTTATTTAAATGATGATGATATTTTCACTATGAATACTTTCAAAACTCATTGATGGAAAAATATTGATTACACGTAAAATATGTTTACAGTAATTTATGGAGTACAAAAATCATTTTAACCATTAGATGATTGCCCTATGTGTCTAGGGCAATGTGTCTTCGTATGACCCTCCTGTCGGCATATGCTGCACCTTCGTCCAGGTGCCTGTTCAGTAGGCCAATACATCTCATTCCGAATACGAGTCGACTTTGGCCTCCCTTTAGGTTGAAGTCTACTGATGTTTGGTAGAAGCGTGGGTGTATCATCAGAGAGTTAAAATTCTGATATTCTCCAATTGGCATCCACAGAGTATTGTATCTTTAGTTGATACTGTCAAGTCGATAAACTGGATCCACAAACTGCTCCCAAGATATGTGTACGTAACCACATGCTGGAATCACATGGAAACAAGGATTTCTCAATGCTTGAAACTTGCGACATTCACAGTAACACTTCTCCAGTAAAACAATTCGGATCCGACCATTGCTATAAGCCACACCATCACTAGGCTCAGCGACCTCAAATGGTTTCTCTGGACGATTAAATGTGGTGACATGATAAGTTGCAGCTTCCTGAAGAACTGTATCTAAATCACGTTGGAAATGATTTCCATATTGCATCCCTCTGTTCAAGCACTCTTCAGCTTTCTTTCCCCGTGCCTAAAAATACTTGACACTACGATAGAAGGTCTCTTGTACCAAACCTACAATTTATATTTAAGTCATTATACTAATAGTATATTATAAATATGTTTTTCTGATCAACATATAATTAAATATTAATATTTACCTATGATTGGTAATTTTCGAACTCCATTAAAAACCCCAATTATGCACTCTATGATGTTGATATTCAAATGACCATATCTCCTCCCATCATCATATGCCAACGACCATTTCTGTTTTGAAATTTTCATCATATAATCATCAACTTATGGATTAACTCTTTGAATATCATGAAGACTCTCCTCCATTCTTTGTTGTTGAGGCTCGTATTCTATCATACAATAAAAAATATGAACAAATAATGATCATAACTATGATAGGATTTGTTAGTACAAAAAATAATTTTCATACCAATTTTCAATATTTCTTTCTTCATCGACCCATTCTTGAATCACTTTCGTAAATTGCTAGCAATGTGTCAAATACAGTATCGATGATGGGCATAAGGTGGTCTCCATGAAAGTCCCTCAGATTGTACTGCCACTTTGACTACACAGTGATGATCTGAGATAAGGAAAATCCCTTCCTCGCCCATAACAAACTAACGAAGACATGCGAGAAACCAACTCCATTATGAGAAGTTCTCTTTCTCCACAATTGAAAATTCCAAAGGTAGAGGGGCTCTTTTTCCATATTGTGTGGCAGCAATCAATAAATTTCCTATATACTTTCCATACAGAAATGTTCCATCTATTTGTATAAACTACATGTAATTCCTAAAAGTAGCCACACATGGTAAAAATGTCAAAACAATCTATCAAAAAAAACCGTTGACTGGTCAACTTGGTTGTATTGGTTAACATATTCAATAGTATATAGCTGATAGATCACTTAATTATTGTGGCGTAAAATCTCCAAAAGTTGTGGTAAAACTCGATAAGAGTCATCCAAATCACCATACACTTTCACAATAGCCTTTTGATGTGCTGCTCGTGCCTTCCAATAAGAGAACTGATACCCAAAAAGATGTTTGATTCGCTCCATCACAATAACAACAGGAACATCTTGACAAGCTCTAATCATTTCAACAATAACTGTTGAAACAAAGTCAACATCTAATGATGAATGTTCATGTGACAATCTTGGGTTCACACATGTGTGTGGAGTAAATCTTGTGATGCACCAGCTGTGAAAGGTGTTTTCAATTATAGCTCGCATACGCATTTGACAGTTCAAATCATATTTGTCGCAACAGATCAAATAATAAGCTCTTTTTGACTCTTCTACAAAATAAGAGTAATGTCTCTCAATGTGATATTGTTTTATCACATTTTTCATTGCATCTTTACTGTCAAAATCTCCTCAAATATACAGAACACCTTCATTTGCCACTAGATCTATGCCCCCAATGATTCCTGGAAATTCTGAAGTAGTAGTAATAACTGACCAATTGAATTCTGTAAAGCGATTCATGCCTTCTGTCAACCATGAACTCAATGGTGGGGGGTGGTTCAACAGTCGGTTAAACCTCACATGATTAGGAACTATTTGTTCTTCCACATGTGCTTCCTCTTCATCTTCATCTTCCTCTTCATCTTCTTCTTCTAAATTTTCATCGTCATCAAAATTATCAACCAACGCATCTATAGTATATGGGGGACTATCTATTGAAATTTTCACCTAGGGAAATGATGGTACCAATGCTGATGGTACTTCTTGATGTGTTCTAAAAGGAGCAGATGACATTGTCTCGTGAAATTGTGATGACCCAACTTCCAATGTCGAATGGATCTCCATTGTAGATATGGTCACATACAACTCCATCATTTTATTGGCAGGTAGAAACTTAACCAGTGACTGTATGTATTCCCATTCTTCATCATCAATTATTGGATATGCCACATGCCAAAATCTGTC
This sequence comes from Viscum album, assembly GCA_963277665.1. Classification (NCBI taxonomy): domain Eukaryota; kingdom Viridiplantae; phylum Streptophyta; class Magnoliopsida; order Santalales; family Viscaceae; genus Viscum; species Viscum album. The sequence goes on from OY728140.1 coordinate 181,274,699, forward strand.
AACATTTTGTAGATGTCTGTATATGATAGATTCTATCACTTGGTTAATCGTCAGTTTCAACTTTCGATGAATTTTCCTTTGAAGAGTTCCCAAAGTTGTACAGCCTCCAAGCATTACAACATCTTCTGGTTGTAAACTATAACTACATCCTTGTTTCGTCTCAATTATCTGTCTGTTGCAACAAATATAAGCAGCCATCTTTTTTATTTAAAATAAACCATAGTTATTAATCACATATGATCAAATAATATAATTATGTCTGCATGCTTTTAGAATTTATGTAATTTATGTTGGAATCCTAGTCCCTCCACCAAATCAATATGTTCTAACCATATTGATGTGTAACTCACTTTACACAACCCACAAGTTTGTGTTATTTACCCAAAAATAGTAAGTTAAACATATTTATACATATGCACATCCATCTTATGGATGAGGTACATGAACACGTCATGTAAAAGCATAGAGTTATCTGAACTTGAAAAACTCAACATGAATAAGCCCGGAGCGACAGATAGCCAACCCCATTCACTTTCCTAGAGAAGGGAAGCCTCCAGGAAAGTAGGTGGTCCGACCCAAAGCCCCTCTATCCGGGGATACTTTACTCAAACAAGAATTTCAGTTCTGGACAACTCTAACACATAATATGTAAAAAATATATTAAAGTACAAAATTAATGTTCATAACTACAATTAAAAACTGAGGTCAAGGTAGATGAAAAACTAAATAAATTATCATACTTAGAATGGAATGAAAATATATATTATATAATCAATTCTTAATATAACTACTTCCCTAATTACTGTAACTACTTCGCTAATTACTGTAACTACTTTGATAATTACTGAAACTTCATCGCTAATTACTGAAACTACATCCCTAGTTATAATTCATTAATTAGCTAATTAGATTTCATTAACTACCCTTTTTAATTTCATTATATACCTAAATAGATTTCATTAACTACCCAATTGGATTTTATCGACTACCCAATTATAATTCATTGATTACCCAATTAGATTTCATTGATTACCCAATTAGATTTAATTAACTACCTAAATAGATTTAATTAACTACCTAAGTAGATTTAGTTAACTAACTAAGTAGATTTAATTAACTATCTAAGTGGATTTAATTAACTACCTAAGTAGATTTAATTAACTACCTACTTAAATTTAGTTAATTACCTAATTAGTGTTCATTAATAACATATTTAGTGTTCATTAATTTCCTAATTAAAATTACTTAATTATCTAATTAGAATTGATTAATTAAGTTGACTTGTAATTGATTAATTAAGTTGAAATATAATTGATTAATTAAGTTGAAATATAATTGACTAACTGAGTTGAATTAGAATTGATTAATAAAGTTGAATTAGAATTGATTAATTAAGTTGAATTAGAATTGATTAATTAAGTTTAATTAGAATTGATTAATTAATTTGAATTAGAATTGATTAATTAACTAATTATAAATAATTACCTAAATAGAATTTCTTAATTGACTAATTATAATTCATTAATTAACTAATTAGAATTCATTATTTAACTAATTAGAATTCATTAATTAACTAATTAGAATTCATTAATTAATAAATTAGAAATGATTAATTGACTAATTGCAGTTAATTAATTATAATTGATTAATTAAGTTGAATTATATTTGATTAATTAAGTTAAATTTGAATTGATTATTTAAGACGAATTAGAATTGATTAATTATGTTTAATTAGAACTGCTTAATTAAGTTCAACTGATTAACTACATAATTACAATTACATAATTAACTAATTAGAAATAATTAACTAATTAGAAATAATTAATTAGCTTAATCATTAATTAGCTAATGATAATTAATTAATTAGCTAATTATAATTAATTAATTAGTTAATTATAATTAATTAATCCACTAATTACAATTAATTAATTAGCTAATTATAATTAATTAATTAGATAATTAGAAATCATTAATTAGCTACTTAGAAATCATTAATTAGCTACTTAGAAATCATTAATTAGCTACTTAGAAATCATTAATTCGATAATTATAATTAATTAATTCACTAATTATAATTAATTAAATAACTATTATAATTAATTAATTAACTAATTAAAATTCATTAATTAGCTAATTAGAAATCATTAAGTTGCTCATTGTAATTAATTAATTCACTAATTATAATTAATTAACTAAATAGAATTACTTAATTAACTGATTATAATTAATTAATTACCTAATTAATTCACTAATTATTATTAATTAATTCACTAATTAGATATCATTAATTAACTAATTATAAATCATTAATTAACTAATTATATATCATTAATTAACTAATTACAAATCATTATTTAACTAATTAGAATTCATTAATTAAATAATTAGAATTCATTAATTACCTAATTACAATTAACTAATTAACTAATTACATTTAACTAACTACAATTAACAAATTACTAATTAAAATTATCTAATTACAGTTAACTAATTACTAATTACAATTAACAAATTACTAATTACAATTAACTAATTAAAATTAACTACTTACTAATTAAAATTAACTAATTACAATTACTTAAATACTTACTATTAATTAACTAATTAAAATTTATTAATTAACTAATTACAATTAATTATTTAATTACTTACAAATATTTACCTACTATTATCTAATTAGAATGTATTAAATAACAAATTACAATTAAATAATTTGATACTTAAAAATAATTCATTCACTATAATAATTAATTATTAACTACTAATACATAATTAGGTTTTAAACTAATTCTATAAAGTAAATTAATAAATTAATAAACAAATTCCATAATCTAATTACATTAACTAAACAATTAAATAAACAATTTAAAATATTAAAGAAATGTAAATAAAAACATACCTCGAATTTGCAGAACTTCAAATTTGCAAAAAGGTCCTCGGTTGGATGAAGATGAGGGAGAGGATGGAGGGAGAAGGAAGAGAGGAGTGGAGCGGAGGGAATGAGGAGAGGAGGAGGGGGGGATGGGGGTTTTATAGTTGCGGGTGGAGATCAGGCCACTTCAAGTGGCACTGATTAGCCTAACGATAAGGGATCAGCGCCACTTCAAGTGGCGCTGATCCATTTATCATAAAAGTATCAGCGCCACTTGAAGTGGCGCTGAGCAATAATTACCGGTTTCTTGGTTAGCGCCACTTGAAGTGGAGCTATGGCGTTTTTTCCATTAGCGCCAATTCAAGTGGCGCTAGACTGACCCATTTTCATAAAAAAGAAAATGGGTAACCCATTTTCAAAAAAAAAAACGCCCCCTACCCAATATTTTCCTCAATAGGGGGCAGGGGCTTGGGTTTGCGGTGGTGGTGTCTTGGATCTGTGGCTGGTGGAATGACATGTGGTCCTTGCGATGGCCTTCCTATCTTGGTCGAGCCTTTGTTTGTTGGACGATGGGGGGCTTCCTGACTGTCACGATGGCGGCGGCGGGCACTGTGGCGTTGGCTACAGCTTGCCTCTTGACCTATGGGTTAGACGTGTTTTCGGTTCTCCCTTACACAATGAAAAAGGGTTTCTAAAAAAACATGTCATTAAATCCCCATGTGTGTGATCATACAAAATCATGCTTTTATTTCCAATTTATATCTATTAAATTTATTTTATTTTTAAAAAAATATTCTTATGTTATTCTATCCATAAATCATATGATTTATCCTTTTCAATAAAAATCTCTAAACCCACATACTTATGAATTACCAGAATTCAAACCATATTCCCCTAACCTAGATATACCAATGTGGTGTACATTTCATCACTCCTATCATTTATTATTTTTTTCTTTTGTTTTTTTCAAATGATATAATTTAGACACATCTCACATTCAGCACTTATCCCTAGTTTGACATACCGACAACAATAATTTTACTAGTTATAACGACATCTAAGGTATATGAAGAGTGGTTTTTCACATTCCAAAAATAGAACCTATGGTTTTGGTTTGCTTAGGATTTTTTTTACTGATTGAATGCTTTTTATGTTATACAATTATCTGATAATAGGTACACACACATAAAAAAATATAGTATAGTAATGAAAAAAGTATAATAAGGAATAAATGTATGGAAAAATAAATTTTGAAAGAGGATAAATATTAACCTAAAATTTATTTAACTTCAGTTAAATATAAAATATTCATTATTCCTGGTTTGGTAAAAAAAATAGATGAATAATTCTCCCATTAACAACAGACACAAATAATGTCATTTTTCTATATGGTTTGAAAATGCAACAACCATTTTTAACATAGAAAAAATATAATTTTCATGAAGAACTCACAGTACAATTATGAACTCATTCTAATACAAAAATTCTATTAGTGATTTCTTAAAATGATAAAATAAAAAGAGATGGGTAAATTCATCATGATGTTTACTTTATTATCAAGATTTTATTAGAAATATTTTCAATGAACAATTGGAATAAATTTCCCTAATTATGTGGGAATAAAAATGAATAATATGGTATAAATGTAAGAGGTGAATGCAACAATTATATTGTACAATGATAAAGAAAAAATAATAAGGATGAATAAAACTCATCACTGAACTAGGAATATGAAACCCCCACCAAATAGTATGTCATATCCTCTCTACAATAAAATAGAATGTGGGAAGAAATATAAACCATGATGGATTTTAATATTTGGTTTCTTCATGACCTTGGATTTACTCTATCAGGGACTATGGAAGGGATTGGTGAATGTTCTAAATACACTGCCTAATGATAGTTAAAGTTTATAATTTTTTCTTAATTTTTAACCTGAAAAATAGAAAATAGATAGACAATAGTAACAATGTATAGAACAAAATAGTAGAAAAAATATTACCTTGATGAAACTTGATACTTTCATTGTAATAGAGATCATTATTAAAAAAAATTATTTGATAATAACGGTCGATGTGTTCTAGGGTAGCCTTGGAACAATCCATATAAATCATGTAGTTCTCATATGAATCTCTATAAATTTATCCAACTGACAAATTATTAGATTCCTTTGAGCACCTTCCATTTAATGACTATAATTTCATTTCTATAATGTCCTTTATGTAATTGTCCTCTATTAGAATATGGAGGTGAAAAATCGTTACAAACATAAGTTGATAGGGTGACATTCCAACAATCTTTGTAAAGGATGATTGGTAAGACCATAATGACTAATCATGTTTAAGACATAATTTATTTCAATTTGTTTGACCTATTTTTTAATCTATTTTACCAATATATTATACACCTCTTACTGACCATTACATTGTGCATGATATTCATTAGACACTCTATTCTGGAACCCACACGGACAACATAGTGATTGCATTATTTAGCTGAAAAAATGAGAACTCTAGTCAGTGATGATGAACCTAGGTAAACCAAACCAAAAAAATATTTATTTGGATGTATAATAATTCCAAAACTATATTGGAATAATCCATCCTTATGGATCATGCCTATACGCATTTCAAAATGTACCCAACTACCTGAAGAATGTACATGTTTCCATAGGAATTGGGAAATGTCCCCATAAGTTAAATGCCACAAACATAATGAAAATGCATGAAAGAGAATGGGATGTTGTGGAATTTCATTTCTTAGAGACTAATTCCTCATAATTTGATAAAGAGGATAAGATTTATAGAATTCATGGTCATCTTAAAAATGATTTTTCTGAAAGAGACCATAATCAAGGGCCTTGTAAGTTGTACATTTGGGGGGAAAAGTTACCCCCACATAAGAGAGTGTTGAATAATATATCAATAGACTAAAATTCTATATTGGGAACACAATACCTAATGAAATGATCAGTACATTTGTGCTTAAGGTCGGGTTCATCCCAAATGTCCCAATAGGAATCTTGTTTAGGAAACTGGATGGGATTTTTTTGGAAATCATTCAGAATGAAATATGTTTCTAAATTATTCATAATTTTGATAAACCAAGGAATAAAATATTTTACTCACAACGGTTTTCTATCATGAAACATGTCATTTATTTGAATACCGGGTGATGTCTCAATGTCCAAGTATGGGAGGATCCTTGTGATATGGATGTTCACCAAATTCCATGCTCCTTCTTTATCCCTAATTTCATGGCTAAATTTTATATGTAGGATCATATAATGAATGAGATGTGGTTTCACTTCCAGTTACATAAGGAAATGTCATATGGATTCATTATCTAGAAATAATAATGATGTTGGAATCTAAAAGATCTGACCCAAATTTTTCAAAGAAAACACAATTTATAGGATTTATTTTTCAGTTTTTGTGTATTTTTCTTGAGAATACTACAGTTTTCATGATGTCAAAATAAGACATGTGGAACAAAATCAACTCTATATGATAAGACTTCCCCAACTGTATAGTTGGAGGAGTCACATATGAGATTAAATAGAAAATCCCACTAAGGTGGATGGATTAACAAGGTTGATGTGAGACTCAATTTAAATTTATTAAAAATTATAATCCTTTATGGATTTTTTTGAGTTTGTGTGAGATTTGGATTGAAATCATACTAATGTGATGAATGAAATGATGGTAAAAATCCACAATGAACAATGAAATACTACACATCCCATAAAATATTAGGGAATGGAAAGGAATAAATGACATACACTATTGATTTATCTAGTCGGATAACATCCCCAAAATCAGAAGGACCATGTAATAAACCTTTTTATCACCATCGAATGACATTTCTCATAATTTAATATGATATTATTTTCAATAAAGGGACATAAAAATAAACTAAGTCAAATCAAACATCGATCAAAAGAGGAAACAAATATAGTAAAATGATCAATGAAATCATACATGAAATCTACCAGGTAAACTAAAACTGTACTAACCATGAATCATTGTAAAGTTCCTATAACATTTCATATATCAAATAGTGTCATCATATATGAATATGTGTCAAATTTGGTTGTTAAGGTCGTATTTTCATAATCCTCAAAAATAGTTTGGATATGAAAGAATAAAAATACCAATCAATTAATGATTAGAGGTACTTTTCTACAATCCCCTCTAGAATCTTGTCAAATAAAAACATTGGAAATAGATACATCCCAGTTTATTGGTTTATTTATTTTTATTATTTATAGGCATTCTATCTACGATTCAAATGGGTTTGAACTAATTAATTGTTTTCATTTTAAATTAACAGAAGACTCGTCTTCCTGGGATCTACCGTCTCTAGACTGATCTCGTTGTTGTATATGAAAAATGATTCAAGTAAAAAATATTTGTTTACCTAATTTATAAAAACATCTATGAGTTTGGGGTTAATCAATGTTGTTCAGGCCTCACTGGTTTATCCCCACAATTTACCAATATACGATGAGTGTAATTTTATGGGATTATACTTGGATTGTCAACAACTATCTATCATAAATAATTATTATACTCCCTCAATAGTTTAAGTAGTCACAATTCATGCATTGGTGGGAGTGAACTAGAAATGATGACTATCATCTTGTTTACATTCTCCACATATGACTATTTCAATGACTTATGTTGTAGTTTTAGTTTCAATTAAAATTATTTTGGATTTATGGGATTCAATTTCATATTCAAAGGTATGAAATCCCATATAACATCACTGTGGTAACATCCATAGAGAGGCATGCGATTAGAAACTTAAAACTATCATCGATGGTCATTGGATCCTTAGTGTCCAAGAAATTGTCAATTAAAAAACATGCACGACATTTTTTTGACAACTAAACAATATAATGCATGATGAAATTTGTATCATGTCTATAAATTTTAAAAAATAAAAAATGGGTTCCTGGGAATGAAAAGGAGGTTTTTTTAGATGAAGGTAGAAAAATAATATAATTATCTCAATATGAGTATTATTCTTCTGAGGGGTGGTTCATGGAATAAAGGATTGTTGATGTAGAAAATATCACCACAAAAAAATGATAGATAATGTACCATTCTATGCATTAATTGTGTTTTTATGGGTTTCAAGAAATGTCTCCTTAATATAAATTGGATATTTTTATTCATCTTATTATTTTCCATTTTATGAACATAACAGTCAGCATGGATATTTAAGATTTTCTCCCCCATAAGAAAATCCTCTAACAATCCTATGTGGTGTGTTGTACTCCATTTTTCAGATTGAAGAACAATTACCATGTGGTTTATATCCCCAATAACTACTGAAGTGAAAATTTATTGAGGATTAACATTTATAAAAGCACCCAAATCAAGCATGATATTGGAAAAAAATATATACTCCCCTATGGTTTGTGTACTAGTGATTGTTCCTAGATCATTTCATTTGGTAGGAAATGATTGATCAATCAATTCTATGACATTACACCGAAATTTTACATTCTCATCAAACCTTTATCACCATAGTTTTCCACATATACCCTTTATAAAATTGGAATATCATGTAATCTTCTTCCTAAAATCAATCAAGGGGATGATAACATGCACTTTTTTGGAATGTTTCCATGATTTATTTACAATTTTCAGGTTCATTTTATTCATGGTTGTGAGGATCGTTTTTGATGTAGAAGATGCTCATTATGTCTTAGTAATTAATTAAATGAAACTCTCTTTTCTTTACCTAGGATTCTATTAGGAATTTTTTTCCTCCTTCGGACCATTTCAAGTGGTTGGTATGGTGGTTGTGAGGGTAGATTAATAGAACCATGAAATTGGAATACCCCCCGCCCCCCAATGAGCAAGCTAGTTGGCCTAAATTGATTTTTAGGTGTTGTATGGATGCATAGTTGTTTTTTATAATTGAAGATTATTTCTAGAGATTTATTTCATCACATAATCTTGAATAGGAACAAATTTTTGTGGGGTTTTTTTGAAAGTCCATTATGGTGGTTGAGGATTTATAGGTGGTGTTGGATGACTTCTCTAACATTGCTTATTCCATGGTTGTTGAGGTTTGTTTTAATACCCCTTTCTTATAAGCTTGTATGTATTTACACCATGGTTTGGATGGAAATTATGGTTCATTCCCAATGGTTTGGTTATAGGGGTGTCCTGGAAAGATTACCACACAACACAATATTGTTTCTATCAATTGTTGTCATTGGTTAAAATAATTTGTGTCTGAAGAACATTTAACAGAATGGCTTGTTAAAATAGATTGGTATTTACCATGGGAAAGAGATATTTTTCAAAGGTTACACACCTCTTCAATATTCATTTCCAACTTCTTCTCATATTCACTACTTTGAACCACATGGACACCTCGATTAGGAACACTGGACCTTGATCCTTGTTTTTGTGTGTTTTACTCAATGATTATGATTAGGGTTATTGAATAAATTTGGGGTATTATCCAGTAGTGTTCCATGTGTAGTAACATCAATCACATTACAATCAATATGAATTAAACCTTCATTAAAATATTGTTTTAAATTTTGATTACTAATTTAGTGGTGTGGATATCATGAACATAACCTTCTAAATATTTCAATTAATTCATGAAGTGTTTACCCTTGTGATTATATAATCCATCATATCTATTTACATATTATTGCGGTTCTAGGGGTGGAATTTATATTTCATGAAAAAGGTCATCCATATCATCCTATTCTCTAATTGGTGAATTACCAATGTAAATCCAATCGTTTGTTGTGTGAGATAATGATAAACGAAATAACATAATATTTAATTTTTCATCATCTACATTTCCATGTTTTAATTAAGAAGAAATAGTATGAAATGATTTAATGCCCTTTTGTGTATATTCATCCCTGAGTCAATGAAATCGTTGTAATAATTTAATTAAACTAGATTTTAGTTCAAAATTAGGTGGATTTCATGTATCTGATTGTATATTAGATTGGTATATACATCATATAGGTTAGTTATTTTAATTCATCGATATATTCCTCCATATTATGAATGGTTATTTTATTTTTAATGTGGATTACAGAGGATGAATATGGATCAAGGAGACATTCAATTATGTCTGTATCCTCCCTCAAAGAGTTTTTATTTGTGTTTTGGTTGCATTAACATTGGGTCATCTCTGATTTGGGTTTGAAAGGAAGGAAATACCATAGTGTAAAACTATTCATTCACAAATACTACACAAAAAATTAAAAAAGTCATAAAAATATATATATGTAATCATAGAATATAAAACAAATAAATAATAAAAAAATTATAAAAAGCTTATAAAAAACACACACTGAAAAAAAAATTCCTCCAATAAAACAGATCCAAAATTTGAATTACTTTACATGATACATAAAACATTTTATGATTTGAAAATTATTTTATATTACTGGGAATGACCATGTACATCACTCAAAGCGAATTTATAGGTTTATAATGTGTTTTTTTAACAAAATATTTTCAAATATGGGTGGTTTTGAAAACATATTTAGAAAAATTAACCAAATCTAAATAGTTTAAAAGTTAAAAAAATAGTGGATTTTAAAAAAAATGACATAAAGTGACCATTTTAATTTAAATAAAAACAGTTTATGTTCATTTGTTATTGAAATTCATTCATTTATTGAGTGATTCATTAGTAGAAATTAGTTGGAAACTTGATGAATTCATAAGAATATATTTTACTTCTTGATGAACCAAACATTGACATTATCATAATATTTCCATGTTATAGAACAAATGAATGGAACCATATATTACAAATAATATTGAAATCACAAGAATTTTGGGTAATGAATGGATTGATTTTTTTCCAAATTTAACAACACAATTCACACTATCAAAACCTCAGACTGATCATTTAGAAATTAAAATCATATCAATCAAGTGTATGAAAAAAAGTATTCAAATATGGAATAATTTACGATTCAAGGAATGAAATGTTTTTAAAAAAAGTACACCAAAATAGTAGATAATATATTCATTGAAACTCTCTTGATATGTGTTTAGATTCCCTAAAATGAACACCCATAGTAAAACTAATCATTGAGAAGAGGAGAAACCTTAGTTATATCTCCTTCATCATAATTGTTCCCTTATAAAGAAATGGGCATCCAGAAACTCTAGGAAGAGGATAGAAATAGTATGGATTTCCAAAAAGGATGAAATTAATTAATTGGTCATTCTTTAAAATTGGGTTCCCATGGTTCCATATTATAGGCAAAGTTGAAGGTCAATTTGAAAACCATGATATCTAGAAACCACATGGTCTATAGGTTTATGTTACTAGACTATATTTTATCACATTTTAAAAAAATAAAATGATGTTTTCACACATATTCAATAACTTCACAAAATTATTTGATTCAATTGGAGAAGGAAAAAATGAGATATATATGAAATACAAAACCAATTTTTGACTCTGAGAATATTTGGTTCCCTAGATAGATTAGTTCACTTTGGCCATAAGATATGTAATAAGGATTGGGTTTCTTCTTAAGATTTGTAGAAAAATTATAACTAGTTACATTAAAATAATTTTAAACAATTTAAATTCACATATCATTTGAGAAATAAAAAATAGTGTAGAAGTGTTCATTGGATTCAATTCATTTTGGCCTATTTTTCTTATTCCTCTTTGTGGGATCTCTGAATCACCTAGACCTATAATGAAATCAATGAATCATGTAAAATTTTCAATTTAAAAATTAAAAACAAAAAATAAATTAATCAAACATAAAGTTTAATTTTTTTATTAAATTTTTACATTCTAATACAAAATATAGTTAACATAATGGTATAAGGATGAAAATGAATATTGTATCACCACATGATCAAGCTTTGAAATTTCTATTCTGTAGAGTTTGATCACACGTGATGAACATATGAATGTTCCAAACCTTTTACACAATTTCCTAGACCATTTTAGGACATATATGTTCTTCCAACTTCAACCTAGCATGATGTTGTTATGCACTTGTTCGAGTAAATGGTTTTATAGGGAGCCATTTAGATGATTGAGTGGAAACTGTTATTATTTGATAACTCAACCTGGGGAATATTTTGATCTCATACTGATTTTATATCAATTTAGCATGATATAAAAATATCCTCAATATTCTATGTAGTCCACTCAGAATGGCCATCATTTTGAGGGTGATAAGTCACATTGATGTTCAACCATGTTTTTAAAGTATGTTGGATACTCTTCCATAACATTGATGTAATTATTGAATAATAATGATATATAATAAATAGTCGTGATCCATGAATACCAACCACTAATATGATATATATATAATTGTGTGTCGATCATGTTATAATTTCTCTTTAATCCCAATGAAGTGAGAATTATTTGTTGGATGATCCACAATAACCTATAAAGAATTATTTCATCCTAATTTCTTCCGAAGTCTAGTGTCAATGTCCATGGCACTTTTTCACATTTCTATATAGGAATGGGTAATTGTAGAATCATCCCATTGTGATATTTCTTTTCTTTTGTTTCTTTAGGACATACAATAAATATTGATGTATACTCTTTGATCTTCAACATCATATTCTCCCTCCAACAACGATCTCGAATATCTTGATATATCAATGTGCTTCTTTGGTGTTTGGTGTAGGTTGAACTATTTAATTTATCCAATAGTTCCACCATAATCATAGAATTTTATGGAACCCATTTCCATGAACAAATATTACAAATCCTTCATCATTTACATTGTAATATGAGGATTTACCAATAATTATAGTTTGAACATTCTTATTAATTCCTATACCATCTCATGGAGCATCATTCACCCTCTCCAAAAGGAATGGATGAGTAATAACTTTTGAAAGTATTGATGATTTTCAACCATTTCTAATTTATTTATCCATAATTTTCAAATAAATGAAGATCACATCCTTATCAATTATCATCAATGATAGATTATACAGATCTTTTATAAATATATCATCTTCCACATTTTTTAATTCTTAGGATGGTTGTGAACTGAGTACTCATAGTACATGATTAGAACATACCATCATTATTTTCACATATTCATCTCTTTTTGTGAGAATATATTATTGAGGCCTTTCTAATCCATTTATTTTTCTAATTTTTCCCAAATACATAACTCATCAATTTTTTCCAACTAAAGATCGTTATATACAAATCATGATCAAATGTTGGGTATTTAAGTATGTGAAAATTAACTTTCCCTGAATAATTGTATATCAACTTATCATTTTTCGTTAACAAACATCCCAATACATTCATTGAATAATTGTTGAATACCATTAAAATTTTCATACTTCTGGGTAGTGTGAGTATATGTGTAGTGACAAGAGACTTCTCCCACTACTTGAAGATCCATTAAAATTCATCATTTCAATATAAAACATAACTCCCTTATGAGTAATAATAGTTAGAGAACATGACAATCAATATAAATTGATCATAAATTGATGATATTACCCAAGTAATCCAATAATACTATGAATATCGGTCATAAATGTTTACCTTGATCATCCTTTAATTTCTTCCATTTTTAAAGTGACCCCTAATATCAAATTTCTTATTATTATATTCCACAATAATGTGACTTCATTCAACCATAACTCACATTGTTTTTACAATTCATAAATTTTCTCCTTTTGTAATATTTTTAGACAATTTCTCATATGCTAATCATGATCCATATAATTTTTGTATAATATTTCAAAAAATATATACAAATACACAAAAATGATTGTCAATGTAATTTCTAAAGACTCTATTGTAATATATTCCATGAATATTTATGGATAATTAGCAATTAATAATGGAATTGGAAACAACAAATTGTGACCATACATTGTCTGGAAAAGTTTTTGGCGGATATCCTCCTTCTTCAGCCTATCTAAGAAACATCATTTGTAGAAAATAATCCTTAGTGAAGTATATCTCTCCTCATAGTTCATCAATCAAAGAAATAAATATTTAGAATATAATATTTTATCTTTATCTTGATCCTTTATATCTAAAAATAATCAATTCAATGGGGGCATTGACCTGTACATCTTCTTGATGAAGTGGAATGGTGCACACCATGGTGAAGCTCAATACCTTATGAACACATTATCCAGTGTATCATATAGTTTTTTCTTCATATCCATATATTTGACAATAAATTTTCTATATAGACTTTAGGGAAATGGTAAATTCTTGGGTATAATATCGGTTGAAAATTCATCCTCTCAACTAGTGGTATGACCATGAAATTCCTCATCAAACACATTAGAGTATTTACATTTAATGGCCATTTATTAATTGTTTATATAATCGTTATACCCAATCATATGTGATTTATCTGATTTCTCATTGTGTAATAATAACCATTCTTGAGATGCTAGTGGAAAATAAGATTCATCATCCTCCATTTCCTCTTATAGATCGAAGTGTGGTCAACATAACATAGAGTGATTTCTATGTAATATTAATTTATGTTTTCTCTATATAGTGAAAACCAATTCATGCTAATAGTTCTTCAAATTCCACTAATGGGAGTATGAAAAGGTAGTATGGGATGTTCATGCCACCATCTATGATGTGTTAGGAATTATATACTCATGATGCAATAATTTCCCTATTTATGGGTTTCACTTAAAACTCTTCTTATATAGTTTGTGGTGGTGTTTTAATATTTTCAAAAATAATTTGTGATATGAAGGAATGAGTGAACAAAAATAAAAAAGAATGTTATATATTCATTAATTAATAAATAGTGTACCTATCACCCCTTAATTATCAAGATTCATCTGTGCATTTGTGATGAAAAAAGTTCACACCACTTTCCTTCAAGTTTTTTGGTTGTCTCTGAAACACATTGTCTAAGTGCATTGGTTTTCAGTGTTACTTAGTTCTATGAACAAGAAGTAATGAAAACTTTTCTTAGGGAATATTGGATAATTCTTTTCCTCCAAAAAATTGTGGGATTCTCATTTTATCAATATCTATATAGGTCTCCTCCCTTCCACACATAAAGCAATTTCTCAACCCCTAGGTCAAGTTTCTCGGTGATTCATCTATGGATTTTTTAAGTGGTGTCTTTAAATTTTGTTTCAATGTTATATTTCTCTATCGGTAAAATACAGTTAAAATAAACTATATTCATCATATCCCTATTATACCCTTCATGTTTTACAATATCCATCTCGACATTGAAGGAAAATAAGATAATTTCCAAATAGCTATAAATTTCATGGATTGAGAGGGATTTTTGTAGACTTAATTTTTGCCTAATGAATAAGATGACAAACATGTATATAGTGTAATCAAGAATAAGGGGTGTATCATGTATGAATTGTTAATTTTTCCTCGTAATCCCTGATATATTAATCAAATATTTTTCATTATGGTAAAGAAGTCCCTTTCCATTTTAATTCATAGAGTGAAAGAAAAAAACTCATAGAAAAAAAATTTCCAGAATCCCTTACACTATATATCATCAATATCTTCCATAGGATTTGTATTCTTGATCAATGTGTAGCACTAATTAAATTATTCCTCTATATGATAAACATCCATAATCCTACTACAATCGTTGATGTAAAGAGAAAACACTCTTAAAGGAGTTGATTAATTGTTTTGTGATTAATTTATCATATGATCTATTGAATGTTTGATGTCTTAGTCACATAAAAATCTAAATTAAGTCTTTTAAATTTAATTGGATTATTTTTGCGCCCAAATTAATCAGGGACTCAATTCATAACCTAACTCTTCTAAGAGTGAAAATTTAAAGAGTTTTTTCTTCCTACTCAAATAAAGTTGGGCATCTCAATGGGGTAGTCATCACTTTGCTCATGATATTGATTGTTTACCTGATTCCTCTAATTTATATCATTTTCTAGAGTAAAAAAGAAATTTATGAATGATAATTTCAAGAGTAATAAATACATAGAATGGAATCCAAGTAATTTAAAGACCGACCTTATAAACATCATGTATTTCCTAAATTTATGCATTTATCTTATTCAATATCTGTTCTCCATGATCTATTTCCTAAAATATAAAATAATGACAATTTTTTATTCCCTTAATAATATTTAATAATGTGTTAATAAATTTACCAAATCATTTCTCCCATGAATGTCAAAAAATGTTTTTTATGGTCCATTTTCATGCACATGTTATTGGTCAAGAGTCGCTCAATGTGGCATTTTTGGGTTTGACACCAAATACAAATATTCTAGCACCAAATACATATATAATTTATAGAAAAGTATTTATTTTTCTTGAAAAATAATATAAACTATACATAAAAAAGATATAGATGTTTTCTTATACTTAATTCCACCCATATGGTTTTTTCTAGGGTTTTCTGTTCCAAAACCCAATGTAACTGAACCTTTCCAATGATATGAACCATGAAAACCCTCCTATTTATTACAGTTTAATTAAATATTTATTAAATAACATTAAAAATAATACAGTATTGATTATATATTTTCCTAGTGTGTTTGTTAATTAGGTATATTATACAATAAGATAAAACATTGAATACATTTCGTTTATTAAGAACCTCCTTAATATAAACATTTTGTTTATTTGTACCTAATACTGATGGGATAACATGTTACATGAATAAGAAAGGGGTTACCTATAAATATAATGGAATAAATATTGAATATCATAAATAAAATAATACATTTTATAAACAAGAAATGAGGAAACATATTAAGATATGCATTATAAATATAGTTCAAGAATAAAGAAAACATGGGAAATGAAGCAACATCTTAAGAAATGCATTATAAATATAGTTCAAGAATAAATTAAATTACATAATGATAACGAAATTACCATAAACAATTAGGATTAATCCCTTTCCAAACATCATGTATCTTAATTCTAAACATTTACCAATTCATTTGAGCATTATATAATTTATGGAGCACCTATAAATATCAATTCATTATAACTGTTATGTTTTCCACATAGATCATACAACATGGATTTATTTATTATGACATTAAATTTCACAATCAATGAAATAGTAATAAATATGAGTAACTACCATATCAAATGTGTATAATTTTATAAAGGATAACACCCTTTATAAGAAATGGATATGGTATTCACCACAAAATTGTTTCGGATGGAAAATTTATGGTGAAAATTGAGCAGCATAACAGCTCATGTAAAAACTCATAAATTGGGTTGAAAATTGAGAAAGGGTTATCTCGTAATTTTGAGACAAAATTTTATATTATTGGTACATGGATAGATATATCCCATCATTAGTAATTGGATGTTTAACGTATATGATAATAATGATACTTTTATAAAATGTAGATGGTATTGATCCCTTACCATAACAGTGTGACACCAAATTCAAGGGAGGGGATTAATGAAAGATTGGGAGCCCCATGGGAGGACACTATTGAGGGAAGGAAAGTGTAAGGATATGCTGCATATATTTATTTTGAAGATACTTGGGATCCTATGTGGTTATATAAACGAAATTAGTGTGGAATTATTTATTATTTATCAAACATATATTTTACACTATATATAATAATATTACTAAAACCAAAATAAATCCCATGGGGTTTTCCATGGTTTCAAAACAATTTCTCTGTTTATCAATATTATATCAAGTATAGGGATGAAAATAAAAAAAAAATTACCATTGATTATTGGAAGTGGTTAATATCTTAAAGAATGTATTTTAAAACTATAAAATATATTATTGGGTTTAGAGGATTCATGATGGCATTAAAAAATTAATCAAATATACTTAAATACACATTATTTTAAATGAAAATAATTTATTTTGTTGTTGATACCCATTAAACTATTTACTAAATAATTTTAGTTTGATTAAAATTTCATAATAAACACTGTATATTTATAAAATATTCAATTTTTACGTGAAAATTCGAATGTCTCAAACAATTATGAAAAAATCACCATTGGATAATTTATAAATTCTAATTTATAAAAATAATATGAATTTAATCAAAATATATTTAATAATTTTTGAATTCTTATTTTTAAATAATAACTTATATTTATTCACTATAGTTGGTTTTTTAACAATAACTATTCTAAAACACATTAAAATTAATATTGACTTCATAAAAACTATTTGATAATTTATATTTAATAATAATTATTTACTAATAATATTTTTTATAAATATATTTCTTAAAAAAAACACTAATCCATTAATTTAATCATCTTCGTTGAAATTGAATTCAAATTAAAGACACAATTTTGGTTCTATTGTATAAAAATCTAAATCATTTATAACGTAATGATAAGAAGAAAATATGAAAATAATTCCTTTTAAAATAAAATATAAAAATTAGTATAATTAAATTATTAATAAAAATAAATTTTATACACCAAAAACAACCATAAGTTTATGGGTCCGGATGATGCGACATTCATGTGATGTTTTGATGTACATGGTTTTTCTGTGACCTCGATGATCTTTAACATCACCCTTAAATGGTTTTTTAATTATTTATTTGTTTGATCTCTACGTGGGATTGGTCAAGGGAAAATCTAGGTGATATTATCTCTATAAGATTATCCAAAATATGGTATCATATGCTTATGATATTACTGGTCATGCTCATCAATTCTTTTTTCTGTGACAATTTGACTTGTTAAAACCCTATATTTATTCAAATAAAATGATGAATTTTAAATTACTATATCATCAATGGTAATGATTATTAATGGTGTTTTTAATCATATAGGATTTAACAAAACCATAGATGAACATTATTTCTTAAATTATAATACATATAAATGCATTTAATTAAATAACATGGGGAATTTTATTTATTATAGTTCAAGAAAATACAAGACACTACATCTTTTCCATACTAGGCCAAGGGTGGAAATATATTCCACATTAATAAAAAAATAAACCATCCATCTGCTTCCCACAATGGTTAAATTAGTACAATAATGACTAGAATAATCCAAAACAACATTTTCTATCCCATTAACCAATCTAAAATATATTTCTTTTATTTTATAAAATCATTACATTATGTTATAAAATAATATATGGAAATGGAGGGGTGGTGGTAGATATATAATCATGTAGTTCTGATGATATTAAGAACGAGTGCATCCACACACCTGAATTTGATCCCCTCGAGGGGGAATAACCCATGGTCATTAAAGGAACATGTTTTCATGCCTATTTTCACCTTGGATGAAAGGATATTCACTAGTGAATTTTTCTAATTCCATGAATGGATTATCTATGTGAATAAATTTTCAAATCATTATCATTTATTGATTGAGTATTTAATCTTCCAAGGAGTTTTCCCTATCTATTATAACTAATAAAAAATAAAAAATATAATTTGTTTTTTAGAACATCCAGGTAAATGTTATTCCAGGAAAACAACATGAGACTAAGTATTTTTCCCTTTTGAGTTAGTACCCACTACTAATAAAATAAGATAAGGAAAGAATCATTAACCCTTTGGTATCCCAAAAAAACCCCTACCCTTTATGAGACCCAAGTTTCCCGTGACAACGATATTCATCTTGATACCCAAGGGGTGTGGGTGTCAGCAAACTCATTTTCTCCATGCAACGCAGAGACATTGTGCTACCCTATCCAATTTTGATTTCCCCTATATGTGGGTTAGATACTCCCAAATTCATGTTCATTACCATAATCAAATATTTTCCCAGTTTCCTAACCAATATTCAACATGGTATGATAAAAATTAAAAAGAACCCCTCTGATACTACTATTTATTGCCTCGATCCGATTTATTACATCAGCATGAATAATTGTCTTGTCACAAGTCTTTAAAAATACTTCCCTGTATAATAGAGGCTACTAATTGGATGTGAGGTTCCATGATTGTATGGTTGGTTGACTATACCCTTTTGATCATTGTATCATATTGGTTATAATACATTAATAAATATCAAAATCATAATAACATAAAACAGATAAGTGAATGTAACAACATTGATTGTTAATATATATGGTGCCAAAAGTTAAACCATATGAAAAATGATGAGTATGTCACGGATATATAGAAAATGAATGAATAACTACATTCAATCATATGAAAAATCAGAAAAAATCAGAAATGTTTTCTCTAATAGATACACTATCCATGGATCAATCCCATAATCCCATCCCCCAATATGTAATCAATAAACTTTCCCAGATTGGGGGATTTCCTTTATCCCTACATGAATCAATTAAGTCATTTGATGTTAAAAATAGAATTTAGAATATGGTATAAGGATGAATTAGTGGGAAACCACCAATAGAGTATATAGAAATCAATTCCATAAATATAAATGTATATTTGAAAAGATATTGATATGGGGAGTGGAATAAAATTTGTGAAATAATAACCATATTGGAATCAACCTCTTTAGTGTATGTCCGACCAACCATACCTTCGTAAGATCATACAAGTCAGGTTTAATCAGTGGATCGAGAATAGGCTAGGGTATATAATTTATAACCAAGGTATCCAAGTATATGAAAACTACATAAATTGGGACCCATGGTGTAAAAATTGAGTTCAATCAGTAATGAAACGATATAAGGACCCATGTTAAAACCATGTTGTCCTTAACCTTATAATGTTGGGATAACTCCATGTACTCAATATTAATTCCTTACTATAAGGGTCCTAAATTAATTTAATTTATACAAAAATGGAATTCCACTTCATTATTTTATAACTTGTTCCATAGAAAATCACTATAGTAAATCATGGGCTAAACATGACTGGGGACTAAGGGAGGGATCCTAGGTGACTCTTTTCTGAGAACAAAAGCTAAATCTGAGCCCTATATCCTTGAAATTATAAATATTCCACGATGATTCATTTGAATCCTTAGTATCAAAACAATATATTCATGAATAAATAAGACATAGATCATATTCCATGGTGTATTTATCGCATTGGATCTATCCAAATGAATCTGGGTGGAATCATATGAGTGATCAAGGCATTCACTAGAGAATCTAGGTCTAACTCATGTATGACCCTTCCTATAATAATAAAAATATCTATACAATAATAGGAACCATACATTTAATATAATAACTGTGGGGCATGAGACAACCATGAAAACTCATTAACTTTATATAATTCATGTATTTATCAATTAATTCAATAATGAAGAAGGATATATAGCATTTCATACCATTAATCATTCTATTTCATTTTAATATGTGATGAGATAATCAAGCGTTCACAATGATAATGTGTCAATTTATCTATTTTACACTATTAGAAACCGGACCTATATTATCAGTTTTGGCCAAACCATTGGTATAATCATAATAAAATGACCTGATTACAGTAGTATGGCCAAGCCAATGGTATAGACACACTATACCATTGTATAGGAACCATAATATTTCCCTCTATCCATACGTTTTATTGAAATGTTTAATATAGGTGATTGATATAACAATGGTTTGGAAAAATGTCATTGGAATAACATCCATTTGAATAACATATAACAATGGGATGTCCAAATCCATTGGTATAGTTTCAAAGATGAAAAATAATTATACCAATGGTTTGGAATACGGTTGGTAGACTTTTTCAGATTTTAATGATTTATTTTATCAAAATTCATTAAATAGATCAAAAATTAATTTACTATCAAATTTACATATTCATATTTACCGAATAAGGTTTTGAAGAAAATATTAGATCTTATTGACTATGTCATTGAAATACAAATCAGATATGCATGGATCGAATCTTCTAGGGGATTATTTTCTGTAATTACTTATACCAATGATTTTAGAACAATTCATATAGCCTGCATATACAAATGGTTTCCCAAAACCATTGGTATATGTCTACACCATCATAGACAAGTCAATGGTCACCCAAACCATTTTTATAGCCTATAAAAATGGTTTTGGGGCTTATACAAATGGTCCCAAACCGTTGGTATAAGATTTATTTCCGATAATTTAAATTATTCTAATCATAAAAGTAAGACAATAAAAACAAACCAATGGGTTTATGGTAAGTTAACAAATATGTGATACATAGTCTTATGGATGGAACACTGAAGGAGTGGATTATGTTGAGTTCATTAACATGAATCATTAATAATACCTCCTAGTTGATTGTTTACGAACTAAATTAAACAAATAATTTAATTAATATTTATTTTAGTGGAAAAGTTTTGTGGAAGACGAAACATTGAAAAATGAAGAAAATTATAAATCAACAAAACTAGAAGGAACATTTGTGGTCTAAAAAATAATGGAATTATAGGAACACACATCATGAATTGTCCTCTAGTTTGGATTGAATTGTAAGAAACCAAAATAATTGACAAATACACTAAAAATATCGTATATTAGCTTGAACCAACAAAATATATAAGATGGATACATTAACCCAAAGAGAGTGGATGAGGATTAAAGTGCATACCGGTGGTGACCAAACATGATAGAAAAAACATGATTGTTAAAACAAACAAGAAGGAAACCCCAAATACTATATTTCACTCATATAGGATCTTCAATGGGAGAAAGGGTGATACAAGAGGGAATGAGGAGGAAAATGATTGGTAATTTTATAAGGGTGAAAGGGATAATAACCTTTTAACACAAAATTAAGAGGTCACATGGTTTTTCATGCACAATTAACCAAATGATGACCTAACCATGTGAATGTGACTATCAATGGAACTCTATAACACTACTATCAGAAAACGTTTTGAATAAATATTGTCCAACTATGCGGGTTCAATTCCTTTGTGGAACAAGGATTCAGATTGGTAACATTGTTTTCCAAACCATGTGTGTCACGTGTGGGTAACCTCCATAATAGTCCAATTTCTTTGGTCATTGCTATATATCATCATTCAAAAGGTTCTTCAAAACATTCTCTATATTATATTGGTCACATGGTTAGTAATACCGGGGAACCCACCATGAACGTCATAAAGTATTTCCAAGGATTGTGGATCTGGGCTACAAAAAGCCCCATATCTTCTAAAACACCACCATAAACATGTAGGAATATTTATTATAGTAAAAAAAAGTTTACAAATGACATGTAGATTGTACATACTTTGAAAAGAAAAGAGTGGTGTCACAACTCGATCTGATTCCACATCCTTATGCCTCTGGATTTTCATATCACATCACATCTATTATAATATATCGTATCCTTATGTACACATCCTATATCTCCTCACTACCCCCATTAAATCATTGATTTTAATAAGCAATCTCCACCACCACTCCACTGTATTCTCAATTTTTTTATTCCATATAATTTGTAATTTTTTCTAGAATCGTGTAATTTATAATTAGTAGAAATGATTGTGAGAATAATTTTGGATTATGATTCACATCCTCACATTATAAAATCATTAAAAATACATTGGGATTAATTCAATAAACTCATGGATAATAATTAATCCAAGCCTAGTCTATCATCAAAAAATCATTACAAATAGATTTTTAAATGAAAATAAAATTTTAATAAATATTTTATAAAATCATAATAAACTCTACTAATATGAATAATATATTAATTATATAAATTTTTATTTTAATTTCATAAAATAATAAATATATGAGTTCATGGTATACCAATGTATTATACTTATTATTCGATTTTAGGTTTTTGTGTTTATGTGTTACATTAAGTAGTATCATATTCAAATTCAATTATTAATTTTTTTTGCAAGTATGAATACCCCAAAATTCATAGGCATTTGACATGTTCCAATACCTTGTATTAGGAATCAATTTCTATATATTTTATAATAAAACATTAATAATTTTAATATATATAGTATCAATTGAATATTAGGTATCCTATCATGGACATATGAATTCTCCTTGATTAATAATTTTGTTATATTAATCTATTACATATTATAGGTTTTTATTACTCATTATTAATTAAATATTAATTAATTTATATTAATTTTTTACTTATTGTAGACAAATTAATAATTAACTATTAATTAGAAATTATAAATTCATTTTATATTAACCATTATTATTAATAATTATTAATTAAGTAGTTAACTTAATTATTACCTAATAATGATTATTAATTAATAAATAAATAGAAATTTATATTTATTAACTACTGAAAATTATTTAATTAATAATTATTTAATGTTAATTATAAACTTATAAAAATTTACTTATAATTAATAATTATTAAGTAGTTATTATTTTATCATTTATTTTGTTGGCTTAAGAACAATTTTAAGGGCACATTAACATGTAATTCTAAATTTTACATGAAAAATAATTGGGCCTCATAATACCGTTAACCCCCATTTATTTATAAATGTGACCAAAAATCATTTATATGCATTTTATCATTCAAGAAACTCAATCTATTAAAAAATAAGTTCAACAATACCTTCCAAAAATTAGCATATTAACTATTGTTTTCAAAAATAATTATATATGAATGTTTTTCATAAGAAACATGAAATTGAATTTATTGAATGAATATTATCGACATTACTTTTAAATTGGTACTTTGGGATGTACATGGTTTGGCATGTGGCACAAAATAAAATTATGTTTCCATTCAATGAAAAAAACATCATAACAAATACGATGAAGATAGTATCTCAAGCATATATAATGTTTTGATTATATTCTCATTTTTCTATAAAAATAGAAAAATTTCATGCACAACATTCCATTAAATTGCCTATTTAATATTTAAATAGATGAAATTAAAAATCCATCCATTTAAAATACATCATAAATCCCAAGGTAATCATAACATTTGATACTAATCTAAAATATATAGAATATTATTTAGGGTTGTTAACATTTCTAAATTAAATATTATTTCAATCACGAGTAGAAGTACGGAAATTTTCATGGAAAATAAAAAAATTTGGGTGATATATTTTCCAAAATTTTCAATCCATTAATTTATCCATAACAAAATGTATCAACCTAAAATTTCATTATGATAAAAATGGGAGGATTATAATTAGGTCATAATGAAATCATATGAAATTTTTATTATAAAGTTTAATTATCCTCATAAATATCCAAATTATATTAAAAAGTGTCATGAATACTCAAAAAAAATTATTTATATGATGAAATAGTCCCTTTTTGAAACATTTATACCAGATCCAACATCCAAATGACTTCATTTACCGCACTAACCACTTAAAATTCACTCAAATTAATATTGTAATAAAAAATACATTGCAATATGACAAGACCGTCAACATATATATGTTTGGCCTCATTATCTCTAAAATAATATACATTATCCAAAAATATTACAGAACATAATAACATTCGGTGACTTAATCATCAAATTAAGAAAACTAACCACAAATAAAAAAATTAAAATATTTTAATAATGTGTTAGCAGAACATTTATTATTAATTTAATGTAAAAATTAGAGCTCATATATATTCTTGAGGAATACAAAAAATATCCAATTCATTAAAAAATCATTGGAGATTTACTGTAATATAGGTAGTGAATTCTAACATACCAAAATTTATAAAAAAAATCATATTAACTAAACCAATTCCATTTGATTATGAATAAGTTCATAAAAATCAATTGTTTGTTTATAAAATTAAAAAATGTATCGATACTATATCATTGAAATCATATCAATGGCCACACCATCATTTAGAGAGTTATACTAACTCAGAACCACTTTGATTATCTAAATTAATTGTACTATTTAGTTTTCATAAATCGGGTGTTGTACACAATTCATTAAGAACAATAAAATTTAGAGAACTACATTAATATTATATACCATGTCTGAAACCTAATTAATATTTTAATCATTATAGAGATATATCACAAAAATGAATGAGAGTTAGAATCTTTCATCATCACAAATGGATGATACCTTTCTAAAAAATATTATTATAAAACACAAAATTATCATATTTTTCATCAATCATGGGATTCCACTTCCAAAAATAATATATAAATTACAATTACATGTTGAATCATTTATATGACACATATATGACCATGTTGAAAACCATATAGTGGGGACGGGGTGAATCAGGCATGTTCATGTTTTTAGTAGAAACAAAATTCTATTTGTTAATCTCAAAACCTCTTGGATTTTAATCCTTATAACATTGTAGGAAATAAATGAATCTATTTGTATTTTATAGTACCAAAAACATATATTATGTAGAGGGGTTGACAGAAATAATATCATATAAATTTTCAAATGGTTCAATACCGATGTGGGTAACTGAATCCTTACCATTTTAAAATTTGTTGAGTAAATAATAAACTATTTTAATTGAAAAAAAAATTATTAGGATGATATGGATCATCAGAAAAACTTTTTCAAACAATATTATAAATTATTTTTCATCAAATTACTCAAATAATAAGCCTCTACTATAAAAAAAGGGAATGGTTATGTATACTGCTTATACATTCTTTAACTAAAATTGTTCCTTATTCTTCTCCCTCCTGAATTTAGTCATAATATATTTTTATATTTAAATACATAAACATATATGTTATATATCATTAACTTATTTCAGACCCAATATGTTTCATAGGAATAACACTCACATTTTATTTACCTAATATTATTTTGTTTGTAATTCGTCATCTTCATCGATAACACAGACACTATTAGATATCGTCTTGTTGGGAACCATTCCCCCATTGAAAAATAGAAAATAATTACTTTTTTTATCTAGTAAATATTATCAAATACTCTTGTGAATAGGATATGATAATAACTTTTCTCATAGTATTTTAGATATCATAAATTATATATTAATAAGAAAACAACTTCTAGCAAAAAAGAATCATTAAATAATACACATTTATTGTTAACAACATTTCTAGTGCACTTATTTTTAACCAAAGATATATTACTAGAATTCTATAATTTATTTCTCCCCTTATTCAAAACATTACCAAATATGTTATTTTTTTATTCTATGTGAACAATGTTTTCATAAAATTTATAAAAAAATACACACATTACATATATATATATATGTGTATAAAAATTTCAAACCAAAGCATTTATTTAAAGGATTGAAACTCAATATTCATTATTAAGCATTCAGTGTTAGAAAATTACTATACATCTATCTTAGTTTCTATAAAACAATTGAAATGCCACATATCAACTTTATATTAGATTCAATAAATAGTAACTTGAGTTTTGATGGTTCATTATATATTGTTTTTGAATAATTGATATAATCATTTTTACCATTAAAAATTATAGTATATTAATATCCTCATTCAATATTACTCAATATATGTCTAGTTCAAGGTTGATAAGTATTAATGATGCCCTGGATTCATAATTATAATTGAAGAATAATTACACCTTCATTTCCTCATAATTAAATAATTTTGGATACTCCCCATTCCATTTATCATGGATTATCCCATTGCATATATGATGTTAAACATGTATTTATTTTAATTATTGAATTGAACACTAATATTGATTTTTATTTTATTTAAAAAATGAATGAAAACCTCTCTGATAATCCTAATATAATTTTATCTTCATCCGATTTTTGAAATATAACTAGGTTTTCCATCATATAAAACACTACAAATTTCATATGTGTTGGATCCTAATTCTAAAAATTGAAATTTTAATAATTTCAAATATTTATTTTAAGGACTTATGACGAGCTATCATATTTTTGAAAATATCATTAATAGTCATGTGTTTACACATATCCAATCCATTATATTGGGGACAATAATCATGGATTTTCCATCTCTAAATAGCTTTAAATCAAAATAATTTGAACATTCATTTTCTAATGAAGTCAAACTTCCATAAGATACATATGATGGGACAATTAATATGATAAATCTTATTTTATTATAATCACCTCAAAGACATAATTTAATCCTTTTAATTTTTATTATAATCATAAAAATATTATTTTTGTAGTAGTAAAATACATACCCTCACGATATAGCCATTTTTCATGAAGTCCAAAATGGAAATAATTATAAAGATATTTTAATAAGATTCATACTACACTAGGGATTCTACATAACTTTTAAAATACTAACCAGTCTTCTATATTGATATTTTTGGAATTATTATAATAATTCCATTATAGATGAACTCATCTATATGGTGTTTTGGCAGATAGAAAACTCAATATAGAGTATTTTAGTGAATATATATTCCCAATTAAATGTAGTTCCATTAAAATAAATATTTATTTATGTTGGGTCCCTTCAACCTTTACATAATTGTCTATATTCAAAATTGTAGCATCCATAATGACTTTTATGCCTTAGATAGGATCTTCAAGAAGATCCATGGAACTTATCCCACCGAATATGTGAGTGTTGGTTTCATAGGAAATACTATTTGTACAGTTATTTAATATATATTCATGGATTTTACTAATAATAAAATATCTTATTACAAAAATTTAATTCTTATTCATAAATTTTATTTAATAATTTTTTAAAGTATCTATCACATAAATGAAGTCATTACAGTACCCCACTATAATTATAATCCTAAAATTCGATGATGGAATTATAAAATATAGTTATATGGTTAGATAAAAATCTATTATCGGACACATATAGTGTAGTTGTCATGTGTGTGTTATCTTATGTAGATAATTCTACTTCTTATGATGACCACACATGTTAATCAATAATATTTGTGATTGTTAGAATAGATTCTCATGTTGCAAGTCCACATGTTTTGTTGTCATTTGATATTCCAATCTACAATTTTCTGTAATGGTCCTTAAAAATTAGGATTATAATTTATTCATATAAGGTATCCCATACAAAGAGTTTCTGATAAAGATCACCATGCCATATACATGGGGGAAATTAGGAATCATAAGTGCATCATGAATGGAATGCTATTAATGAATTAGTTGAGGAAGGTTTTGTCCATTCTATCATTCTTTTTGTTGTTATCCAATCTATTTGATATGAATAGAAACATCACATTTAATTCCATTTCCATGGTGAATCAAGGTGTTTATTTTAAATAAATAAATAAATAAATGTACAGTATATAGGTTGATGAAATGGACGTAAAACCCTCTTGATTAGTTATTGATACAATGAGACTTTATTAAATTGTGAGAATTAGTATTGTTTTCTCATTTTTGTGAAATTATGTCATTTCTCTTCAGTTACATGATAAGTTTCTAGATTTCGATTCTATAAATTATTCGATTCCACCTTATACCAATGATAATGAATCCCGGATGGTCACACACTATGACCTACTATTGATCTCGATTAAATTATATTGAATATAATTAATGGATAAAATATTATTCTCATGATATAGAAATAATTTTATTCACACATAATTTTTTACAAATATATTTTAATGGATAAAATAATTAATATATTTATTAGGGTCTTTTAATAAATTCTTGACATGTTAAAATGGACTAAGACTGTGTATGGTGAATAACATAAGTTAAAAATATATTTAAATAATATTTTTTATCATACAAGTTGTCGATCACCCAATAAACTATTATTATTATTATTATTATTATTATTAGGATATGGGTTTATAAAGTTTATTATATTATTTAACAACCATCATGAAATTTAATATAATTTCCTCCGAACACCTAATTCTATATATAAATGGTTATGTATATTTTGTATGGTAAATTTATATATTTATAATTGTTTTGTAGATAAATTTTCTCTCTCAAATTTCATTTTCTATCTCCCTCTCAAGAATGAGAAACATGATAGAGATTCCTTAAGGATTACTAGATAAGATATCAGCTTGAAAAATAAATGATTAATGATTATCCATTATTTAACCCATAAATCAGTAGGCATTTCTAAAAGATCAAAATATCTTGGGTTGATGAATGATATAAGGATTATAAACATTAATCAATTCAATGAAATAATTGTTACCTTAATGGGGTTTTTAAAATATGGACATTGTCATCAAAGAAATTATAATAAGGTAATTGAATCAATTCTTCTAGATGTAATTAAATTAATTATTAATTTAAAATTCATGATCCTCTATTGGGGTTTTGGGAAATTGAGTATGAAATTTTTTTATGCCACGATTTCTAACAGTGCGTTTTCTATGGCCAAGACCTCCAATAATAATTAGAGGGATTTCATTTTATACTTTTGAAATCAGTTATTTATTTTTAATATTAAGGTACAATCATGGATGAAACATTACATTCATATTATTTATTATTGAATATGAAATTAATTTACATTATTTATCTTATTA
This sequence comes from Viscum album, assembly GCA_963277665.1. Classification (NCBI taxonomy): domain Eukaryota; kingdom Viridiplantae; phylum Streptophyta; class Magnoliopsida; order Santalales; family Viscaceae; genus Viscum; species Viscum album. The sequence goes on from OY728140.1 coordinate 181,304,883, forward strand.
ATCCTCTTAGATTAATATTTAATAATAATAGAGGTCTGAGAATAGATAAATAATGACAAGAGATGTTATCAGGATGTGGTAATGTTTTCCCCTGAAAAGCATTGTTACCGTATGTGTATCCATAAAACATGCCTTACGCAAAACTAAACTATATATGAATGTTCAACATGATACATTGAATTTAAAATAGTTAATAAACATAGATAAATTATTACAGACCACGTATTGACCAAGCTAGTCTACCATATAGATTAATATATTAAAAACTATGTAGTTTAAATATAAATTCTATTTTATACCGAGGTTGACAATGAAATTCAAAAAATACATGTTTTAATTATTTGTGGTCAAAAAAAATGATAATGAAAACATAGATATTTTTTACATACATGGAATTTTATGCAGTTTAAATGGTGTTTTAACCCTTATTTCATGTGTTTGAAATACATGCCGCTCCATTTGGCGATTTATACAGACACATGAAAAATATGATACATGGCATGAAGATCATTTATAAATGTCATGTATTTGAAACTGAATAACTTTTCAAGTTATTTAGTGGGTTATACAATCACACAAAAAGAGTGATACATGGTGGGTATCTTTCATGTACACACTGTGTAGTTTATCCTATGTATACACTGAAGCCCAAAGATTGAAACCATGGTACATCGCAATTGAGATACACGACTTGTAACTCCTTTAGTGAGTCACCATTTAATGAGTCCCCATTTATAGAAATACTATTAGATGGGATACCATTGGAAAAATATATTTTTGAAACAAGCCATTATGACCTCCAAGAACACCTCTAATACTGGATTTTCACAGTGGACTAGGCCGTAGGGGTTGGGGAAATTACATTCATTATATTAAAAAAATATTTAATTTTTGTTTAAAAAACATTTATTTGTTAGTCAGTAAAAAATAAATATATTCTATTATTATATTTTGAGTTTTAATTTAAAATAAACTTGTTAATTAAAAAATGATAATAATAATTTAAATTATTTAATTTGAATCATTATATTAATATTTGATGATTTTTTTATAAAATTATGCAAAAATAATAATATTTTTATTTTTATTTATAATTAATATTTTAAGTGTTTTAATGAATTTATTTTCAATATAAATACTGAAATTAAAAGTTTTTGTATATTTAGTGATATATTTGAATTTACATTACAATTAAAATATAATATATTGAACTAAAATTGAATTCCATTTTTTTATCAATTTATGAATATAAAAATTATTTCATTATGGTTTTAAGTATAATGAATATTTAAAAAATAATTTTTTTAAAAAATTTATTATTTAATAGATCAATATTTATATTCATTCTTATTATTAGTTGGGTAATACAATTGAATTCCATTAATAAAGAGTAGTATAAATTAAAATAAATATTTTCAACCTAAGGTTAAATGTGTGTAAAAAAAGCTATAGAACACCTAATAAATAAATATAATGTGTAAAATTTATAATGATTCCTAAAATATAATTATATAAACTGAATAAACGAATCCATATTAGTTCTTGTTTTATTAAGACACCAAAATTAATTTCACAAAAAATTAATTTTAATTTTAATTTTACTTCTTCTTAAAATATATTTATATAAAAATTTATAGACAATTTTAGAAACAAAATAACAATCATTAAAATACATAATATACAAAAAATACCAGTTTTTACACTTGTAATTCAATTTTTATGAAGATAAATATTGTGAAAAAAATTTGGGAAACCTTTTAAAAAAGATATTGATTACAAATAAAATTTTACATCCTATAATATTATTTTAATATAATATGAAAAATAATATTATAGAAATATATGGAACATATATTAATTTTATAGTCAATAAAAATTTCAAATAACTTTATTTAAATAATTTAATATATTTTTTATGTTTTGATACATTTATAATTACTTATGAATGCTCAAGAGGTGCTTGCGTAACAAAGTTGTTAGGTCCACTAGGCTAGATACCTGGAGAGGGGGGGGGGGGGTGAATCGGGGTATGACAGATTAAAACGACTACCCCTTTTGATCTTGTTCTGCTGTTAGAAACAAACCATATTCTCTCTCCTTCCCGATGCAGAGTATGAACAAACCATAAAGCATGCACAGGACACAACGATTTTTACTTGGTTCACCCTCATTGGTCTATGTCCAAGGAGTATACACCGGTAGTGTTCCGATGTACCAATTCTACTATAAGCACACTATTGTTTACAAGTTCAAAGTGGACTCACTATCCCTCCTGGTTTACAACCACTCACAACTTGAGAACTCACTGCTCTCTCAACTAATGTGAGCTCACTCATCCTTCAGTAGATACACTCACATTTTATAGACCTGTAGGTATCTTCATTTTCATGAAAGAATACATCCTCAACTGTTGATAGATTCTTTGTTGAAGTTCAAATTTCATCCACTATTGAATACCCCTTTGCCCCTGAACACTGAGCAATTCCTTTGGAAAATACCTTTGAAAAGCACCCTACTTCGCGAGGCTCCCAATTTCACGAAGCTCAAACAAGCCTTCGCGAAGCCCCTACCTATTTGCGAAGTACTCTCGCGAAGCTCAATCATGTGAAATGCTAAGGTCGTCGCAGAGCTCCTGCCTCTTCGCAATGCACACTCATTAGACCACATGGCCTCGTGAAGTGCACTTCCATTCATGGGGCTAGATTAGCCACCACAAAGCACCTCTCTCGCGCGAAGAACACTACCTTCACGAACCACCTTCTTGAACCGAGAGCCAAATATTTTCTCTGAAAACTCTCTCTGCTTCTCTCGAGGGGGTCGACCTGTATTTATTGGCAATTCCACTGACCCTCGACCCTTCTCTGCGAAGTCAGCACCACGTCATCGCCAATCATGAAGGTCCGACATTTTCACCAAAATTCTATCTATATCATGAAGCACCATGGTAATTTTCCGATCGTAGAGCTCATCATAATTGTTGAACATCCCATTAATATTCTTTCATGCCTTCGTAGTGAAGCTCCCTCGCAAAGCCCTTCATTGTCGTGATATTCTTTAACTCTGTTGTTCGTGAAGCTTGACGTAATCGTGATGTATCACCATCAACATTATTATGGTCTTTGAGAAATCCAATCCATGAAGCCTCTCTTCACGATATTCATGCCTTTTCCATATTAAAATATGATCTTCATGGATATCCACTTTTCGCGATGCTCACCAAACTCCAAATTTTGGACCCCAAAAATTTGGCAAACACTGGGAAACGGCGCCACCTTGTACTGCTCTTTTGTACCACCTACATATCGTCTATTCCGTTGTCATCATTCTTTGTCAACATGGATTGTAAAAAACTTCTCTGGAACTTGAAAATTCACCATGGAAACCTATTTTTTCAACAAACACAATCAACCCAAAAATGCTGCAACGTTACCTTCAGCAATTGTTTCCCAACAATCTCTCCCTTTGTGTTTGTTGACAACTCTTCATAACTCTTCTCAGAAAGATTTTTGACACGTTGATACCTCACTGAGTCTCCTTCCAACCGCTACCAAAATTCGCCTCTTACGATTCTGATAGCGTTCAAGTATTCACTTAACACGTACTCTAAGCCCATATGAGCAATGCTCGGCGTGAGAAACAAGAGTAGTATGAAAAGATTATCAATGAATCACTTCATGTCAGACACCAATTGTCAATTCCAAACTGATACCAATTGAAAAATTGATACCTATTGTCGAACTACACTGATGCCAACTGGTGATAGCTGGAAACCATCTCTCACCATTCCAACATCATTGTTCTACTTTTATCACGATCCGCATCTATCGTGATATCTATTCTTTGATCGATCACTGGAAGCATCATCAGATTTAATATTCTCCCCCTATCTCATTGCACTCCCCATATCTGGCTACTCCACCGGTCAGATTCTCCTCATATCAATCATTATTTACCAAATTTCCACACTGTCTCCACCTTGAACATTCACTATTTTCTCCCCCTTTGTCAATGAACCCAAAGGTCACTCCTTTTCAGTCTGTAACATAGAAGAGAACACATATCAACAAATTAGGGAAAACACATCATACTTCATGGGTGTTCCACGACCACACTATTTCAAGTTAGGGGAGTCGATTGGACTCCCATAGCCAGTCAATGCCTCTCAAAAGCATCTTTGGGTAAGGCCTTCATCACAATGTCTACAAACTGCAGTTCTGTAGGCACATACTGCAACTTCACAATTCCTTGCTCAACCTTATCCATGATGAAATGATACTTTATCTAAAGGTTCTTTGTCCTTGAGTGATGGAAGATATTATTTATGAGATTTATAGAACTTGAGTTATCGCACTGGATTCTGATCGGAGACTGCACTTTTACGCATATATCATATAACTGATGCTTCATCCACAATAACTATGTGCAAGCTTGAGTGGCAGCAATGTACTCATCTTCTGTGGTGATCAATGAAATGAAATATTGCTTCTTTCTTATCCATGAAACACACAATATACCAAGATATAATGCAACTCCTGATGTTGACTTCTTATCATCTGCTGAACCGGCTGGATCTGCATCAGTATATCCCAATAATTCAAACTGAGATTTTCCATTATACATCAAGCCGAAGTCCATTGGGCACTTGATATACCGAATTATTCTTTTCACTGCATGAATGTGGCTTTTCTTGGGATTACTCTGATATCTCGCTGCTTGTCATGTGGAGAAAATAATGTATAGCCTTGTTGTAGTCATGTATAGAAAACTTCCAATGATTTTCCTATATTCTATGATATTAACTGCCTTTCCATCCTCATCTTTGGACAATTTCATCTGAGTTGCTACTGGAGTCTTCATCTATTTGGAATTTTCCATTCCAAATATTTTCAAAACCTCCTTGGCATATTGGGATTGTGAAATGAATGTTCCATTCCATCCTTGTTTCACCTATATACCAAGGAAAAATGTTAGCTCTCCAATCATTGACATTTCTAACTCACTTTTCATGAATTCAGAAAACTGTCTGGACTGAGCTTCATCTGATCCGCCAAATATTTTTTCATCGACATAAACCAGGACCATCATCCTTTGATTGCTATTGTTGTTGAAATAGAGATTGTAATCAACTCCACCGTGTTGAAAGCCAAGTTTCTTCAAATATTGATCTAGCCTTGAGTACCATGATCTTGGTGCTTGCTTCAACAAATATAGTGCTTTATTCAGCCGAAAAAAATTAATCTCATCTTCATGAATGAGAAAACCATTTGGATACTCAATGTACACCTATTCTTCCAGAAACCCATTTAGAAATGCAGATTGGACTTCCATTTGGAACACATTGAACTTTCGTTGCACTAAAATGGCTAGTAATAATCTGATTGTCTCCAGCTTTGCAACCGATGCAAATTTCTCATCAACATCTATTCCCTCGATCTGGGAGTACCCCTTGCACACTAGTCATGCTTTGTTCCGAATAACTGTGCCATCTTCATTCATCTTGTTATGATAGACCCATTTAGTCCCAATGACATTCTTATCTGCTGGCCTTGAAACAATCTCCCATGTCTGATTTTTCTCAATTTGATCAAGTTCTTCATTCATTGCCTGAAGCCATTTTTCATCTTGATCTACATTAGCGAAGCACTTCGGCTCAACCTGTGATAGTAGAGCTATATGCTACAGTGATTTCATTCTTCTTTTCTAAACTAGAGCCGACTAATCACCAATGATATTTTTCCTATCAATTTCTGCTCGAATCCTTGACTTTTGTGCTGATATGGACTTTACTTCCTCCTGTTCATCATCATTATCTTCCTCTGAATCAACATCATCCACTCCTGCTCCCCCTTCTTTGCTTTCTTCCTCATCACTCTAATCAGGAAATTTTTTACTGCACTGTTGAATAATCTCCTCATTTTCCACTATAGTGACATCATTTCTCTCAACTACTTTTCCCATCCTTTTATTAAAGCATTTATATGCATTAATTTTTCCTAAGTATCCAAGAAATATCCCCTCATCTCCTTATGATTCATATTTCCTATGTGTTTCCTTATTGAGGAAAAAATAATTACTTCCAAATATTTGAAATTAAATCACTGTTGGTTTCTTTCCATACCACATTTCATACGGAGTCTTTCCTTCCTTCAGACACAACAGAGCCCTGTTAGAATTGTAGACTGATGTCAAAACTTCTTGCTTTCAAAATTTCTCTAGTAGGTCTTTTTCAATGAGCATTGTTCTGGACATGTTGTTTATGATCTGATTTGTCCTTTCAACCACTCCATTCTGTTGGGGAGTTCTTACTGAAGAAACATGATGCTTATCCCATGTTTCTAGAGATAGTCTTCCACCTGACTGTTTTTGAATTCCGTACAATTATCAGTACGGAACTTCAGAATTTTCTGTCCAAGCATCCTTTTGCACTCCCTTCAGCACTATTTTAAAGAGCTGAACACATCTGACTTATGGGAAATAACAAATACCCATGCCATTCTGCTATAGTCATCAATGAAAAGAATATAGTTCCTCTTTATTTCAATTTCTCTTAGTGTGATAGGACCACAAACATTAGTATTCACCAATTCGAGCACTCTTGTTGACTTCTTTTCCTTTTCCTTATACATCTTTATGATGAGCTTCCCTTGTTGGCATGCATCACATGTGTGCGTACGATCACGTGATAGCTTAGTGATGTCTCTTTCTGAATCACACATTACCAAATCATCTAGGGATGGTTGGCATAGATGACCTGGTCATTTATGCCACAACTTGTTTTCTTCTTCTCTGGATAGAAAGCACATATCTTCTTCTCTACTTACCAGGTAGTGATTTCCCTATAGAACCACTTCCCAGTCTCTTCCTTTGACGATATTCACCATCTTAGTAAACCTTATAGAATGTCTTGAGTCACATTGTTGACTAACGCTGAGAAAAATGTGACTGAGATCTTCCACTACTAAGACATCAGCACATCTCATCTCTTTTCCCTCAAACATGGCCTTTCCTGATCTAATTATCTCCAGGACTTCATCATTTCCAAACTTGAAAACTCCTTCTTTGTCATATTGTATGCCTGTATAGAGATCCTTATTTCCCGTCATGTGAGATGTGTAGCTGCTTTCAAGGATCCACACACCAGAGCGATCTGATTCTTTAAGGGAAATTTCTGCCACAACTGCCTTCTCATCCTTTTTCTTCTTGGTCAATGCTTTTGCATTCATACTTGAGATGGATTGAGACTTCTGATCTTTATCATAGTATTATGGACCAGATTCATCTTGGAAATGTGGAAACCTATTTTGCATTTTCATCTCACCTATTGATTCATTAATCTGCTGCTAGCGAACATTTTTGTTCTGCTTTGCCACATCCCTCTATATGGTTGAAGTGCACTACCTAGCCATGTGCCTAAATCCTCCGCACCAAAAACAGCGCCCTTCGAAATATGTTCTAGAGAACCTTTTCCTGTTTGGATGCCACCTTTGTTCTTGTTCCCTTCGATATCTCTTTTCTATGGAACACACATACTGTGAATGTCCCATTTTACCACAAAAATAACACCTAATATAAGGTGAATTTCATCATGTTACATAAACACTGTTGTTTCCCTTTGGGATATATGAATATTCTGATTTTTCCCTGTGCCCAAATCCACCATCAGTCACGGAGTGGGTTCTTACGGTCTGACCTCAACTTTTACAGCTTTCTGTTTTTGATCAAGCCCCCCATCAGTCTTAACATCTGAACAATGTTGATTGTTCTTTTTTGATGAACCACTATTATCAACTTTCAGCTTCTTAGTTTTCTGAGTGATTTTCTTTCTTGGTGACCCAGTAGGAGTCAAGAGTTTTTCATGATCTTTAACCATTTTCCGCAAACCATCAACTTCTCCTTCAAGTTCATCAATATGCGTGATTTGATCTTTCCTTGTGTTATTTAAGCTATCAATCTCCCTTTTATGTTCTTCAATTTTTATTTTATACTCACTAACTAATTCTGATTCCTCAGGTATTGATGAATTGAGTTTCTTGAATTCTTCCATCAACTCAAACTTCTCTTCTTCCTGTTGCTGCATATAGATTTTGGTGTCATGAACAACTTTGTTTGATTTATTTGTTTTGTATCTCCATACATCTATATATTTAAGATAATCCTCTAACTATTCTTGCATATCAACTCTTCCATCATCTTCTTCGTCTTATTCATCAGCTTCAATTTCATTCTTATACTGAGAACTACTGACAACTGTCACCATAGAAGTTTCTCCTAGGTCTTTGCAGTTCTCTATCTCTTCAACCTCCTCAACCTCAGACTCGCATGAACTGTCATATTCTTTTGAAATAAGTTTATTTTTCTTAATTAAATTTCCCTTGAATTGTTTCTTTACATTCCTTTAGGTTGGAAACTTCTTCTTGGGAAATTCTATTTCATCGATGTCATCATCCTCTTGGAATTTTTTAGGGCACATTGCCCCAAGATAGCCAACCTTTCCACATTGAAAACAAGAAAGTGGAATCTTCCCTTTAAACTTTCCTTTTCCTCTTTGAAGGTTTGAGGAGAGGAATGACATCACCTTATCTGTCTCTTCTTCTTCCTGAGAGTCTTAAATGGTGAGATTCTTCATGGACATAAATGCCACCTATTTGGATTTCCCCTTTTCTACATAATCTTTATAATCATTTCTCATTTCATATGCAACAAGGGTGCTGTGCAGGTTATCCAGTGTCAGCTCTTTCAGGTCTTTATCATCCAAAACTGAAACTTTAAGATTGAACTGAGGTGGAAGCTTCCTCAAGATACGCTTCACAATAGTTATGTCTTCAATAACTTTTCCAAGACCTCGTATGTCCTCTACAACAGCATTTACCCTGTCAAAGAATGAATCAATAGATTCATTAGGCTTCATCCTCAGGTCTTCATAATTATTCCACAACACTTGCAACTTCACTTTTCTGACCTTTGTATCAACTTAATATTTGTTCATCAACTTTTCCCATATAGAATGTGATGTTTTTCATGACATCACCTTTGAATATATAGAATTGGATAGGGCTCCCCCTAGAGAATTTATTCCCTTTGCATCAGCATTCAATTATCTTCGCTCAGCTTTTGATAAAGCGCCAATATTAACATCAGTAGTGATACCATGCATTGCTGCTATAAACACATCTATTCCTAATGATCAGAAGTAGTGTTGCATCTGATTCTTCCATAGATGGAAATTGTTCCCATCGAAGATAAGAATCCCTTTATGATTAGTGACATCCATTTGAGAGAGAAACACTGATATTAACCATTTCCTCTGATTCCAATTGTTATGTCCACTAGCTAGATACCCTGAGGGGGGGGGGGGTGAATTAAGGTATGATAGAATAAAACGATTACCCCTTTTTATCTTATTCGGCTGTTAGACAAAACCCTATTCTCTCTCCTTCCCTATACAAAGTATGAACAAACATTAAAGCATGCACAGGACACAACTATTTTTACTTGGTTCACCCTAACTGGGCTACGTCCAAGGAGCATACACCGACAGTTTTCCGATGTACCAATTACACTATAAGAGCACTGCTGTTCAGAAGTTCGAAGTGGACTCACTATCCCTCCTGGTTTACAACCACTCACAACTTGAGAACTCACTACTCTCTCAACTGAAGTGAGCTCGCTAATCTTTCAAAAGATCCACTTACAGTTTATAGACCTATAGGTCTCTTCATTTTCATGAAAGAATACATCCTCAACTATTGATATATGATCTTTTGAGGTTCATAGTTCATCCACTGATGAATACCCCATTTCCCCTGAACACTGAGAAATTCCTTTGGAAAATACCTTCTCAAAGCATCATACATTGCGAGGCTCCCAATTTCGCGAATCTCAAACAAGACATTACGAAGCCCCTGCCTTTTCGCGAAGCACTCTCGTGAAGCTTAAGTCAGCACAATTCTAAGGTCGTCGCGGAGCCCCTACCTCTTCGCGAATCACACTCCTTAGAGCACACGGCCTCGCAAAGCACACTTCCTTTCACTGAGCTAGATTAGCCACCGCAAAGAACCTCTCTCTCGCGAATAACACTGCCTTCCCGAACCACCTTCGCGAACCGAGAGCAAAAGTTTTTCTCCAAATACTCTCTCTACTTCTCTCGAGGGGGTCGACCTGTATTTATAGGCAATTCCACCAACCCTCGACCCTTCCGCACGAAGTCCTTCACCACCGCAAAGCACCTCTCTCTCACGAAGAACAATGCCTTCACGAACCACCTTCGCGAACCGAGAGCAAAATATTTTCTCTGAAAACACTCTCTGCTTCTCTCGAGGGGGTCGACGTTAATTTATAGGCAATTCCACCGACCGTAGACCCTCGACCCTTCCCTCGCGAATACCTTCACCGCCGCGATGTGCTTCAACTCTTCCGTTCGTGAAGCTTGACATAATCGCGATGTATCACCATCAAAATTCTTCTGGTCTTTGCGAAATCAAATCCATGAAGCCTATATTCGCAAAATTCATGCCTTTTCCATATAAAAATATGATCTTCCTGGATATCCACTTTCCACGATGCTCACCAAACTCCAAATTTTGGACCCCAAAAATTTGGCAAACACTGGGAAACGACACCACCTTGTACTGCTCTTTTGTACCGCCTCCAGATCATCCATTCCTTTTTCATCATTCCTTGTCAACATGGATTGTAAAAAACATCTCTAGAACTCGATAATTCACCATGGAAACCTTCTTTTTCAACAAACACAATCAACCCAAAAATGCTATAATGTTACCTTGAGGGATTTTTTTCCGACAAAAGTAAATGTCATAAATGGTGACCTAGTGACATGTTTCTTAATTTTAAGTGTTTATAAAATTTTGGGAGATAAATATGATTTTAAATAATGGATGAAAACAGTTATAAATCAGATACAATAATTGTCTAGACCTTTTTGAAGTCAAATTACAAGGTTTATAATAAAACATAGGAAAAAACATTAGTTAAAAATGAAGTATACATTAATAAAAAAAATCATAAAATCAATTATTTAATCTTATATATATGATTAAGACCTTAAAATATCATTGGAATTCATTTTATAAGAATGCTTCAACTTAATAATTTCTCTATTAAAACGTAAAATTTATTTTTTGGGTCCACCATCAAAACATGTCTATAAATAAGTGTTTTAAAATCTCTTTAAATTCCATTATTTTTTTAATTTATATCATTTACAATCTCTATATACCCTAAAATTTTTTTTCATTTTATTTCAAACACCCATCATGAGTAATGTTTTAACCAAAAAACTCAATCAAAGTAGTTCTTTAAGAGATCAAAGTTTTTTTAATTTATCTTTTTTTTCAATTTAATTCAAATATCAATTTTTCTATTTTCGTAATGATATATTATAACTATAAGATATATAATTCCAAATAACACAGTATAATAATAATTTTCTATTTCAAATAATTTAATTCAAAGAATCATTAGCTATATTATACGGATCATTTTTATTAGATTTCAGTTTCTCTTCCATTTTATGGTCTATTTCTTCACATTCCTTTTATTTAATTTTAATAAACTTCTATGTATGATATTTCTCTTACGTATTGTTAATTAAAAGTAATTTAATTTATATTAATTTCATGAAGTGCTAGAAGTATATCACATTTTGTATAGTTATTTATGTTACAAATAAATAATTTTGGGATGAATATGTCTCCATAAAGGGATTATAATAATTTATTTATTTCTCAATATTATTATTTTTCATTATCATGATTTTTTGTGGTTGGATGTAGATGAACATTATGTATTATTTTATATATATATTTATATTCTAATATTAGATATGTATCATCACCACAAATTATAGATATACAAAAATACATGTTTAACATTATAAACATAAATTTTCAAAATATTAAAATTAATATTAATCATATATAAGTGATAGAATTTAAAAAATAAATGAAAAGTAAAAGATATTGAAAATATTACCCAAAAATAATTATTTCATATGTACATTTTATCTCTTAATAGGTGTTAACACAAAATTTCATAAGGATGTAATTTTATGCTACTATAACTATTGAACTTCAATAACCAAATACAGTATACCATGAAAATCAAATTTAATTTGAATATTATATTAAATAATTTCAAATAACTATATATAATTAATTATTTAATGTATACCTAATATTTAAAAAAAATACTTAGTAATAATTTTATTTATATCAGGAAAGACACCTGGAAGCACCTTTGAAATATATAAGGGGATATTTTAAATAGTTACATTAAATATTTTAATGTCATTACCTAAAATCATTCTCCAGTGTTTTATAGGATGTTTCATTTTATTATTATTATTTATGTTTTCCAGTATTTTATGCTTCACATTCTATACTCTCAACAAGGTATCAGTTAAACTATTTCATGTAATTAATTGTGTTTAACATTAATTATTAATTTTAATGGTTGGAAATATGATACTATATGTTTTTCATCATGATATGGTAAGTATAAATTTTAGAGGACGAAATTTGATCCTATAATATAGCCCATAATGAATTTTTAATGATTTTTTATCTACATATGTTATATTTGAATTAACATTTTATGTTATTCTAATACTAGTGATTATGAGTGAATATAAGTGATAAAAATATAACTTCTAAATTAACCATCCTACATATTCTATTGATGTTTTTCATGATTCTGTATTTATTTTATAGAACCCTATTTGAGTAGAAAATTTAATTTCCTGATTTAATAATATTTACAATCTTACAATATTTCAACAATTATCATTTAAAATAAAACATATTTAATTTGTTTTCATGTATTTAAATATACTATCATGTTTTATTTTCATTATAAATTAATTGTAATTATTATTATGTATCGTGTTTTAAAATTATATTTTATAGGGTTCAAAAATGAATGAAAATATTAACTTACTCAATGTTCTAGTTATATATATTTTTCATGAACGAGTCTATTATATATTTAAATAACCTATTATTTTGTAAAAATGAACTCTTGGTGAAATTTGGGAGTCCTGTTATATAATATATATTTCAAATACAATAAAACATTTATCCTAAAGGCCTCCATATTGTAATTATAATATAATTATATAAAAACAAATGACTCTAGAGTGAAAATGATTATTCGATTATATTTCCTTTGAAAACATTTTATGTTGTATTGTTTATTCACATATACTATTCATTGGATAATTTCATTCAAAATTATAAAAATTTAAACATTTTTAGCTATTAAGTGATATGTTGGGAAAATAATTACATATCCCCTAAATTTATTGGTATGTCTATGGTGGAAAAATAGCTAGGGGATTTATTCTTTTTCTACTAATTTATGGATGATGTATTCACCAAGGAATTCATAGTATGGTTATGATGTCTGGTAATATGTATTATATCCCTAAATAAATATTTATTATTACTCATGTGATCATTTATTTATATATTTATTTTATCACAAGATATATCAGGCTTTGTTTATAGCTATAAAATATTACTTGGTTATCTATTACTACAATATTTCAAAAATCTTATTAATTTGATATTAATTTATTGAACATGTTACCCCTTAATAAGTATCTAAGAACACTGATTTCAATTGCTTCTCATTTTCCCCGAGAAACAAAAAAGAATCATATTAATGATTTAAGGATAATAAATGGAGGTATAATAATATTTATGTTTTTTAAAATTATATTATCCATGTAAATAAGTAATTATCCCTTGGGAAATTATATAAATTTTTATATAAATAATATACTTATTTATTTAAATTTATAATAAAAAATGATTGATTATATATAATATATATAATTTATTTTTTTATTAATAAATAAATTAGTATATTTTTTTATAAATATAAATTATTGTATGAATAAAAAATATTTCAACACCTACAATTAATATATATATTTCCATCATTAACTAACCAATTATGTTGGTGTAAGATATTATAATATTTTCACTGTACTATGGAATTTGACTTCATTTATAATGATTATCCTTTCGCATATGTGAGATAACAATTTTCCCAAAGTAAGGTGAAATAATGCTTGATTGTTTTATTAGGAATAAATGCCAATAATTCAGTGGAATAAAAAACCATTAATGGAAACGCAGAGAGTAAATAATCTAGATACTATATTCCTTTAATTGGTATATTGTAAAGGGGTGAGGTTATCATAGATATATAGTTTCAATGAGGGTGTTTATTAATGGTGGTTATTTAATCAATGAAATAATATGGTACAACATATTGAAAATATGTTATTGAATGATTTAATGAATTATATGTTGAAAAATATTTTTCTCACGTGAAAAATGATCATATAAAATTGAAGTTCATACTTTTAAGATACACGAACATATAAAATATTAGTGATTGTGAGTTTAACATTACTAGAAATTAAATACATGTTATAGACTATGTATGAAATTAGGAAAATAAAATTGAATTGTATATTACTAAGATAAACACATAGATTTGAAATTAATTAACCATTTTACACATATAATGAAATAGTGATAGCATATATAAATATAGAGAAATAGATTTATAATTATTCAATTTTTAGGGGGAAAATTATAATTATATGATCTTTGACTAATAAAATTAAAAAAAATAAAAGGGAGGAATAGAGTTTCCTACATGTAATAATTATGGAAGGAAAACCCATTGGATTACATTATGGGAATGAGGTATTAATTACTATTACAATGATAAAGGGGATCAATATCATGATTGAAAATGATATAGGTAATATATCTATGTTAAAAATATTCTATTAAACAAATACGAGGAAATATTCTAATCATTCCCCCTTGACCCAAAGGAACTCACCTCAAAAGAGAATCAGGGGGAACATGTAGGTTTATAAAATTAACATATATGAATTTGAAGTCCCAAACAATATCATAGAATGTAAAATAATCATAAAATCAATTTTAACTATTACATTTCACGATACTAGAACTGTGCAATCTTTTATATTGGGAAATGTTTCGTAGAATATTGAATCATCACCTAATACATTGTAAAATGAGTATTTTGTTAAAAATAAATGCATAAATTTTATTACAATAAATATACATGGATATCCTATTTAAAATAAATAGTTGTTTTCTTATTTAAAGACTTATTATTATAACAATAGTTGACGTTTAAATAATTTTTTGGATACATATATGGACCAAGATATTACAATTTTTGGAAGAGTAATGGATTATGTGTTTCTAGATGAGATATTATGATGCCTGATTAATGTAAAGATCAATGTTTAGTTGATTATTTAAGTTAGAATATCAGATAACATAATGATAAAATTCAATAAATTTAATAGAATAATATCATATAAATATAAGATGTGCTGGTTTTTGGAGATTACATTGATGTATTCTCTAAGAAATTTCCTAGATGTCCACCAATTCATGAAGTTATATATTTTAATGATCAAAATTATTATGTGAAGATCGTATCATTTAAAACATATAGAATAGATTTTGTTGAATTTTATAGAATGCATATGAATATATGAGATTCAGGTTATAAATAAATTTGATACCCTAGTGCCTCACTGTTATTACCAATTGGGTTTTGGTTTCACATTATTTCCATATAATGAAATGTGTTTATTGGTGGAAAGGATGATCCTTGAAAAATTTTTGTGGAAATATGAGCTGAAATTGTATTTCATTCTTGACAAATAATAAAATTATATTAGTATACTATCATTCAATAATGAAAAATTAGAAATGGGTATTCAGTGTTACTACATAGAGACCATGGCTGCATAGAATCAAAGATTAGTCTTTGAATAATAATTGATGTACTCATATTCATGGATATATGAAAAAAAAATTATATAAGTGGATATCCTGTTTTTAACATAATGGAATGAGTTATATGTGGGTATTCATTGAAAAACTCAATGATTTTTCAGTAATAATGGTCAAAGCTAGAAATAATGCAATATAAGTGTGCTGAAGCTATGGATAATACACCAATGTGGTTATGATATCAGGAAGGACATTTTGAGAAGTTTGAGAAAGACTGTAGATGATTTTAAGAATTTCAAAAATAATTTATATGAAGTTCATATTTTGGAATCAAGATAGAAAAAGGTGGAATGATGGATTTTATAACTTTTGTGTGTTCCTTATAATATATTTATGCGTTTTATTTAGGGTCAGGATTCACTAATATTGAATAAATGAATCTGAAGGATCATCATAATTATGAGTAATAATTCTATATATAGCATAACCCTTTCTAAATATTTTGACATCAAAGAATAATTCTTCTAATAATATTCCATTACTATAAGTCATCAAGACATATTTAAATTTAAAATAACATTATAATTGAATAAAGTATATAGATGAGTTGTATGTCACAATATAAAGTTCCACATTGAATTTAAACATGATGAAAGCAATGAGGTGATTTTAAAAGCGATTAAAGAAGTATATTTCAGGGATCATTTCAAATATGTAAATAACATAAGAATTAGGATATTCCAAAGGAATCATTAAAAAAATTGAATGATATCTCAATGATGATTTCACTTACTACTAACTATCAATGAGATTTCAAATATGAGTGGAAACTATGTAGGGAAATATTTAATTGTGTAAATTAGAATGTAAGAGAAAAATACATATATATTTAATATTGAGTTCACTTGAATATAATGTGAAATATAGATCTAAGAACCTAAAAATCTATATCATAGAGAGTGACAAAGTTTATGTCAAGAACTATTGAATAAGATGGAAATATAATATTCACCCAAACTGTTTATGATTATAAGGTAGATCCAAATCATTCTTCAACCAGAAGAATTATTGAGACTTCAACTACTGCTTAATTTCAGAACCATGTACATGAGAGGAATTAATATTGTTGGTTTTAAGGGATATCATACATCCATGTTATATATAAGAACCCAATTAGAAGACATAGACCATTCTTACTATTGATTGACACCATGGATGCCATGAAATAGATACTTGGTGAAATAATAAATAGAGGTTGGGTTGTGTTTAACCATCTGAAGGAAATAATTGATATTTAGAGAGCATAATGGAATACATTTTATAATATGGTAATTGGATAGTGTGTATATTTAATGAAACTATTCTCTCCATATAATACTTTTTCATATTTTAGAAAATGTTTCTAAAGCTAGGGGATGAGTTAGTATAGAATCTTTATTCTCAAAGATCCTTGGTGTCGTGATATTAAAAATATTCAAAATATTAAACCATACATTGTTGGTTTCATGATATAATAAAATAAATTTTTATTATACTCTCATATGGTAAAATCAATACTGATTTTGAATTCATAATATTGGTTTTACCCTATTCCCAACATAATAATTTTGTGTGTCAGATGTTCAGTTAAAAAGTTTTCATACG
Organism: Viscum album; assembly: GCA_963277665.1. NCBI lineage: Eukaryota > Viridiplantae > Streptophyta > Magnoliopsida > Santalales > Viscaceae > Viscum > Viscum album. Next base: position 181,322,342 of record OY728140.1, read on the forward strand.
TAGATCAATAACATTTTTTTATTTATTTCACTATAACTATCCTATTATATTCAAAACAATTATGGGATAATACATGGATTATTTTAAAAACCCAAATGATTCATGATAAACAATGGGTGGGTGTGTTTTGGAATTGGCATTTCGTGGTCCAACAGATTATTACTACTAGGATTTTCTACAATGGCAGAGTTTTTTATCACACCAGTAACAGCTACATGGAATCATTATATATAATTTTTAGATCCCAAATCATGTAATGTTATTTTATTTTTCCTTAATATATTTATCTAATTTGATACATGAGATATTCAATGTAAAATCATTGATTTGAAAATCGATGGTTGATTTGTGGGTTATTTTTTCAATTCTTGGTTTTGGGAATTGAAATGTTTGGATTATATGATATTAATTTGCCATTTTAACAAAAATATATTAAGTATATTTCAAAATATGGTTCTGGTTTGTTAGTCATGTTTTTTTTGTGAATTTATATCTTTGTTCTATTCATATTCATCATTTGTAATGTTTAGATAAACAATTCAGCAAACACCCAATATGATATCATTGAAAAACAATTATTTGATGAAACATAACAATAATGATTTTTTGATATTGATATAGATGGAAATAATGAGGTTCGGTGATGACCATGGGTGACTAAGGTTCAGATTATTGACCCAACATTCACAACATTTATTTTTTGTATTTTTTTATGGTGGAGGATGTCCACGAGGATATTGAGTATCAAAAATATGATTATTGGAATCATATAAATAATTCAGTTCCATAGTTTGGAGAACAATAGGTGGGTTTTATAGAGGAATCATATGATATTGATATGTTAGTTGAATATATAGAGAAATATATATTTTATATTGAAATTCATACTCTTTTGTGTGTACTCTATAAGAACACATGCAATATAGTCCCCACTTGTGTGGATTTTAGGGTATCTAGAAAGCGATTAAAATCATATTACATATTTGTGGGTCCAAAAATCATGTAACCATGTCTATATGTATTGTATTTTATAGGTAGTATACACATTTTATTCCATTTGTATCTATATTCATTTTATATTAGATCACATATCGGGAATAATCTAATAAATGTATCAGTTTGTATAGGTATTACACCCCCAACAATTTCATATAGACTCATATGTCATGTGTGGAAGGGAGCATGTAGAATACATTGGGTTGTAATCATACATGACCAATATTCATTGGAATTCCTAGAGTACATGTGCACATGAGATTCTCACGGGGTAGACCAGGAATCAAGTTAAGTCCATAGCCGGCCTCTACAGAACATGTACCTGCAATGGAAACACCATATATATGGAGGAAGATATTTTATGTGAAATAATAAGACATAATTATTATTATTATACTCAATGATACATCACATGTACCATGTTGGGCACTACATGTACTCTTTTCATGGAATGTTGGATTCCCTAATCTTCTACGCTATGACTCACCATCTACGGGAATTTAGTTTACACTCATGAGTAGCCTAATAGTTGTATTGTTCTTTTTATAAAATAAGGTTGGAAATTATTATTAGATATATTAAAATATTTTTTATGAGTATGACAATTCCTTAATTATTTCTCAGTCGGTCATAGTGATAAAGTGTTGTCATTAGAGTGTTGTCGGGAATAGTATGCCCATTACTCTCTCCAAGGAATGGGTCTGCCAAATAAATAATATAGGTAGAGATGGATATAATACACACTAGTTTTAAGACCTCAATATATGGATTGAGAAACTCCAATGATAAATTAATATTGCAGTTCATGTCCTCAATACGAGTTTTTTACCCCTCAGTAATAGAGAATAGTAGCGACCAACGAGCCCCATCAATTTGATTATATAGATATTATGAGATATTCTTGGATTAGAAATAGATCCACTATAACTATGAAATGAAAAGTAAAATATAAACTCAACTTCTCTTTATCTTATGTGGTAACATAGATTATATTTTGTAGATAGTCCCCCATCAGCTGTCAAGATCTGTATAAATGTACGGGTTATTCGCATGATTCTTAGCATGGTTTTCAGGCTTCTAGGTATCGATGATGGACCTTTAGAGATTTAGGTAGAATAATAATTCCTATTTTCGGTTTGGATATAGATATCCCATTAATATTATAGTTTTGACCTAATAATGGCAATATTATGGTTTTTTATGACTGTTGTAACTATATTCCGATTTACATACCTCATGTTGAAAAGATGACTACACTATCATTGATTTAGTTTGTTAGGTTATTTCAGGATGTACTATTAGATATTATTATGCTCAACCGAACATGGTTTTGTAATATAAATGTAATTTATTATGTATATGAAATTATTTTAAACATATTATTAAGTGTTTCAGGAGTTGTTTGGGCTTATATGGATCTTCTATGTGCTAGATGACCCTCCGACTCATCATGGAGTTACATTTGGGTATCTTCCCCTGGTGTCTGTATGTAAGAAAATTTTTTAGTTTTTTTTGGTATTGTATCTGGATTTTTAATTTTTATATACTTATTTGTATATTATTTTGGGATATATTTGTAATTCATTCATTATAGTTTTTGATGTTTATTTTTCTACATTGCATTGGTGTATGGAGTTGTGTGCATGTGTAAAGTTACCATAATATAAGGCCACCATTGTGTGAGATATTCCTACCAGACTCTAGACATTATTAATTGGAAAATGAAAAGTGGGGTTTATTCTTCACACTATACATAATTCTTGGTAGGAATACACTGGTGGGTCAGGTCATTAAAGAGGGATATTTTAGAAGTTCATCCATGGAGTAAAGAATTTTTTACTAGTTTTATGACTATAGTTTTGGAACTAGAGAACCATTATTATAGTGTCTTGGGTTTTCAAATAGGGAAATTGAACCCTTTTTTGGTGTGTAATCCAATGTATATTTTCCATAGAATATTGATAATTTGCCTTTTGAAATGAAACATATAGGTTCTTGTTATAGAGAAAACAGTAGTTAATGAATCATATAAGAGCAGTTTCTAAATTCAATGTATGTTTCATCATTATCCAAGTATATAATCATTGATCATGGTACGTGTTGATAATCATCAAAACTCCAATGTGAAAATACCTAGCTTGGATTCTGAGAAAGATTCTAGGTGATGGTCAGTTGAGTGATAATGCCTCATTTAATGGGCACATTGATGATATTTTTTCATCCAAAGGGAATAATGTAGTGCAACCATTTATTTAGAAGTGCATAGATCCACCTCTAGTGGAATATTTTATTTATTGATCATATATTCATTAATCATTGGATTTAGTATGAAATTACGTTGGTTCATTTAGGTTTATCACATTCCGATAGTTTTTATCATAGTGACAATCGAGGTATCATAGTTAGAGTGATTCTCATGATGTAAGGGATTTCCAAGAGGAAATGGTTTGAGTTTTTTAGTATTCAGAAAATGATATGTTTGATTGTTTCAATCAATACTAGAACATCATGGGGAATAATTTAGTTCTAGTGGTATGTGAAAATGGCACATACATGTTTCCTTTAAACTGCATTTTTTAGGGATACAAATTTCTATCATTTATTAGTGATCTAAATATTATCCTCTTATAGTAGAGGATTGGAATAATGAAATAGTACATGTATCCCACTGGATTATGACCCCTCTTGATGGTTTTTATTTTGGTAAATCTATTTAATAGTTACATGTGGAATCATTATATTTTTTTTTATTGATGTTAGATATATATTTTGGAACACATGGAATTGGGAAACATCACTCATGAAGGCAAGTTCTTGTGATGTGATTTAAAACTTTTAGGGTGTGTCAGTGTCTCTCATGGTGAATTGTTTTGAGGTGTGTTTGATGAGTTAATTTTATTTCTATGTTTTAGGTAATTTTATCATTATATTATGTTAATGTGTGCCTTAGACATGTATAATTAGTGGGAATTTTAATGGATATCTTTAAGAAGTGGGAGATTTTAGCTTATAAACATAGGGTGTGGCTCAAGGTAAGACCTGCATCTTCTCTTCATTAGCTAACAATTTATTACATTAATGCTAAACCATTTTCACGAATTTATACCTTTCCATATCCTAGTGATTAAATTGGAACCATTTATTGATATTAAGGGATGATTTCCTAACATATATGATATGTTAACTATTACTGATGCGGTATTTAGTCTAATTAATATAGTGGGTCGAAATTTTCATTCATTATATATAATGATTCTCAGTTAGTGTAGGAATAGATCAACGGTATGTGTATATTGATGATTTCCTTTCAGTTGGATAATATGACCCTTGGAGTGGAGGATGATATGATATTTCAATTTATTTTGATGTTATAGTAGTTTGTGGATGCCTCGCCTAATTGTTTTTATAGATTACATAACTATTGAATGATTCATTTCAACATGAAACTACACCAATGGATAAAAAAATATTTTTAATGTCCTGTCAGATGTTCTTTTAGAGTTTTGGGTGTAGAAGGTGCGTTTGAGGGATCTATTGATTCAGGGAGTCATAAAACTGGGTGTGTTTTTCTGGATCACCCATTTTCCCCATGGGGGAAGATGCGAGTTTTATGGTTTTTTTGGACTGATTTATTTTTATCCCAATGACTCTGTAAGTAATATCAACCCTTGAGAATCAATGGAATCTTCATGAAGTGATTATTGGTCAAGTAGATTTTATATTTTATCCTCTAGATTTGTTAACAGAAGATCCACGTCCATGTGTGAGATGAATCTATGGTGGATTTCTAAACCGAGTATGGTTATATTGGGTTTATGAGGATGCAATCTAGAATCTCGGATTACATATTAGTGTTTTTTTGAGTATTTATTAATAGATCCTTAAACTGATTTGGATATTTATTATTATTATTATTCTTTAAAATACAAGTGTACTCAGCATCATAAATGGAGAATGCAGGATAATCAAGAATAGTTTTGGTCACACTATGAGAATATAATATTTTTCGGAAACACACAAAGTGAGAAATAATTTTTTGATAGGTACACATACATTGATTTGAATTCACTTTCATTGGAATGAGAGTGTATCCAAAAAAATGTTGAAGCATTAGAAGCTTCAGCAGCACCTAAGGGACTGTCCATAGTAGCATATTAATATATAAATATTTTCAGTTCATTGTTTTGGATTATTGATATATTATTTGACATCTTTGCATCTCACCCTAAATAATGATGATAATGAAGAAAAATCATAGTCATAATTTTTTTTTCATCCACATCATTAGTACATTAGGGATGCACAACTTGTGGATATTCACCAAGATATAAAAAATTCCTAGAAAATATTTGAACATGTTATAGATTGGTATTTTTAATCTTGGGATCATGTCTTCTATTATTCAATGATGGATAATGACACCAATAATGTTGTGAAATGAGGTTATAAAGAGGTTTCTATCCTATTGAACTACATATAAATGTGGTGATAGTGTAATATAATCCTTTGAATTATTCTAGGTAGAATAAATTATTATCACATTTTTTATGTTAACACTCTATGCTTCACATATTAGTGGGTAGAGATCTATATTCCATGATTGAATTAGAAACATTATGGTGTAATTTTGGTGCTTGTGATGGGTATTCCATGATAATCATGATCCAAAGATGTAATATGAATTATTGTAGACCAACCCACCATGTTTCCCCACATATTAACAATCCTAGAGAAGAGAATATTAAATATGATGTCATGCCTATGTGAGTAGGAGGTATTCTATAATCATGATGTTCCCTGAAATACAATTTCAAATAATGGTACGTACTTCACATACTTATTAAAAAGATGATCCAAAAGTCCAATTTCACTAAATTTCTGATATGAAAAAAATCTACCCCAATTAGATGAACTTGTAAAGAAAACAACACATGTTTTTGAGCACATGATTTGGGATTTCAAGATTATTTTGTCCATAGATAATAGGATCATGTGCTATTGATGTAGATCCATGTGAGGTCTTGTGTGGGATAAAATAAAGGTCACAACTGTAATTTCAAGTTCTATTAGATACATCACATATGGTCCTAGAGTTTCGTTCAACCATTAATAGTGTAAGTGGAGTTAGTCCTTGTCGGGATAATGATTAAAATGAAACCTCAAAAGTCTTTTTCAGACCACTAGTGGAATCTATTATAGTTCAAAGAGGCAGGGGGTCATATTCTATGATATATCTCCTCGATGAGGATTTTAGATATTTTTAGGGTGTGGTAGGCTATCTTTGGGGATATAAGGCCTTTCTTAGATTATTAATTCGGTTAAGAGATGTCGTGTGGTGCTTAACTGTATAACCACAATCATATAAGGTGATTAGTGTTTTCTATATACCATATCTAAGGATACATGTTCACAATTCATTGAGAAATTTCAACATAGATGGACTAATCATTGAGCATACAATTTCCTTTTTGGGGATCCCATTGATGTTTGAGAACTACAATAACACGAGCCTTTAAAGGAAAGTTACTTCCCTTTAGTTTTTGTTATTAACATCATGAGAAACTTCATGAGAGATATTGGGAGTTGGGAATCGAGTTAAGACGTTGGAGTACTGACATTCGAGGAGGTTTTTTTGTGAAAACATAATTGAAGGTGTGGAGAAAGTAATGACATAATTTATACTATGATTAACATTGAAATATGATATGGAATATTTAAGAAGATGAGTACTGACTCATTGGAAAATAATGATTCATTAATTGACATAGGGTGGCAATAATTAAAGTAATAAATATCATTCATCATTAAAAGGATATTTTCATGAAATAATGAAATAAATTGTAATTTTATCTTTTATTTCATAACTCAGAAAACATATGAATATGAAATGAAGGTTATACCTTAGGGACAATATAATCTTTTTTTACATTGGGTATTCATTTCAAAAGTTGTTATATGAGGATTAATACAATTATTTATTTATTTATATTAATTAACAATGTATTTTATTATTTAAAAACAATTAATGTAAAATAATAGTGTTATCTATATAACACGAGTCATTCTAGAGGATTAGTTATGGAGTGAGTTTTTCAATTGATGGATTTTGGTCTAGTGGATCAGTACCAATATAATTATTTATACGAATGGAGTGGTTGTATATTTCCATAAAAAAGTGACAGGGAATATTTTTTCATCAACGATCTAGCTAAACGTCATATAAGATGTTTTTTGAGGATTTTATCTTAATATTTATATCATAGTTTATAAAAAAATCCTTACAACAATACTTATTTGTGGATCGATGGTGGCTATTTTGTTTCACATTATCATACTCAGTTTTAAGAATGTCAATTTTTATTATATACTATTCATTTCTCATTAAAATATGAATAGATAGAATCCATCAGGAATAATGGAAGTAGTTCATTCCTCCATTTTTATTTCCATTAATTTGTTCTATTAATATTTATATGATCATTTTTTTATAATTTTATTTTCCAATGGTTTTAAAATTACTGGGTATGTGATTTCTTTTCATCCATTCTATGTAACAATATATCATACCATCAGATTAGCATCAATATTGATGTAGTTAATGAGGTCTTTAAATTACCATGGTTTATCGAGGTTTATATTAGAGGCCCTTGGTTTACATGTTAGGCATTTAGTGGTGTATAATGTTGGACAATGTCTATTAGAAGATTAGGTTGTAGGAATTCAGACCCATTTGATGTTTCTCAAACTGTTATCCATATATATGGAAAATAATGGAATGAAGGATAGTTAATCTACATGTGGTGGTAGTAAAATGAGAAGTCAAATAAAATTATACATTTCATATTAAAAAATTAAACTACAAAATATATACAATAGAAGAACACTGACCATATAGTTTCCCATATTTAGTGACTAGAATTTCCATGTGTAGATAAATATCACATTTTGTGGTGGCTCCATAATTGATGAAACTATTATCCATCCATATTAGTGTGTACAAGGAGTAAAATACTAGGAATCCTTGGGGGCGACACACAATTTATCATATAATGTACAATGTGTATTTTTGTAGATGACTCAATGTGTACAAGGACTAGATGGAGAAAGACCATATGGCCCCATATACTATTTGGTGGGGGGATGTACACATTTTTTACTTTAGAATTTAGTAAGACATGGACGTTGTACCCAAGAAGACCTTGAGTTCATAGAAAAAGGATATAGTACACATTAAATCCCTGACACAATGTTGTGTACAAGATTGAAGATTATAAATTGTGTACCCCCACTATTTGATACATTGGGTATCTAGAAGAATACATGATGTGTCATATCGAAACACATATCTACTTATATACATAGAGAGAGAGACATTGTGTATGTAGCGGGACATTTCACATACTGCTTTAATGGAAATCTAGAGGACATTTTGTTCAACCATGTGTACCTCCTTCATAAGGTCTTCAATTTTGGCCCAAGAGATGACTATCCGTTGCTCATTTCCACATAAAATGAAGTGTTTTCCTTCAATTTTGAATCAAATATATGACATTAGGTGTTTCGTGTAGTAATATACACACTCTAATTATCCTATAGTGATTGTGACTAGGCATGATCATCAAAGTACTACCAGGATTAGTAATCCCATTTCTCTCACCAGATTTTCAGTTGCAAACATAATTCTTGTAGATAGAGATATAACTCCCTCACAGTGGGTGTGATATCTCTATCTAGGGACTGGTACCCTATTTTCATCAATCTATATTTGTGTGCAGTTCCACCATTAGAGTTAGTTCTCCCTTACCATTATAGTATATTTGGGAGTGGAGGGTCCCTCCACTTTGACACTTGAGACTGGATATGAAATTCTAGGATAATTGCTAGATTTATTTTAAATAGAACATGAAGAAGTAATGAGAGGACCCCTATAATATGATCCTTGAGATTTTATAAAATATTCATCTATAAGATATATTTCTCCCTTTACTAGTACATAATGTTCTGTGGTTTGGTACCTATAATTTTCATTGTTTGTGGTTACATAGATCCAATAGTGGAAATATAACCACCTATATAGTTAAGAAGAGTTGGAATGTGTTTTATCTTAGTGTGGTTTTGAGTGGTGTTGGATATCATATAAGGGAATTTGTAGCTTCAAGTTGACTCATCAATCCCATTTAAGCTATAGAGATAGAGATCCCCTTAATATTTTCATTATGGAATCTTTTTGAGTTTATTTGAGTTTTTTTATTACTATTGTATACTATTATTATTCAAATTATTTTGTGGGGATAAAATGACTTATATATATTTGAATCCATTTGTTTTTAAATTTCAAGTTCTCTTACTTGGTATGATTATACTGACTAATTCATGGGGCAAGACCATATGAGACGTACCTTATGAAGATGAACACCCTCTTATTGGGGTTAAATTGGAATGAGTGGAAGGTATATAATATGTTTATCTTATATGATCTATAAATACAGTAGACGGTTTCACTAGTTAATTTTTTGTATTTTTCCAAGTATTTTAAGAAGTATGGAATCTTTTTTCATTTTTAGTGGGATTTTATTTAGCCATTTGTTTGTACTTCTATATGTATGATGTTATCAAATTGTTTTTACACATGTGTATATATTTTAATTTGATTATTCTTCCATATTACACTTGTGTATGAAGATGTGTGTTTGTGTGTGTATATGTACATTATCCAAGGCTACACATGTGTTTGATATTACCAACTAGGTTCTATTTTACATCCCCTAGCCTACTAGGGGTGGTTATATGGTGTCACACATGGCTTACCACCTGCCACACTAGACTTAAAGTGTTGGTTCATTCTAGTCAAATCATTATTGGGGGAAACTGAACTGGAAATGACAATCCCATGTTTCTAAACAATGAAAATACTAATTTTCACTCACCTATTAGTTTTTAACAAGAATTTGACGTTGTGTGAATTCATGGAGTATGTTATGAAGATAAATAGGTTAAATAGGTCATGTAAAAAAGATAATAACTCATAAAAATATATATTTTTCATTCACTCCCAACCCCACTCAATAATCCAATATATCCCAAACAAATAAATTGTATTAGAGCTTCTATCCTATATAATAATACAACGGTTCGGCCAATAGAATTTAATATCTTCTATGAAGATAAAATTATATTAGGATTTTTATTCGTCCAAATATGAATATAATAAGGTTTAAAATTATTGTGTTATTACATGGCATAGAAAAATATGAAAAAAAATTTATAAATGAAGATAAATAATAATATAATATTGAAGGGAGGAACATCAAAAACAGATTGTAAGTATTGTTTTGAAAGTGTTATTATTACCACTAATATGAATTCCTAATTAATCTTGTTCAAGATTAGATGATGGTGTATCACTCAGTGATGTTCTTTTTGTACTAAACAATCATCTTGATATTGTTACCTAATATATATTAAATTATAATTTCAGAAAAGTTAATGGATATTGGGATTACAAATCACATCTGAAAAACTAGTTTGATGCATTGGAAGTGGAATTGGACAAAATATATGAGAATTGTATAGCCATAAATTATTTTGTTAGTATAAAGATTGAAATATTATCAATTTGAATTGAACTGACTATTGAATATACTACATACATGTATAGATAAATTTTAAGAAGGATATTTTTGAGTCTAAAACCTTTCGAAGTATTAAATACATATGAAAAGTAAAATGATGTCTCCAAGAGAATCAATATTTCCCAAATATCATTCAATGGAAATAGAGTGAATGAGTTTCATAATGGGTATAATGATGTATGAGAATATATATAAGGATGATGTTAAAATTGTGAAGAATATATTGAAAAAGTGATTAAAATTAGTTAAAGTTGATAAAAACATTATCAACCTAATATTTTCATAGTTCTAAATAAAATAGAAACATCTAGAAGAAGAAAATATTTTACCATCAATATTAGTGGAATGGTCTAATTCAGTAAATGTTTTTGAAATTAGAGTCAATTTTAAAGGAATAAAAATGGTTTCCCATGAACATGAGGTCATCTTTATATGTATCCACATATATGTCATAAGAAAAGTATCTAATACACCAAAAACCCTATTCTGTACTATATGTTTCAATTTTATTTATATGTTGAACATTTAATAATTGTATTGTATGGATGGTGAAAAGTACTAAAAACCTCATCATATCATCACTAGTGTATGTGAGATAATATATGAGTAATGTTTCTTAATGAGTTTCTAAAACAATTGAAGATATATTCCAAAATAGAGAGGTACATAAACTATGAAATATAGATTGATTTTATATCAATTTATATAATGAAAATAATAGGTTATTGATGGAATTTATTTATGATTAGACACAAAGAACGGGAATGTAGGAATTCCATGTCAGTTCATGATAGTAATATAAATCCCCAAGAAAGGGATAGAATGGATAAAAATAAAATAAAACAAACATAAATAATATAATAAAGAAAGAAATATATTAATATGGGGAAAAAGACGAATGATGATGATTTGTATTAAAGGTGATGTACATATAGAAATGATTAAAAAGAAACTACATAGAGACTCTCCCTAAGTAGTTTTAGTTATTTTTTAAAATGTGAGAGATCCTATAAAATTTATTTTATTAAATGAATATAATATTAAATTTTTATTCACGCAAAGGAATGGTTGATATTGGAATGAATGAGTAGAATAGGTTTAGATAAATCTATCTATCCCACAACAATTTATATAAAACCAAAGAGGCGCCCACTTATTTGATATTATTAATTTATATATATGATAACATGATGGTAATTCAAGGAGAGGGTTAATGTTATCAATTTTGGATAGAAATTTAAATGGGACTTATTTTGTTTCAACTACAGTGATGAAGAATACTATGACAATCACTTTACTATGAGATATATTTTGGGATAAATGTCAGATATTTTGACTATCTAAGTCAATATGAATTATGAGGTATGTTAATCACACATAAAGTCCATATTCATGAAAGTATTTAATGTTAAACTTATAGGGGTGTGTCAGGTATTAATTAATGATATTGAGGTGGATTTATATTCTTTTCAGTTTTACTTTTTTTTATTTTTTTGATTTATTATATAAATGATAAAATTATTCTCATGCTTTTTTGTTTTGTGAAGCCCATAAAATTATATTTTTTGAATGGTTTGAAATTTACAGTTTCTGATAAAATTAAAAACCATGGATAAATCCTACTAGTTTTCTATATATGGTATGCCCATGTATACATAATATGTAGTAAATATTGAGTCTTTTATTTGGAAAAAATTCAATGAAATCCTTCCCTCAAAAGTGGTCATGTATGATATTTGATAAATTCTAAAATGTTTCCTTCATGAGGTGATCCAAAACCTATTAAGTAATGAAATAGAATTATATCATGGAAATTTTCCTTCTTAAAATTATTTCATGTAATATATATAAGATATATAACATAGAGAACCTAACAAAAACATTATTCTTATAAATTAAAATGAATATTTTTTTAGAAAAAAACCAATATGAATTCTAAATATTAGATCTGGCCATTGGAATTATAAGGTGGCCATTTTGAATATTAATCTGGAAGTTAGAGTAAAAACATCAATAATGAATGTATTACAAAATTTATGTATCTAAAAAATAAAAAATTATATATTTATATCATGGAATAAGTAAATAATTTCATTATAATTATAAATTTAATGTTGGTATTTTTTAAACATTAATATTAATTTATAGTTTAATAATTAATAAATTGATATAATTTTTTTCGTCCAATATATTTATAAATTTATATTTTGTTATATGATAATTATAATATTATTTCCTCATAACTAAATAGATTTTTAATGAGGTCATAAAATATGTTATAAAATTAAAATAATTATATCTCTAATGTAATATTATTTTATTTCAATGAAAAATTTCTCATTTATAGAAAATTATTTTTATAATATTGATTTCATTCATTAAAACTACACATCCAAAAATGGTTATGGTGAATTTTAGGACTATGTGCTTTCCTGGGATTTGGGAATTAACATTACTAATTTCAAGGTTCCGCAAAAATACATCAAACTCTAAATGGTATATTAGGATATAATTTTTCTCTAAATTGAATTATTCATTTTCTCTCCCCAATTTTATTTTTTATTCATTTACATTCCACCAAAAAAATTTCCATAAATACATTTAACAACGCGTTTATACAAATATTCATTGTACGTAATAAAAAGAATATTCTTATTTCTATGTCCATTATAAAAATCCATTCAACACTTATTTGGTTCATTAAGAAAAACACTTATGTATGGGTAGTTAATTATATAAATAATTTTATATCTTGGAGTCACCATGAGATATTTCACTCAAAATTATATATGAATTGTTTTCCCAATAAAAAAATTATAATATATATTACGAACATTGATACCATGGTCCCTCTCTATCGTATAAATGTACTAAATCCAAAATATATAATGCGAGAATCAATTATCAAACTATTAAATTATATATCCTATAAAGTAATTCATTATATATTTAAATGATTAAATATTATTTTTAATCTCTAACACCTTATGTTTATCCAAATTTATCAACGGTCCTTATTTATACCAATCATTCTAAGTAGTTTACTTTGAAAAGTTGAACTAATCCAAAAATATCCCCATTGAGTGTTTAAATAAAAGTGTATTCAGTGTAGCACTCATTATGAACTACTGTTGATCGAGCTAATAACTAAAATTCCTCGTTCAGTGTTATTTACCACATGTGAATTATTTAAATGACTATATCCACCTTCCCATAACATGACAAGGAAGTATTTTGTTAAAAAAATGTGTTTCTACCAAAACATTGGATATTTCTAATTAATTGTACTAATAGAAGGGTTCTCAATAATGTTTCCTCATTGTAGTTTCAAAAATTAAATAATCCCTACACTAAGTCCAACTATGGTGACATAATATTCAATAGATAAATATTGTATTTTATAAGATGAATAACATATACATATCATTAATATCCAAAATAGAACCATAATGGTTTATATTATTAGTGAAAATTTATACATAACAAACTCATACATCATAGATCTACCTTAACTCACACTCTGTTCTTCAATAATAGCACCCTTCTAAAATGATAATACATTAATCATTTCATCATATCCTGGTAAAAAGGAAACACAATTAAGGGTTATTTAAGATGATCAGATATGGTAAATAATGGTGATATAAATCTAGGATAATTTTTAGTATAACATGAGAATAAGGGCATGTGAACATTGCATAGAAATTTATAAATCATACCCAATAACTCAATGATTATAATTATATGTCATGGTACAAATTATATAAGTTCATAAGTAATAAATCATAAGGTAATTGAATAACTTGATATATGAGAGCATAAAAATGGAACTAGATCATGTCATAAATGTGTTTCATAATGATTAGAACAATATTAATCATACTAATCTTATTTCATGGATACCCACCCGGATATTGGTCACATTATAGGCTTCATATATCTATCCATGTAACTTATTTGGTTTGATATAACCTCTAGTATACCCTTATTAGGCTCGTGATAACTTCCCATGTATCCTCTTTTAGTAATGTGGATAACCTATCATGTTCCATTTGATCTCATTAAACAATAATTGTTACTCAATGCATTGATGGGAAATAATGGAACCAACATGATCACAATTATAATCCATTCATAATTATTCCACAAGATCATGAAATCTATTATAAATTCATTAATGATTTAAAAATGGAAAATAAATTGGGATTTATAATGAGTTGATCATTATAATAAATAACTATAAGGAGATAGAATATATAGGGTATCATATGATCATAACCCCAGGGAATCATATATAACATCAATGGATAATTTAATATAAAAAAACAGAAAAAAAATAATTTCATGTTTTTTTGTAAGTAATTTTTTATTTTGAAGAAACATATTTAAAATATTAATATTTTTTAGATAGTAGGAAAATTAGTATTAGAAGATAACTGAATAATCCTATAATGGATGCTTCATGTAATGGAATTATTTTTTTTCTTGAAATCTCATTCATTCAATAAACATTAATATAGATATTTCATTATTATCATTACAAAGTAATTCATTCCGAAAACAACCATAATATTCCATTAAAATATTTATTTATAAATTCAAACATCTGTAAAATTGAATTTCATGAATAATTTTATAATATGGTTTTTTTAAAAAAAAATATTAAATAATATATATATATATATATTGAAGAAAAGATTCTCAGTAACATAAAAAACATTTATTTTAATTAAAATGTATTTTTTAGAATTTTGAATACATATATTGTGGAAAATAAAATAATACTTTTTAATTTCCAATCATATTAATAGGATAATAATTAAATTAATATTTTCATAGAAATATCATATATTTTCTTCATTCAATATTTAATCATAAAAAAAGAGCTAAATATGTGATTTTGACGTAAAACTCTTACAGATTTAGTAATCTTGTAAATGAATTTGAATGAATGATAGAATAGTTTATGTATTTTTAAATCTCCACAAAATTCATGAAAATAATCGGAATATATATTTTTCTGATATTTATGCACCACATAATTGAAAATAGTTGTGAGAATGGAATATATATTTTGAAGTTTATGTTAGATGAGAAACCCTTACATTATGTTTGACATTATTTAAAAGCACTAAAACATAATTTAAATTTTATTTAGACTTATTATAATTCCATAAAAACATTTTTGTACTTATAATATAATATAAGATCCACTAATGACCATTATACACCTATTTTATAGAATTCAATATTAAAATATATATTAATTTGTATTTTAAAATTCTATTTTTCATAATTCAACATTCCCAAATAGTTTATTTCATAATTATTATAACACTATTCATGTAGGTTATGAAACTAACCTAAAAATTAATATGTTATATTGGATAAATAAGTAATAACATTCCAAGGTATAATCATAATATAAAAAATATGTAATATTATTTCTGTAATATGTATTATATATATGCATTATATATATATATATTTCCATACATTAATTTTTATCATTGGAAACGAAATATGTATATTCTAGAGCATCATTCCATAGGTAATCTTGAATAAATAATTCCATTTTCTAATGAGAATGTAGAAAAAATTAGATAGTATTTTATCATTAGAAAATAATTATTAAATCATAATTTTTTTATATATTTATTAAATAAATCATTATCAATATCTATATGAGGTGGTGATGTAAAATGAATAATATCTCTAGATGTACGTGGAAGTCATAATATAACGATGAAGAAAAATTTCATTTCCCAATTTATTGAAATGGGATGAAAACAATTTGTCTCGTAAATATAATAACATCTAAGTAAATCGACAATAATGGAGTCTCTTTTCTATATTGAAATAATATATTTAGGGGAATAAGAGGAAACAATATAGAATGAAATGTGTTAATAAATATGATTACCCCTTCCTTGAAAGCCCTCCAGTGGATTACACTTTAAGCCTTATTTGAATTGTCTTAGTGCAAAACCAAGATCTCAGGAATAATGGGAGAAATATAAGAAGGTAATAGGGAATGGATCAAATGAGTTACAAATCTGAATCGTTTTCAGTATTAGAAGACATGGGGCTTCCTTTAATAATTCTGTATAATAAACACATCAAATTAATTGAAATACCAAATTATAATTAATTCCTTTCTAAATAAAAATGATTCCAAATAAACAATAATAATAGAAAATAGAATTTGAGGTAAATATATTAAATGAAATAGTTTTTTTATGACATTTAAACCATATATCTTGGTTTCACCTATTTGTTATCCCATATAAACCTTCACTATGGTGACACATTTTACATAATTTAATGATCTTAAATATACTTTTAAGGAGAAAATTGGCTCAAAATGTTCCATGGATGAAATAGGATACCATTTTTAATTCCACCTATCATCTTGGAATCATTTTTCTTATTAAATAATTTATTAAAATATTATTTATAGGATAATATAATTATATTTATTTTGAGACTATTAATTTAATTTGAATTTAATTTCACCAATATAATAATGGATTGTGAAAATAAATTATTTTACCATCCCTTATACATTAATTTTAACTATAAAAATTTATAAGTCTAACATTCTTCCAAAAAAAATCCCTTAATATTTTAGGGACATTTACTATGTTTTTTACTACTATTCTCTTATGTACGTCGTCGTGTTGGTGAAATAATTTACAAAAATTATAACATCACCATAATTTTATAAAAAAAAATCCATAAAAATTTATGTATATATACATTCAATAATATTATTATATTTATTCACTATATCCTTTTCATCTATGATAAAATTTATGAAAAATTACAATGAATAGAGTCAATTTTTTAATTTATCCTTTTCTAAATGTAATTTAAATGTCAAAATCAATGTAAAGTTGAAATAAATTTATTTATATTGATGTATAAAATGGATTCCGAAAAAATAGTTACGTTAACATAAATTCAAGTGTTATATATATTTTAATGGCTTTTCCCATAGTTTTAACCATGCATAAAATGTATTACCCATATAATGGTAATAAAATTTTCACTAATGTTTCTATTCCTAATTTCCAAATAATAATAGTTTGTAATTTACTTAATTAGAACCTCTAGATTAAATATATGTAATCTAATATAAATATTTAATTTATTATTTTTATAAATTATTAATAATATCAATTTTAATAACTAAAAAAATTATAAAAAAATTATTTTTTAATCTTAAAAATGAAATTTTTGAAATATAAAATAGAATGTTGATTATTATAATACTAATAAAAATATTATTTTTATTTTCTAGAGAATTATGATTCTTTAATAAAATCTAAATAATAACGATCCATTTAAATTACATGATTAATAGAAAATAAATAAAAGTTTGTAAAAAACTCAATATTTTTACTACTGATCCCAAAATACATGTTTTTAGAAAAATCCAAAAAATAACCCAAATAAAATAATTAAATGTTCATTTAAAATAAATTCCATTTTCATTAAATAAAATATTTGAAAAATATAAAAATTAATTAAAATGTGCACATATAATATTTAATAAAACCCATTATTGAATGAAATTTATTTTTGAATCATAAAATGAATTTACTAAAAATCGAATAATTATTTGTTATGAATTGTATAAAAATATTGAATATATATAAATATTGCTAATATATATACTTAGAATTTGGTAATACCTATTCATGCGTGTAATTTAATGGAATGTTTATACTGATCAAATTATAAAAATATATCATAGTTCACTTAATTCATGGTGTTAGGTTTTAATAACACTATTGAGAATAGAATTATTCTAAACAAAATCTACTTGGTATTACATGAATGATATTTTTTTCATCTCATCTACAAGCATCATATGCATCTGATTACTAAAATAAATGTAATTTAGGAAATAAATTATATTAACTTATTATTTTGATTTCCATATATATATATATATATATATTCTAATCATATTAAAAAACTGTAACAGAATCAGTACTACTAATATCAATGATTAACTTTCAATGTGAATGCACTAATTCATGGAATAAAATATATTTGGCACTTATAAAAACCTTTCAAAATGGGTCCCATGTCATGAAAACCATACTCCCACCACTAATAGGCTAGGGTATGAGGACTAGCCCCAACTAGGAATATGAATCTCATTGGATTCCACTGCCTAAGGTACTAGTAGATAAACCAACACATAACCTAGCCCATACAATGATGAAATGTAAAATAATTAATAAAACATGAATACATACATCTAAATCCCACTAAAAGAGTAAACATGTACAAATAAAATAAAACTATAATGATTCTAAATACAAGTCCATACTGAAATTATTGATGGGGAATAATTTCAAGGTAACTGTTGAAATTACCGATATCCAATAGAATGTTGATTATTATAATACTAATTAAAATATTATTTTTATTTTCTAGAGAATTATGATTCTTTAATAAAATCTAAATAATAATGATCCATTTAAATTACATGATTAATAGAAAATAAATAAAAGTTTGTAAAAAAATCAATATTTTTACTACTGATCCCAAAATATATGTTTTTAGAAAATTCCAAAAAATAACCCAAATAAAATAATGAAATGTTCATTTAAAATAAATTCCATTTTAATTAAATAAAATATTTGAAAAATATAAAAATTAATTAAAATGTGCACATGTAATATTTAATAAAACCCATTATCAGAATGAAATTTATTTTTGAATCATAATATGAATTTACTAAAAATCGAATAATTATTTATTATGAATTGTATAAAAATATTGAATATATATAAATATTGTTAATATATATACATAGAATTTGGTAATACTTATTCATGCCTCTAATTTAATGGAATGTTTATACTGATCAAATTATAAAAATATATCATAGTTCACTTAATTCATGGTGTTAGGTTTTATATGGTCTAGAATATCCCATGTATGGGTGAGTATAATATTACACAGTAGGAACCCCAAAAATCACTAAGCATGTAAAAAAATGAATAACATGAAGCTCAAAAAATTGAATATGCTGATAGAACATATAACATTAATATTTAAATATACTTATGTAATATACACTACCTCAATATTAATTCAAAATTTTATTTCCAATCTAGGAATACTTCCTGAATTTTTTATATAGAACTCATTCGGTAGAACATTAACCATGAGTAGGATAGAACTATTGGCATCCATCCAAAAAGTATTGCTAATCAGGTCTCCCCATAATATGCATACTCTAGAATTATAAATAGAATTTTTACATATGACAATCACACCCAAGGTCATGGATTATTCCAAAAAATCTGTCTCGATTACATTATTATGTATATGATCAAAACCCACATAGGGTGGGTCATGAAAATACCAAGAACTACCTATTAGTAATGTTAAAGATAGAGGATCTCACTCTTAGACATACCAAAGGATTCAAATAACTCTATCAAATAAGTCCAACTAAAGTGATTTTCATCTTTTTTTAGGATTTGATTCTATACCATCCCTTATAGACAGGGTCAAGGGATCACTCCATTACAAAACATGTCCAATATGAATAGGAAAAAGCATATAAGCCTTATTTAAAGGAAGACATGGAATGTAATGGTATTACATGAAATGACGTTATAGCACTAGTTCTTACACATATATCATAGACCATTCCAATGTACAAGATTTAGTAGACAACATGTCCAATCATGTGCACTATTGGATGTGCCTATGTATGGATAATCATTTCTATGTATGAATATTCATGCCAATGGCCAAGCTTAGTTCCCTCCTAGGTACACGTTGAGCTACCAAGAAAGGGTCACATGTTTTGTGATAGGGGTTACAAGTCCTGTGTTATTTATCTTCTCCATAAAACCCTATCACGACACAATAGTGGTCCCAAAAAATTTTTAATTAAAAAATACATGCTCTTTAACATGTTATTTTATTGAACCATAGATCATGTTTGTGTGTTTCTTTATTCTATTATAGATTTGGACCCAATTACACACCTTACCTGATAATTCGAATCTGATGTTGATCGACCATTTCCCTCACAAATCTTCTAGTTCATATCATCAAATCCATTTTGTAATACATCCAAACACATTTTTTGTTTCCACAATCAAATGATACTATGAATGGTATCACTAAACCCTTCATTGATCGATCATGTGTACTTGTTGCATGATCTCATCATCGATAAAATACTATGTTTGTGATATCATTCAGGTGTAGAATAAAACATGATGCAATGATTGTTTCACTACTATTTTCCAAACCACTGGCCAAAAAAATACCATTGATGATTGAATAAGAATAGTGGTAGAGATCCAATGAACATTAAAAATGAAACAAACTATGGAAATGTATGAATGGCCTTGATCCATGTTTATTAGAATGATAAATGAAGATCCACATAAAAAATAATCAATTCCCCCAATACTCATCATGGATTAACCGCTACTTATAATAGGTTTGATACACAAATCAATATTTTGGTCTATAGATTAACGGTCATTATAGATAAAAAATTAGGAACGAATCATAATAAATAATCATCCTACATCAATTTGGATCTATTTTAAGTGTATAAAGACTCACATCCTTTGTCATTGGAGGGATCCTTGAACTGCATCACACACTAATCATTGATCCATGATTAGATATTCCCTCACCAATGGATGCATGTCCAACACTATCTAATGGATCCTTTTGATTTATAATGTTAAGTGCATAAAACATAAAATCCTCCATAAATGATTTTATATTTAAATATATTTAGGTCAGGGTAAATTAATAAATTAATTCATTTAATCATTTTCTCTTGATCTCTCTAAAATTAAATATCAAATATGCTCTAATGATATATAATTCATTGGGCAATACTTATTTACTGAACTCAACGGTGGCTTCAAATTTTTGATCCAATCCAGTTTTTTGAGTTTATTCTATTTTTAGTAATCATTATAATTCTGTATTAAATATATTAAATATATTTCAAAAACTAAATCTTGAGAAATATGGCCATTGAAAATAAAAATGTTTCATCACCATTATTTTTAAATATTACATATAATATTATAAAAACAATACATTTAAAAATTATAATCAATCCATTCTCTCATATTTGGGGCTTTAAACACAAAAAAAATAAAAGGCTATAGAAAATGATGGGGGTATTGATTATGCATTTCGTTTTCCTACTCTCAAGTTCTCTCTTAAATACTTTGGTTCTTCCATGGGAAACAAACAAAACAATATGGTCACCCATGATGTTTCCTCTCCAATCGACCTTCAATGTCAATTGGGTACGATGAAAATGCGCCCCTATCCTCTATGCCCATCTCTCTGTAGTTGATAAAATGTGACGAATCAGGAAATTACATCCTCATGTGAGACACATTGAAGAATTCTTGAACCTTGACTAAATAAGGTGGTAGATCTAAGTGATATGACACCTCTTTTATTATATGATGTATCAGTAAAGGTCCAATCAATCTCGGAGATAGAATTTCTCCCCAGTAAGATCAATGTAATCCATGTCAAGGTGATACCCATAAGAAGACATGGTCTCTCAACTAAAATTTCAATTGTTTTATTCATTTGTTCCTATAAGTCATTTGATGGTTCCTTGTATTCATTTTAATCTCCTAGATGATTTTAACATTCTCTTTTGTCGCTTGTACCAACATTGGGCCCATAAGTGTTGACTCTACAAGGTCATTCCTAAATAGGGAGGACTTGTAGGGTAATCCATTCAAGGCCTCAAATGGTTCCATACTGATGATGTAATGATAGTTATTATTTTATGTAAACTCCATAAGTGATAGTTGACCATACCAGCTATGAAAAATGTCTAACATGCTATACCACTTCATTTACTCCAAAACTAAAATTGCTTGCTCAGGCTACCCATCAATCTAGGGGAGGAATGTCATGCTCAAATGTTGTAGATTCTCAAATACCTCCAATAATCCCCTCCATAACCAAAAATTGAAGTGAGTGACACAGTAAAAAATGATTGTTAAAGGAAATACATAGAGTCATATTATCTCCAATATATTGGGGAATCCCTTGTTCTCCACTAAACTATACTATAGGATTTCTAAGAGGTGGTATAAAATGGTGAGTCAGTCTACCATCTCCCATATGGAATCATCCCCCCTAAAAATACATGGAAACCCAATCATAAATTATATGGATATCCCATCCCACTTCCACTCTGGCTCCTTAATTGTTTGAGTTAAACCTACAGGATGGTATTGGTCATCATTCATTTACTGAAAAGTAAGGCATCAAGAGACAAACTCTTCAACTCCATTTTTCATTATGTGACACTGTCACTAATATTGAGTGTTAGGGTACAACTTTTAAATTCATTGAGGAATCACCAATGGATAGGTAAGACACTATCTTGAAACCACTTCCATCAAATTCAATAGAACTGCTGTGAATCATTGGAAAATAACAACATGATCCTACCATTGTAAATTCAATCGATATCATGTTTCATGGATATCAAAGTACGCAGAGTCTCACAATCGGTATCCCAATGTTGTGGATACCATGTTAATTGTAAATGAAAAGGTGTAACAACTATTTACATAAGTTAATATGCTCTATCCCCATCCACATTTGGTAACTATTGTGAGGCCAACTTCTTGGACACCTTACTCAGCATGCACGAACTAGATCACAAGCTAAGAGAATATGTTACCAAATCCTTCTTTCTCGGAATATAGATACTCTAAAATTTATAATATTTGAATATATTTATCCATATACTCTAACTCACATTCAGATCCTTCTATGATATTACATACATGCGTCTCTTGTGGTCATAATAGAATATAATCTTTTCACCCATAAAGTAGTGCCCCACATATTCTGTGAAAACACTACCATTGCATACTCACAATTGAGGGTCATGTAGTTCAGATCATGTGGCCTCAACTAACATGAAATATATGATATAAAATAAAGCACCTACATTAGAACAGAAAAGAGCTTAGTTCCTGATGCATCCTAGAATATTATGTACTCAGTATCCCACTCATGAAATCTCAAGATGTTATCACTCATCAATATCTTCTTGAACTCTTGGAAAGCCAGTTGGAATCTCTCCATCCACATGAATGGTTACCACATTCATGTCTAAGATCTTAGTTGATATGAAATTTTGGGTAATAAAGTTATGAATATAATATAATATCTTTCTATCCTAAAGAATCATTGTTACCCTGTCATCCTCTTGGCTGGATCCCTTGCATACACTACATTAACAATTTTCAGTTCCACGGACACACCATCTGCTGAGATTTCATGTCACAAAAAGTGGAACTCCTCCTTTTAGAACTGCATCATCAAGATCTTCCCATAATTCTCATTATCTTGGAGTGCATCCAATATCATATCCAACTATCTCACATTATCCAATTGTAAAGTCAATTATACTTAGATATCATTGATGATGACCTCCATGAACAGCTATATGAATTCCGAAAATATCCAGTTCATGAGTCCCATGAATACTTTTGTAGAGTTCTTCATTCCAAATGGAATCACTATGTATGCATAGTCACTGTAGTGACATCATAATTTAATCTTCAGCGTATCCTCATCTCGTAGTTAGAACTACTGATTACTTGATATGTGTTAAATCTCTAAGAACCATCACTACCCTCTCAACTGATCATAAATTTCATCTATCCTTGTTAATGGGTACATATTATTTACAGTTACATAATTTATGGAATGGTGTTCTACACATAACCACAAGCACTCATCCAACTTCTTGGAAAACAATATTGGGTCATACCAGGTATAAACATTGGTTATAAAAAAAGAACTTCCTTTGAATGTCCCCAAACTATATCCTCATCTCATGAAGCTCTATGGTAGAATAATTGTAAACACAATGGAACCTCCAACCAAAACAATATATCTGGGTATGAACTATAGGAAATAATTACATAGACAATATGGAGTTATAAGTAATTAATACTAATATAAATAGATACCAATAAAAACACTACCCAATATAGCTAGGTCACACTATCAACAGAAGTGTGTGATTACTGATTCACCTTCCGTAGGAGTCTCCAGGTGCAATGGTCAAGCCTTGTACTCAAGAAAAATCTCCAAGTCTCAAACCAGATATGTGGAAATAATTTAATAAATAACACCTTTGACTATATGTACTATATATAATGTAGAAAAGACACATATCAACCTCATAACATCCCCGGGGCCTCAAGTTAATAAGCCTTGACCACTTGTCACTGCCCTCACCCATTTCTCCTTAATCCATGTACTTGGGGTAGACCACCTGGGTGTGGTGGTGTTAAATGGTCTAGGGGTATACTACCTACAATTTCTCTACCAATTCATATACCACTTCCTCCACCCTCTGAACCTATCTTCTTATTTCAATAATACCACATATGCATCCCATTCACTATCTTGAATCTATCCATAAAATAGGTCGATCAATATCATTCAAGATATCCCCATTAATCATAATATTAGAACCACATATCCATGGGATGACTAGACCCATCCTTTGTGACTTAAACAATAGACCTTAGATCATTGGAATCCCACCTGAAATAACATATACATCCATATTCATGATTTTATCATCGTCTCTCGACAACTAAAATTTCCACTCATTAGTGCCCACTATCATAAATAACATTATGCATCCACTCAGCTAGAAAACACTCGACCACAAATACTCTCTCTATAACTTCTTAATATGATGGAAACCAAAATGGTATAATGCTGGATCAAATGTCTCTATAGAGTCATTTCAATATGTTTTGATCCCAAATGAACTAATCATGAAACATATTCTTCTATTACATAGGGAGGTTGGTGAAACTCAATGAACACTCAACCACTGTCAACCTACACTGATGAAGCTTTAGATTCTCTAATATGAAAACAACCCACAACATCACTAGTGATAACTGATCACAAAAATGACACCTGAACACTTACAATTATAGGTTCACATCATCATACGAATAGATCACTAAACCCCACCATCATTCTATAGACCGAATGAAGAGTCTCTCTAATAAGACCATCATATGATCTTCTAGAGTACTAATAAGATAGAAAAAACATCACTATCTCAATAAATTCATCACCCACTTGTGGTTTTGGATCACATAAATTTCTAATGATTCACTATCATTGAATCTCATGATGTGTGCTCAGCCTTCATTCATTATCTTTTTTAAGAACGATGTTCAAGCCCAATTGTTTAATCTTAAAAAGTAAACCTCATTAAAAACTCATAAAATATAGAACTCATTAACAGAAACGAAAATTTTCATTAATTAGATAAGGCCCGAAAGTCAAAGTGATTCCAAAATCCCAATGAGAATTAAAAAATCAAAAAAAACATCAGAAAATTGCACATCGACCCCATTAGTAGACAATGAAACATTCAAAATTTTCCTGAAAAATGTGCTTCCCCCTCTTCCATGAAGTTTCATCATATTGAGTGTACAATTATTTAGATATCCTCTCGAAAAAATAATAACAAGTGGAGTGTAGTTGGATGAACGGTTTTTGTAAAACGAAATAGTGACATCCTCGACCCAGATGGAATGTAGTAGATCCCCAGGCCAAGTTGGCCACATGGACTTATGTGTATATCTTTGTATTCCAAATATTATTAACTTCTAGCGAGGTCCTAGTTTGTGTGTGTGGGGAGACTATGCTCTCATTTCTAGAGTGTGTTAAAGCAGATGTCATACAAGAACACATAGGTAATTTGTTGAAGAAAGAAAATAAAATTGATGGTTGATATCACAATTAGAATAAATTCTTTAAGAGGGGGTTTCTCAAGGTATGGACATTTGATACAACTTCCCTTGAGGTCTTTTTTAGTTAAAAATTGATCTTCCCTCTTGTTCTCGTAGAAAAATATTGAATGAAATTAAATCATTCAGGAAACACAATGAATTATTTTAGTTCACCCTCATTTGGAGATAACCATGGAGAATAAAATAACAATGCGATGATGTAACCAACCCACCAAGTCTCACTTCCAAAGTTCATGGATCGAGCTAGATAAATTATATTCTAATGATCAATGCATTTACATGTTTTAAGGTCGGAAAACTAAATTCCCATGGTTCAAACCTCACTTCTGCTTCTCTTACACACTTTTAAGGGAATGATCATTATGTTCCTCTTTCATTACTCACTTCTCTTGGAGGGGATCTGAAAATAGATTATGTACGTCTAGCTCCCTTTATTTGAATAAAATAAGACGTCATAAACTTCATGTAGATTCTCTGTTGATGTCTTGTTTTCACCTTTTGATGAAATTAATTTTTCCACACACTATTTGTATGAATAAATTGAATTTGAAAACTATTGGAGTCCCCTTGTGAACAACATACATCCTACACAAACCATACTTCACTGCATAATGCCTATTCTTGATGGACTACCTCCCCCCCACGGACTGCCTCCACTTCGGTTAATAGTGTCTCTTCCATGGACTGCCTCTGCTTCTATAGAATGTTTCTCCATCTGTTATGTACTACTGCATTTGTGGTCCAACTCTTCCTCCATAGAGCCATTCCCCTTCTGATATATATATCATCGAATAATATTTTTGTGGATTGTTCCCATGAAACAAATCTCCTTACCTATAATCCTCCTTATAGACCTATTCTCCTTCCAAGACTCTATGACAAATTCTTTTGGACTTAGTTGAATTTATTCCGGAGCAATAATGTTTTGTAATGAAAATTTCCCTCTTCAATTATGGGATTATATGTCATTATATTGGAAAATAAATCCAAAAAATCTGTCTATCTGTTTCAATCAAATATTCAATGTGGTATATCCTTCAATGAAGACTGCTTCTCTCGTAAACTATTTTTCTATCCATGTTCTACAAACCACCTCTCTTCTTTTATTTCAGTTGATGTCTTCAGTGAACAAAACTCATCATAGATCCTCAAAACACCACCTAGTTTCTACAAATTATGAGCCATCCCACTTATTCCAAGCCCTTCATAAACCATTTTCCTCCTAATAACCACAAGTTTCGCAGTAAACTGTTTCCCTTAATCGGTTCACATACTATGCTTCAAAGTCCAAAAACCACTAATATGTTAAATCCTTCAATTTTCCAATAGTCATCTGCCTTTTTAAATTTGAACAATGACTCCCAAAAACACCGGGAGGACACCTTGAGGTATTTTTTCCGAATAATCTCCCAATTCGTTTTGTTGAATAGTATTATCAATTAGATACATCATTAAATATTCTTCCATCTTTTACCAGATATCCCTTCTTGAAAATTAGGTAGTGATCATGGATTTCTTCAACACATACTCTAAGACCACATTATTTATGATCTGCATGATAAATAAGAGTATAATGAAAAATATATCAATGAATCCCTTACATGAATTCCCAAATCACTCATATTCATTCATAATGAACCTATGCAGTTGTGATATATATCCATTAATAGATAACTTATAGAATTTTCATATTTAATAACCCCCTATCATTTGGAAACTTGAAACTTCTACCTATGACTTGACTCAGACATTTTCTCCCCTTTTATTAGCCAGAATTTTTCACCCCTTTTCCAAAAACACAATGTCACATTTTCATTTTCTACAATAGGGAAAAGAACAAAAATTGCACAATAGAAAAATACACACCATACATGGGGGAGAGAGGGTCCCATATCCATAACTTTTCAAGTGTGTGTAGTTGACTAAAATCTAAATGAAATCTGATTCCCTTCAAACAAATACTTGGGTAAGGGATTTTTAAGAATATATGTTTCTTTTTATTATATAGGAATATACTCCAAATTTAGAAGACCATTATCCACATTATCCTTGATGAAATGATATTTTATTTCAATGTTGTCAGTCATTGAGTGATGGACTGGATTTTTTCATAGATTTATAGCACTGGATTATTCACAATGGATTCTGGTCAAATACTTCACTTAAATTTTCATTTCATCAAGCTGCTTCTCCATACATATTAACTATGTGAACACTAGATTAACCTTAATACATTCAACTTCTATAGTTATCAAGGAAATGAAATCATGTTTCTTACTGAACCGAGAAATGCACAATCCTACATGATTGAATGCACTGCCTGATGATGATTTTCTATCTTCTACCAAACCAAACATAATATGTTTCTTTGTATCATAATAACTCTTATTAATATTTGTAATTGTACATTAAATTGAAATCCATTGTTCCCTTGATATTACAAATTATTCTTTTTTTTACTTCAGGAATGTGTCTTACCTTATGATTTCATTGATATTATTCTACTTGGCTTATAGAATAAACAATATCATGGAATTTGGCTATCAAGTACAATAGAATACCAATAAATTTCCTATATTCAATGAAATTGATTCTATTGATGTCATCATCCATTAAAATATTCATCTGGGTAGCCAACAGAGTTCTCATCTCCTCGGAATCGTCCATTACACAAAATTTTTCAACCACCTTTTCATATTTTGATTGAGAAATAAATGTGTAATTATTTGCATATAAAACATTTAAACAAAGTTAAAAACTTCCATTCAATTATCATTAACATTTAAAATTAAGAATTCATGTTATCTATGAATTTCATGCATTAAGATTCATCTGATTCACCGAATATTATGTCATCGACTTATACTAGTACCATCACCCTTTTATGACATTCAGTGTTGACATATTAATTTTAATCAACTCCACCACACTGGATAATGAGATCTTTTAGAAACTGATCTAGTCATAAATAAGATTATCATGGTGATTTCATCAACTCATATAGATCTGTATTCAAACGATAAACTCTATTATGAATGAGAAAACCATTTGGCCAATCAATGAAAACATCTTATTCCATAACCCCGTTTAGAAATGATGACTTGACATCCATCTGGAATACATTCCACTTTATTTGCACTGATATGGACCAAAATTATCTAATTTTTTCTACACTTGGAAGAGGTAAAAATGATATATCAACCTTTATACCCACTATTTGAGAGTAAATTATGTCACTATTCATTCTTTTTCTTTTAATTTCAACATCATCTTCATTCATTTGTTGTGAAAGAACCTTTAAGTCCATATGAAATTTTATCTATTGGCCATGAAACAATATCCCATATCAAATTATTCTCAATTTGGTCAATCTCATCATTCATAGTCTGACCCAATTCTAAAATCTAGTTGTCTCATCAAAAAAATTAGGATCGACCGTTGATAGGTATGATGATTCTAGTAGATTCTTTATCTATAAGTGTAACACTAGAGATACATAATCACCAATCATGTTTTGTATATCAATTTCTTCTTTTCAATTATGTATTTATATTGGTATTGAATTGTCCTCATCCTTTAAATTATCTGAATCTTCATTTGGATCATGATCTGGAACTGAAGCATCCTCTGATTTTAAAATCTCTTAATCACTATCCTCTTGAGAATAATTATATACTTTCATAATATTCACTTCATTCTTTACTATAGTTTCATCATGTCATTCAACTACCTTTCCAATCCACTTACTGAAGAATTTATATGATTTTATTTTCATTGAAAATCCATGAAATGTCCCATAAACTCCATGGGATTAAAAATTATTATGTTTGTCCATATTGAAAATTAAACACTTACTTCCAAATACTCAAATGCACAACAATGATGGAATATTTCCATACCACAGCTCATATGGAGTCTTATCATCATTCATAAATAAAAACTCTAAATTTGATGTGTATAGGGATTTTTTCACTACTTCATTCAAAAATTTCTAGATGTTCATTATCAATGACCATTTTTCTTCCCATATTGTTGATAATTTGATTTATTCTCTCAACTAAACCAATCTATTGTGGATGAATTATTGATAAAACCAGATACCATATCCCATGTTTCCTAAGATAATCCTCCACCTATCCATTTGTGAACTCTATTCTACTATCTGTTTAGATCATTTTGATTTTTTGATGTATCATTTTTTCAACATCCAGTAGATATATTTTAATGAATATAAACTACTCAAACGTGTGGGTAATGATTTATTCCCACAATATTCCCCTACAATTGTCAATGAATATATCATAGTATCTTCTCCCATTAATAGATCATGGTGAAATATGTATACACACATAAATATGCCCCATATAATGAAATCCTATTGAACATTGAACTTTGGACTTATATTCATTTTGAATGATCTTCCCTTGTTGAAAAAAATCACACATATGAGTAAAATCACGTTATAACCTAGGGATTTCACTAGAATTATCATATTTAACCAGATCATCCTAGGATATTTGGGTCATGTGGACAAGATTCTTATTCCATATATTGATTTCCTCTTCTAAGGGATTAAAGAACATATCATATTCACTAATAACTATATAGAGATTTACTTTTATTTTCATTTTCTACTAAAAAATTGAACCATGTTTTTTCTTGATGACAAACAATTAATTTGAATTGATTAAGGAAATTCAACATTCATTGAGTTAACTAATACTAAAACGGATTTTACTGAGACCATCAATTATTAATAAAACAACATGTCTCATGTATTTTCCCCCAATCATGGATTTTCCCGATCCGAAAATCATCATACCCTCAACATTATAAAATCTTATGATACATTCCTTATTAAACATGATATTTTTACCAATATATTTATTATCTATCATATGAGATGTGTATCTATTATCTATAATCTATATCATAGTGTAATCTGATGCCTTAAAGTAAATCATTGCAACCACTTATTGTTCAAATAAATTATTCTTTTTCATCCATATTTTTGACATCATAAGAAATATAGATTGATAATATTGATCTTACTCAAAGTATGATGTATTATTTATCCTACAGACCTGAATATCAATTTTTCATTTTTATCTTATTCAATGATACATTTCTCTGCTGATTATGATACATTTATTCTTATTTGGAATATTTCTTTTCATTTTCATTTAAAAATTTCATTCAATGATTTCTAACCCCTCAGGCCTGAAAAAATGAACATAAAATTAATTTCTAGAATATTAATCTATGTATTACTACATATGTCAGTCTTCTTCCCTTTGATACTTATTTTTTATGGAACAAAATATTTTTTTGTGAATCCCATCTTTCCACAAGAATAGAATTTAATTCAATGTGAATTCATGTATAGCAATACTATACTACTAGTTCTTATTTGGGATCTATGAGTCTACAGATTCAGATTCCAAAAAATATATATCATAATCCATAATGTTTGATCTTTTGGTCTAACGTCAACCTTTACAACATTATTTTTTCATTCAGGACCCATACATATAGTATCATTCTGATCAATGATTTCCCATTACTGACATTACATTGTCTTCAGATACTAGAAAATTCCTCTTCATGATATTTGATACATTTGATTTTATCTACTCTAGTATTAGTCAAACTATCAATCCATTTTTTCATTTCTTCAATTTTGAGTTTTTACTCAACCACCTATCCAGATATTTCTAGAATTAATGAATCCTATTTTTAAATTTCTTCATTCAACTCATACTTATCTTCTTCTATCTTTTGTATATAATTTTTCTCATCACAAACTATCTTGATGGATTTTATGTTTTGGATCACAAAAAATCTCAATCCTCTTGATCATATAATAATTCAACATAAAATTCAACTATTATATCTACTTCTCACTTATCACTATCACTTTATTCCTTTATTATGTAATTTCCCACAGCTACCATGAATGAATCTTCTTTATGATCCTTGTATTCAAGAGACACTTCCACCTTAGATTCATCTAAACATTCATCTTCTTTTAAAAATGGATTCTTCTCTTTTATTAAACTTGTCTTAGAACTTATCCAACCATTCAAATTGGTTGAATACTTCTTCTATGGAATTTCATCATTTCCTTCATCTTAATCTTAAAAATTCTTAGGAATCGTGCCAAAAAATTTCATCATACTTCCACATATAAATCATGCAACTGAAATATTACCTTTAAAATTTCAACTTTTGATTTTCATATTTGGAATGGTAAATGAAATGATATCATCCATATTTTATTCCTCATGAATATATTCAATATAGAGTTTTGTTATGGCTTATAACAACTCTTCTATGGACATATCCTTTTACACAACATCATTACCATAATTTATTACATCATATACAACAAGAGTACAATGCATGTAATCTAATTTCAGATCCTTTAGGTCTTTATCTTCTAATAGATATACAATTGGATTAAAAATATGTGTATATTAGCTTAGGACTTGCCTGATAGTCATTATATCTTCAATAATTTCTCTAATACTGCACATGTCTTCCACAACTACATTTGTCTAATAAAATAGTCTATCAAAAAACTCATTAGGGTTCCTTCTTAGATCCTAATATAATTTCCATATAACCTTAAAATTTTATTCTCTGAATTCTAAGTCACCCTCATAAATGTTCAAGAGCTTTTCCCACACATCATTTGATGTTTTATATAAAATCCCCTTAGTATAGATCTCATTGGATATGGATCCCCCAAAATTCATTAATCTCTTTAGAATCAACATCCAATTCCTTTCTATCAGCTTATATTAAATAACCACTATTGATATCAGCTAATATTACATGTAGGGTTGTTGTAAGGATATCCACTCCTAGTGATTGGAAGTAACACTACATCTGATTCATCCATAATTGAAAATTATTTCCATCAAAGATCAAAATATCTTTGTGATTGAAAACATCCATTTTTTTATTGAGATAGAACCAATGTCATTCAAACATTGCCTCAGATACCAATGGTTAGACCAATTAGGAAAAATAATTTATGAGGGGGGGGGGTTATTCTGTGTGTGATAGATTAAAACAACTACCCATTTGGATAATATTTCATTGTAAAAAACACTATTCTCTCTTTTTCAAATAGAAATATATGAATTGAAATGAAATCATGCATGAGAAATAGTCATTTTATCATGGATCATCTTTATTGAGCTATATAAAAGGAGAATACAATTGAAATATTATGATATACCAATTCCACTAAGGCTCACTTCAATATTACAAGTTTAATGCTAGATCACATCAAAGACCATGATCACTTCAATTTCATGTGTTAGTGTCTACTCACTACATTCCATGGGTCACTTCATAAGTCTAATTCTCTATATCATTTTCGATTGAATGGATCTCCATATTTCTATTCTTTTTCATACTACTCATAGAAGGGATCCACTCATAGTTTATGGACATGTAGGTACATTAATTTTCATGAAATCACAAATCCTAAACTATAGGTCTATGCTCTGTTGATGTACCATTTTCATTATTAGATGAAATCCACTAATCTTTGTAATATTATTTAGGAAAAACTTCATTTCTGAAATATTTATCTCTCTTCTCGAACAACCTTCTTAGTTCAAGAACTGCGCTATACGATGTAGTGGATATTCTTTGAAGACCATATCTTTTATATTTAATGACTCTTCTTCTGTGAAACCTCTTCCCTTCATGAAGTGACTCATCATTCATGAATTGTTTCCCCTTCTGGGGACCATTACATATTCTACAAAACAAAACATTCTATGTGGTCCCTTTCCATTCTGATCTGTTGATCCGTACAAAATTATTTTTTGGACTATTACTATGAACCAATAATCCTTTCTCATAATCCTCTTCTCAATCCATTTCTTCTTCATGGGCTCTCCTGTGAACTCATTCAGACAAAGAAAATTTTCTTCTAAAGAAATGATGTTTCCCAATACAAATTTATCTCGTTAGTTATGTGATTTCTGGTCCTTATATAGGCAAATAGATCTGAAAGAACTACTAATCCATTTTACTCAAATAATCACTGTGGTATTTCCTTCAACACAAGATTCTTCACTCATAAATAGTTTTCCCTTCACTGTTTGTGTACAACCACTCCTTATTCATGGTGGTAGATCTCTTCTTCAAATGAAATACCCTTACATCTACTCAAATCACCACCTTGTTTCCAAAATCGAAGATCCATCCCGCTAACCACAATCCATCTGAGAACAAGATTCCTCAAATGAACCAACACCCACCCTAAGAACTATTTCCCCTATATGGTCTGCGTACAATTATTTGTGTTCCACATAGAGATGCTACGTAGAATCCTTCCTTTTTTTAATTTTCATTGACACTTTGTGTAGTTCTTATAGGGTCTATGAACTATCCTTTACAGTCGTCAAACTCTGTTTTGGGAAAAAAATTCCATTTCCAAAAATAAGAATCATGATTATGAGGCCCAAAAAAAATTTCAAATAAAGGGAAACTATGCCACCTTAAACACCTCCATCTGGAAAAAACCAACTATACTCATTAACGGACATCTGGCATTATAAAAATAACAATAACACATAAAAAACTGAGAGGACTTCTTGAGTGATTATTTTTTCTCAAAATTGGAACAGTAGAAGGAAATAGTAACAATAATTACAAAAAAAAGAATAATAGATAACAATATACAAAAATAATAATGATATTTTATATAATTATAATGTTGGAAAAAATAGATACGAAGAAGAAAAACTATTTCTATACAAAATTACAATAATTGGATAATTAAACTATCCCCACCATCATAAATTACAACTCATTCATCTGCTACCAGTTCCTTCTAGTTAAGAAGGAAATAAAGTTTCCAAAGATAAATTAATATATTATTCAAAACATAAATACTTATTGTATTCTCAGGTACCAATGGTTTCTAGAATATAGTGTGAGATAAATCTCAGTACAACACCCATAGTGGTGTCTATTCAAAATGTCTCTATAATATAATATGACGGTGTAAACGCATTGATATATAAATATAAGTAATTATATAAATGTAGATACCCAAATACCCTCTTTATCCCTCATCATGTGTCTAAACATGTTACTTGTCCATTAATAAATTAATTAAGCTAATTTAATTAAGTCTAATGAGTCATAACAAGCACTAAGATCACAACATGATATAAGTAGTATATATTCCAATATGTATCAAGGAATCCATGCTGATTTTAACTTAAAAAGTATATAAAGGTAATAACCAATGAATATGAGACATCAAGGGTATTTAACTCCGTACTAATTGTATCATGTCTATTAGGGTAAGAGTGTAATCCCAAGAACATTGTGTGAGGAATTTGACATTAATATGATCTAACAGGGTCTAAGGAATTCATATATGGATAAAGTTTATAAGTAATGGGCAACTCATAGGATATAACAAAGGAGACTTATGTTGGAAAAACTCATTTTGGATCAAATTAGTGTATCCATGGAATAATATAACAAAAGAGGATTGGTAATATAGTGTTATATCAGTCATCAAGTGATATATGAGGATTGGTTTCCAAGGTGGGTCTAAACAAAGGTAACAAGCACCCTTGAATCCGAATGGTGTCCATGAGTGCTCAAGTAATTCACTCAGGAATACTGGAAAAATCTCAAGTCTGACCATCCATAGAAGTATTTAATTGTCCATAAGTATATATAAAAAAAACCGAAATTTTTTTCATTAATAATTCATAAGGTCGCATCCATTTCCTTTCATTAGTGTGATAACTCCAATTGATCATGAAACCATTTAATTAACCAATTTATATCATAATCAATTCACTTGGATCATTCTTATACCTTCCATCCTAAATGTCAAAGGTTATATATCATTAAATTAACTTTCATATCTATATAATTATGCCACATCTTATATATATATATATATTACATTCCAAATCCATTTAAAGTTTACTATTCAAATTTAATTAGTTACCTTAAGAGGGTTATGTTATTAACATACATGGTACTTTCAATGATTAATTCATAATTCAATAGTAATATAACATTTTAAAGGCTTAATGTTAGAATGATCAAGCTTGTGAACTATTGAATGGGGGACCAAATGTGTCAAAACACTAAGAATTCATTTTTTAAACATTTCCGTAAATGGGGATGTTGATGTTGTGGAAAAAACCATGAAAAATGATAATTGCACATGACATTGGTTGACATTTTTTCTAGAGAAAGGTCCTAACAACTAAAATTATGACTATACATTTAATATATTACACATGATGAAATCAGCGTGATGATCAAAAAAATTATAAAATGATAGAAATTGAGGCATGATTTATAGACTACTTTTCCTTAGGCCCATATGAATATATTTTTCCACTATCATCATTTATTTCATTCTGGATTGGAGTAGATATTTTTATAAGATCTATACCAAGAAATTGGTTCATAATATATTGCATCAAAATAGAATCCTAGATAGGATAAAGTATGAAATTTGATTACAAAGGAGTCAATAACATACCATAGATGATCAAATGAGTTGAACAATAGTCAATTTAGACTCTAGAAGGATGATCGATATGAATTCATAGTTTAGGCTGAAAAATGATTAAAAGAGAAGAGGAAGAGTTTTATTTTAGTTGGAATAACAAAAGGAAGATAGGGGTATGTTTTATTATTTTTAGGGATTAAATCATAAATTCACTAAATAGTTACCATTCCCAGGGGTTGAAAAATGTTTTGGTCAATCCATGTGAAAATAATTCATGAGAAGCTATAGGAAGAAGAACAGTCACGGTGAGGCTCCATGGTAATGTAAACCATGTGATAATCATGAAAAATATATTTGTAATTTTTCTAATCCCTTTCAGTCAACCATTTGGCCCAAGCCGCATAGTTAAGAAACACTATGTTCCCAATAATATTCCACTTCCTTGCC
Organism: Viscum album; assembly: GCA_963277665.1. Lineage (NCBI taxonomy): Eukaryota > Viridiplantae > Streptophyta > Magnoliopsida > Santalales > Viscaceae > Viscum > Viscum album. The sequence goes on from OY728140.1 coordinate 181,359,784, forward strand.
CTGTACTATTTAAGAATATCATGTGTCATGCCTCACATGGTTTATTCTATTAATGTTATGTTTCGTTTTCATGAAAAAACATGTCCATGAGATATGAAAAATCCTTAGACACCCCTAAGAGCTTCACTAACTCGTTAATAATCCCTATTTGATCCAAACTAATGAATTAGAAAAAAAGTTAATGTATCCATTAATATTTTAGAAATTGTGTTCTTACAATCTTCTCCATACATGACATAATCCTTGAGTTCACCTTACAGGGGCGGTGAAACACCCTCTAAGAATGACATTGGATACTATGAATATATATTGGCTACCGGATCACATGTCTCATTATATATATAGTCGTGCTTCCATAACTACCATACTAGATTGAATGACTGGCCCCATATAACCTTCATGGTCTAGTCAAAGATTCGTATAGGATAATCTTAAAATGAGGCCTCAATAGCTAGTTCAATATCCTTATTATCAAAATTATGATACAGGTCGATATGTGTAACGACCTGAATCCGGAACCACTCAACTGGTTCCACGTACCTGGTTCACCACATAACCTCAAGCGTGTTTCCCCAAATGCCAGAGGATGCCGACTAGCAGCGAGGGCCTTGGTGAGTCATTGGGGAAACTATGCCCTCATTTGGTAAGCTACACAAAGAAAGGGAAATAACTGTCAATAGAGGAAGTAGTAAACAACATCCAATAACTGAAACTAAACAGTAGAAGTAATGTATTATATAATATTGATGTAAATGATGCAGCAGGTACAAGTATCTAAGGAAAGAATAAAAAAACAATGTACTGAAATACAACTGAGAACAAAGTACTAAAAGTAAACAGTAACTCCAGCATCATCGCAAGCCTAGGCTCGGTCCTATGCTCTCCAGCTCCAACCAGCAATCATGTACCTAAATTAGAAGGGCCAAAATCCCTATCCACACCTTCAACCATATAACCTATTTAGGCCAAAAAGAAGGACCCAAACAGTGTGTGAGACTAATCCCAGTAGGCAATCACCACAAGATCTAGGGCCTACTGTTAGTGAGCAATATAGAAAAAATAAATGAAATAAATGTAGTAGAGAACCATGAGTACAACAAGTAAACAATCCTAAAAATATTCATTCAAATTTATTTAGTAATTTAATTCATTCATTTAATTATCACCCAAGGAATCTAGCAACCACTCTATATTCCCAAAGCATAGCATGTAACACAACTGGTATCTCAATATACTACCTAAACTACAAGCAGTACAGAACACAAGATTGTTATTTGGCTTGGCGGACTCGTCACAACCAACCAAACAATAGTCACACTGAGTCCTTGGGTGGTTCATACTGGAAGACCCCTATAGTCAAGTATTCATACAAAGTCACAGACACTCTGGAAAACACTCACCATCAATTCCCATGTGGTCTTTCAATGATAGGTATAGACTCTCTGAAGAAGAACTTACGTCTAATTTCCCCAATAGTCTCGATACGTAAATATGGACACTCTGAGGAAGGACAAAGCCCAATTCCAATAGGTCCTACGAACAATACTAATTTATAACAGACTCTCTAGGGAATCCCTAAATCATCAATTCCCTCTTTAGTCTACTGCACCAGGTTCACATAGCCCTATGCAGTCTAGTCATGCATAATCGACTGTCAGCAGTCCTAAGTAAGTTCAAAAACTACTTGGATAATAGCTACAATGCATCAAAAGCATATAAACAGTAGGCAATACATGAAATCAATTATCTCAATGTAGGAAATCAATGCAACAAGTTATGACTCACATGAAACCTAATCCAAACGGAGGTAAACATCCAAAACAAGGTAAACACCCATGGGGTGATCCTCAAACAAGATAATAAGCAATCATTAATGATTTATTAACCTCAATCATACAAGAAATATAAGGCAGACAATAATACAGGTTCAAACCCCTTACCCAAGATACCCGATACATGGGAATCCGACACTTTTTGCACAAAAACTCAATGACATACAATGTAGGGAAACAAACCACCAACTTATTCCTAGGAGAACAATATACTTGAACCTCGTCCTGTGAATCGACCTATAATGGAGAAGATATGCAAAAAAATCTAAAATGTTCAACCTTGTATAACTCTCATAAGTGATGGAATCTGGAAATGTGGCCAAGGAAGAACCAAGAACTCATCGCTGTGATTCTATTGAAACCGAAGGCATTCGATTCAAATAACGGGTGACAGATCAGCGGCTCGGAGAAGATTCGGCCTCCTCGGATGCTCTGGACATAATTAGGCAAAGAAGAAGATTGAAATAGAAATTAGACATGACCCCAGTCCGTTTAATGAATTAATAATAAAATTACACAGCATGTACTTCTTGAGTACACGGCGTGTACTCATCTTTTTTGTACACCGCATTAAGCGGTCTCCACATCACCCCTACACACCGTGTGTGTGGCCTAGACAAGGATAGCACCCGGCCTTGCGCGAGATCAAAGTACAGGGCGTTTACTTATAAAGTACACAGCATGTATTTAGAAAATTTAAATATTTTCCTCTTTTTCTTAAAAACCACCAGAAAAGGAAAAACATACCTTAAACGAAGATCTGGGTTCTTACAAACTTCCCCCCTTAATGAAAATTTTCCATGAATTTCCCTAGAAAGGTGGCGATGAAGAAACCTCGAACACCTCTGGCCACTGTTATCGCATATCGGCCTCCCTCTCCCAAGTCTTGTCCTGCACACGGTCGTGCTGCCATAGCACCCGTACAAGAGGAACAGATCAGCCATGGAGTACCTTTTCTATACGATCAACAATACTGAGAGGATGATCCTCGAATGATACATCCTGATCCAGCTCAACCTCCTCGGGTTAAAAGACATGAGACAGGTCTGAGAAATAGCATCGAAGCTGAGAAACATGGAAGACTTCATGAATATCCTGGTACCTCTGAGGTAACTACAACCTATAATCAACCAGCCCGATAGTCTTTAGATCCTCAAACGGCCCGACGTATCTCAGTGAAATCATAACATGTCTCATGATCCTCTTGTGTCCCAAGCTCGGGGTAACACGTATGAATACCCGATCTCCGACCATGAACATCAAAGGTCGTCTCCACTGATCAGCATAGGATTTCTGATGAGACTGTGCAGTATCCATCCTCTTCTGAATCAACTCCACCTATTCTGTGGTCCCCTAGATGATACGAGGTCCTATCATAGCTGCCTCTCCTACCTCCATCCAAAACAAGGGTGATCAGCACGACTTACCATACAGAGCCTCATAAGGTGCCATCAGAATAGTTTCTTGAAAACTATTATTGTATGAAAATTCCACTAGAGGTATATTCCTCTCCCAAGAACCTACAATGTCCAGAATACAAGCTTGGAGCATATCCTCAAGAACCTGAATTGTGTGCTCTGACTGGCCATCTATCTGGGGATGGTAAGCTGTACTCAGAAGTACCTGTGTACCCAAATCCCTCTGTAGCCCTTGACAGAAATGTGATGTAAAACGGGCGTCCATATATGAAATGATAGTACTCGGAACCCCATGCAAGAGTACAATCACACGGATATACAACCATCCACGTTCATCGACACCGAAGGTTTCCTTGATCGACAAGAAGTGAGAAACCTTCCTGACCCTGTCAATGACAACCCAAACCATGTCATTCCCTCGAGCTGATCTCGGTAACCCTATCACGAAGTCCATCAAAACATCATTCAACATCCACTCGGGAATGGGTAGCTATTTTAAAATCCCTACTGGTCACTGGTGGTCTGCCTGCACCTGCTGACTGGTGGAACTTCTCATGACAAAACCAGAAACATCTCAATTCATACCTGGCCACCAGTACTAGCGGTGAAGATCACGATACATCTTGGTGATAAAATGATGAACTGCCCAAAATAAGGAATGAAATTCTCGCATCCGCTCCTCGCGTATATCTTCTGGCACCCATACACGTCCCGGGAAACGAAATTCCTCATCCTTGCCTACGTTCCATCTAGGAAGAGGGTCCTCTCCTGACACACTTTCCCATAGGACTAGGCCTTCATAATCTGATAGTTGCCTCATTGGAACTTAGTCAAGAAGGGTAGAGGTAACAACTACAGAAGAAAGAAAAGTCTGACTATATCTATCGTGCTCCTCCAGATGCATTTTAGAGAATAGAGCCACAAGCTACCACTCGCTTTTGGCTTCCTGAATTGCATGTATCTGTGTCCTCCTACTCAGTGCGTCTACCATAGGATTGCCTTTCCCAGGCGTATAAGCAAGCTCGAAATCGAAAGACTGTAGGTACTCAACCAACCTATGTTGTCTCAGATTCATGTCACGCTGCCTGAAGATATACTTGAAGCTCTTGTGGTTAGTATACACCAAAACAATTCTCTCCCAGAAGATAATGTCTGCAATAATGCAACGAATGAACAACTGCAGTCAACACTAGTTCATGTGTGTGATAGTTCCTCTCATGTGGCTTCAACTACCGAGATCCATATGCAACAACACGATCCACCTACAAAATCACTGCTCTAAGATCGATGCCTAATGAATCACAGAAACCTATATAACTCTTTCACGGCTCCGGAAAAACTAGAATCAGTGATGATGTCAATCTCAAATTAAGCACTTGAAAGGCTGAATCATAGGATACTGACCAAAAATACATCACCCCCATCTTAGTCAAGCTCATCTGCGGAGATTCTAAGCGCGAGAAGTCCTTTATATACGCCTGTAGTAACCAGCCAGCCCTAAGAAACTTGATACCTCAAAGACATTCTTCAGCTGCTCCTAGGTAACTACTGCTCTCACCTTCTCTTGGTCTACTGATACACCTGTCTCCGAGATGGAATGACCTAAGAAGTGAATTTAATCCATCCAAAGGTGGCACTTGGAGATCTTAGCATATAACTGATGCTCCCTCAGTGTACTCAAAATTATCTCAAGATGGGTAGCACGGTCGTGTCGAGTGTGAGAGTACACCAAGATGTTGTCCACAAAAACCACCATGAAAGAATCCATGTAAGGATAGAAAACTCTTTTTATCAGTTCCATGAAAACTGTTGGCACGTTCTTGATACTGAACGGAATAACCAAATACTCATACAGACCATACATGCTATGGATGGTTGTAATAGGTATATCAGATGGCCTGACACGCAACTGATGGTAGCCGAACCTCAATTCGTTATTCGAGAACACTCTAGATCTTAAAATCTGATCAAATAGATCATCTATCTGTGGAAATGGATATCAGTTCATAACTATCAACTGGTTCACCTTCCGATAATCCAAACAAAGCCTAAGGGTGTCGTCTACCTTCTTCGCAAACAGGACAAGTGAACCCCAAGGAGAAGTACTGGGTTGGATAAAACCCCTTGCCTGCAACTCCTCCAACTACTTCTTGAGCTCCTTCAACTCAGGTTTAGCCATCATATAAGGAGGAATGGACACCGGTGCTGCTCCTAGAACAAGATCGATAGAAAATTCTACCTATCGCTCCGGAGGCAAACCTGAAAAGTCTTCATGAAAGACATCTAGAAAGAGATTAACCACTGGAGGAAAATATATCTAAGAAGACCCATGGTCATCCAGATATAAGTTAGAAATATGGGACGTAACACTGCCCAACCCATGATGCTCTGGTCCCACTCTCCTGTCCTGGACATCCCATTCACCCTTGTGAAGAAAAGATCCCCCCTCCGATGATGTAAAACTCACCCTACGATGATATAAATCGACCAACGCCTAGAAGAGAACTAACCAGTCTATCCTAAAAATGAAATCATAGCCTGGAATCTCCAATACACAGAGACTCCATGAAAAATGACACCCACCAACTTCAAGGGGGCAGTCTAAGCACTGACACATGCTCACAGTTCTAATTTCAAAGGGAGTGTCTAGCGTCATCATATCCTCAAAAGTATAAAAAGTATGTCTAAGTATTTCCACAGTATGCACAGAAATAAATATATGAGAAACTCATGTATCGAAAAGTGGAGAGGATAATACTGAGGCTACTAAAATCGTACCTCGAACTGTGGAAGGTCCCGGATCCTGCTCCTGATAAATCTACTATACCGAAAATGTCTGGCCTGAACCGCGGCCCTATGTACAGCCGGAGATCCCCGAGCTGACCCTCCCTGAGCCTGACCACTGTTTCCACGACCTATACCCTAGCTTGAACAACTTGAAGAACTATAGACCCCAGTTTGCTATGGAACTAGTAATCCTGCTCCTGTACACAGAGTCGAAATTGATCATCCTTCACTAGACTCTGGAAGAAGAACCTTGCAGATGACCCATCTTCTCGCATGATCGGCACTCCACCGGGTCTCTCGGGCATGGAGGCTTCTTATTCCCATTTGTCCCACACTGATAGCACACCACTTGATTTCTAGAAGGAAGATCTCGTCTACCATAAGGAATGCCTCGTTTCCTCGATTCACCTCATGTAGACTCTCGGTGGTGCTTCTTTCCATCTACCTGAAATGATTCAGCCCTGGAAGCTGAACCTCCCTAGTCCATAGCTCCAGTCTCCCTCAGGTTTCTCTCCGTGATAATTTCTTGGTTGACTATCAGAGTAATATAAGTCAACTGGAAGACGTTCACCTGTGGTCTGATGTCCGGTCTGAGGCCTTCCTCAAACTTCCTCTCTAAAAACATCTCATCATTCCCCAGAATAGGAGTGAAATGCCATAACTCTGTGAAGCGAGAGGAATAATCCATTACTGTGAGAGTACCCTGCTGCAGGTTTATGAACTATCTGGCTCTATCATCCCTCACCATTTTCGGGTATAAGTAGCCACAAAACGTATGCTGGAACTCATCCCAAGCCATATCCTATTGGTGCCCTGCCTGTGAAACCACATCCCACCAAATCTTGACAGAATCTCGCAACATATAAGTCGCTAGCATCACTATCCTCCGCGGAGGTGTCTCCGGGTTCTCGAAGATAGATTTCATGGATTTTATCCATGACTCTACAGCCTTCGGTCCTCCCTCCCCTATGAATGTGGGAGGATGATTTGCTGAATAACCCGCATTAACTCAACCATAAACGGGGCAGGATGCTGAGCTCCCTCGAAGGTCTGCGTGAATCTTAAGAAACCCTCACTAAACTGATCATCGACTCCAGTGGTTGGAATTTCTGCAGGTTCCATGTCCGGAATGATAGGTGGAACTACTAGTAGTCCCTGGTCTGCCATATCAGGCGTACGGTCACTGCCTGGTTCCTGACATGCAATGGGAGGATGTCTTGGTTCCATAGCTCTAAAAAGTCAAAATCACACCTTCATTAACGGTGAAAAAAGTTACAACATAAAAGATTAAATGGAAAAAGAGGGAAAAACATTAAAATTCTGAAAAACATGACTAAACGGCATGTTAGTAACACTAAACGACATGTTTTCTGGAAATATTACCCTAGGCGTATACCTTGTCCATACATGGATGTGTAAACCACCTGGCTAAACAGTGTGTTCTCAAACTACATGGCTTGTACTATCCCTTTTTATTCATGCCCTATCACTACTACATGGCTAAGAACACGGTGTGTCCTAGCAGGAAACTACACGGCGTGTTTGTCCACTACACGGAGTGTCCTTATGATTTTTCCCTAATCTGTGTCTTTAGTCACATAGACTGGTACACAGACCACTACTACACAGCGTGTCAACATGGTGCATGGCGTGATTCCCTGTGTATTTCCCAACCCATGTATTCAATTACATGGCGTGGTCACATGGCTCCCCTATGAAAAAATTATACGGCGTGTTCAAAGGAGACACGGCGTGTACTAGACATGCCTTGCCTGGCCCGGGTTGTTAGCGACACGGCCTGACACACGACCGACCCTACACGGTGTGTTCCAGATGGACACGACGTGTACTTTAAGGAAACCACCAGCCCGTGTTGTTCGTGATAGGGCCAGATACCCATGTCATACTACCCAGCGTGTAAACTAGTACACGGCATGTTCCTACAAGAACTTCCATAACCCCGTGTCCCTGTCCACATAGTCAGTGACATGGATAAAAACTACACGGCATGTATTCATGATTTACACGCCGTGTATTCTGTGTTTTTTGGGACAATAGCCTCAGAACTGCATCGGAGCCCAGAAAACAAAGAAAACAAGTGTTAAGGTGCAAATTATGATCTGTGGGGACCATACTCCCCGCGAATCAAAGCTTGGCATCATAACAATGAATATAACAAGTAAAAAATATAACAAACTCATGACCCACCAAATTCGTTCCTCGAGGGCCCATAACACCTCTAAGACTAATGTTTGGCGTCCATGATAATGAATATATAAAGAAATGATACCCTATCTATATGGAAGGTATTCTATCACAGTAGTAATCACAACAACATGGATCTTCTATCACAAATTCTATCACAACAGCATGAAAATTCTAATGCAACCTAGATGGCATGAAAAAATTCATGACATGTGATTTCCGAACAAGTGTCTATTTGCTACATGAGATGGAATACCCTCATATCATAGAGTTGAAACAAAATAGAACCACAATCATATAAATAGTAACAACACAAAACAAGTGCACCACCCAACGGTGAATTCAAGTAAACTGTAACATTTTCAAAACTCGAAAATTTCAACATTTGAGGTAATCTGGACTTTTCCCTGTACACGAATTCTAGAACTCCTGGGAACATCTATTTACCATTTACCTATTTCGTCCTATCTCAGTCTAATGTCACTAAACATTAAGTTAATAGAAAAGGAAAGAACCCCTCTGATACCACTTTGTAATAACCTGAATCCGGAGCCACTCAACTGATGCCCCTTACCTAGTTCGCCACATGAGGTCAAGTTCATTTCCCCAAATGCTAGAGGCTGCTGACTAGCAGTGAGGTCCTTGGTGAGTCATTAGGGAAACTATGCCCTCATTCGGTAAGGTATACAAAGAAAAGGAACTAACAGTCAATAACAGAAGCAGTAAACAACATAAAATAACTGAACATAAATAGTTGAAGAAATGTATAATATAATAATGATGAAAATGATGCAGTAGGTACAAGTATATATGGAAATAAGAAAACACAACCACGTGCTGAAATACAACTGAGAATAATGTACGAAAAGTAAACAACAACTGCAGCAACATCACAAGCCTAGGCTCGGTCATATGCTCTCCAGCTCCAACAAGAAGTCATGTACCTGAAGTATAAGGGCCAAAATCCTTATCCACACTTACAACCATATAACCTATTTGGCCCGAAAAGTAGGACCCAAACAGGGTGTGAGACTAATCCCAGTAGTCAATCACCACATGATCTGGGCCCTACTGTCAGTGAGAAATATAGAAAAACTAAATGAAAAAAATGTAGCAGAGAAACAAGAGTACACTAAGTAAACAATCCTACAAATCTTGATTCACGTTTATTTAGAAATTTAATTCAGCCATTTAATTATCACCCAAGGAATGTAACAACAACTCTATATTCCCCAAGAAAAACAAGTAACACAACTGGTATCTCAACAGACTACCTAAACTACAAGTAGTACATAACACAAGCTTGTTCTTTGGCTTGGTGGACTCGTCACAACCAACCAAACAATAATCACACTGACTCTCTGGGTGGCTCATACTAGCTGACCCCTATGGTCAAGTATTCATACAAAGGCACAAACACTCTGGGAAGCACTCACCGTCAATTCCTCTGTGATCTTGCAACGATAAGTATAGACTCTCTGAGGAAGAACTTACGTCTAATTCCCCCAATAGTCTCGAAAAGTAACTAAGTAAACTCTGAGAAATCACAATTCCCAATTCTTGTAGGTACTGCGAATGATATGAATTTATAACAGACTCTCTAGGGAAGTCTTTATTCATCAATTCCCACTTTAGTCTACTGCACCAGGTTCACACAGCCCTGAGCATTCTATTCATGCGTAATCGACTGTCAGTAGACCTAATTAAGTTCAAAAACTACATGGATAATAGCTACAATGCATCAAAAGAATATAAACAACAGGCAATACATGCAATCAATTATTTCAAGAAAGGCAATCAATGCAACAAGGTATGCCTCACAGGTAACCTAAGAAAAACGACGTTAAACAATCAAAACAAGGGAAACACCGATGGAGTGATCCTAAAACATGCTAACAAGAAATCATTAATTATATAATAACCTCTAGAATACAAGAAATCTAAGGCAGATAACAATACAGGTTCAAAACCTTAACCAGAGATACCCGATACATGGGAATCCAACACCTTTTGACCAAAAACTCAAAGACATTCATCGTAGGGAAACAAACCACCTATCGCGATCCTAGGAGATCGATAGACAAGAAACTCGACCTGTAAATCAGCCTATAATGTAGAATATCTTCAAAAACGTCTAAAACATTCAACCTTAGATAACTCTCATAAGAGAAAGAATCAGGAAATGTTTCCAAGGAAGAAATAAGAACTCAGCGCTACGATTCTATTGCAACCGACGGAGTTCGTTTCGGATAACTGGACACGGATCAGCATTGCAGAGAAGATTCGGCCTCCTAGGACACTTTGGACGTAATTAGGTGATGAAGAAGATGGAAATAGGTATTAGACGCGAACCTGGTCCATTTAATGAAATAAAAAAACTACATGACGTGTACTTCTTGAGTACATGGAGTGTACTCACCTTTTCCCTACACCATATTAAGTGGTATCCACATCACCCCTACACACCGTGTGTGTGGCCCGGACATGGCCAGCACATGGCCTCGTGTTTGATCAAATTACAAGGCGTGTACTTGAAATTTTTTATATTTTCCTCTTTTTCTAAAAAACGACCAGAAAAGGAAAAACATACCTAAAATGAAGATCCGAGTTCTTACAACATGAAACCGGATTATCTATGAATCGTGGAATACATACAACATGTAACAATACCTATTAGGTAGTTGAAATTAATATTCTTCTAGCTTGACTCTCTCTAGGATCACATACGGATCTAAAAAACATGGAGATAGATTCACTTTATTTTTGTTTCTATCTATTCCCTAGCATGGGTGATAACCACTTGAATACAGGATCCCTATCCTCAAACTCCAGATGTCATCATCAGTGATTAGCATATTATTCCTATCTATAATGAGAAATATTCATATGATTTCAGACCAGAAAACCCTTCTCTGACAACACTTTCATGAGATGTGGACCTAGTAGGGTTGCATCACATGCCTCTAGATAACATAGTGGTGAAAAGAAAAACCCAGCATATGAGGAGTCCAAATTGTCCATATAAATCATGACCTAAAATATATTATTGTATTAAAACTTGTTGATTAGGAAATAAAACTCCCCTAAACTATTGAAATCATCAACACATCCTCAAAGGATGAACTCTATCCCCTCTATTTTCAGTTATGACAGTCTATTGGTTTCAGGATGAAAGGATGGGATCAGAATCACCCGTGTAAACATAGCTTTCAGTCACCCCAACAAGTGTTGTGATGTAAAATGAGAATCCCTATTTGAAATAACATAATATATGACATTTTTTATGTTTATGATCTCACAGACATATAGGGATCCTGTATTATCAACTGAGATAGTATCCCTTATATGAATGAAGTGGGACAACTTCTTCATTCGGTCATTAACAACTCATACATCATCACTACCTACAGGATAAATTAGTAAGCCGACTATGAAATCTATTTCAATATTGACCCACTTCCATTAATATACTGGATACATATCTAATAAGACTATAGGTCTGTGTTTTTCTATCTTCACCAAGCCATACATATAACGCCTAGTGAAAAATCCTTCCTTATAAATTTGCATCCCATGCAACCAATACTGGTGTCACATATCTCGATAAAATTAATGATTCCTCGATGAACTGCACACTGAGAATAGTGGGACTCTTGCATCAAATAATCTATATTTTCTGTAGGAACCCATACACGTTCATGTATATTTGGTATGCAGTCTCTACCCACATACCAATTTAGAGATGGGTCCGATCTTGAAATAATCTAATGGAGAAAAAACCCCTCAAGATCATAAAATATCATGTCCTTCACCTTTAAATGGAGAAATCTAGTAACTAGAAAGGCTGAGAGATATGACTACTCATGAAGAACATGAAACATGATATTCAGCTCCAAAAATTGCCTTTATTTTCCATTAATCATTGGTTTCTTGTAAGGATTGGACATGAGTTTTCCAAATCATCAATCATCAACTACATTTCCTTTTGTAGGCATATTGGAAAGATCAAAATTGAAGGACTGAAGATATTCGACCCATCTTGACTAACTCGGATTCAATTCATTCTATTTAATGATATTGTTGAGGATTTTGTTTTATATATTCACCAAAAATAATTGACCCAACAAATAGTTTATCTAGTTACACAAGTCATGAAAAACTATTTCTACCTCAAGGTCAATTTTTTTGGGTAGTTTTCCTTAGGAGCCCTCCACTAATGAGATCAGTGAGCAACAACTATGTCCTTCATCATTAGAACAGCTCCCAGGAAAATTCTTAATGCATCGTAGAACATGGAATATACATTACAAGGATCTGGATGTATCATAATAGGTTCCAAGGCATGCCTCTCATTTAGTTCCAGAATGGATTTTTCATAATCTTTTGTACATATCATATTGAAAACATTACATTTATTACAAGGAAGATGATAATAAAGGACTCATAATTCATGTATGAAACACTTGTAATATCCAACCATCCCTAAGAAACTCTATATGTCAAAAAGGTTCAAGGGAGACCCTTAGTAAACCATAGAACTAAACTTCTCTAGAATAATTGATGCTCTAAATTAAGATATAATATGACCCAATATGTGACCAATGTTGATCCCTAAGATTCACATAGTAAGATTAGCATAAATTTGATACTCACATTGAGTACTGAGATCAATCTCCAGTTGCTATACAGAACTACGAGTTTGAAAATACATCAAGATGTCATGAAAAATTTATATGAAAAAGTAACCAAAAAATAGGGGTGGATTACCCATTTCATCATTTCCATGAAAACCTTGGGAAATTTATTCACATCAAATATCATAACGAGATACTCATATAGACCATACCATCTACGTAATGTTGTATGAGGTGTATATGATGGCCTGACTTGCACCAGAATATAGCCCGATCTCATGTAGATCTTAGAGAAAACCATAGATCCTCAAGGATAGACAATGATATCATCTATTCAAGGTAGTTGATACAGGTTCTTGAATGTTAACTAGTTCAAATTTCTATAATCCATGCATAAATGAAGTGTCTCATTAACCATATTTATGAAAATCATGGGTGAACTTCAATAGGATGTTCAAGTCCATATAAAACCTTTAGACTCTAAATCTTATGACTATCTCATGAGCTCCTGGATCTCAATAGGATCTATCCCATATAGAATAATAGACAGTACAACGGTTTCTAGAATATGCACAATCATAAACACTATCTATCTATCTCTCTTTCTCATGAGGTAATCTTGAAAAATCATCAAGGATTAATTACCTATAATGATCAACTAAGGGGGTGAATTAATCCCATTGTATAACCTCATCATCCATGATGATATTGGAAATCTATCCAATATATTGACATAGCCCATGATTCTCTAGTCCTGCACTGCTATCATGTATATCCCACTAACCCTTGTTTAAATAAAAACATCCATTTGTTGATGTAAATGACACCCTAGGGTGATATAAGTATAAAACAATTTTATATAGAACCAACCAATTCATCTCGATAATGACATTATATCCCGTAATATCAATAACAAAGAGGTACCATAGAAAGGGTAACTACCTATCTCAAGGGACATTCTATTAATTATTATATTCCCTCTAACCATAAATCAAATGGTATATCTAGTGTCATTACACCTCATTAATATTTTATTTCTTACCTAAGGATGTAAACAACTGAAAAAGAGATGAATGATTTTGAGGAATCTCTATTAACTATATTACATAATGTATTGGTGGCTACTATATTTATACCCCGTACTATAGAAGTTCATGAGGCTTAGTCCATGGGTATCATCTATAGTTCATGAAATTGACCTAATCCACGTCATTGTGAAATAGCTGGACTAACATGATTGAAAATGATATTCTAGCACTACTGGTGATCAGGGGTCTAGCTACCATGGCCAAAAATATCTTTTTATCCAGTCTTAGTGGTTCTATTCCAACTCCCTACCTCATGCAATATAAATGAACCTTCTCCTAAAGGTAGATATAGTGGAGACCCACTTCGACTAGAAGATAATCGAATGGATTGACATAATCTCTTCAACATCCCTATATGTCCCTAAGGGCACACTCCATTGGGTCTTCCTAAAACCAAGGCTTATACTGACTATAATTTCCACACTTATGACACAACAGAGCTACCATTATGTGTTTTCAGGACGACACTATCCTGATAAGAAACCATGAGAGATAACATCATTATACCATGGGAACTACTGACCTACCTCAGCACTGGTCCTCTATTGTCGGTGCTCTCTCTATCCATCTTGTTGTTCTTAGTGATAATGAGTTATGTTGGAGAACAAAATTCTTCATAGTACATATGGAATACAAGATCCAATCATAAAATCATCTTTCCCTTGTATGCTCATCATCAGATAAATGTAGTGAAGAACACTATAACTTAGTGAAATGTGATTAATGATCCACAACAAATAGAGAACTCTACTCGAGATGCATGAACTCTCTGAGTATGTCAACTCTATGTGTCGAAAGAATGAACTGATTTTAGAATGCAGTATGTAAATCCACCCATACAATTCCTTCAATGTGACCACCCATGGTTAATACATCCCAGTAGTACTTGTCTGAATCATGCAGCATGTACGAATAATACAAGACCATCCACTGTAGAGGTTTGACAGAATGCACAATGATAAAAAAGGTTGCCTCTAGCCAAAATTCAACATGTTGTGGACTTCCATTCCCATGAAGGTAAGAATATGATGCTACTAGTACTCGTGTGTCCGATTAGTCATAATAGGTATAACTCATCAGGGACCTTTCATAGACTACATAAAATATATCACGCTATCATGAAATTGAGTGCCAGTGCTAATATCAGGTAGAGTATGAGGTTTTTAAAGTGGATATATTATAGTTTAGACTTATAGATTAAGTCCAACATCATTTATTGTATGCTCGTCACCACCCTCCAACATTGTGACATGAAGAATTCATGGTGATATTTGTATAGAAATTCCAAACATGGGACTCATAACAAGATTTAAACATATAGATAGCAACACGATCCAAATCTAAATGAACAAAAAGGGCCTATTATCCATTGTATAGTACTCTAACTACACTATTAGAAGTCCAGATTCTTATATGTTACCATTTAAATGATATGTGGGTTAATATAGATGGAGGTTCAATAATAAATTGTCTCATCATTTACTTGAAACCATTCCATTAATTTTATATTTAAATACCATGTTAACTCCATTATATTTTATAAATTTAGATGGAGGGATAAGGACATGAATCCTTTTCATTTTAAAAGTCAAATTTCACTTTTCTAATTTCCTTTTCTTATTATCATATACAAAGATACAATTCATGTTAGTTTCCTATCCTACTAAATTAGTTGCCATAATTTTTATCAATTAGATTAACAAAAAATTGAATTTAAAATTAATTGTTTCATTTGGTATAATACTCATTCCAATCCAACTGGGGCCATTAAACCTCTATAATTGATACAAGAAATATCTCAATCACATGGTTAAAAATAAGCCCAATCATATATACAATGAAAGGCTTATTTAGTTTTGACATTCATTTCATGTAGTGAATTGTAGTGAAATGATCCTATATGGAAAGGAAATATGCACTATATAAAAATTAAATGTTCTTATTATGATTCATGTAACAATTCCTCTTTCCCAAATATCATAATGCCAATTATGGAATGACACATTAATACTATAGAATATTTAACAACACCACATAGCATTTCAGTCACCTAATAGTGAAATGATTTCAACTTTAATTTAGAAAAGTATAAAAATAATTGCAATTCATGTATCATGACCATTACCCCAAAAATGGTCTTCCAATGCCTAGACACGACTTTTGAACAAGTTCTAGGTTTTACTAATATTCAATCTATTGTATCAAAATAATAAATTGAGAATGAATTTCTTATACCACACTATTACAACCTAGACCAACTTGAAATATACAAGTAAACTTATCCCAGTTGGACACGTGACCTCAAGCATACCTCCTTGAACACCAGAGGTTTTCATCTTACTATGTTGGTAAATGTTGGAGCCTTAGGAAGACTATTCCCTCATTACCAGAATGTATCACATCTAAAAACAAACAAGTACACCTGGATAAATAAAATAACCAATGAAAGTAAATAGATGTCATAACGGAAACTGACAAGATCAACAATATCTAAATCTACTAGAATAACTGATTGATAAATACAAAAAATTTGATGTTATGTCATATAAATCTAAATATGTAAAACATGGACACTAATAAGAATACATTAATACTATGAAAAATAATCAAAAATATATATAAAGATTTATCCCGAGTATCTCGATCCCCATCTAAGTAATCTTCAGCCAAATCCTTTTCTGAAGTAATAAATCTACAGTCCGAAGTGACAAAATTCCCTTAATCAACACTTACAGAAATATAGACTACCTGGGAACCAATGGAAACCATGATACATTGTGAGATTACTATTATTAGGCCACCACCATTGGTTCTATGACATCATTTTAGTGTAATTTAAACTGAATGTTTTCTTGAAGAAATTGTTAAAAGTATTGTATAAAATAATATAAATAACCAAGTACTATCTTCAACCATCATCATGTTCCTGAACGTGTGACCAGTTACATAAGTAATTATTTATTATTATGAAATTAAGTCACATGATGAATATCCAACACTAATCACCCCTCTTGATAATAGTAGTATAGGATCCCTGATGTAACAATTAAACCAGGTTGAATATAATATAAAAAGTGTTCCAGTGTAATAACGAAGGAATCAGAGTCCTCATGTAACACCCCAAGGTTCCACAGAATGTTTACCTTTGAATAATGCAATAGCTTGCATTGTATGCAACATGGAGTTGTAACTCACCACGACCAGTCAAAATAGATGTTATAAATAGTAATACCCACATTTTAAAATTTAATAAATTTTATTTTTCAAAATGGTTTTCATTTTTGAATTTGAAATATCAAAATTAACTTAGGATTAATTTTTGATATTTTTCTGAAAAACGTCAATTGTTTTTGAATAGTGAAAAGCACTATGTTATTATTAATAAATGACTTTTAATTTAAATAATTAGTTATTTTATTTAAATTTATATTTCGTTAAAATAGATATATAATACTTTTATATGTTCAATGTAATTTATTGAAGTCATTTTATAATAATATTAGATATATAAATTCTTATTTAAAATTTTTCCCTCTTTTTCCCATTTTCTCAACACATTACAAAATTTGCATAAAACAAAATTTTACCACTTCTGTAAATTGAATTTCAAAAATTTGAGAGACATGTTTGATATTAGTAAATAAAATTTGGTTCAATAAGATGAAAATAATTTTTGGTGAAGAGTGACATTTGATTTTATTTACCACAATTAAAACTAAATGGGGTAATTAATGGTAAAAATGATATTATTATTATTATTACCCTAACACATGTACAAATTCAATTGGATACATGTATTTCGACCAAAAAAACCTTATAAATAAAATGTGATCCTTTTGGTCCACAAGTATTTGATTCGGACATTTATTATTATTTTATTTAAAGATGAGTTAAAAGTGTTAAATTCAAGGTTACATAACTAAAACATTTTTAATATAGGGTTAAACTAATGATAAATTTGATTATAAATATTAATTATAAATCTAAAGATATTTCATAGATAATTGTTTTTTATTTATAAATTTTATAAATTAAAATATTAAATTTATTTATGACACAATGAAGATGCAATAATTACCTTATTATTGAATGATAAAAATAATTGATATTATAAATATCCAAATAAATGTAAATTGATTCTTTTGTTGGATTAGAATAATTTTAAAGGTTAATATGACATTTTAGGGTTGATTAATTAAAATTTTATTCAAATTAATTAAGTTGTTAGGAGTTAAACAAAAATCAGATACCAAATAGTGTAAAAATATAAGTAAATGAGTTTTTTACAAAACATACTACATTATTAAATGATATAATATTCCTAAAAATATATAGTTCGGATAAAGGAATTATAATAATATATATGTCATTAATGACCCACTTTGGGTTCTCTTGGAATTTTATTTTATGTTTTGAAACCATATAATATAAAAATACAAGGAGACATGGTAATTGTTAAACTATTTTACCAAGAGTTAAATATAAATGATAAGGTTAATATAGTGACCTTAACCAGTCTAAAACTAAATTTCTGAGATTTGTTCAACCCATAACCTTCTTTTCATTGAAATAAATCTTTTTAGATTAATTATAAACTGAATATGATTGTATAATAAAATAATATTTAAAGGTTGTCCTAAAGTGACCTTCACCGCTCTTATAAAAAGGTATGTCCCCTTATCGTAATTTCCCACCACCAATGCCAGTTGACTCAACCATCACCTCCTCTAAACTATCCTAAAATATTCCAAGAGTCCTTACTTTTATCATAAATCCAGACTATGGAACCCTTTTGATCAACTCAAAAGGAAACACCCGAAGAAGAGGTAATAATTTCACCACCTCTTTCAAAGTTCGTTTCTTCTTCAAATTTATCTTTCATTGTTATTTCCATACCAAAAAATAGAGCCAGTACATTAAACCTACTGAGATGATATTATAAATATGGTACAACCATATTCATTGTTCTATCCATTCTATTAATGAAAATTCACCAAACGTGTGTACGTATAGATTACAGTCTCCACGAACGCAATGAGAATAATTCCCCATCATAACCGTTCAAGAATAAATAATATTTTATGTTTAAAAATTTATTTTTAAGTATGTAATATCATTCTGGATATGAATAAAATAAATTATATACATAAAAAATAACTAATATAAGAAAACATTTAAAGGAAAACGAATCAGTTAACACCCGAAATGATGATACTACTAAAATATTATTAACAATGAAATATTAGAGGATCATATATGATACCAAATTTACATATGAGGTTCATCTATAATTTATTAGAAATTATTTATCTATAATAAAATAGTTTATCACAAACATGATCAAGGAAAAGTTGAAGGTAAGGGTTAATTTTACAATATCATTATTATACCAAGTTGTTTACATGTGAGTATCTATAGAGACCTCTTTGTCATGCATATCCATGTTTCTTAAAAATGTAATTCAAAACATTTTTACTATTTCCTATACTACGGTTTTATGTCATTTATACTCTTATTTTACATTTTATGAGATGTTTATAAAGTAATCCTTCCTTCATTTACCAAACATGTTACTTTATGAACATTTCAAAAAATTAAGGTAAGAATGTTCTTTTACCATATACGGTAGGTGATGATATTTTATAACGTTATAAAACCATTGAATCATATCTTATAAGCTTATAATAGTATTATCAAAAGAATTGTTTTCTTTTATAATTATGTGACTTTTAAATGATTTCAAAATAGAAAGATATATTTCTCTAAAATATTTTTGATTTCATCTATGTCAACATCCATTGATGGATTTTACACATATTTGAAGTTTATTTTTGTATGATACAATCTTCCATATTTTATTAAAGGTTTTTTGATATGTTTCACTGTGGATGTGTTACTTATATATCATTCATGGTTTACGGTTAAAGTATTAACATTTCGTATCCTAGTTTTAATATGAATGTTTATGTTATGTTTCAACCTTTTTATATGAGGAATGCATTGGACTTAGTAAGTGACGGGTGGAGCCCAATATAGCTCCTCGATGTGTCGGTAGGTCCCATTAGACAAACTAGTTTCTTGAAACAAGGATTTGACAAAATCTAGTTCGTAGTCTTGGAACGAGGCCTTGAATATGTGGTTATGAAGTCTGGAATTATTTATTCCATCATTATGGAATTGTCTATTGATATTGTATGTGATTATTGAAATAGTAAAATATCCATTTGAATATGTAAATGGAATTATTAGATTTATATTTTCCAAATTATGCTGATGTTTACATTTAAAAATATTCTGTTTCAGTCTTATACATTTCCTTTAATGTTTGTGATAATTTATGAAAGTTTCTGCTATATTTTTATCCTTACTGAGCATCTGAGATCACCCATTTCTATATTTTATTTATCCTAGGATGTGAAGAAATATTTTATGGTTTACATAAAGCGATAGGTTTTGGGATATATGTGTGTTCAAATGGGAAAAAATGATGTTGTTGTTTTTATCTCATCATGTATTGTAAAACATTTTTATAAATATAGTACATCCAAGGCTACTAAACTAATCTGTCTTTCGAGACATGATCTCTTATGATCATGCAATTTGTTATGTAATAATGAACTGACTCTGGGTAACTAGGTTCGGGTAATTATTGTTGGTATCAAAAAAAATTTAGCACAAACTGTGGAAGCTAGATTTAGAAAATCCTTGATTAGAGAACATTACCCTAAGATAGGATTTGAGGATAGTATTGTAGAACATCCTAGAATTTTGGTAATTTATATATTTTGTTCATTTTCCATGCAATATATCCTTGTCTGGATACAAACAGGTAGAGGTGTCTATGACATAGATGTTCCAAGGAGTGAAAACTCTGACAGGGAGTTTCAATACAGACCTAGGGTATCCTGGTGCACAACAAAGTGTATAACTGCACTCTTGGTTATGACACTCTCGGGGTATATGCTTATGATAATACCCATTTTTTAAAAAATTATTTATGAATGATTTATGAGTAAATACCTCCTCAAAGAAAATATTATTATGATTATGGATTATATCTATAAACTATTCAATTTATGATAAGTGTTTTATAAGATTGGAATTATGTAATGTGGTTCATAAACTAATATATTGTATGCCAATGTCTAGAAATGGAACCTATAAGAATAAATGGAAACCATATCAATGCATGTACTCTATGTCGGTATTTCCATCCTACTCAATAGATGTATAGTGGATCTAATGATGCAACTGGTGTTGATCATCTAATCACCATAATGGGGAAACTCACTCAGGTTGTGAATAATATCCTTACCCATATAGAGAACCCTGATCCAAAACACATAGGATCATTGTTAGACTGATTCATTAGGAAACAAAAACCAAAATTCAATGTTACTAAAAATCAATTTGTAGCTGATAAATTTATATGTTCTATAGAGAAAGTATTTTATTCTTTGGGGAGTAGCAAAAGGGAGGAAAGTGGACATGGTAGTTTATCGCTTCACAGGAGATGAAAATCAATTGTGGTCATGAATTCAAAAAAACTGGTGAAGAAAAATAATCAAATATGGATTGGATGGAGTTCAAATATTTTTATTATAAAAATACTATCTTCAAGACCATCAAGCGGATATGGAAATTCAATTTCTTAGTCTGAGGAAAAAGGAGGATGAGAATATCGTAAAGTATGAGGCTATCATTACAAGGATAAAAAACAATGAAGAATTATATATATATAATCCATGTAGTAGTATTGATTGGTTTTTTGATGGTTTAAAACCATTTCTCAGTTGATCATTAGTCTCACAATACTTTTCATTATACGAAGATATTTTTTCATGTTCTATCAAGACTAAAAATAAATTCTCTAAGTCTTATGACTTTAAAGTGAAGAAAGATAAAAAGAGATCTATTGAACACTATGGAAATTGAATTAAGGGGAAGAATGGAATAGTTGAATATCTATCATGTGGTAAATGTGGGAAGAAAGACCCAAGTACTTTCCTAAAGGGAATGAAAGTCTGTTACAAGTGTGGTAAAAAATGCCACCATACTCGTGATTACAAGGGAAAGAAAGAGTATGTGAATGTTGAATGCTATAAATGTCTAGAAATGGGGAATTATGAAAATGAATGTCTTATGCGGCATGAAAATTTACCTCAAAAAAGGAAAAGGGATCTGGTCCAAGTTTATGCGATCACTGCAGCTGAGGTTGATGCTTCGATAGACGTGGTGACAGGTTAATTAATAGTATCCTCAAATTTAGCCTATGGTTTATTTGGTTCAGGATCATCAAATTGTTTTATAACTTCCTAGTTTTCTATGAAAACTAGATATTTACAATTGGATTGAACATGGGAGTTCTCAGTAAAAACAAAGGGAAGTATCATTGTAACAATTTTGGGTGAATCAGTTCCCATTAAGGCATATAAAAGTTATTTATTTGCTGATATCATCGTCATACCCATGATTTAATTTGATATAATCCACAGTATGGATTGAATTTTGTACCTTGATGCTAAAAATCATTGTATGAAGAAGGAGGTTACAATTTTTATGATGATAATGAGTACCCTATCTTTAGAGCAGAAACATCACCATCTGAATCTTATCCAGATCCACCCCAAGTAGCTATAATAAATTCAATTATTGGGGAGGAAAAGAGTGAAATTACTATGGGTGAGGAAAGTAATGATCAAATAGATGATGTACCTATTGTTCAAGAATATGTTGATATGATTACAGAGGATTTACCTGGACATCCTATAGAATGATAAATTGTGTTTTTCAATTAATTAATTCCTGGTTCAAGGCCCATATCGAAGACCCCTTATAGAATGGCCACTGTAGAATTAGAGGAACTAAAGAAACAACTAGATGAATTTAGAAATAAGGGATGTATTCGCCCTAATGTTTCTCCACGAGGAGCCCCTATTCTTTTTGTTAAGAAGATAAACGGATCTATGAGGTTGTGCATTGACTACAGGGAGATCAATTATATAACAAAAAAGAACAAGTATCTCCTACCTCACATTGTTTATTTATCCGATCAACTTCATGGAAGTCAATATTTTTCCATGATTGACCTTTGTTCCGAATATCATCAGTTTTGTGTGATGAAGGAAGATATTCTGAAGATAACATTTCATACCAGGTATGGGAATTACGAGTTTATAGTAACACCTTTTGAACTAACTAATGCACCCTCTGTCTTCATGGAACTAATGAATAGAGTTTTCAAGGAATATATTTATGAGTTTATAGTGGAATTTATTGATGATATCTTGGTATAATACAAAATCTACAAAGATTATGAAAAGTAATTTCACACTATTCGAAACACTTTTTTATGAAATGAATAATATGTGAAGTTCATCAAGTGTAAATTCTGACTCCATGAGATTTCATTTCTTGTCCATATTGTCTCTAAGGATTGAATCTCTATTGATCCTTCAAATTCCAAGGAAATCCATGAATGGATAGCACCGACGAGTATAACCGAGTTACACAGTTTTTTTTGTTTAGGAGATTATTATTGGCGGTTCATCTAGAATTTTCCGCAATTGGCTAAACCAATAACCAATCTCACGCGTTAAGGGGTTAAATTAGTTAGGAAAAAATAGTGTGAAAAATGTTTTGAATAACTAAATATTAGATTATTCAATGATTCTATATTGACTCTACCATCTTCTAATGATTGGTTTGTTATTTATAGGGATTCTTCAATAAAAGGACATTGTTGTTTAAATATATAGAATGAAAGAGTTATTTCTTATGCAACACGGAAACTAAAAATTTATGATCAAATCTATCCCTCTCATGATCATAAGTTAAGATCTGTAATCATTGCTTTGAAGATATGGAGACACTATCTATATGGTGAAAATGTTTGATTCATACTGATCACAAGAGTTTGAAGTATATTTTCTCACAAAAAAAAACTCAATATGAGGATAATTTGATTGCGTGATCTAACAATGTATTTTGATTTCAATATACACTAGCACATGGGGATGTATAATATGGTGGTAGATGCTTTGAGGAAAAAGGATCATGGAGTTTTTAACAAGATGAGAGTTGAAAGGGATCCTATGTTCATGGATCTCGTAAAGATGGATATGGGAATAATCATGGAAGGTAAAACATAAATACTTTTCCAAATGGATTCCAAACCATCTTTACTAGAAATGATAAAATGTTCTTAGACTGATTATGAGGATTTTAAAAAGAAAATTAAATCTTTGAATGATGGGAGATTAATAAAATTAGTTTATGAATATGGAATTTTGAAATTTGGGAAGAGAATTTGTTTTCCTGATATACCTAATCTAAAAAGGGTATTGTGTGATGATGCTTATAGATCAAATTTCCCATTACACCCTAGTACCAATATGATGAATAGAGATTTTAATGAATTTTTTTTTGTTGGACAACATGAATAGGAAGATTGATGATTAAGTGCCATGATGTATGGGTTGTCAATAGGTTATAACTGTAAGAAAACATCCTCGAGGATTCATGCAACCTCTTCCCATTCCTGAGTGGAAATGGGATGATATTCCGATGGACTTTGCCATTGGGCTACCAAAGTCTCCTAGAAGGAATGATGAAATAATTCTCATTATTGATAGTCTTACCAAGTCAGCACATTTTCTATCTACAAGAGAATATTTACCACTTTAACGTTTAGCAAGAATATATATTAATGATGTTTCAAGACTTCATGGAGTACCGCTATCTATTAATTCTGATCATAATCCATGTATTACATCATTATTGTGGAAAATTCATTAGAAGGACATTGATACTAAACTGTTTTTTAGCACTACCTGCCACCCTCAAACTGAAGGACAATCAGAATGGACTATTAAAACCTTTTAAGACTTGTCGAGATCTTACTCATTTGACTTTGAAGGTTTGTGGGATCAATATTTTCCTCTGGTAGAATTTTACTATTAAAATAGCTTCCATTCAAGTGTTCAGAGGGAACCATGTGAAGTGTAATATGGAAAGTGATGTCAGACACTATCTTGAGGGATGATGATGGGGAATGAAAACATGTAGGCCCGAAACTTATTGAGGAAAAAATAGAAAAGGTTAATGTTATCCAAGCCCACATCAAAGTAGATCAATGTATGCAAAAGAGCTATATAGCTAACCGAATGTAGGATTTAGAATTTCAAGTAGGTTTTATTACAGGAAACTCCCTGAATGGGTGTTATAAGATTTAGTAAGAAGGGTCAATTAAGACCAAGGTACATCAGAACTATCGAAATTCAAGAATGAATTGGAGTTTTAGCTTATCGTTGGGTAATGCTGCCAAGTCTCTCAAAATATCATGATGTGTTCCATGTATCATTGTTGAGAAAATAAATTATTTACCCATCACATGTAATCACCTATCAAGAAATAAAACTAGAACCCAATTGGTCTTATTGCGAAGAGCCTATCAGAATTGTTGATACCGGAGAACAACTTTCGAGAAACCGGACGACTCGTCTGGTGAATGTTCTATGGAGAAATCATAAGATGGAAGATTCAATGTCGGATCTCGGGGAAATTTTGATGAAGAACCACCCAAATCATTTTATGCAATAGTATTCTAGAAATTTGGAGGATGAAATTATTTGAATGAGAGGAGAATGTAACACCCAAAGCTTCCACGGTATGTTTCCCTTGAAATAATGTAATAACTTGCGTTGTATGCAACTTTGAATTTTGACACACCACGACCAATAAATCATGCCATTATGTATATTAATACCAAAATTTTGAAGTTTTATAAATTTTATTTTTCAAAATGGTCATCATTTTTGGATTAGGAATATCAAAATTAACTCACGATAATGTTTTGGTATTTTTATGAGAAAATTCAATTTTTGAGGAAAAGTGAAAAACAATTTCTTATTGTTTAAAACATACATTCATTTTAAATAATTAATTATATATTTAAATTAATATTAGCTAGAAATACGCACATAATACATATATTTGTTCAATTTAATTCCTTTCAGTCATTTTATAATAATATTAGATATATAAAATTTTATTGATTTTTTACCGTCTTTTACCCTCCTTCTAGGAAAATAATCAAATTTCAAAAAATTATAATTTTTACCTCTTTTGTGAATTGATTTTCCAAAATCTGAGAGACATTGTTGATAACATTATGTAAAATGTGGTTCAATAAGAAGAGAATTATTTTTTCTGAATAGTAACTTTTGACTTTAATTTATCACGGTTAAAATTAAATATGGTTATTAAAGGAAAAATGATTTCATTATTACCCTAAAAAATGTCCTAATTCTATTAAATATGTGTAATTCAACCAAAAAACCATAGTAATAAAATATGATCATTTTTTCCACTTGGATTAGATTAGGGAATTTATTATTAATTTATTTAAAGATGTGTTAAAAGGGTTATATTCAAAGTTTCATAACTAAAACATTTTCAATATAGGGTTACATATGAGATAAATTTGATGAAAAACATTCATTAGAAAGATATAAATATATCATACATTATTTTATTATATTTATTAGTTTTATATTTTAAATATTTAAAAATATTTATGACACAATAATGATGGAGTAATTTCCTTATTAATGAAAGATTAAAATAATTGATATAACAAATTTCCAAATAAATGTAAATTGAGACTTTTGATTAATAAAAAGAATTTAATAGGTTAATATTATATGTTAGGGTTTATTAAATGTATTTTTTAGAAGTAATCATGTTTTTAGGAAATTATAAAAAATCCTATAATAAATTGGGTCAAAATTTACATAATTTGTTTAAACAAATAATATATTATTAAATGATATAATATTCCTAAAAAACAATGGTTCGGAAAAAGTACTTATATGATAATATATATGTTATTAGTGAACCTCTTGGTGTTCTCTTGTCCTTTTATAGTATGTTTATAAAACATATAATATAAAAATACAAGGAGCATTGGTAAATGTTAAACTACGTAACCAAGAGTTAAAGATATAAGATAAGGTTAATATGGTGGCCTAAATCTGTCTAAAACCTATTGGTTGAGTGTTTACGAAGACATACCAACATTACCCTAGAAATAAATCCTTTTGGAGAATTATAAACTAAATATGATTGTATAATAAAATATTATTTCATGCTTCTCCTAATGTGACCCTCACCTCTCTTATAAAAGGGTACTTCACCTTCTCTTAATTTCACACCTCCCATTCCATTTGGCTCTTCCAACACTCCCTAAGCATACTCCCAACTACCATAAAATTTACCTAGAGTGATTGCATTGATCAGAATCCAACTTAAGGATCCCTTTTGATCAACTCAAAAGGAAACAACCATAGAAGATATAATAATATAACCACCGCTTTCAAAGTTATTTTCTTCATCCACTTCACATTTCTTTGTAGTTTTTGTAAAACAAAATCCAGTAAATTTTAAATATTGTGATGTTATTATAAATATGGTACATCCGTATTCATTATTCTATTCATTCTATGAATGGCAAGTCACCATACGTGCGTACATACGGCTTATCGTCTCCACGTCATGGTGTTATTTGTTATTCAAAAACATTATAATTTGGATGGGTATAAAAATGAGTATAATTGATTTTATAATAAATATAACATAATAATGATTCTTTATATATGATATAACATCCCATTATATACAATTTAAACATCAATAATATGGTATTTTCGCACGTGTGTACGTACGGATTACCGTCTTCACAAACGTGATGAGATTCAATCCCCATCAAAACGATTCAAGAATAAATATCATTTTATGATTAAAAAATAATGTTTAAGAACATAAAATAATTCTCAGAATGAATCATATACATCTTATTCATAACAAAAATGACCTATATAACAAAACATATAACTGAAAATGAATTTTTAATCACTCGAAACGGTGATACTAATGAAATTTTATTAATAAAGAAATATTATAGGATCATAAATGATATAATTTTTATGTATTATGATCATGAATAATTTAAGAAAAATGATTTAGCAATTATATATATAGTAACATACCCTCGATCAAGGAAAGAGAATGGTAAGGGTTAATTTTACAATCTCTTTATTATCTGAGGTTGTTTACACATGAGTATCTTCTGAGACCACTTTATCATCCTCATACATTTTTCATAAAAATTTATTTCAAAACATTTATACTATTCCCTAGAATATGGTTTTAAGTCATTTATATGATTTTTTGACTTTTTATGATATTTTAATAAAGGAATAATTTTGTAGTTGTCCAAACAAGGTACTTTATATCCTTTTCAATAATTTAAGGTTAGTATTTTTTTTAATTTAAATGGTAGGTGTGGAAATTTTACACTGTTATAACAACTTCCAAGCTTCCCATACAAGAATATAATAGTATTTTAAAAATAAATGTTTTATTATATAAATATGTGACTTTTAACTGATTTCAAAATAGAATGAGGTATTTCGCTCAAATATTTTTTAATTATTCTCTGTCAACATACTTTTATGGATTTTACACTTGTTTGAAATAGAAAAATTATGATACAATCATCCATATTGTATTTCAGGTTTTGTGACCTGTTTGACATTGTATGTGTTATTTTTATACCATTCCTGGTTAATGGTGTAACACCCCAGGTAAATAAAGAATATGACATTTTTATATTTATCATTATTTGTGGATAAAATATTAATATTACATTAAACGGGATGCTATGCTCGATGTCGTACCCAATACGCAACAACGAGTTTATTGGGAAGCTTACGTTGCACTCTAATAATAAAATAATATTATTTTAAATTGTAGTTAACGCCTAGCCGTTGTAATGGCGGGAATGAACAGAACTACCTACAAAATTATTATATATGTTTGTCAAATATTTTTACTCTTTACAATAAATGATAGAGGATTAAAAATGCGAATGAATCCAATTTTAAGTGTAGACATTCTAATATTCTTTAAAATGCCGATTAACCACCTTTTGAAGGCGAACCTCTTTTAAATCCTCTTTTTTACAATTTTATGTGTCATATTTAAAAAAATAAAATCCTTATTTAGAATCGGGACATTAAAATTTACTTTGTTTAAATTTTTGGTATTTTTTCGAAAAAGTTCATTTTTTAATGACTAGTGAAAAATGTTGTATTTTAATTCATAACCTCTTTTTAATATAATTTATTTATATGATTATATTATCATTTTAATTGGTTTTAAAGTTTAAATTGAATATATTTTTACCATATAATCCAATGGTGGTAATTGTAATTAATTTCACTTTGAAATTGGACTTAAACAAGTGTCATTCTTTTGATACTTAATTGTTTCATAAAAACACGCTATTTTCTCTGACTGCGGGAATTAAATATAAAATTAATTAATTCAAATTCTATGTTATTAATTTGGTAAAATAGACATCATTTTTGAATTCGGAATATCAAATATAGCTTAGGGTGAATTTTTGGTAATTTTATGAAAATCTCCAATTTTTTGATGAATAGTGAATCCACAAAGTGGTGGTTACAAAATTTGATTTTTCATTTAAATGGGACTTTACCACTTCTGTGATTTGAATTTAAAAAATTATATTTAAATGATTTTAATGTATAAGTAAAATTTGGTTCAATGGGATGAAAATAATTATTGATGAAAAGTAACTTTTATGTTTTATTAATCGCGATTAAAGGTAATTAGAGTGATTTAAGGTAAAAATGATATTATAATAAAATGAAAATATATTTACACTTTTCCTAAACCTATTGGATGAGTTATGGCCGACCATGAAAACCCACGGGACGATTTTTGGTGCCCCATGGAGCCACATGGGTTTGATAATGACATTTATGCCTTTTATTTAAAGTTAAAATAAAAGTGTGACAAACATAATTTGTTTTACTAAAACAATTTTTACATGTGGTTATACAAGTCATAATTTTTACTATAAATAGTCATTGAAAATATAAAAAGATTTCTTACATCATAGTATTTGTTTTATAATTTTTAGACATTAAATAAATTAAATTCATTATGACATCATGATGATGCAGCGATGACCTCATTATTTAACGATTTAAATAAAATGGAATGATAATGAAACATCTCGGGCCTACACATGTCCAAAACCTATTGGATGGGTGGATTTAGAAACCTTATCACCTTATCCTTGAAACAAATCAATGTGGGACCATTAAAATTCGAGAACCATTTGAAAATAAAGTAACATTTTATACTTTACCAAGAGTGCCCCTCCTCTCCTCTTATAAAAGGACCCCACCCCTACCACCATACCCACACCTCTAAAGCCTTTGGATCGGACAAGATCTGATCATTTTGTCTCTCCACATACCTCCCCTCATCCTAGAAGCCTTAACATAGGCAGGAAGCTCCTTAAGAAACCCTGTTGGTTCAAACCAAAGGGAGTTACCCAATTTTAAGGTAACGTCTTCACTTGTGCTCTTTTGTTTTATTTTGCTTCTCCAACCACCTAAACTCTTTTTATTCATTTCTTTTGTAACAAATCCAGTATCTTCAATATACTAGGATTTTTTTATAATAAGTATTCAAGCTACACTAACACACACATTCATCTAATGGTTAAATGAAATACTGTTTCTGTGGATGGAGAATTTCTGCCTCACGAAACTATGATTGTTCAACACTCATATAACACCTTAAGAGGTGGCCATTAAGATGTCACAATTTTTATATATGATATATAATATTTTTATGTTTTACTTAAGCTTCTGTATTTTTCATTTGTGGCATACCTTTATGGATTCCATTATGGGTATACCTGATATCTTCATTTTAGGAAGTGCGGACTACCGCCCCCTCAAAGTGATTTGATTCGTTAATTCCATATGTTGGATGTATAAAGGATGGATTTAAAGTTATTATTGATGGGTCGGAGAGTGATGGAAATAGGGGGGTGAATTGCCTTTTAAAAAATAATTAACAATTTAAAATCAAAGTAAAAAGTGCAGCAGAAATAAAGGAGGCAAGACACAAAACTTGATAACGGAGTTCAGCTTAAACCAAAGCCTACGTCTCCGCTCCCAACTCAACCGTTGAGAGATTTACTACTGCTTTCTTTTTAATGGTATTAGCAAGAAACCCACTAGACTTTAAGGTAGTCTAGAACCTATTACAGCTTTCTTTTAATGGTTGAGCAAGAACCCACTAGCCTTCTTACAGGTGAAGGCTATCTCACCTATGACTCAAGCCATTTAAAGGGAAGGCTTGACTAACCTCTTCACACCTTGAAGGTGGTGTGAAAACCCAAACAAAGGGAAGATGAGAGAAAGAGGGGTTTGTAGGCACAAACCCAAATTGATGCTCAAAATAATAAAACAAGAAAAACAGTAATGTGGAAAAGTCTTGGGCGCCAATGGATTGATTGGAGTTGATGAAAAGCTCTCCCAAGATTCTATGGTGATGATCCATGGATGTGGAAATGGGTTGGAGCAATTGAGGTTCCTTGAAGGAATCCGCCGGAGGTTTTCCA
This sequence comes from Viscum album, assembly GCA_963277665.1. Classification (NCBI taxonomy): domain Eukaryota; kingdom Viridiplantae; phylum Streptophyta; class Magnoliopsida; order Santalales; family Viscaceae; genus Viscum; species Viscum album. Next base: position 181,391,257 of record OY728140.1, read on the forward strand.
AATGATGAAAAATGTGTCCGTTGGCTTCCGTTGGATTGGTTATTATTCCACTCCTATTCCGGGGCCTCCTTGTCCTTTATTTATAGAGGGGGAACCCTCATATGGCCATTCGGGGTCTTCGGAGCCGTTGGAAAAGTCTTCGGAGCCGTTGGGAGCAGGCTGGTCAAAGCCCAACGGCTAGTTTGACTGGCTCCACCGGCTGGCCGACGCTTGGCCACCGGTTGGACGGTGCTTTGGAAAATGGAGAGGCCTTCTGCCCAGGAACCACCGGCTGGCCAGTGAGGAGGCCACCGGTTGGCCGGTGGTGAGACAGTAGGTGTCCCTTCTGTCTGGGTTCCACCGGCTGGCCGGTGATGGGACACCGGTTGGCCGGTGGTCTGGACAGAGGGGATGCCTTCTGTCAAGATTCCATCGGCTGGCCGGTGGTCATCCACCGGTTGGCCGGTGGACTGAAATCAGTCCACTTTTGCCTTCTGGCTTTCTTGGCCCAATTCCTTGGAAACCTAAAATCATGCCTATCATCCAAAAACACTTAAAACAAGATTAGATAAATAAGAGAGTGATTGTGATCATGAAAATTAAACCACGAGGGGTACGAGATGTACAACAATATCCCCCTATTTTGATGATCACAATCACCAAAACAAGCAATGTAAAAGACTGAAATGAAAGGCATGCTTTAAAGGATAAATTGAAAAGTAAAGCAAAGCATGAGAGAAAGATTTCCCCCAATCAACCAAGAATTTCTCCCCCTTTGTGATTATCAAAATAGCACGGGGCATAAAACTTGATTGAGGGAAAGGTTGAAAAACAAGATAGATTTTTTAAACCAGTTGAAAATTTTGAGATTTGAATTGAACGATTTGAATTGAAAGTTTTGAATTGAAGGTTTTGAATTGAAAATTTTGAATATAAAGCAAAAAGGCTTAAACGATCCTAACTGCCCCTAAATAAAAAACAACAAATCACCGGGGAGTGGATTTTAGAACCGAGACAAATTTTGGTCCGGAGAGACTCGCTAAAAGGGATTTTTTAATCCATACTTGTCTAGTGGCGAGTCTTCTCCTATGAAAATCATCATTAAAGGAAATGGTTTTGGGCCTTCCATACCGGGCATTTTTTGCAATCGCACTCATAAATTAAGTGCCCAGGTTTTTTACAATAGTTGCAAAATTTATATTGGGAGTTCTCCCTTACAAAAATAGTAGGAGAATGGGAAGAGGAATCTTGCATGGAATAGCCAAGCCCGTGGGTGGTTCTAGATATGCATTGGGAACCAAGGAGCTTCGAATGGTTATTTTCACCTTCGGTGAACTTAGCTAGGGATTTCCTTAAATACTTGATTGTTAATTCCATAGAATCAACATCGGGAAGGTTTTGGATCTTGAGGGACAACTCCTCCTTTTCTTAGAGAAGTTGTTCCTTTTCGGAAGAATGTTTTTTGAAATTCTTTTTTAAAGCAATAAATTTGGAAGAAAGTTCGTGAAAACATTCCTCTAATTGATCTCTCGCATGTTGAAGATCCTCATAAGATAAATGATTGAAAGAATTTGAAGAACTAGAGGATGAGGAGTCGGAAGAGGATACCTCATGAAATGCCATTAGGCATTTTTTACCGTTGTCACTTGAGGAGGAGGAGGAGGAGGATGTGGAGCTATCACTCCATGTGGCGTTGAATGCCTTCTTCTTTTCCTTTTGCTTGGCCTTTTTCTTGTTGAGTGGACAATCGGGCTTGTAATGGCCTTTCTTGCCACACCCGTAACATGTTACCTTGGGCTCATATTTTTCGTTGGGTTGAGCCTTGCGGGATTTCTTCTTCTTGTGCTTCTTCATGAATTTGTGCATTGTCCGGGCAAGATTCTCCATTTCTGAATCGCCGCTTGAAGAGGAAGACGATGAGGAGGATGAGCTTTCTTCTTTTTGAACTTTGAAGGTGATGTTCTTTGGAACTTTGATCGGTTTTCCTTCCTTTTCAGCTTGCCTCCTCATGGTGATCTCGTAGGTCATGAGGGATCCGATGAGCTCTTCAACCGGCATTTTCTTGATATCTTTTTCTTCTTGAATTGCCGTGACTTTTGGTGCCCATGTGCTTGCTAAAATCCAAAGGATCTTCTTGACCATCGTTTCAGCAGACACATCATCACCATGGGACTTTCTCCCATTGCAAACATCAGTAAAACGTGTATACATTTCAGTTATATTTTCAGATGGATGCATGGTAAAAGACTCAAAATCTTGACGGTACATATCCAATCGAGTATCCTTAACTTTGTTGGTCCCCTCAGGGGTAACCTCCAAAAGTTTCCAGATTTCATGAGATGAAGTGCATGTGGAAACTTGATTGAATTCATTACGATCAAGGCCGCAATGAAGAGCGTTCATGGCTTTGCCATCAAGCTCGAAATTTTTAATATCGGCTTGAGTCCATTTGGATTCATCGGGAGAAGAAAGAGAATAACCATGCATGACAATTTTATAAATAGGATAACCTATACTTCTAAGAAAAGTGGTCATGCAGGTTTTCCAATAAGTATAGTCGGTTCCATCAATGAATGGAGCACGTCCCAAAGAATAGCCTTCGGGGGTGAAAGAAGTTGAAGCCATCACAAAGGATCTTGAATTTGAAACCGGTGAAGGTATTACTCAGATTTTTCCCTCTTATACCAATTGTTGGGTCGGAGAGTGATGGCAAGAGGGGGGTGAATTGCCTTTTAAAAAATAATTAACAATTTAAAATCATTGTAAAAATTGCATCGGAAATAAAAGAGGCAAGACACAAAACTTGATAACGGAGTTCGGCTTAAACCAAAGCCTACGTCTCCGCTCCCAACTCAACCGTTGAGAGATTTACTACCGCTTGATTTTTAATGGTTTTAGCAAGAAACCCACTAGACTATAAGGTAGTCTAGAACATATTACAGCTTGATTTTAATGGTTGAGCAAGAACCCACTAGCCTTCTTACAGGTGAAGGCTAGCCCACCTATGACTGAAGCCTTTTAAAGGGAAGGCTTGACTAACCTCTTCACACCTTGAAGGTGGTGTGAAAACCCAAACAAAGGGAAGATGAGAGAAAGAGGGGTTTGTAGGCACAACCCCAAATTGATGCTCAAAATAATAAAACAATAAAAACCGTAATGTGGAGAAGTCTTGGGCGCCAATGGATTGATTGGAGTTGATGAAGAGCGCTCCCAAGCTTCTATGGTGACGCTCCTTGGATGTGGAAATGGGTTGGAGCAATTGAGGTTCCTTGAAAGATTCCGCTGGAGGTTTTCCAAATGATGAAAAATGTGTCTGTTGGCTTCCGTTGGCTTGGTTATTATTCCACTCCTGTTCCTGGGCTTCCTTGTCCTTTATTTATAGAGGGGGAACCCTCATATGGCCGTTCGGGGTCTTCGGAGCCGTTGGAAAAGTCTTCGGAGCCATTGGGAGCAGGCTGGTCAAAGCCCAACGGCTAGTTTGACTGGCTCCACCGGCTGACCGATGCTTGGCCACCAGTTGGCCGGTGCTTTGGAAAATGCAGATGCCTTCTGCCCAGGCACCACCGGCTGGACGGTGAGGAGGCCACCGATTGGCCGGTGGTGAGACAGTAGGTGTCCCTTCTGTCTGGGTTCCACCGTCTGGCCGGTGATGGGACACCGGTTGGCTGGTGGTCCGGACAGAGGGGATGCCTTCTGTTAAGATTTTACCGGCTGGCCGGTGGACTGAAATCAGTCCACTTTTGCCTTCTAGCTTTCTTGGCCCAATTCCTTGGCAACCTGAAATCATGTCTATCATCCAAAAACACTTAAAACAAGATTAGATAAATAAGAGAGTGATTATGATCATGAAAATTAAACCATGAGGGGTATGAGAGGTACAAAAATTATATATTATTTTATACTGGAATTAAAATATAACTTTATATCATTATTGTTTTCATTCCATTAAATTATGAGATAGAAATGAATGTATCGTTCATGCGTACGTATGGCTTACCATCTCCATTAATGGTGCATTTCATTTCATATCCTCAAATGTAATGTAATATTATAAATACATATAATGGATATATATGATGTATGATACATCTAAAGGATTAATATAATTCTGGAATTAAAAATATACACATCTCTCATTTAGTTTTAATTCCATTAATATGACATAGAAATGAAAGTAGCGTTCATGCGTACGCACAACTTACCGTCTCCATGAACGGTGCATTTCATTTCTTACCTCTAAATTATTATGTAATATTATAAATACATGTATATTCTTGATATATATGATATATATAATATTCAAATCAGGAATGTCATTCAGGATATAATGAACCTTTGACCACACAAATAACATGTAATTGTAAGAAGTCCACTTTTGACTTAAGAACCAAATATCGTAAAAACAAACATTATTAACTTAAATGACTACATAATGTTTATAACATGTCAATAATTGATATAAAAGAAATAATTAAATTGAAAAAGATTCTTAATAAAGTATAAATTAACTCATGTTTATTATTCATGATGTTAAAGAACGATCGAGTATAGTCGAACGTGAGGTAAGGGATCATACTCCTCTCTTTCTTTTTAAGTACACTCTTTTATGTCATTCTATTTAAGCTCATATTTCTTGTGATTGGGATGTTATTTTATATTACTCTTACTATAATTTTTATGTTCATATGATGGGAGACCTTATTCTATCTTATCAATCCATTTTGGAAGTTTTGAGTGGCGTCGTTAGGCTGCCGAATTTTCGTAAGAGATCTAACCTCTCTCTTTATTTTTAAGTACTCTCCTTTATACCATTTCTTTTAAGATACTATTTTTTATGTTAGGGGATGTTATTTTATATTCCTCTTGCTGTAAACTTTATGGTAATATGATGAGAGTCCCTATTTGATCTCATCAATCCATTTTTATATGTTTTATGTGGCGCCGTTAGGCTGCCGTGTTTTCGTAAGGGATTTTTCATCTCACTTTTATTCCCGTGAGATTTATGATACATTTTCAACAATTTCCATTGAGTGGTGTATGTACTGCCCATTATTTTACTCATTGTGTAATATACTTTCATTTATGAGTATTTACATCAATGTTGTATTGTCCTTCTTTCACGGGTTGTATGTTTCGAAAGATACCCATGTCGGTAAGGGAACCTTTCACCCTCCTCTTTTTAAAATACTTCTTTTGTTATGTCTTTTAATTCACATACTATAATGTTGGGATATGTTCTTCTATATCCTTATTGATTTAAATTTTATATCCATGTGATGAGATACCCTTTTTATCTCTCATCAACTCATTTTCAGAATTTTGTAGCGACGCCATTAGGCAGTCAAATTTTTGCAAGGGAACTTCTTAACCCAAATTATATTCTTTGGGATAAACTTATACTCCTTGAATATGTCGTTCTATGAATATTTTTGAACAATCTATGATTGTTTTACACTTAATATCCACTTATATTTGGTGTATTCGTTTGTCACACATAATCATGTAATTTATTTATCCTTAAACCAAGGATACCGTCACTGTAAGGGAATTCGTCTCAATCTCCTTTCATTGAGGAATATTTCGTTTTATACACAACTTTATTTTATATGGTGTATAAACCCCTTTGAATTTTACTTTTATACAAATGGAATCTTTTTCTACAAAGCGTTTTTCTAAACGACAAAAAGGAATGTTTCTTTTAACGTACGCGGTGACAATGACCTTTTTCGCAGCCACGATTATTATTTGATCTTTGGCTTCCTCAACAAGCAGTAATGTTTTTAAAATAAAATAAATACCATATACTCTTTTATGTATTTTGGTATTGAAAATGGTTTTGATAAAGGATTATATTATGTCAATATATTTAAATGATATATTGGGATTGAAATGTGGAAATGTTATCATTCCTTTATATTGGTTTTATGTGTTATAATTTTATAATGGTACTTGGACATATTACGGGTGGTTACGTGATAAACCATATGATGAGTGGTGCTATGAATACCAGGATGGGTGGTTACGTTATAACCTCCAATGCATTGGGTATGAAAGTCGGTCGTATGGATATTCCATTAAGTATGTCTGGAAGTTTTCCGAATGGCTATTCCATTAAGTGATATGTGTGGAAGTCGACCTTATGGTTATTCCACTTAAGCATGTTTATGTCCCAAGTCATCTTTATATGTTATGTGATATTTATATGGGTTTTATGGTAATATTTTGGTTACAAACGGTTAAGTAATGAAATTTTATTCAGTGAAGAGTTTTTACTACTTCGAAAAGGTGAAAAGTATTACTTTGATAAAAAATGCATGGTTTACTTGTTGTTTTGAAAAACTAACAGTTTTCATTCTTTGTGTATCCCTTACTGAGCTTTTTATGCTCATCCCAAGTTTATGAAAAGTTTTTCACAGGACTTAACGTGGAATAGGGTCAAGGATGGGATCAAGGGAAATTCATATAACCTAAAACATGGAACTGGACATGTTTCTTTTTAAGAGTTTTTATTTTATGGAAACTTAGTAAATGTTTCTACTTTGTTATCTTTTGAGATGTAATAGTTATATCCTAATTCTCTAAAACTCTAAACCTGAAAAGATCCTCAATTTGAATTATTAATTTGATTCAATATTAAGTAAGTTTTAAGTCTGGGGTGTTATAGTTGATATCAATGGTCGGATTAGATAACTTTAGAGGTTAGGGTATCCTCTAAGAACAAGTGACATTACCATAATGGTTAGGATTTCAGAAAGAGTCATAGTTTTTAGATAAGGTGAATGAGTAAGTATATCTTCATCATTAGTACATGATGGTTTTGTTGATATACTCATACTGACATTTCTGTTTTTAGTGAATGGATGGATCTAGCAGGTACCAAAGTGACAATAGGTTTGAAGGAAACTGTGGTGGTTCTCTGATTAAGAGACTGGATGAAATGGGGGATTCAATGAGGAAACTCTTGGTTGTTCTAAACCAACTATCAAGGAGTCATGATCAACCACTTGTACCTTAGTATGTTCTGTAATTCATCAGGTATGAGATGACCAATCGATGTGGAAGTTCAGTTAATAATTATAAAGGTAAACATTAGGGTTTATATGATCCTTTCTTTTGAGGTAATTATGGGTTGTTATATATTATGATGGAAAATGAAAGGCGTGAGATAAAATTGAGGTCAAAATATGTTATAATTATTTTTGAATATTTTATCTCGTTTTGGGGAATTATTAAATAATTTTATAGTTTTGGAAAAAAGGACAACACGCAGACCGTGTGACAACCCGTCGCATCAGACAAAGCTGTGGGAATCAAACCCACACCCAAAGTGCGACTGGTATTTATCGCCTACCACTGGACTACGTGACGTCCCTGGTTAGTTTGACTAATTATTTTTAGTTAGATGATTTTAGGAATCAAGAGTATGTTTATTTTGGGTTATCTATGGAAATGAATAACCTATCATGGAGGATATGTGATTAGGTTAATTACTTTTAAATATGAGAATTTAAGAGCAACTGATGTTATTTGAAGATAAAAGTTAATTTGTACCTTGGAAGACTATGTGATTAAATCCTTCAAATATTTGGGTTTCAATCTTAGTTTGGCTTAATTTGATTAATTTTATGGACAATTGTTTATCGAACGGTCTTTGTTGAACATTGTGGTTTTTTTTTGGAAAAATTATGAAGATTAAGAATAGATTTTATTTTTATAAAGGGTTATCCTTTTCCGGATTATCTGATCTTGTACTAACCATTTTGTTTTTGGTTTTGGTTAGAGTCTAAAGACATGGTAAGTATATAGTTATCTTTTGTGGATTAGGTGATTCTCTAGAAATTGATTATAGTACTCTTATTTCAAACAAGTCTTCCTAAATACTCGTCTTTTGGAGAAAATATGAGTTTGATTAAGGAATCTAGTAAAAGTTGGAAGTCTACGTGACAAGTAAATATGTTTTATTATGATTTAGTTAGGCTCAAAAATAAATTCTTCAATGAAGAGTAAATTAAAACAAAAATGTTGTGTGTTAACTTTTCTTACTGGGGAATCGAATACCGTTTAACCCATCACTAGTTTGTGATTTTCTTGTGGTTAACTTTCCCCTAAACATGTTTTCTATCACTCTCCATCAGAACATGACCCTATGTTTTCTCCTCCATGTCCATGTTTTCCTACATGGAATCCAAGTATGGATTAACTAGGGTGACCACTATACTTATCTTTCTTTATTTTAAAGTGATTGTTTTACTGACTCTTGTTCCGATTTGGGACATTCAAGGATATTTCCAAGCCCAATTTTAAAATTGCGAGGACGCAACTCCTAAAAGGGGGGAAGGATGTAACACCCCACATAAATAAAGAATATGAAATTTTTATATTAATCCATATTTGTGGATAAAATATTAATATTACTTTAAAGGGGATGCTACACTCGATGCCATACCCAATACGCAACAACGAGTTTCTTGGGACGATTACGTTGCACTCTAATAATAAAATAATATTATTTTAAATAGTAGTTAACGCCTAGCTGTTGTAATGGAGGGAATGAACAGAACTACGTAAAAAATGATTATATATGTTTTTCAAATATTTTTACTCTTTACAATAAATGATAGAGGATTTAAAATGTGAATGAATCCAACTTTAAGTGTAGACATTCTAATATTCTTTAAAAGGACGATTAACCGCCATTTGAAGGAGAACCTCTTTTAAATCCACTTTTTGACAATTTTATGTGTTATAATTGACAAAATAAAATTCTTATTTAGAATCGGGACATCAAAATTTACTTTTTTTATATTTTTGGATTTTTTCTGAAAAAGTTCAATTTTTAATGAATAGTGAAAATGTTGTATTTTAATTCAAAACCACTTTTTAATATAATTTATATATATGATTAGATTATCTTTTTAATTGGTTTTAAAGTGTAAATAGAATATATTTTTACCATTTAATCCAATGGTGGTCATTTTAATTAATTTCACTTTGAAATTGGACTTAAACTAGTGTCAATCTTTGAATATTTAATTGTTTAATAAAAACACGCTATTTGCTCTGACTGTGGGAATTAATTATAAAATTAATTAATTAAACTTATATGTTATGAATTTGGTAAAATAGACATCATTTTTGAATTCGGAATATCAAATATATCTTAGGGTGAATTTTTGGTATTTTTCTGAAAATCTCCAATTTTTGATGAATACTGAAACCACAAAGTGGTGGCTACAAAATTTGATTTTTCATTTAAATGGGACTTTACCACTTCTGTGATTTCAATTTCAAAAATCCAATTTAAATGATTTTAATTGTTAAGTAAAATTTGGTTCAATGAGATCAAAATAATTTTTGATGAAAAGTAACTTTTAAGTTTTATTAATCGCGATTAATGGTAATTATTGTGATTTAAGGTAAAAATGATATTATAATAAAATAAAAATATATTTACACTTGTCCTAACCCTATTGGATGAGTTATGGACAACCAATGCATCCCTTGGGTCGATTTTTGGTACCCCATGGAGCCACTTGGGTTTGATAATGACATTTATGCCTTTTATTTAAAGTTAAAATAAAAGTTTCACAATCATGATTTTTTTTACTAAACCAATTTTTACATGTGGTTATAGAAGTCATAATTTTTACTATAAAGAGTCATTGGAAAGTTAAAAAGATTTCAAACATCATAGTATTTTTTGTATAATTTTTAGACATCAAATAAAATAAATTCTTTATGACATCATGATGATGCAGCGATGACCTCATTATTTAACGATTTAAATATAATGGAATGATAATGAAACATATATGACCTAAACATGTCCAAAACCTATTGAATGGTGTATTTCGAACCCTTATCGCCTTATCCCAGAAACACATCAATTTGGGACCATTAAAATCCGAAAACCATTTGAAAATAATGTAACATTTTATACTTTACCAAGAGTGCCCCTCCTCTCCTCTTATAAAAGGCCCCCACCTCTACCACCTTACCGACACCTCTAAAGTCTTTGGTTCGGCCAAGATCTGATCCTTTTATCTATCCCCATACCTCTCCACATCCTAGAAGCCTTATTGTAGGCAGGAAGTGATTTAAGGAACCCTTTTGGTTCAAAACAAAGGGAGTTACCCAATTTTAAGGTAACGTCTTCACTTGTGCTCTTTTGTTTTATTTTGATTCTCCAACCCCCTAAACTCTTTTTATTCATTTATTTTGTAAAACCTCCAGTATATTAAATATACTAGGATGTTTTTATCATAATTATTCGATCTAAACTTACACACACATTCATATAATGGTTAAAGAACATACTGTTTCTGTGGATGGCAAATTTCTGCCTCACGAAACGATGATTGTTCAACACTCATATAACATCATCAAAGGTGGCCATTAAGATGTCACTATGTTTATATATGATATATAATATTTTTATTACTTACTTAAGCTTCTTTATTTCTCATTTGTGTCATACCTTTATGGCTTCCATTATGGGTATACGTGATATCTTCATTTTAGGAAGTGCGGACTACCGCCCCCTCAAAGTGATTTGATTCGTTAATGCCATATGTGGGATGTATAAAGGATGGATTTAAAGTTATTATATATGATGTTATACTGGAATTATAATATAACTTTATATCATTATTGTTTTCATTCCATTAAAGTATGAGATAGAAATTAAAGTAGCGTTCATGCGTACATACGGCTTACCGTCTCCATGAACGGTGCATTTCATTTCTTATCCTCAAATGTAATGTACTATTATAAGTACATATAATGGATATATATGATATATGATACATATAAAAGATTAATATAATTCTGTAATTAAAAATATACACATCTCTCATTTAGTTCTAATTCCATTAATATGCAAAAGAAATGGAAGTAGCGTTCATGCATATGTACGGCATACCGTCTCCATGAACGGTGCATTTCATTTCTTACCTCTAAATGATTATGTAATATTATAAATACATGTATATTCTGGATATATATGATATATATAATATCCAAATCAGGAATTCCATTCTGTATATAATGAACCTTTGACCACACAAACAACATATAATTGTAAGAAGTCCACTTCTGACTTAAGAACCAAATATCGACAAAACAAACATTATTAACTTAAATGATTACATAATGTTTATAAAATGTCAATAATTGATATAAAAAGAATAAAAAACTTGAAAAAGGTTCTTAATAAAGTAGAAATTAACTCATGTTTTTTATTCAGGATGTTAAAGAATGATCGAGTACAGTCGGACTTGAGGTAAGGGATCCTACTCCTCTCTTTCTTTTTAAGTGCACTCTTTTATGTCATTCCATTTAAGCTCATATTTCTTGTGATTGGGATGTTATTTTATATTACACTTACTGTAATTTTTATGTTCATATGAGGAGAGACCCTATTCCCTCTCATCAATCCATTTTGGAAGTTTTGAGTGGCGCCGTTAGGCTGCCGAATTTTCATAAGAGATCTAACCTCTCTCTTTCTTTTTAAGTACTCTCCTTTATGTCACTTATTTTAAGATCCTATTTTTTATGTTGGAAAATGTTATTATATATTCCTCTTTCTGTAAACTTTATGGTAATATGATGAGAGACCCTATTTGATCTCATCAATGCATTTTTGTAAGTTTTAAGTGGCGCCGTTAGGCTGCCAAGTTTTTGTAAGGGATTTTTCATCTCATTTTTATTCCCGTGAGATTTATGCTAAATTTGCCACAATTTAGTTTTAGTGGTTTATGTACTGTCCATTATTTTACTCATTGTGTAATATAAATTCAATTATGAGTATTTAAATCAATGTTTTATTGTCCTTTTTTCACGGGGTGTATGTTTCGAAGGATACCCATGTCGGTAAGGGAACATTTCACCCTCCTCTTTTTAAAAGACTTCTTTTGTTATGTCCTTTACTTCACATACTATTATGTTGGGATATATTCTTCTATATCCTTATTGATTTAAATTTTATTTCCATGTGATGAGATACCCTTTTTATCTCTCATCAACTCATTTTCTGAATTTTGTAGCGACGCCATTAGGCTGCCAAATGTTTTGCAAGGGAACTTCTTAACCAAAATTTGATTCTTTGGGATAAACTTATAATCATTGAATATGTCGTTCTATGAATATGTGTGAATAACCTCTGATTGTTTTACACTTAATATCCACTTATATTTGGTGTATTCATTTGTCACACATAATTATGTAATTGATTTATCCTTAAACCAAGGATACCGTCTTTGTAAGGGACTTCGTCTCAATCTCCTTTCATTGAGGCATATTTAGTTTTATACACAAATAAATTTTATACGGTGTATAAACCCCATTTGACTTTTACTTTTACACAAAATGAATCTTTTTCTACGAATTGTTTTACTAAACGACAAAAAGGAATGTTTTTTTTAACGTACACGGTGACAACGACCTTTTCCGCCACCGCGAGTATTATTTGATCTTTGGCTTCCTCAACAAGCTGTAATGTTTTTAAAATAAATTAAATACCATATACTATTTTATGTATTTTTTAATTGAAAATGGTTTTGATAAAGGATTCTATTATTTCAATATATTTAACTGATATATTGTGATTGAAATGTGGAAATTTTATCATTCCTTTATATTGTTTGTATGTGTTATAATTTTATAATGGTACATGGACATGTTACGGGTGGTTACGTGATTAACAATATGACAGGTGGTGCCGTGAATACCAGGATGGGTGGTTACGTTATAACCTCCAATGAATTGGGTATGGAAGTCGGCCGTATGGATATTCCATTAAGTATGTATGGAAGTTGGCCGAATGGCTATTCCATTAAGTGATATGTGTGGAAGTCAACCTTATGGTTATTCCACTTAAGTATGTTTATGTCCCAAGTTACCTTTATATGTTATGTGATCTTTATATGGGTTTTATGGTAATATTTTGGTTACAGAAGGGTAAGTAATGAACTTTTATTCAGTGAAGAGTTTTTACTACTTCGAAAAGGTGAAAATTATTACTTTGATAAAGTATACGTGGTTAACTTGTTCTTTTGAAAAACTAACAGTTTTCATTCTTTGTGTATCACTTACTGAGCTTTTTATGCTCATCCCAAGTTTTTGAAATGTTTTTTCACAGGACTTAACGTGGAATCGGGTCAAATATGGGATCAAGGGAAAGTCATGCAACCTAAAACCTGGAACTGGACATGTTTCTGTTTAAGAGTTTTTATTTTATGGAAACTTAGTAAAAGTTTCTACTTTGTAATCTTTTGAGATGTAATAGTTATGTTCTAATTCTCTAATTCTCTAAACCTGAAAAGATCCTCAATGTGAATTATTCATTTAATTCAATATTAAGTAAGGTTTAAGGCCGGGGCCTTATAAATGGTTAATCTATTAAATTTTTTTTGCTCATTTTAATATGAATATTTATGTTATGTTTCAACCTTTTCATATGATGAATGCATTGGACATAGTTACTGATAGGTGGATCCCACTATAGATCCTCGATGAATATGTAGGTCTCATGAGAAATACTAGTGTCTTGGCACAAGGCCATGGAAAAATATTATTTGTTGTCTTGTAATGAGGCCCTGAATATGTGGTTATAAAGTCTTCCATTATGCATTCCATCATTATGAAATTGGCTATTGCTAATTCATGTCATTATTCGACTAGTAGAATATACATGTGAATAAGTGAATTTCATTGTTTGATTTATATTTTCTATATTATGTTGATGTTTAAGGTTAAAAGGATTATGTTTTAGTCTTATACTTTTCCTTCAAGATTTATACTTATTTATGAATGATTCCTCTATATTATTATCCTTACTGAGCATCTGAGCTCACCCCTTTCTATGTTTTATTTTTCCCCAGATGTGAATAAGTATTTTACGATTGACATGAAGGGATAGGCTAGGAGATATATGTCTATTAAAAGGGGAAAATGAAGTTTTTTTATCTCATGATGTAATGTAAAACATATGTAGGAATCCAGTACATCAAAGGATACTAAACTAATCAGTATTTTGAGACATTATCTAATGTGACCATGAGAATTTTATGTAATAATGCACCGACTTAGGGTAACTAGGGATGGGGTATTACACCTTAAGGGATTCCAACTAAATACTAACTACATCCTGACTATATGGGTAATATTGTAATCCTAGGAGTATCATCTAAGGCATTACAAAAAATATTATCGAACCTAGTCTATGGAATAAAATCAAGGTAACATGGGATAAGTAATTTCCCGGTCCAATGATATAAACAAGGTACAAAATTTCTAATAAAACCTTTGTTAATAAAAGGTGTATATCCATGTAATCCTATAATTTAAAAGGATGTATTATATGGTGTCACAATAGGCATTCAGTGATGGATGAATATCTAGTTCCAATTTTGGTCTAAACCCAAAAAAACTGACACCCTTGAATTAGAATAAAATACACAAGTGGTTAGGGGATTCGTATGGGAATCTGGGAACTATTTTGAGTATGTCCATACCTATAAGTATATAAAGTTACATATGTATACATAAATATCCGCCTTTTATTTATTTCATTAAATAAGACATAAAGATTATTATATTTCTATATACTAGTGTGACAAGGTCAATTATGATTGAAACCATTTAATAAACTAATTTATATCATAATAAATTATCTTAAATCATTTTTTCACCTTCAATCATAAGCGGAAAGGGGTGCTATGGAATGTAAACAACCTTTATTTCAATATAATTTCCATGACATATATATATACTATAAGTTCTAATTCCATTTAGAATTTATTATTCAAATTGAAGCACCTACCATAGGCGGGTAAAGTTCTTAGAATACATGGTACATTCAATGATTAATTCAAAATTGAGTACCCATCTAATATGGAAAGGATTTACATTAGAATAGCCAATCACAATAAAACCTGAATGGTTACAAAAATGTGTAAAAACATAAAAAAAACCTATTATGGATCATATACATACATGAGGTGGTTGATTTTGTTGATATAACCACAAAAATGATAATTTTACATGTATTTGGTCCTAGAACACGGTCACATCAACTACAACCCTATCATATTAATTAAACAGATGACACTAGATAAAACCGGCCTAATGATATGACTATTTATATAACTTTTATAATTGAGGGATGAGTTATAGAACACTGAACTTAGGCTCAGATAACTTTACTCATCTAGTATCATCTTTAGATAAGCCTATATTGGAGTATATATAGAGAATATATCAATTCCACAAAATTTGGGCATAAGTGAATTCATCTAAATATCATCGTAGATAGGAAGAATAATGAAGTAATATTTAATTTGATTAGATAATTTACCTATATAGGTCCAACAATGATAATTGAAGTTGATTTAGAAACTATACAGATGATCAATCTAATAATCCTAGATTAGTATAAAAATGGATTCAAAAGGGGGGATGTATAGAGCTCTATCTACTGTAAAAACTTGTTGGAGAGAGGGGTATGTTTAAATATATTTTAAATATGAATTTATGAGTCATCCAAAAAATTACCCTTCCGATTTTTTGGACACGTAGTTTGGAAGAAACATGTGAAAATCATGTAAGATCATCTATATGAAGGGAAACCATCATGGTTATCCCCTACAGTTTGAGAAATGTAAGCCAGCTATGAAAAATAACTCTACAATTTATCTTGATCTTTATGTATATTTGTGCAGAACATGTTTCATGTTAAGGAAAGTCATGTTCCCCATACCATCCACATCAAATCCTCATAAGGATTATGTTAACTTTGTGGCCTACCTAGCACAATGTATTCTAACTATAGGACTAAAAATTGTTTCCCAAAAAGAGGGGTTATGTGATCTAAAAAATCATAGGATACTGACGAGCCTTCACTAACTAATTAAGAATCCATATTATATCCAATATAAAATTTTTTACCAAACCTTTATTGATAATTTCATGAATAAAAACCTAGAGTCATACATTTTTCTATTTCAAGCTACCCACCTGAAAGAAGACTGAAATTAAATCACAACAACTTAATAATAATACAACAACAAATCAGACAGAAAATACTTAGAAATTATCAATGAATGGTGTATATCCATCTATATAAAGTTATAATGAATGGATAATTTATTGATGTCATAGAACCAATCCCCATTTCAAGGCCACCCACCAAACAAAAATTGGAAAATATTATACCACAATCCAAATGAAACTAGGGATAATGAAGTTTATACAATGAAATATACAACCTAGAAGAAATTTAGATGTTGGAATATAATGTAACACCATTAGTTCATCATCAAATGACTGTCGAATAACAATAAAAGCAATAATTCCACCAATAAATCACTGGACAACAAAACTCCAACTGTAATGCCCCGACCCGAGATGCCCATAGTCGGTGCATTATTACATAACATTGTCATGATTATAAAAGATCAACACTCGAAAGTCCAATTAGTTTAGTAGCATTGGAAGTACTAGATATACTCATAAGGTTTAGATTACATCATAAAATGAAAAAATACAACAAAAGTTTTCCATAGACCGCACTCATATCCCCTCAGACTATCCCTGCTGGTCAGTCATAAAAACATCTTCACATCTTGGAAAAAATAAAACATAGAAATGGGTGAGATTAGATGATTAGTAAGGATAATAATATTGCGAAAACATTAATAAATAAGCATAAAAATTTAAGGAAATGTATAAGACTAAAACAAAATCCTTTTAAACTTGAACATCAGCATAATATGGAAAAGATAAAATCAAATAATGCCATTAACTTACTCACATGGATATTCTACTAGTCGAATAATCAAATTCAATATCAATAGCCACTATCATAATGATGGAATGAATAATTCCAGACTTTTATAACCACATAGTCAAGGCCTTGTGCCAAGACAAAAAATATGATTTTATCAAGGACTTATCCCATGACACTAGTTTGTGTCATGAGACCTACCGATTCATCGAGGAGCTATAGAGTGCTCCACCCATCCCTTATTATGTCCAATTCATTACTCATATGAACAGGTATAAACATAACATAAAAATTCGTATTAAAACAAGCATATGAAATGTCAGTACTTTCTCCATAAATAATGAATGGTATAAAAATAATACATCCACAGTCAAACATTTCACAAAACCTTCAATACAATACGGATGTTTTGTATCATAATAAATCAACATCAAATATTATTATAATCCATCAAAGGATGTTGACATAGATGAAATCAAAATTATTTGAGAGAAATATCTCTTTTTTTGAAATCATTTAAATGTCACATAATTATAAAATAAAATTTTTACATTGAAAGTTTTTTTATAAGATTATAAGGGAAGCATTGACGATTTTATAATGGCGAAAAATAGCTGCACTCACCGAATATGTTAAAAAAGACATTCTTACCTTAATTCTGTCGAAAAGGTTAAAAAGGACTTTGTTTTTTAAAACAAAAAAATGATTCCTTTATAAACTTCTAATAAAAAGTAAAACAAAGGTATAATTTACATTAACCCATACTCTATAAAATAGTAATAATGTTTTGAAATTCATTTTTACAAAACATGGATGTGGTTGATAAAGAGGTCACAGTAGATTCTTACGTAAAAACAACCTCGGATAATAAAGAAATTTTGAAATTAACCCTTACCTTGTACATTCACTTGGTATAGGGTAGGTTAACCTTCTATATAATGGTGAAATAATTGTTATTAAATAATACAATAATCATATATATTAATATGATATATATATGATATTTTTCCATTGTTTTGTTAATAATATCTTAGTATTATTGTCGTTTTAGGTGTTAACAGATTCGTTTTCCTTCATATTAATTGTTATGTGAGTCATATTTGTTATGTATGGGATGTATCTTATTCATATCTAGAATTATATCATGTCTTTAAAAAGTATTTTTAATCATCTAATGAAAATTAGTCTTGAATGGATATGATGGGGAATGAATCTCATCGAGTTCATGGAGATAGTAATCCGTACGTACGCAAGTGAGAAAATATCATTCTTTTGACATTAAAATAATATATAATTGGATGGTATATCATATATAAAAAGTCATTATCATGATATATTTATTATTTACATGAAGTAAACATAATTATTATACCCATCCAAATAATAATGTATTGAATAACAATTACACCACGACGTGGAGACGATAATCCGTACGTTCGAACGTTTGGTGACATGTCATTCAAAGGATGTATAGAATAATTAATATGGTTGTACAATATTTATAATGGCATCACATTATATAGAATATAATGTAGTTATTATTTTGGAATGGAAATAAAATATAAAGAATAGGTGGAAGAAAAAAAGAACTTGAAAGAGTGTGGTGAAATTATTACATTTTCTTCGGGTTATTTATTTTGATTTGTTCAAAAAGGCTCAATAGGATGGATTTTTAACACCCCGAGCTTCCACGATACGCTTCTCATTCAATAATGCAATAGCTTGCATTGTACGCAACTTCGAGCTTTAAAACACTGCGACTAATCAAAGTAGCCGTTATGAATAGTAATAACCACTTTTTAAAATTATAGAAATTTTATATTTCAAAATGGACTTCATTTTTTTATTCGTAATATCGATTATAGCTTAGGGTGAAATTTTGGCATTGTTCTGAAAAACTTCAATTTTTGATGAATAGTGAAACCACTAAGTGGTAGTTAAATAACTGATTTTTCATTTAAATGAAATATTATCACTACTGTGATTTGATTTTCAAAAATCCGACATAAATGGTTGTCATTAAGAAGTAAAATGTGGTTCAATGAAATTAAAATAATTTTTTGGTGAATAGTAACTTTTAAGTTCTTAATCGCGATTAGAGGTAATTAGTGTAGTTTAAGGTAAAAACAATGTTTTAATAATATGATATGAGCTTGATACTTGTCCTACTCCTATTGGATGAGTCATGGCCGACCAATACAACCAATGGGTCAACTTGGGGACCCCATGGAGCCACTTTAGTTGGAAAATGACATTAATATATATTTATTTAATGTTAAAATTAAATTGACACAAACATGAGTTGTTTTACTAAAATAGTTTTTAAGTGGGGTTACACAAGTACAAATCTTGACTATAATTATTCAATAGAAAGATAAAAATATTTCCTACATCATAGTATTTTTTTTATAATTTTTAGACATTAAATAAATTATATTATTTATGACATCATTATGATGCAGCGATGACCTCATTATTTAACGATTTAAATAAAATGAGAAGATAATGCAAAATCCAAGGCATACACTTGTCCAATGCCTATTGGATGGGTAGATTTAGAACCCTTATCACCTTAGCCACGAATTATATATGTTTGGGACCTTTAGAATCAGAAAAGCATTGTGTAATAATGTAACATTTCAATCTTTTCAAAAGAGCCCATCCTCTCCACTTATAAATGGCCCCCACCTCTCCCACCTCATTTACACTTTAAAGCTATTTGGCTCGGCCAACCTCTGCCCAAATACTCTCCCATCTTCCCCCTATTACTCCTAGAAGCCTAACGTTGGGCAGAAATTTTCTCAAGGAGGCCTTTGGCTCAAAGCAAAAACAGTTACCCGATTTTGAAGTAATGTCTTCTCTAATGTTGTTTTGTTTTATTTTTCTTCTCCAACCCCCTAAACTTTTTTTATTAATTTCTTTTGTAACAACACCAGTATACTCAATATACTAGTATGTTGTTATAAGAAGGATTCTATCTACACTTACACACACCTACATCTAATGGTTAAAGAACATACGGTTTCTGTGGATGGCGAATTTCTGCCTCACGAAACGATGATTGTTCAACACTTATATAACACCTTCAAAGGTGGCCATTAAGATGTCACTATATTTATATATGATATATAATATGTTTATGTTTTACTTATGGTTCTGTATTTCTCATTTATGGAATACTTTATGATTTCCATTATGGGTAAAACACGATAATTTCATTTTAGGAAGTGCGGACTACCGCCCCCTCAAAGTGATTTGAATCGTTAATGCCATATGTGGGATGTATAAAGGATGGAGTAAATGATATTATACACTATATTATACTGTAATTATATTTTACATTTATATCATTATGATTTCGTTCCATTAAATATGAAATTGAAATGAATGTAGCGTTCATGCGTATGTACGGCTTACCGTCTCCATGAACGGTGCATTTCATTTCTTACCTCTAAATGTTACGTAATATTATAAATGAATGTATATACTGGATATATAAGATATATATGACATCTAATCATGAATATAATTATGGAGATAATGGATATTCTACCACATAAACAACTTGTAATTATAAGAAGTTTATTGTTGACTCAAGTACCAAAGATCGACAAAACGACTGTTATTAACTTAAATAATTACATAATGTTCATATCATTGTAATAAGTGATATAAAAAGGATAATGAAATTGAAAATGGTTCTTAATATGGTATATATTAACTCTAGTTTATTATTCAGGAGGTTAAAGAACGGTTGAGTCAAGTCAGACACGAGGTAAGGGAACTTCTTAACCCAACTTCCATTCTTTGGGTTAATCTCCTACTTTCAAATTATGTCATGATATTATTATGTACTATATTGTATTTTTACTTTCTTTATGTGTAAATATAATGAATACACATAATAGATCTATTTTATTTTAAAAATGATCTTTGTAAGGACATCGTCTCAATCTCCTTTCATTGAGGCATATTTCGTTTTATACACAACTTTATTTTATACGGTGTATAAACCCCTTTGACTTTTACGTTTATTCAAAAGGAATCTTTTTTATACGAAGCGTTTTGCTAAACGACAAAAGGGAATGTTTTTCTTTCCGTACTTATGTGGCGACAACGACTTCTCCGCCGCTGTGACCATTATTTGAGTTTCGGCTTCCTCTACAAGCCATCATTTTTTTTACAAAGTTTTAACTTTCTTTTATTTTGGTATTGAAAATGGTTTGGAAAGCATTTTTATTATATCAATGTGTTGTATTGATATCTTGTGATTGAAATGTAGAAATGTTATGTTTCCTTTATGAATGTCATATGTGATATGATTATGTTATGGTTTATGATATGTTTAAACCTATTCATATGAGGAATGTATTGGACTGAATAAGTGATGGGTGGATCCCGCTATATCTCCTCAATGCATCGGTAGGTCTCATGAGACAACTAGACGTGGAATTGGCCAAGGCCCTTTCCGAATTTGATTCATGGTTTTGGCCGAGGCCTTAATCATTTTAGACGTCTTGGCCGAGGCCTTGACAAAATGTTTCAGAATGTCTGGCATTATACATTCCCTCATTATGAAAGTGGTTATTGATATTGCATGTGATTATTCGACCAATAGAATATCCATGTAAAGAAGTGAATGGAATTATCTCATTTTACTTTCACCATATTATTTTGATGTACAAGTTTAAAAGGATTTTGATTTAGTTATACATTGCCTTAAAGTTTTATGTTTATTTATGAAAGCTTCCGCAATATTGTTATCCTTACTGAGCATATGAGCTCACCCCTTTCAATGTTTTAATATTTTCCAGGATGTGAAGAAGTATTTTATGAATGACCTGCAGGGATTGTCAGAAGAGGATATGATAGTGGACTATGGAGACTTTGTTATTGTAGTTTTTCACTTTATGAAGTAATGTAACGTTTACGAATGTATCTAGTGTTTCCAAGGCTACTAAACTAATCGGTCATTAGAGACTTGATCTTTTGTGATCATGCCAATGTTACGAAGTAATGCACCGGCTCCGGGTAGCTGGGCTCGGGGCGTTACAGTTGGTATCAGAGGCAGTTTAGTACCAACCTTGGAAACTAGATTTAGATAAACTCTGATTAGAGCACATAGCCCAAAGATAGACATTGAGGATTAGTATAGAAGAACTTCCTAGAATTTTGTTATTGTAGATATTTTGTGAGTTTTCCGAGCAATACATCCATGTCTGGATACGAGCATGTAGAGGCGGCTTTGGCACAGATGTACCTAGGGGTAAAACCCGAAAACACCGCTTTGAGCTAGACTCGAATGGGAACTGGTGCACGACAACGGTCCTTGCTGCACTCTTGGTTACGACACTCCCGGGGGATATGCTTAGGATAATTCTCGTTTTCTATACAAACCACTATGAACTCTTATGAGTATATACCTCCTTAAAGAAAACCTTTTTATGATTATGGATTATATCCATAAATAGTTCAATTTATGTTAAGTATTTTATAAGTAGGGAATTATGTATTTTGATTCTTAAACTTACCTAGTTTATGGCATTGTATAGAAATGGCGCCCAGTAGAAGGAATGTGAACTCCATCAATACGTATGATCCAAAGAGTAAGAAGGATCATATCTTTCATGGTATTAAGCCAACATTTAGAAGGGAAATATTCTCCCATGTGTTATCAACATATGAAGAAATAGTAGCATGTGTTAATAATATATGTAGAGAATTCTCTGAGTCTTATGGATTTGAAGGGATGAAAGAGAAGAAAAGGATGGAAGAGAGAATGATGGATAAAGGGACGAGGGAAAAGAAGAATTTTCCAATATGTGATAACTGTGGGAAGAAACACATTGGAATTTGCCTGAAGGGAATGGGAGTTTGTTATATGTGTGGAGAAAAAGGACACCATGTGCGTGACTGCAAGGGTAAAAAAAAGGTTTCAAATGTACAATTCTTCATCTGCAAGTAGTGGGGACACTACGCAAACCAATGTTCAAATCATCAGAGTATACCCCAAATGATGTTATTGGATAATAATCAAGTTATGATACTACCACAGATGAGGAGTAATGATTATAGTTCTTATGTTGTTATTAAAGAATTTTGTAATTTGAGTGTTGTATCAATGATGTACTGGTTATAATAATTATGGAGTATATAAGGATTGTACTGCAGTACTATTTCATCTAGGACTTGAGATTTTGTGTAACCAAGAAAAGTGACTCCACAGTAGGTTAAATTTTTGGAAAATATTTGGTTGAGAGAAAGATAAACCATAATATGGTTCTGATACGGAGAGAGTGATTTTGGAATAAGACATGATTGATTCGGATAAATTATGTTGGATATTCTTAACATCCTTGAAACGGATTAATGATTTGTATACATTTTTGGATAGAAGGAGTATATCTAGTTTTATATAAGGAATAAGGGATAATGAATGTAATCAATAAGGATTTATGGTAATTCAGTATGTTTTAGTGTTTTAATAGAATACATGATGAAGGTGTTCACATGTTGTAACGCAGAAAAAAAAGGAGCTTCATTATGTTTACCTTCCTCATAAAATATGGACTGTGAGTTGGACAGAATTATTTTGGATAACTATAAAGGTTGGAATGGATTATATTTTACATTGGATACTATTGTTAAGGTTATTTTTGGATATTTATAAAAAGGACAACACGCAGACCGAGTGACAACCCATCACGTCGGACAAAGCTGTGGGAATTGAACGCACAACCATAGTGCGATTGGGATTAATCGCCTACCACTGGACTACGTGAAGTCCCTGGTTTTTACAAAATAGTTTTTCTAATCTAAATGGTATGTGATAAAATTTGGAACCTTATACAATTAGGATAAGTATAATATTTTTGAGTTCTATTATCTTTTTGAGTGAAAGATGAGTTGAAGGTTGAAACTCTAATTGTCAAGCATAAATATATATATACCTATCTCTTATTCAATGAATAGATTAATTCTTAAACATTAGTAAAGGGTCATTAAAACAAAAAAATGTGTTATCTTAATACCTTATGTCTTGTTGAACTGATTATATTTTAAATCAACATAGATTGAAGGCTTTGAGGCCCTCAATTTGACAGTTGATTGTGATTGATGACCACAATCACTCCCTAAAAATATTTATGTTTTTCCTCCAATTATATGTCTCTAATTTCCACCAATGATCTCCTTATCGAGATCATAATTTGGTGGTGACTTTCTTATTTCCATTTCCCTCTTATTAAGACTAAATTTTATTAACCATATTTCCGATGTGGGTTTTCCACAAAGGTATTTTCTCTTTTCAACCTTTTATTTTCAAAGAAAAATTTCAAATTGCGAGGATGCAGTTTATTGAAGGAGGGGAGAAGGTAACACCCCGAGCTTCCACGATACGCTTCTCATTCAATAATGCAATAGCTTGCATTGTACGCAACTTCGAGCTTTAAAACACTGCGACTAATCAAAGTAGCCGTTATGAATAGTAATAACCACTTTTTAAAATTATAGAAATTTTATATTTCAAAATGGACTTCATTTTTGTATTCGTAATATCGATTGTAGCTTAGGGTGAAATTTTGGCATTGTTCTGAAAAACTTCAGTTTTTGATGAATAGTGAAACCACTAAGTGGTAGTTAAATAATTGATTTTTCGTTTAAATGAAATATTACCACTTCTGTGATATGATTTTCAAAAATCCGACATACATGGTTGTCATTAAGAAGTAAAATGTGGTTCAATGAGATTAAAATTATTTTTTGGTGAATAGTAACTTTTAAGTTCTTAATCGCGATTAGAGGTAATTAGTGTAGTTTAAGGTAAAAACAATGTTTTAATAATATGATATGAGCTTGACACTTGTCCTACTCCTATTGGATGAGTCATGGCCGACCAAGACAACCCATGGGTAAAATTGGGGACCCCATGGAGCCACTTTAGTTGGAAAATGACATTAATATATATTTATTTAATGTTAAAATTAAATTGACACAAACATGAGTTGTTTTACTAAAATATTTTTTAACCGGGGTTACACAAGTCCAAATTTTGACTATAAATATTCATTAGAAATATAAAAAGATTTCCTACATCATATTATTTTTTTTATAATTTTTAAACATTAAATAAATTAAATTATTTATGACATCATTATGATTCACCGATGACCTCATTATTTAACGATTTAAATAAAATGAGAAGATATTGAAAAATCCAAGGCATACACTTGTCCAAAGCCTATTTGATGGGTATATTTCGAACCCTTATCACCTTAGCCACGAATTATATATGTGTGGGACCTTTAGAATCCGAAAACCATTGTGTAATAATGTAACATTTCAATCTTTCCAAAAGAGCCCCTCCTCTCCACTTATAAAAGGCCCCCACCTCTCCCACCTAATTTACACTTTAAAGCCATTTGTCTCGGCCAACCTCTGCCCAAATACTCTCCCAACTTCCCCCTCTTACTCCTAGAGTCCTCACTTTGGGCGGAAATCTTCTCAAGGAAGCCTTTGGCTCAAATCAAAAAGAGTTACCCGATTTTGAGGTAATGTCTTCTCTAATGTTGTTTTGTTTTTTTTCTTATCCAACCCCATAAACTCTTTTTATTAATTTCTTTTGTAACAAAACCAGTATCCTAAATATACTAGTATGTTGTTATAAGAAGGATTATAGCTACAATTACACACACCTACATCTAATGGTTAAAGAACATACGGTTTCTGTGGATGGCGAATTTCTGCCTCACAAAACGATGATTGTTCAACACTTATATAACACTTTCAAAGGTGGACATTAAGATGTCACTATATTTATATATGATATATAATATTTTTATGTTTTACTTATGCTTCTGTATTTCTCATTTATGGAATACTTTATGATTTCCATTATAGGTAAAATGCGATAATTTCATTTTAGGAAGTGTGGACTACCGCCCCCTCTAAGTGATTTGAATCGTTAATGCCATATGTGGGATGTATAAATGATGGAGTAAATGGTATTATACACTATATAATACTGGAATTATATTATACATTTATATCATTATGATTTCGTTCCATTAAATATGAAATTGAAATGATAGTAGCGTTCATGCGTACGTACGGCTTACCGTCTCCATGAACGGTGCATTTCATTTCTTACCTCTAAATGTTACATAATATTATAAATGAATGTATATACTGGATATATAAGATATATATGACATCTAATCATGAATATAATTATGGTGATAATGGATATTCTACCACATAAACAACTTGTAATTATAAGAAGTTTATTGTTGACTCAAGTACCAAAGATTGACAAAATGACTGTTATTAACTTAAATAATTACATAATGTTAATATCATTGTAATAAGTGATATAAAAAGGATAATTAAATTGAAAATGGTTCTTAATAAGGTATATATTAACTGTAGTTTATTATTCAGGAAGTTAAAGAATGGTTGAGTCAAGTCAGACACGAGGTAAGGGAACTTCTTAACCCAACTTCCATTCTTTGGGTTAATCTCCTACTTTAAAATTATGTCATGATATTATTATGTACTATATTGTATTTGTACTTTCTTTATGTGTACATATAATGAATACACATAATAGATCTATTTTATTTTAAAAATTATCTTTGTAAGGACTTCTTCTCAATCTCCTTTCATTGAGGAATATTTCGTTTTATACACAACTTTATTTTATATGGTGTATAAACCCCTTTGACTTTTACGTTTAATCAAAAGGAATATTTTTTATACGAATAGTATTTCTAAACAACAAAAGGGAATGTTTTTCTTTCGGTACTTATGCGGCGACAATGACTTCTCCGCCGCCGTGACCATTATTTGAGTTTCAGCTTCCTCTACAAGCCATCATTTTTTTTACAAAGTTTTAACTTTCTTTTATTTTGGTATTGAAAATGGTTTTGAAAGCATTTTTATTATATCAATGTGTTGTATTGATATCTTGTGATTGAAATGTGGAAATGTTATGTTTCCTTTATGAATTTCTTATGTGATATGATTATGTTATGGTTTATGATATGTTTAAACCTATTCATATGAGGAATGTATTGGACTTAATAAGTGATGGGTGGAGCCCGCTATAGCTCCTCGATGCATCGGTAGGTCTCGTGAGACAACTAGACGTGGAATTGGCCGAGGACCTTTACCAATTTGATTCATGGTTTTGGCCGTGTCCTTAATCATTTTAGACGTCTTGGCTGAGGCCTTGACAAAATGTTTCAGAATGTCTGGCATTATACATTCCCTCATTATGAAAGTGGTTATTGATATTGCATGTGATTATTCGACCAGTAGAATATCCATGTGAAGAATTGAATGGAATTATCTCATTTTACTTTCACCATATTATGTTGATGTACAAGTTTAAAAGGCTTTTGATTTAGTTATACATTGCATTAAATTTTTATGTTTATTTATGAAAGATTCTGCAATGTTGTTATCCTTAATGAGCATCTGAGCTCACCCCTTTCAATGTTTTAATATTCTCCAGGATGTGAAGAAGTATTTTATGAATGACCTGCAGGGATTTTCAGAAGAGGATATGATAGTGGACTATGGAGACTTTGTTATTGTAGTTTTTCTTTTTATGATGTAATGTAACGTTTACGAATGTATCTAGTGTTTCCAAGGCTACTAAACTAATCGGTCTTTCGAGACTTGATCCTTTGTGATCATGCCAATGTTACGAAGTAATGCACCGGCTCCGTGTAGCTGGGGTCGGGGCGTTACAGGATTTATGATTAATAGAATTTAATGCCCCGACCCTAGCTACCCAGATTCGGTGCATTACTTCGTAACATTGGCATGATCACAAAAGATCAAGTCTCGAAATGCTGATTAGTTTAGTAGCCTTGGAAACACTAGATACATTCATAAATGTTACATTACAACATAAGGTGAAAAACTACAATAACAAAGTCTTCATAGTCCACACTCATATCCTCTTCTCACTATCCCTGCAGGTCATTCCTAAAATACTTCTTCACATCCTGGAAAATATTAAAACATTGAAAGGGGTGAGCTCAGATGCTCATTAAGGATAACAATATTGCGGAAGCTTTCATAAATAAACATAAACATTTAAGGCAATGTATAACTAAAACAAAAGCCTTTTAAACATGAACATCAACATAATATGGCAAAAGTAAAATGAGATAATGCCATTTACTTCTTCACATGGATATTCTACTGGTCGAATAATCACATGAAATATCATTAACCACTTTCATAATGAAGGAATTCATAATGCCAGACTATTATAACCACGTAGCCAAGGCCTCGTGCCACGACCACAAATAAGATTTTGTCAAGGCCTCGTGCCAAGACACTAGTTTGTCTCATGAGACCTGCCGATGCATCGAGGAGCTGTAGCGGGCTCCAACCATCACTTATTAAGTCCAATGAATTCCTCATATGAATAGGTTTAAACATATCATAAACCATAACATAATCGTATCACATAAAACACGCATAAAGAAAACATAAAATTTTCACATTTCAATCACAAAATACCAATACAACACATAGATATAATAAAAACGCTTTCAAAACCATTTTCAATACCAAAATAAAAGAAAGTTAAAACTTTGTATTTATTTTTCATTAAAAAAATGATGGCTTATAGAGGACGCCAAAACTCAAATAATGGTCACGGCGGCGGAGAAGTCATTGTCGCCACATAAGTACGGAAAGAAAAACATTCCCTTTTTGTTTGTTTAGTAAAACTATTCGTATAAAAAAGATTCCTTTTGAATAAACGTAAATGTCAAAGGGGTTTATACACCGTATAAAAGAAAGTTGTGTATAAAACAAAATTTTCCTCAATGAAAGATGATTGAGACGAAGTCCCTTACAAAGATCATTTTTTAAATAAAGTAGATCTATTATGTGTATTCACTATAAGTACACATAAATAAAGTACAAATACAAGATATGACATAATAATATCATGACATAATTTGAAAGTAGTAGATTAACCCAAAGAATAGAAATTGGGTTAAGAAGTTCCCTTACCTTGCGTCCTGTCCTGACTCGACCGTTCTTTAACCTCCTGAATAATAAAATAGAGTTAATTTCTATTTACTTAAGAACCTTTTTCATGTGCATTATTCCTTTTATATCCCTTATTACCATGTTATTAACATTATGTAATTATTTAAGTTTATAACGGTCATTTTGTCGATCTTAGGTACTTGAGTCAAAAATAAAATTCTTATAATTACAAGTTGTTCATGTGGTGATATATCCATTATATCCAGAATTATGTTCATGATGTAGATATCATATATATCATATATATCCAGTATATACATGCATTTATAATATTACATGACATTTAGTGGTAATAAATGAAATTCACCATTCATGGAGACGGTAAGTCGTACGTACGCATGAACGCTACTTTCATTTCTATTTCGTATTTAATGGAATGAAATCATAAGTATATAAAGGTATAATATAGTTCCAGTATAATATAATATATAATATCATTTACTCCATCCTTTATACATCCCACATATGGCATTAACGATTCACATCACTTTGAGGGGGCGGTAGTCCGCACTTCCTAAAATGAAATTATCGCGTTTACCCATAATGGAAATCATAAATTATGACATAAATGAGAAATATAGAAGAATAAGTAAAACATAAACATATTATATATCATATATAAATATAGTGACATCTTAATGTCCACCTTTGAAGGTGTTATATGAGTGTTGAACAATCATCGTTTCGTGAGGCAGAAATTCTTCATCCACAGAAACAGTATGTTATTTAACCATTAAATGTAGGTGTGTGTAAATGTATCTCTAATATTTCTTATAAAAACATCCTAGTATATTGATGATACTAGTTTTTTTACCAAAGAAATGAATAAAAAGAGTTTATGGGGTTGGAGAAGCTAAATAAAACAAAACAACATTAGAGAAGACATTACCTAAAAAACGGGTAACTCTTTTTGATTTGAGACAAAGGCATCCTTGGGAAGAATTCTGCCCAAAGTGAGGCTTCTAGGAGTAAGGGAGGGAAGTTTGGAGGGTATTTGGGAAGAGGTTGGCCGATCCAAATGGCTTGAAAGTGTGAATGAGGTGGTAGAGGTGGTGGCCTTTTATAAGAGGAGAGGAGGGGCACTCTTGAAATGTAAGGAAATTTTACATTATTATACAATGCTTTTCAGATTATAAAGGCCCCACACTTATATAATTCGTGGATAAGGTGATAAGGGTTCGAAATATACCCATCCAATAGTCTTTTGACATGTGTATTCCTTGGATTGTACATTATCTTTTCATTTTATTAAAATCGTTAAATAATGAGGTCATCGCTGCATCATAATGAAGTCATAAATAATTTAATTTATTTAATGTCAAAAAATTATAAAAAAATACTATGATGTAGGAAATATTTTTAGATTTTAAATGACTATTTAAATTAAAACATATGACGTGTATAACCCCATGTAAAATTTGTTTTAGTAAAACATTTCATGTTTGTGTCATTTTTTACATTAACATTAAATAAAAGGTATTTATGTTATTTTCTAACTAAAGTGGCTCCATGGGGTCCCCAAGTTGACCCATGGATTGTTTTGGTCGGCCATGGAACATCCAATGAGGGTAGGACATGTGTCAAGCTCATCTCATATTATTAAAACATTATTTTTACCTTAAACTACACTAATTACCTCTAATCACGATTAAGAACTTAAAAGTTACTATTCAAAACACATATGTGTTAATATTTCATTTAAATGAAAAATCAGTTATTTAACTACCACATAGTGGTTTCACTATTCATCAAAAATTGATGTTTTTCAGAACAATGCCAAAATTTCACCCTAAGCTATAATTGATATTCCGAATTCAAAAATGATGTCTATTTTAAAAAATTTCAAACATATAATTTTCATTAATTAATTTTATAATTAATTCCCACCGTCACAACAAATAGCGTGTTTTTAAGAAACAATATATATCAAAAGATTAACAATTATTTATGTCCAATTTCAAAGTGAAATTAATTCTAATGAACACCATTGGATAAAATGGTAAAAATATATTCTAATTATACTTTAAAACCACTAAATAGAATAATTTTTCACTATAAATTATTTTGATTAAAAAAGTTGTTTTTAAGTTTTTTTCACTATTTATAAAAAATTAGAAGTTCTCAGAAAAATACCAAAAATTCAACATAGGCTAATTTCGATATTCCGAATCCAAAAATGAAGTCCATTTTGAAATATAAAATTTCTATAATTTTAAAATTTGGTTATTACAATTCATAACAACTACTTTGATTAGTCGCGGTGTTTTAGAGCTCATATTTGCGTACAATAAAAGCTATTGCCTTATTGAATGAGAAGCGTATCGTGGAAGGTCGTGGTGTTACATTCTACCCTCCTTCAATAAATTGCGTCCTCGCAATGTGAAATTTTTCTTGGAAAATAAAAGGTTGAAAATAGAAAATACCTTTGTGGAAAACCCACATCGGATATAAGGTTAATAAAATTTAGTCCTAATAAGAGGGAAATGGAAATAAGAAAGTCACCACCAAATTATGATCTCGATAAGGAGAACATTGGTGGAAATTAGAGACATATAATTGGAGGAAAAATGTAAATATTTGTAGGGAGTGATTGAGGTCATCAATTACAATCAACTGTCAAATTGAGGGCCTCAAAGCCTTCAATCTATGTTGATTTAAAATATCATCAGTTCAACAAGACATAAGGTATTAGGATAAAACATTTTTTTGTTTTAATATCCCTTTACTAATGTTTAATAATTAATTTATTCATTGAATAAGAGATAGCTATATATATATATATATTTATTCTTGACAATTAAAGTTTCAACCTTCAACTCATCTTTCTCTCAAAAAGATAACAGAACTCAAAAATATTATACTTATCCTAATTGTATAAGGTTCCAAATTTTAACACATACCATTTAGATTAGAAAAACTATTTTGTAAAAACCAGGGACTTCACGTAGTCCCATGGTAGGCGATTAATCCCAATCGCACTATGGTTGTTGGTTCGATTCCCACATCTTCGTCCGACGCGATGGGTTGTCACTCGGTCTGCGTGTTGTCCTTTTTATAAATATCCAAAAATAACCTTAACAATAATATCCAATGTAAAATATAATCCATTCCAGCCTTTATAGTTATCCAAAATACTTCTGTCCAACTCACAGTCCATATTTTATGAGGAAGGTAAACATAATGAAGCTCCTTTTTTTCTGCGTAACAACATGTGAACACCTTCATCATGTATTCTTTTAAAACACTTCAACATACTGTATTACCATAAATCCTTATTGATGACATTCGTGATCCCTTATTCCTTATAGAAAACTAGATATACTCCTTCTAACAAAAAATGTATACAAATCATTAATCAGTTTCAAGGATGTTAAGAATATCCAACATAATTTATCCGAATCAATCATGTCTTATTCCAAAGTCACTATCTCGGTATCAGAACCATATTATGGTTTATATTTCTCTCAAACATATATTTTCCAAAAATTTAACCTACTGTGGAGTCACTTTTCTTGTTTCCACACAATCTCAAGTCCTAGATGAAATAGTACTGCAGTACAATCCTTATATACTCCATAATTATTATAACCAGTACATCATTGATACAACACTCAAATTACAAAATTCTTTAATAACAACATAAGAACTCTAATCATTCCTCCTCATCTGTGGTAGTATCATAACTTGATTATTATCCAATAACATCATTTGTGGCATACTCTGATGATTTTAACATTGGTTTGCATAGTGTCCCCACTCCTTGCAGATGAAGCATTGTACATTTGAAACCTTTTTCTTACCCTTTCAGTCAGGCAGTTGGTGTCCTTTTTCTACACACTTAAAAGAAACTCCCATTCCATTTAGGAAAATTCCAAGGTGTTTCTTCCCACAGTTATCACATATTGGAAAATTCTTCTTTTCCCTCATCCCTTTATCCATCATTCTCTCTTCCATCCTTTTCATCTCTTTCATCCCTTCAAATCCATAAGACTCAGAGAATTCTCTACTTATCTTATTAACACATGATACTATTTCTTCATATGTTGATAACACATGGGAGAATATTTCCCTTCTAAATGTTGTCTTAATACCATGAAAGATATGATCCTTCTTACTCTATGGATCATACGTATTGATGGAGTTCACATTCCTTCTACTGGGCGCCATTTCTATACAATTCCATAAACTAGATTAGTTTATCAATCAAAATACATATTTCTATACATATAAAATACTTAACATAAATTGAACTAATTATGTATATAATCCATAATCATAAAAAGGTTTTCTTTGAGGAATTATATACTCATAACCCTTCATAGTGGGTTGTAAAGAAACTGTGAATTATCCTAAGCATATCCCCCGGGAGTGTCGTAACCAAGAGTGCAGCAAGGCCCATTGTCGTGCACCAGTTCTCGTTCGAGTCTAGCTCAAAGCGGTGTTTTCGTGTTTTACCCCTAGGTACATCTGTGCCAGAGCCGCCTCTACCGGCTTGTATCCAGACAGGGATGTATTGCTCGGAAAACTCACAAAATATCTATAATACCAAAATTCTAGGAAGTTCTTCTATACTAATCCTTAAAGACTATCTTCGGGCTATGTGATCTAATCAGTGTTTATCTAAATATAGATTCCAAGGTTAGTACTAAACTGCCTCTGATACCAACTGTAACGCCCCGACCCCAGCTACCCAGAGTCGGTGCATTACTTCGTAACATTGGCATGATCACAAAAGATCAGGTCTCGATAGACCGATTAGTTTAGTAACCTTAGAAACACTAGATACATTCATAAATGTTACATTACAACATAAGGTGAAAAACTACAATAACAATGTCTTCATAGTCCACACTCATATCCTCTTCTAACTATCCCTGCAGGTCATTCCTAAAATACTTCTTCACATCCTGGAAAATATTAAAACATTGAAAGGGGTGAGCTCAGATGCTCAGTAAGGATAACAATATTGCGGAAGCTTTCATAAATAAACATAAACATTTAAGGCAATGTATAACTAAAACAAAATACTTTTAAACTTGAACATAAACATAATATGGCAAAAGTAAAATGAGATAATTCCATTTACTTCTTCACATGGATATTCTACTGGTCGAATAATCACATGATGTATCATTAACCACATTCATAATGATGGAATGCATAATGTCAGACTATCATAACAATGTAGCCAAGGCCTCGTGCCAAGACTACAAATAAGATTTTTTCAAGGACTCGTGCCAAGACACTAGTATGTCTCATGAGACCTGCAGATGCATCGAGGAGCTGTAGCGGGCTCCACCCGTCACTTTTTAAGTCCAATGAATTCCTCATATGAATAGGTTTAAACATATCATAAACCATAACATAATCGTATCACATAAAACATGCATAATAGAAACATAAAATTTCAACATTTCAATCACATGATATCAATACAACACATTGATATAATAAAAATGCTTTCAAAACCATTTTCAATACCAAAACAAAAGAAAGTTAAAACTTTCTATTTATTTTTCATTAAAAAAAATGATGGCTTGTAGGGGACGCCGAAAATAATGGTCACGGCGGCGGAGAAGTCGTTGTCGCCGCATAAGTACGGAAAGAAAAACATTCTCTTTTTGTCGTTTAGTGAAATGCTTCGTATAACAAAGATTCCTTTTGAATAAACGTAAAAGTCAAAGGGGTTTATAAACCGTATAAAAGAAAGTTGCGTATAAAACAAAATTTTCCTCAATGAAAGAAGATTGAGACGAAGTCCCTTACAAAGATCATTTTTTAAATAAATTAGATCTATTATTTGTATTCACAATAAGTACACATAAATAAAGTACAAATACAAGATAGGACATAATAATATAATGACATAATTTTAAAGTAGGAGATTAACCCAAAGAATAGAAATTGGGTTAAGAAGTTCCCTTACCTTGCGTCCAATCCTGACTCGACCGTTCTTTAACCTCCTGAATAATAAACTAGAGTTAATTTATATTTACTTAAGAACCTTTTTCAGGTTCATTATTCCTTTTATATCCCTTATTACCATGTTATGAACATTATGTAATTATTTATGTTTATAACGGTCATTTTGTCGATCTTAGGTACTTGAGTCAAAAATAAAATTCTTATAATTACAAGTTGTTCATGTGGTGATATATCCATTATATACAGAATTATGTTCATGATTTAGATAACATATATATCATATATATCCATTATATACATGAATTTAAAATATTACATAACATTTAGAGGTAAGAAATGAAATTCACCATTCATGGAGACGGTAAGCTGTACGTACGCATGAACTCTACTTTCAT
This sequence comes from Viscum album, assembly GCA_963277665.1. Taxonomy (NCBI): domain Eukaryota; kingdom Viridiplantae; phylum Streptophyta; class Magnoliopsida; order Santalales; family Viscaceae; genus Viscum; species Viscum album. The sequence goes on from OY728140.1 coordinate 181,426,414, forward strand.
TTATATTTATTATTTAATGGAATGAAATCTTAATTCTATAAAGGTATAATATAGTTCCAGTATAATATCATATATAATATCATTTACTCCATCCTTTATACATCCCACATATGGCATTAACGATTCACATCACTTTGAGGGGGCGGTAGTCCACACTTCCTAAAATGAAATTATCGTGTTTACCCATAATGGAAATCATAAAGTATGCCATAAATGAGAAATATAGAAGCATAAGTAAAACATAAACATATTATATATCATATATAAATATAGTGACATCTTAATGGCCACCTTTGAAGGTGTTATATTATTGTTGAACAATCATCGTTTCGTGAGGCAGAAATTCTCCATCTACAGAAACAGTATGTTCTTTAACCATTAGATGTAGGTGTGTGTAAATGTAGCTTGAATCCTTCTTATAAACACATCCTAGTATATTTATGATACTAGTGTTTTTACAAAATATTTTAATAAAAAGAGTTTAAGGGGTTGGAGAAGCTAAATAAAACAAAACAACATTAGAGAAGACATTACCTAAAAATCGGGTAACTCTTTTTGATTTGAGCTAAAGGCTTCCTTGGGAAGAATTATGCCCAAAGTGAGGCTTCTAGGAGTAATGGAGGGATGTTTTGAGGGTATTTGGGAAGAATTTGGCCGATCCAAATGGCTCAAAAGTGTTAATGAGGTGGTAGAGGTGGGGGCCTTTTATAAGAGGAGAGGAGGGGCACTCTTGGAAAGAAAGAAAATTTTACATTATTATACAATGATTTTCAGATTCTAAAGGTCCCACACTTATATAATTCGTGGATAAGGTGATAAGGGTTCTAAATATACCCATACAATAGTCTTTGGTCAAGTGTAAGCTTTGGATTGTACATTATCTTTTCATTTTTTTAAAATCGTTAAATAATGAGGTCATCGCTGCATCATAATGATGTCATAAATAATTTAATTTATTTAATGCCTAAAAATTATAAAAAAAAATAATATGATGTAGGAAATCTTTTTATCTTTTCAATTACTATTTAAAGTCAAACATATGACTTGTATAACCCCATATAAAAATTGTTTTAGTAAAACATTTCATGTTTGTGTCATTTTTTACATTAACATTAAATAAAAGGTATTTATGTTATTTTCTAACTAAAGTGGCTCCATGGGGTCCCCAAGTTGACCCATGGATTGTATTGGTCGGCCATGGAACATCCAATGAGGGTAGGACATGTGTCATGCTCATCTCATATTATTAAAACATTATTTTTACCTTAAACTACACTAATTACCTCTAATCACGATTAAGAACATAAAAGTTACTATTCACCAAATAATAATTTTAATCTCATTGAACCAAATTTTACTTCTAAATGACAACCATATATGTCGGATTTTTGAAAATCAAAACACAGAAGTGTTAATATTTCATTTAAAAGAAAAATCAGTTATTTAACTACCACATATTGGTTTCACTATTAATCAAAAATTGATGTTTTTCAGAACAATGCCAAAATTTCACCCTAAGCTATAATTGATATTCTGAATTAAAAAATGATGTATATTTTAAAAAATTCCAAACATATAAGTTTAATTAATTAATTTTATAATTAATTCCCACCGTCACAACAAATAGCGTGTTTTTAAGAAACAATATATATCAAAAGATTAACAATTATTTATGTCAAATTTCAAAGTGAAATTAATTCTAATGAACACCATTGGATAAAATGGGTAAAATATATTCTAATTATAATTTAAAACCACTAAATATTATAATTTATCACTATAAATTATTTTGATTAAAAAATTTGTTTTTATGTATTTTTCACTATTCATAAAAAATTAGAAGTTCTCAGAAAAATACCAAAAATTCAACATAGGATAATTTCGATATTCCGAATCCCAAAATGAAGTCCATATTGAAATATAAAATTTCTATAATTTTAAAAATTGGTTATTACTATTCATAACGGCTACTTTGATTAGTCGCGGTTTTTTAGAACTCATAGTTGCGTACAATGGAAGCTATTGCATTATTGAATGAGAAGCGTATCGTGGAAGGTCGGGGTGTTACATTCTCACCTCCTTAAATAAATTGCGTCCTCGCAATTTGAAATTTTTCTTGGAATATAAAAGGTTGAAAATAGAAAATACCTTTGTGGAAAACCCACATCGGAAATAAGGTTAATAAAATTTAGTCTTAATAAGAGGGAAATGGAAATAAGAAAGTCACCACAAAATTATGATCTCGATAAGGAGAACATTGGTTGAAATTAGAGACATATAATTGGAAGAAAAACATAAATATTTGTAGAGAGTGATTGAGGCCATCAATCATAATCAACTGTCAAATTGAGGGCCTCAAAGCCTTCAATCTATGTTGATTTAAAATATCATCAGTTCAACAATACATAAGGTATTAGGATAACACATTTTTTTGTTTTAATATCCCTTTAATAATGTTTAAGAATTAATTTATTCATTGAATAAGAGATAGGTATATATATATTTATGCTTGACAATTAAAGTTTCAACCTTCAACTCATCTTTCTCTCAAAAAGATAATAGAACTCAAAAATATTATACTTATCCTAATTGTATAAGGTTACAAATTTTAACACATAACATTTAGATTAGAAAAACTATTTTGTAAAAACCAGGGACTTCACGTAGTCCAGTGGTAGGCGATTAATCCCAATCGCACTATGGTTGTTGGTTCGATTCCCACAGCTTTGTCTGACGCGATGGGTTGTCACTCGGTCTGCGTGTTGTCCTTTTTATAAATATCCAAAAATAACCTTAACAATAATATACAATGTAAAATATAATCAATTCCAGCCTTTATAGTTATCCAAAATACTTATGTCCAACTCACAGTCCATATTTTATGAGGAAGGTAAACATAATGAAGCTCCTTTTTTTCTGCGTAACAACATGTGAACACCTTCATCATGTATTCTTTTAAAACACTGAAACATACTGTATTACCATAAATCCTTATTGATTACATTCGTGATCCCTTATTCCTTATAGAAAACTAGATATACTCCTTCTATCCAAAAATGTATACAAATCATTAATCAGTTTCAAGGATGTTAAGAATATCCAACATAATTTATCCGAATCAATCATGTCTTATTCCAAAGTCACTATCTCGGTATCAGAACCATATTATGGTTTATATTTCTCTCAAACATATATTTTCCAAAAATTTAACCTACTGTGGAGTCACTTTTCTTGTTTCCACACATTCTCAAGTCCTAGATGAAATAGTACTGCAGTACAATCCTTATATACTCCATAATTATTATAACCAGTACATCATTGATACAACACTCAAAATACAAAATTCTTTAATAACAACATAAGAACTCTAATCATTCCTCCTCATCTGTGGTAGTATCATAACTTGATTATTATCCAATAAAATCATTTGGGGCATACTCTGATGATTTGAACATTGGTTTGCATAGTGTCCCCACTCCTTGCAGATGAAGCATTGTACATTTGAATCATTTTTCTTACCCTTTCAGTCACACAGTTGGTGTCCTTTTTCTCCACACTTATAACAAACTCCCCTTCCCTTTAGGAAAATTCCAAGGTGTTTCTTCCCACAGTTATCACATATTGGAAAATTATTCTTTTCCCTCATCCCTTTATCCATCATTCTCTCTTCCATCATTTTCTTCTCTTTCATCCCATCAAATCCATAAGACTCAGAGAATTCTCTACTTATCTTATTAACACATGGTGTATTTCTTCATATGTTGATAACACATGGGAGAATATTTCCCTTCTAAAGGTTTTCTTAATACCATGAAAGATATGATCCTTCTTACTCTTTGGATCATACGTATTGATGGAGTTCACATTCCTTCTACTGGGCGCCATTTCTATACAATGCCATAAACTAGATTAGTTTATGAATCAAAATACATAATTCCATACATATAAAATACTTAACATAAATTTAACTAATTATGTATATAATCCATAATCATAAAAAGGTTTTCTTTGAGGAAGTATATACTCATAACCCTTTATAGTGGTTTGTAAAGAAACTGTGAATTATCCTAAGCATATCCCCCGGGAGTGTCGTAACCAAGAGTGCAGCAAGGCCCATTGTCGTGCACCAGTTCTCGTTCGAGTCTAGCTCAAAGCGGTGTTTTCGTGTTTTACCCCTAGGTACATCTGTGCCATAGCCGCCTCTACCTACTTGTATCCAGACAGGGATGTATTGCTCGGAAAACTCACAAAATCTCTATAATACCAAAATTCAAGGAAGTTCTTCTATACGAATCCTTAAAGACTATCTTCAGGCTATGTGATCTAATCAGAGTTTATCTAAATCAAGATTCCAAGGTTAGTACTAAACTGCCTCTGATACCAACTGTAACGCCCCGACCCCAGCTACTCAGAGTCTGTGTATTACTTCGTAACATTGGCATGATCACAAAAGATCAAGTCTCGAAAGACCGATTAGTTTAGTAGCCTTGGAAACACTAGATACATTCATAAATGTTACATTACAACATAAGGAGAAAAAATAAAATAACAAAGTCTTCATAGTCCACACTCATATCCTCTTCTAACTATCCCTGCAGGTCATTCCTAAAATACTTCTTCACATCCTGGAAAATATTAAAACATTGAAAGGGGTGCGCTCAGATGCTCAGTAAGGATAACAATATTGCGGAAGCTTTCAGAAATAAACATAAACATTTAAGGCAATGTATAACTAAAACAAAAGAATTTTAAACATGAACATAAACATAATATGGAAAAAGTAAAATGAGATAATTCAATTTACTTCTTCACATAGATATTCTACTGGTCGAATAATCACATGAAGTATCATTAACCACTTTCATAATGATGGAATGCATAATGTCAGACTATCATAACCATGTAGCCATGGCCTCGTGACAAGACTACAAATAATATTTTTTCAAGGCATCGTTCCAAGACACTAGTTTGTCTCATGAGACCTGCAGATGCATCGAGGAGCTGTAGCGGGCTCCACCCGTCACTTATTATGTCCAATGCATTCCTTATATGAATGGGTTTAAACATATCATAAACCATAACATAATCGTATCACATAAAACATGCATAAAGGAAACATAACATTTCAACATTTCAATCACATGATATCAATACAACACATTGATATAATAAAAACGCTTTCAAAACCATTTTCAATACCAAAATAAAAGAAAGTTAAAACTTTGTATTTATTTTTCATTAAAAAAAATGATGGCTTGTAGGGGACGCCGAAAATAATGGTCACGGCAGCGGAGAAGTCGTTGTCGCCGCATAAGTACGGAAAGAAAAACATTCGCTTTTTGTCGTTTAGTGAAATGCTTCGTATAAAAAAGATTCCTTTTGAATAAACGTAAAAGTCAAAGGGGGTTATAAACCGTATAAAAGAAAGTTGTGTATAAAACAAAATTTTCCTCAATGAAAGAAGATTGAGACGAAGTCCCTTACAAAGATCATTTTTTAAATAAAGTATATCTATAATTTGTATTCACTATAATTACAAATAATAAAATTACAAATACAAGATAGGACATAATAATATCATGACATAATTTTAAAGTAGGAGATTAACCCAATGAATAGAAATTGGGTTAAGAAGTTCCCTTACCTTGCGTCCTGTCCTGACTCGACCGTTCTTTAACCTCCTGAATAATAAAATAGAGTTAATTTTTATTTACTTAAGAACATTTTTCAGGATCATTATTCCTTTAATATCCCTTATTACCAAGTTATGAACATTATGTAATTATTTATGTTTATAACGGTCATTTTGTCGATCTTAGGTACTTGAGTCAAAAATAAAATTATTATAATTACAAGTTGTTCATGTGGTGATATATCCATTATATCCAGAATTATGTTCATGATGTAGATAACATATATATCATATATATCCATTATATACATGAATTTAAAATATTACATAACATTTAGAGGTAAGAAATGAAATTCACCATTCATGGAGATGATAAGCCGTACGTACGCATGAACTCTACTTTCATTTCTATTTCTTATTTAATGGAATGAAATCATCATTATATAAAGGTATAATATATTTCCAGTATAATATCATATATAATATCATTTACTCCATCGTTTATACATCCCACATATGGCATTAACGATTCACATCACTTTGAGGGGGCGGTAGTCCACACTTCCTAAAATGAAATTATCGCGTTTACCCATAATGGAAATCATAAAGTATGACATAAATGAGAAATATAGAAGCATAAGTAAAACATAAACATATTATATATCATATATAAATATAGTGACATCTTAATGGCCACCTTTGAAGGTGTTATATGAGTGTTGAACAATCATCGTTTCGTGAGGCAGAAATTCTCCATCTACAGAAACTGTATGTTCTTTAACCATTAGATTTAGGTGTGTGTAAATGCAGCACGAATCCTTATTATAAAAACATCCTAGTATATTGATGATACTAGTTTTTTTACAAAAGAAATGAATAAAAAGAGTTTAAGGGGTTGTATAAGCTAAATAAAACAAAACAACATTAGAGAAGACATTACCTAAAAATCGGGTAACTCTTTTTGATTTGAGCTAAAGGCTTCCTTGGGAAGAATTATGCCCAAAGTGAGGCTTCTAGGAGTAATGGAGGGACGTTTTGAGGGTATTTTGGAAGAAGTTGTCCGATCCAAATGGCTCGAAAGTGTGAATGAGGTGGTAGAGGTGGGGGCCTTTTATAAGAGGAGAGGAGGGGCACTCTTGGAAAGAAAGGAAAGTTTACATTATTATAAAATGCTTTTCAGATTCTAAAGGTCCCACACTTATATAATTCGTGGATAAGGTGATAAGGGTTAGAAATATACCCATCCAATAGTCTTTGGTCAAGTGTAAGCCTTGGATTGTACATTATCTTTTCATTTAATTAAAATCGTTAAATAATGAGGTCATCGCTGCATCATAATGATGTCATAAATGATTTAATTTATTTAATGCCTAAAAATTATAAAACAAATACTATGATGTAGGAAATCTTTTTATATTTTCAATGACTATTTTAATTCAAACATTTGACTTGTATAACCCCATGTAAAAATTGTTTTAGTAAAACATCTCATGTTTGTGTCATTTTTTACATTAACATTAAATAAAAGGTATTTATGTTATTTTCTAACTAAAGTGGCTCCATGGGGTCCCCAAGTTGACCCATGGATTGTATTGGTCGGCCATGGAACATACAATGAGGGTTGGACATGTGTCAAGCTCATCTCATATTATTAAAACATTATTTTTTCCTTAAACTACACTAATTACCTCTAATCACGATTAAGAACATAAAAGTTATTATTCCCCAAAAATAATTTTAACCACTTTCATAATGATGGAATGCATAATTTCAGACTATCATAACCATGTAGCCAAGGCCTCGTGCCAAGACCACAAATAATATTTTTTCAAGGACTCGTGCCAAGACACTAGTTTGTCTCATGAGAGCTGCAGATGCATCGAGGAGCTGTAGCGGGCTCCACCCGTCACATATTAAGTCCAATGCATTCCTCATATGAAAAGTTTTAAACATATCATAAACCATAACATAATTGTATCACATAAAACATGCATAAGGGAAACATAACATTTCCACATTTCAATCACAAGATATCAATACAACACATTGATATAATAAAAATGCTTTCAAAACCATTTTCAATACCAAAATAAAAGAAAGTTAAAACTTTGTATTTATTTTTCATTAAAAAAATGATGGCTTTTAGAGGACGCCGAAAATAATGGTCATGGCGGCGGAGAAGCCATTGTCGCCACATATGTACGGAAAGAAAAACATTCCCTTTTTGTCGTTTAGTAAAATTCTTCATATAAAAAAGATTCCTTTTGAATAAACGTAAAAGTCAAAGGGGTTTATACACCGTATAAAAGAAAGTTGTGTATAAAACAAAATTTTCCTCAATGAAAGAAGATTGAGACTAAGTCCCTTACAAAGATCATTTATTAAATAAAGTAGATCTATTATGTGTATTCACTATAAGTACACATAAATAAAGTAAAAATACAAGATAGGACATAATAATATCATGACATAATTTGAAAGTAGGAGATTAACCCAAAGAATAGAAATTGGGTTAAGAAGTTCCCTTACCTTGCGTCCTGTCCTGACTCAACCGTTCTTTAACCTCCTGAATAATAAACTAGATTTAATTTCTATTTACTTAAGAACCTTTTTCAGGTTCATTATTCCTTTTATATCCCTTATTACCATGTTATGAACATTATGTAATTATTTAAGTTTATAACGGTCATTTTGTCGATCTTAGGTACTTGAGTCAAAAATAAAATTCTTATAATTTCAAGTTGTTAATGTGGTGATATATCCATTATATCCATAATTATGTTCATGATGTAGATAACATATATATCATATATATCCAGTATATACATAAATTTAAAATATTACATAACATTTAGAGGTAAGAAATGAAATTCACCATTCATGGAGACGGTAAGCCGTACGTACGCATGAACGCTACCTTCATTTATATTTCTTATTTAATGGAATGAAATCATAATTATATAAAGGTATAATATAGTTCCAGTATAATATCATTTATAATATCATTTACTCTATCCTTTATACATCCCACATATTGCATTAACGATTCACATCACTTTTAGGGGGCGGTAGTCCGCACTTCCTAAAATGAAATTATCGCGTTTACCCATAATGGAAATCCTAAAGTATGCCATAAAAGAGAAATACAGAAGAATAAGTAAAACATAAACATATTATATATCATATATAAATATAGTGACATCTTAATGGCCACCTTTGAAGGTGTTATATGAGTGTTGAACAATCATCGTTTCGTGAGGCAGAAATTCGCCATCCACAGAAACAATATGTTCTTTAACCATTATATTTAGGTGTGTGTAAGTGTAGATCGAATCCTTCTTATAACAAAATACTATTATATTGATGATACTGGTTTTTTTTACAAAAGAAATTAATAAAAATAGTTTAAGGAGTTTGAGAAGCTAAATAAAACAAAACAACATTAGAGAAGACATTACCTAAAAATCGCGTAACTCTTTTTGATTTGAGCCAAAGGCTTCCTTGGGAAAAATTCTGCCCAAAGTGAGGCTTCTAGGAGTAAGGGAGGGAAGTTGGAAGGGTATTTGGGCAGAGGTTGGCCGAGCCAAATGGCTTGAAAGTGTGAATGAGGTGGTAGAGGTGGGGGCCTTTTAAAAGAGGAGAGGAGGGGCACTCTTGGAATGTAAGGAAATTTTACATTATTATACAATGCTTTTCGGATTCTAAAGGTCCCACACTTATATAATTAGTGGCTAAGGTGATAAGGGTTCTAAATATACCCATCCAATAGTCTTTGGAAAAGTGTAAGCCTTGGATTGTACATTATCTTTTCATTTTATTGAAATCATTAAATAATGAGGTCATCGCTGTATCATAATGATGTCATAAATAATTTAATTTATTTAATGTCTAAAAATTATAAAAAAAACTATTATTTAGTAAATCTTTTTATCTTTTCAATGACCATTTATAGTCAAAAATATTACTTGTATAACACCATGTAAAAATTGTTTTAGTAAAACATTTCATGTTTGTGTCATTTTTTTCTTTAACATTAAATAAAATGTATTTATGTCATTTTCTAACTAAAGTCACTCCATGGGGTCCCCAAGTTGACCCATTGATTTTCTTGGTCGGCCATGGCACTTCCAATGAGGGTAGGACATGTGTCAATCTCATCTCATATTATTAAAACATTATTTTTACCTTAAACTACACTAATTACCTCTAATCGCGATTAAGAACATAAAAGTTACTATTCACCAAAAATTATTTTAATCTCATTGAACCACATTTTACTTCTTAATGACAACCATGTATGTTGGATTTTTGAAAATCAAAACACAGAAGTGGTAATATTTCATTTAAACGAATAATCAGTTATTTAACTACCACTTAGTGGTTTCACTATTCATCAAAAATTGAAGTTTTTCAGAACAATGCCAAAATTTCACCCTAAGATATAATTGATATTCCAAATTCAAAAATGATTTCTATTTTCCAAAATTCCAAACATATAAGTTTCATTAATTAATTTTATAATTAATTCCCGTCGTCACAACAAATAGCGTGTTTTTAAGAAACAATATATATCAAAAGATTAACAATTGTTTATGTCCAATTTCAAAGTGAAATTAATTCTAATGAACACCATTGGATAAAATGGTAAAAATATATTATAATTATACTTTAAAACCAATAAATAGTATAATTTATCACTATAAATTTTTTTGAATAAAAAAGTTGTTGTTAAGTATTTTTCACTATTCATAAAAAATTAGAAGTTCTCAGAAAAATACCAAAAATTCATCATAGGATAATTTCGATATTCCGAATCCAAAAATGAAGTCCATTTTGAAATAAAAAATTTCTATAATTTTAAAAAGTGGTTATTACTATTCATAATGGCTACTTTGATTAGTCGCGGTGTTTTAGAACTCGATGTTGCGTACAATGCAAGCTATTGCATTATTGAATGAGAAGCTTATCATGGAAGCTCGGGGTGTTACATGGAAGGCCACTAGGATAAAGGTAGTACAGTTGAGAGGGTATTTGGGTAGAGGTTGGCCAGGGAAAATGGCTTTTAATGTGTGAATTAGAGAGAAGGGTGAGTGCCCTTTTATAAGAGGGGTGAGGGGCACCATAGGAAAAGATAGAAATATTATTTTATAATAAAATCATTTTCATTTTCTAATGGATCAAAAATGGATTATTTAAAGTCTAAGGTGGGTATGGGTCGAAAAACACTCATCCAATTGGTTTTAGACAGGTTTGGGTCACTTTATTAACTTTATCTTTTACATTTATCTCTTAGTTAAATAGTTTGACTTTTACCATGTCACTTTGTATTTTTATATTAAATGATTAATAAACTTACTATATACATCCAAGAGAACCCTAAGTGGTTCATTAATGATACACATATCATTATATTAGTCTTTTTTCCGAACCATAGATATAAAATAATAGAATAGAAATTAATAATATAATATTTTTTTAAATACTCTTTTATGTCAATTTTGACACTATTTAGTATTTTGTTTTTACTAAATTCATAACAAAATTATTTCTTCGAAACAATTTCATATAACCAACCCTAATATGTCATATTAACCTATAAAATTAGTGTAATTCATAAAAAGTCTCAAATTACATTTTTTTGGTTATTTATAATTTCAATTATTTTAATATTTCATTAATTAAGTAATTACTGCATCACAATTGTGTCATATATAATTTAAATTAAATAATTTATAAAATTATAAATAAAATACCATTATATAGGAAATCATGTTTTCATTCTAATGAATATTTATAATCGAATTTATCTTATTTATAACCCTATATTAAAAATGATTTAGTTATTAAACTTTGATTTTAACTCTTTTAACTCTTCTTTGAATTAAATAATAATAGCTGTCCAAATCTAATCCAAGTGGACCAAAGAGGTTCATAATTTATTCCTAAGGTGTTTTTGGTCGAACTAAACTTATCTAATATTTTTAGGACATGTGTTAAGATAATAATATTATTATTTTTACCCTTAATTACCGTATTTACTTTTAACCGTGGTAAATAAAAGTAAAAAGTTACTATTCAACAAAAAATATTTTTATCTTATTGAACCACATTTTTCTTACTGATATCAACTGTTTCTCTCAGAATTTTTAAATTCTACTTAAAGAAGTGGTAAAATTATCTTTTATGTGAATTTGGAAATTCTCCTAGGAGGTGGGTAAAAGACGGTGAAAAGTTCAATAAACTTTTTATATATCTAAAATTATTATAAACTGACTCCAATGAATTTCATTGAACTTATATTGGTGTGATGTATCTATTTTGACCTAAAATAAGTTTAAATAAAATAAATAATTATTTTAATAAAAAATTCGGTTTTTAACTATAACTCAGTGTTTTTCACTATTCATCAAAAAGTGAAATTTTTCAGAAAAATACAAAAATTTCACCCTAAGCTAATTTCGATATTCCTAATCCAAAAATGCATTCCATTTTGAATGATAAATTTTATAAAATTTCAGAAAGTGGGTATTACGATTCATAACAGCTAGTTTTATTTGTTGTGGTGTGTTAAAACTCAAAGTTGTGTACGACACATGCTACTATATTATTCAAAGAGAAGCATATCTTGGAATCTTGGGGTGTTACATTCTCCCCTCCTTAAAATAATTTCATCGTCAAAATTTCTAGAATATTACTGCATAAACAGACTTCGGTGGTTCTTTATCATACGTTCCTCAGGTTCCCATATTGCTTCTTCCATCTTATGGTTTCTCCACGGAACATTTTCCAGGCAAGTCATCCAGTTTCTCAGCACTTGTTCTTTTGTATCAAGAATATTGACAGGCTCTTCGCAATAAGATAGATCATGTTCTAGTTCTAATTCATCATAGGAGATTACATGCGTTGGGTCAGGCATGTATTCTCTCAATAGTAATATGTGGAATACATCATGAACTTTGGAGCGACTTGGCATCATTTCCAAATGGTAAGCTACATCCCCTATAAGATCTAGAATATTGAAAGGTCCGATGTACTTGCGACTCAATTTACCCTTCTTACCGAAACGTATAACACCCTTCCATGGATATTCCTTCAAGAAAACATGATCTCCTATCTGAAACTCCAAATCCTTCCTTCATATATCATCATTACTCTTCTGTCTACTTTGAGCTGCTTTGATGTGGCTTTGGGTTGCCTTTACCTTTTACATTGTTTCCTCCATCCGTTCTGGGCCTATTAGTTTTCTTTCACCAACATCATCCCAATAGGTAGGTGTGCGACATCTCATTCTGTATAACGCTTCATATGGTGCCAGCCAAATATTTGATTGGATGCTATTATTGTAAGAAAATTCTACTAGAGATAAATATTGATCCCACATACCATGAAAGTAAAGTGATCATGATCTCAACATGTCTTCTAAGGATTGAATAGTCTGTTCTGATTATCGATCAGTTTAGGGGTGGTAGGCAGTTCTCAAACAAAGTTCAGTATCCAGGACTTTCGGAAGAATTTTCCAAAGTCTTGATGTAAAACGTGGATCATGATCAGAAACAATCGACTGGGGTACTCCATGAAGTCCTAACACTTCATTAATATATACTATTTATATACGTTCAAGTGGTAAATCTTCTGTTATAGAAAGAAAATGTGGTGACTTGGTAAGACGATAAACAATGACCCATATTTCATCGTTCCTTCTAGGATTATTTGGTAGTCCCACAAGAAAGTCCATCGTAATATTATCCCATTTCCACTCAGGTATGGGAAGTGGTTGCATGACTCCTCCAGGCTATTTACTTCCATCTTTCACTTGTTGAAAAACCATACATCTTGACACAAAATCAGAAATCTCCTTCTTAATGTTGTCCAACAAAAAATCATCCTTAAAATCTCTATACATTTTGGTGCTACTTGGGTGTATAGAGAAATTGGAACTATGAGCATCGTCCAAAAATTCAATTTTTAGATAAGGTATATCAGGAATGCAAATCCTCTTCCAAAATATCAAAATTCCATCTTCATACAAAAACTCAATCAATATCTCATCATTCACTGCTCTAATCTTCTTTCGAAACTCTTCATCATCAGTTTGAGAACTATTTATCCTTTCTAGTAATGAAGGTTTGGAAACCATTTGAAAAATTATTGATGTTTCCCATTCCATGATGATTCCCATATCAACCTTTACTAGATCCATGTATATAGGATCCTTTACAACTCTCATCCTGTTCAATACTCCATGATTCTTTCTACTAAAAGCAGCTTCCTCCTTATTTTCCTTCCCCAGGTGGTAGTGTATAGTGCAATCATAATCCTTGAGTAGTTCATGCCATCTCCTTTTCCTCATGTTGAGTTCATTTTGTGAGAAAATATACTTCAAACTCTTGTGATTGGTATATATCTCACATTTTTCACCATAGAGATACTGTCTCAAAATCACAAAAGAAAATATTATAGCTTCTAACTCAAGATAATGAGTAAGATAGTTTTTCTCATGAATTTTTAGTTGTCGTGATGAATAGGCAACAAGCCGATCATTCTTTATAAGGACACAACCAATTCCTTTCATTGAAGCATCACAATAAATAACAAACCCATCATTCCTCGATAGTAGAGTCAATATAAGAGCATTGACTAATATTCACTTTAGTTCTTAAAAAAATTGTTCAAACTCTTTTTTCAAAATAATTTAACCCCTTTTTGTGTAAGATTTGTTAAAGGGTTAGACAACCAGGCAAAATTCTAGACGAAAATTCGATAATAACCTACTAAACCAATAGAACTGCGTACCTCAGTTATACTCGATGGTGCTGTCCATTTTTTGGTTGCTCTTGTCATTGAAGGATCAATGGATATTCCATCCTTACAGACAATATGGCCAAGAAAAGAAATCACCTGAAGCTAAAATTCACACTTTCTTAACTTCCCATATAATTCATGTCTTCTAACAGTCTTTAGAATAATCCACAAGTGATTTTCATGATCCTCGTAGAATTTGGAGTATACCAAGATATCATAAATAAATACCACAAAACATGTAGCAAGATATTCCTTGAAAACTCCGTTTATTAGATCCATGAAAACATAGGGTGCATTAGTCAGCCCAAAAGGAATTATTATAAACTTGTAATGCCTGTACCTGGTTTGAAATGCTGTTTTCGGAATGTCTTCCATCTTCACACACAACTGATGATATCCAGATCGAAGATCAATCATTGAGAAGTATTGTGCTCCTTGAAGTTGGTCAAATAAATCATCAACGAGAGGTAGGGGGTACTTGTTATTTTTTATTATAGTATTTATCTCCTTGTAGTCAATGCACAACCTCATAGATTCATCTTTAATTTTAACAAAAAGAAAAGGGTCTCCCCATTCACTGCTACAAATAAGCCTTTTATCAGCACTAAAAATGGCCTTTAACAGTGCTAAAAAATCACTGTTAATGCTGGCAAAGATAAAGGGGGGTTCACATTTATCAGCTCTCCAAAATGCGCTGATAAAGACCCCTTTTATCAGCGCTAACAAAAAGCACTGATAAAAGGGGTCTTTTATCAGCACTAAAAAGAAACACTCATAAAAGGTTCCTTTATCAGTGCTTTCTTTTTATCTCTGATAAAAGACCACTTTTATAAGAACTTTTTGTTAGTGCTGATAAAATTTAAAAAAAATTAAAAAATTAAAAAAATTCCAAAAAAATTAAAAAAATACCTCCCAATCGGGGGGGGGGGGTATAATAGCGCTTGAGCCCCCCTTTATATAGCTCTTTCCAGACCCCTCCAGCACATTCACACACCCCCTCCACCCTTTATCAGTGCTATCCCCCCCCCCCCAAAATCCATCCCCATTCACGCACCCCTGCCTCCACCTAGTTTTGAACTCGAGACCTCCCCCCTGCATGCCTAAGCCCTTACCACAACTCTATTTTGATTTGTTTTCCATTTCATGATTTCTATATATATATATATATATTTAGTTATATTTATTTGTATAGTAATATATATAGTTATATTAATATATATATATATATAGTTATATTAATATATATATTTATAGTTATATTAATATATATATATAGTTATATTAATATATATATGTAGTTATATTAATATATATATATATAGTTAGATTAATATATAGGTATATACATATTCATATATTTGTATTTTAGATAAAATGGATATTAGTTATTATTTATATAATGCTAATATATTTTATATGTAAATATATTTTATTATTTATATTTATAATTAAATTTTTATGTGTGAATATATAAAACATATGTATATTGTTATATATTTGATTATAAATAGCAGTTCATTATAAAAAAATGATAAAATTTCAAAGACATATTATCATTATGAATGTAATACCATGGAATAAATTCAGTCCCCACCAAAAAAAATCCAATAATACCCCCTTAAACGAGGCTGAAAATCCATTAAATGTTAAAAAATCATTGTATCCCGACTAAAAACTCAGTTTTGGTGTTCTTTTGGACCTTTTTTTCATTGAAAAGTGTGACAGAGGTTATGGCTCATCCATTAGTGCATAGACCTCATTGCAGGCTTCGATTTGAAATGTTGTAGAGCTCAAACGGACACTGAGAACAAAAGTTATGGCCGTTTGAAGTTCACGTTGATTTTTCAACATATTTTGGATCTTTTTTTAGTTTTTTTTAATTTTTTTTAGTATTAAAATTGTTATTAAATGACTATTAGTACATAATAATTAGAAATTATTAATTAAAAATATTTTTTTTAATTTTTTATAATCAATTTTCACTAAATATCTTATATATTAAGTATATTAAGTGTAAATGTATATTTATACTTATCCAAAATATATTTAAAAATTATATATTTTATTTATATAAATATAACAATATCTATATATTTAAATATTAATATATTTTCTTAATGAATTATTTGGAAGTAAACCATTTATCAGCGCTTTTAAAAAAAGCGCTGATAAAGACCTCATTTATCAGCTCTACAAAAAAAAGCACTGATAAAGGGGTACTTTTATTAGTGTTTTTTAGCGAGGATAAAGGTACCCTTTATCAGCGCTTTTTTAGTTCTGATAAAAGTACCCCCCTTTATCAGCGGTTTTTCGTTAGTGCTGGTAAAGGCTGGCATTGGTCTTTCCCATTTTTGTGGAAGTGATTGAGAAACACTAGGGTGAATAAATCCCTTATTACTCAATTCCTCTAGTTGTTTCTATAGTTCCACTAATTACACAGTTTCCATTCTATAAGGGGTCTTCGATATAGCCCGTGATCTAGGAATTAAATCAATGGAAAACTCAATTTATCGTTCTATAGGATTTCCAGGTAAATATTCTGGAAACACATCAACATATTCTTTCACAATAGGTACATCCTCTATTTGAACATTCCTTTCATCACCCAAAGTTATTAAACTCTCTTCCTCCCCAATAATTGAATTTAGTTGAGCTACTGGGGGTGGATCTAGATAAGAATTATGTGGTGAAGATTCCTCTTTAAAGATAATGTGTTTTTTATCATCATCATCAAAAATTGTAACCTCCTTTTTCTTACAATAAATCATTACATATTGGTCCTAAATCCAATCCATAGCGATGATTATATCAAATTAAATCATGGTTATGACAATTATATTAGTAGATAAAGAACATTTATATGCTCTAATGGGAACAGATTCACAAAACATTGTTGCAATGATATTTCTTTTCGAGTTTTTACTGACAACTCCCTTGTTAAGTCAAATAGTAAGTATCTAATTTTCATATAAAAATGGGAAGATATGAAATAATGTGATGACCGAGAATCAAATAATGAATTGGATAAACATGAGGAAACCATTAAATTACCTGCCACCACGTATTTTAGAGATTCAACCTTAGAATAAGTTATATCATAATCTTGGCCTTGATCCCTTGGCCTTTTTAAGGTAAGTTCCCCTAACACTTAGGAAATTCATTTGTATAATGTCCCATCTCTCTATAATTGTAGCATTGAATATCAGTAGCTTCTTTATTCCCCTTGAAATTATAAGCTTACTAGCCTTTTTCATCACACATGTAATAGACTCTGATTCCCATCAAGCAAGTACCAGGGTGTTTCTTCCCACATTTACTACGCGATGGATATTCAAATTTACCCGTTTTCCCCTTATTTCCATTTACAGAGTGATCTGCAGATCTCTTCTTCTCTTGCTTTGATTTAAAGTCATAAGACTTAGAGAAATCATTTTCTGTCTTGATAGCACATGAGACAATATCATCGTACTACGAGAAGGATTTTGAGACTAATTCTCAATGGAGAAACGGTTTTAACCCATCAGTGAAATGATCAATCTTATTTCATGGGTTACGTATATAATATTCATCATGCCTCACTAACCTTGTAATGTTAGCCTCATTCTGTATGACATTCTTATCCTTATTCTGCCTCAGACTCATAAATTTCCTTTCCATATCTTCACGATGGTCATGCAGAAAGTATTTTTCTATGAAAATCTCTTTAAACTTCTTCTATTCCATATTTGATACTTCATCATCTTCCTTTGTGTTTTGAATCAATGACCTCCATTGATCAGCATATCTAGTGACGCAGTAAACTGTTATTACAACCTTTTCCCTTTTGCTACTCTCCAAGGCGTGAAATATTTTCTCTAAGGAATTTATCCATTGCTCAGCTATTAATGGATTTTCACTACCATTTAATATTCATGGTTGTTGCCACATGATGAGATCTTACATTGATCCTCCACGTTGTGGATCAGGGTGCTCTATATGGGTAAGGTTATTATTCATAACCTGAGTGAGTTGTCCCAGTATGGTGATAAGTTGATCAACACCATATGTATAACTAGCTCCACTATAATTATCTTCAAAAGGAGGTAAATACCTACATGGATTGTGTACATTTATACAGTTTCCATTTTTTCCACTAGTCTCCATTTCTAATCAATATCATACACTATATTAGTTTTTGAATTGAAATACATAATTCCAAACTTGTAAAACACATAGCATAAATTGAACAGTTTAAGGATATAATCCAAAATCATAACAATGTTTTCCTTGAAGAAGTATATATACTCATAAACACTTCATAATGGTTTGTATATAAAATTATAATTATCCTATGAATATCCCTCATGAGTGTCGTAACCAAGAGTGCAGCAGGGCTTGTTGTCATGCACCAGTTCATGTTTGAGTCTATTTCAAAGCAATGTTTTCTGGTTTTACCCCTAGGTACATCTATGCCAGAGCCGCCTCTACCTGCTCGTATCCAGATAGGGATGTATTCCTTGGGAAACTCAAAAAATTTCTACAATACAAAAATTATAGGAAGTTCTTCTATAATAATCATCAAAGTCTATCTTAAGGCTATGTTCTCTAATTATAGTTTATCTAAATATAGAATCCACGGTTTGTACTAAACTTTCTCTGATACCAACTATAACGCCCCAACCCCAGAAGCCTAGAGTCGGTGCATTATTACATAACATTGGCATGATCACAAAAGATCAAGTCTCGAAATACTGATTAGTTTAGTAGCCTTAGAAGTACTAGATACATTCATAAGGTTTACATTACATCATAATATGAAAAACTACAACAACATTATTTCCATAGACCACACTCATATCCCCTAAGACTATCCCTGTAGGTCAGTCGTAAAATACTTCTTCGCATCCTGGGGAAAAAATAAAATATAGAAAGTGGTGAGATTAGATGCTCAGTAAGGATAACAATATAGTGGAAACTTTCATAAATAAGCATAAACAATTAAGGAAATGTACAATACTAAAACAAAAGCCTTTTAGACTTGAACTTTAGCATAATATAGAAAGGATAAAATCAAATAATTCCATTTACATACTTACATGGATATTCAACTAGTCAAATAATCACATGCAATATCAATAGCAACTTTCCTAATGATGGAATGCATAATTCTATACTTTCATAACCACATAGTCAATGACTTGTTCCAAGACTACAAAAAATAATATGTCAAGGCCTTGTTCCAAGACACTAGTTTGTCTCATGAGACCTACTGATGCATCTAGGAGCTATATCAGGCTCCACTCGTCACTTACAATGTCCAATGCATTCCTCATATGAATAGGTTTAAACTTAACATAAAAATTTGTATTAAAACTAGCATACAAAATGTCAATACTTTCTCCATAAACCATGACTGCAATAAAAATAACACATCCATAGTCAAACATATCACAAAACCTTCAATTCGATATGGATGTTTTGTATCATAATAAATCAACTTCAAATAAACTAAAATTCCATCAAAGGATATTGACATAGATGAAATCAAAACTATCTGAGATAAATATCTCTGTTTTTGAAGTCATTTAAAAGTCACATAATTATTAAAGAAAACATTTACTTTTAAAATATTCTTATAATCTTGTAAGGGAATAATCGATGATTTTATAACACCGGAAAATAGTTTCACCCACCATATAAGTTAAAAAATACATTTTTACCTTAATTCTGTCGAAAAGGTTAAAAAGGACCTTGTTTGGAAAACGAATGAAAGATTCCCTTATAAATATCATATTAAAAATCAAACAAGGGTATAAATTACTTTAACCCAAAGTGTATAAAATAATAATAATGTTTTGAAATACATTTATAAGAGACATGGAAGTGGATGATAAAGTGGTCTAAGTAGATACTTACGTAAAAACAACCTTGGATAATAAAGAGATTGTGAAATTAACCCTTATGTTATACTTTTCCTTGGTCGGGGTTAGGTTAATATCATTTATAATGGTGAAATAATTGTTATTAAATTAAAAAATAATCATATACATTAATATGATATCATATATGATATTTTATCATTGTTTTATTAATAATATCTTAATATTATTATCGTTTCGGGTGTTAAGAGATTCATTTTCCTTTATATTCTTTGTTATGTGAGTCATATTTGTTATGGATGGGATGTACCTTATTCAAATAAATAATTATATCAAGTCTTTGAACATTATTTTTAATCATCAAATGAAAATTAGTCTTGAATGTATACGATGGGGAATAAATCTCATCGCGTTCTAGGAGACTGTAATCCGTACGTACGCACGAGCGATAATATCATTGTTTTGATATTAAAATATTATATAATTGGATGGTATATCATATATACAGAATAATTATCATGTTATATTCATTATTTAAATGAATTATAGTTCACTATTATACCCATACAAATAATAATGTATTGAATAACAATTACACCACGATGCGGAGACAGTAATCCTTACATAAGCACGTATAGTGACATGTCATTCAAAGGATGGATAAAATAATGAATATGGGTGTACCATATATATAATAACATCACAGTATATGTAAGATATGGGACTTATTATTTTATAATGTAAATAACAAAGAAAGAAGAAGTGGAAGAAGAAAAGAACTTGAAAGTGGGTGGTGGAATTATTACCTCTTCTTCGGGTTCTTCCTTTGTATTTGATCAAAATTTCTCCTTAGGATGAATTTCTGACTAATGGAAGGACTCAATGATTACGGGAGGATAGTTTATAGGGTATTTGGGAAGAGTATGGCCGAGATAAATGTCTTTCAAGGTGTGAATTAGAGATAAGGCGGAGTGCCCTTTTATAAGAGGGGTGAGGGGCACCTTAGGAAAACCTATAAATATTATATTATAATAAAATACGTTTCGGTTTCTAATGAATCCAAAATGGACTATTTAAAATATAAGGTAGTTTTGGGTCTAAAACCACTCAAACAATAGGTTTTAGACAGGTTGGGTCACTATATTAACTTTATCATTTAGATATAACTCTTAGTTAAATAGTTTGACATTTACTGTGTCACTTTGTATTTTTTTATTATATGGTTAATAAACATACTATATTCTTCCAAGAGAACCACAAGTGGGTCACCAATGACACAAATATCATTATATAATTATTTTGGATGAACCTTATATCTTTAGGAATATAATATCAATTAATAATATAATATTTTTTTAAAAAGACTTTTATGTCAATTTTGACACTATTTGGTATTGTTTTTTTCTAAATTTATAACAGCATTATTACATCGAAAAAAATCATCTAACCAACACTAATATGTAATATTAACCTATAAAATTCGTGGAATTCATAAAAAGTCTCAAATTACATTTATTTGGATATTTATAATATCAATTATTTTAATATTTAATTAATTATATAATTACTGCATCACCATTGTGTCATAAATACATAACATTATTTAATGTATAAAAATTATAAATAAAATACCATTATGTCGGAAATACTTTTATATTTCTAATGAATATTTATAATCGAATTTATCTTATATTTAACCATATATTAAAAAAAATATAGTTATTAAACTTTCATTTTAACTGTTTTAACTCTTCTTTGAATTAAATAATAATAAGTGTCCTAATCTAATTTAAGTGGACCAAAAGGATCATATTTTATTCCTAAGGTTGTTATTTGGTAGAAATATACTTATCCAATAGAATTAGGACATTTTTATGGTAATAATAATAATAACATTTTTACACTTAATTACCCCATTTACTTTTAACCGTGGTAAATAAAAGTAAAAAGTTACTATAAACCAAATTTTTTTATCTAATTGAACCAAATTTTCCTTACTGATATCAACCATGTCTCTCAGATTTAAGAAATTTCACTCACAGAAGCAGTAAAATTATGTTTTATGTGAATTTCCTAATTCTCCTAGGAGGTGGGTAAATGACGGTGAAAAATTCAATAAAATTTATATATATATATAATTATTATAAACTGAATCCAATGAATTAAATTGATCTTGTATTAGTATTATGTATCTATTGTTACCCAAAATAATTATAAATAAAATAAAAAATTATTTAAATAAAAAATTCGGTTTTAAACTATTACTCAGTGTTTTTCACTATTCATCAAAAATTGAATGTTTTCAGAAATATACCAAAATTCACCCTAAGATAATTTCGATATTCTGAATCCAAAAATGAAGTCCATTTTGAAAGATAATATTTATAAAATTTAAAAAAGTGGGTATTAATATTCATAACGGATAGTTTGATTGGTTGTGGTGTGTTAGAACACGAAGTTGCATATGACACATGTTACTGTATTTGTCATAGAGAAGTGTCTCGTGGAAGCTTGGGGTGTTACACCAACAACATAACACCATTGAGTTAGCCGATAGTCACTTTCCATCACCCGAAATTTCCGCCAATCACCTTCATTCACTACCACCAAGATCGCCAAACATTAACAATTGAAAAAAACTATAGTATTCTAAATCCAACACACCCTCACACCCTAATTTTCAAGCCACTGCATTGGAAATTTAGGAAGGTCAGGACGCCATATACACACCATATATAAACATGATAGAATCCCCCTTAACTAGGATCAATAAAATCATCCATCACTGGTACCCAGTAATAGAAATACCTTCATCCTAAAATCCATGAAGTTTCGAATCCATGTAACCATAGTCATGATAGACAAAGAAACTACCCACCAATGTAGAAACTACAAAATTGACACTCCCATTATAGCCTGTAATATGACTATTAATTTTCATAGCCTAGAATGACCTACTATCCAGATCAATAACAGATATTGATAAGGAATGTGTAGGATAATGATAAAAAGAATCACCAAAAATAGACCTAGTGAGGATATAAAAAACCACAAACAATGATAGAAAAGGTATTAGGATAATTCGGTTCACTAACCCTATACGCAAGGATATTTACACCTATTATGAGAAATAAATGTTTTCATCACGAAAGTGGAATCTCACAAAATCCTAGAGGATAGGGGTGTGTAGATACATCTTTCAATATATGTATGATCCAAAATATATAAATCATGTTTCTATATTATGGGTACCATCTAGTGTTCGACATGAAATGGTATAGGTGATGCCCCTTTTGGACATAAAACCTTTAGAACGTGTCCATATATCAATGCTTCAACACTGAGGGGATATTCCTCATGATTCTGATACTGAATCCTAGCTAACAAGCATCGTAGAGACCCCCTAAAATAGACAAGACAAACCAACATCCTTGAGTATACCTATAGAGATTACTCACAAAGGACATGCAATCCATAATCCATTCCTATAAGATGCATGTAGAAATGTTTTCCCTGCAACTGGTTTCCACATCTGCCAATTCAAATGGCATATTATGAGATTCTTCTTGTATAGATATGTTTGTCTCTACAACAACACTAGAATCCATGGCTTGAAATGTGATCTCAAAACACTTTACTCTGTTACCCAAAAAAACTAATAGACATCGTTTCTATGATAGAACGAACATTATCTGATATGACTCAGTCTCAACCTGTCACAATGGTGACCATGTCGTGAAAACTCAATGAATTCCTCTAACAATCCAAGGGCTGTAAACTAACACCAAGTAGGTATATCAGTCAAATGGTATGTCTTAGCCTATGGTACCTATACATATACAAACATATAATAAATCTCATAAAATGATGAAATGTAAAACCCCTGATTATACATGAATGCATGAATCTAAATTATGTTATCATGGTATGAAAACATTTACTGATTGTAATAAGGTAAAAAAATACCACCATAGAGATTATGAAAACAAGCCCATCCAATAAGATTATAAGTGGACCCGATTCAAGGTAACTTCAAAACTACACCTCTTTCAATCTAGAATATTAACCTATACATAATCCTAGTCTCACTAGGACTCTGTCATAATATTAATCAACTACATAAAACATGACATATGTGGGAAAATCCCATGCATGGGTTAGTATAACAATACCTAGTGGGACACCCCGAAATCATCAAGTATATAAAAAAATAATAGTCGTCCCCACACAGGTATATGCATATAACACATATAACATAAATAACCATACATACATATGAAAGAAAAACTATCATAATGTATATTTAGAACCATATTTTTATTATAGAAATTATGATTGCATATTCCACATAGCAATCCTCTAGGAGAACATGCATCCCATGATTGATAGAACTGATTGAACCTATCCATGATTTACTTCTCATTTGGAATCAACATAAGCTGGATACTCTTGAAGACTGAATAGAATGATACAAATATGAGGATCACTCCTAATGCCATGGGGTATACAAATAACTCAATATGGAATAATATTATTTGTGCATGGTAGATCCCCATGTAGTTTTGTTCTCAATGATAACATGAACTCTACCTAGGGCAAGTTGAAGTCGGTGGATATCACTATAGGAATCCCGAAAAGATTCTAAAAACTCAATCTAAATATTCTCACAGACTGGATCACTATCTTATGTATAGAAAATGATTCTGAACCAACCCCGAGGGAGTCTATCAAGGGAATTCTCCCTAAAAAATTATTGATGACGTAGAGGAAAAGGGCTTTGAGAATTACATGAAGGATTTCATGGAATTTAATTTTAGTACACAACATTTCACTATTTCATAGTACTGTACTATTTTATCACAACCCATGCTTGTGTCCAATACTATGCCTTAGTACACATTGTTTCCAAGCATGGGTAATCATATATGTGTTCTTGTACGACTGGTCATGTTTGTGTATGACAAGCCTTGGATGATCCCATTCCAATGAACCCTATCAGATACATGTTGATTGACCATGATCTGGTCACACACCAAGTGATTCGAGTCACACATTGTGCCATATTTATCTTCTACATAGAATTTTATGACATCACAAAGGGTAACACTCTATGTTTAATACTGTGATATAGACCGTGTCATGTGGCATTTTCAAGAATCCTAGATATAGTTCATCAATTTTCATCTTCTCCACCAGTCACCAATCTAGCCACACACTTCTCTACAAAATCTGAATATGATATTTTCAGACCCTTTCCATCATTGATAATCTAGTTTGGGCCTTTGAATCCACTCATTAAAACACAAAGATTCCTTTTATATAGATAAAATTCAAATATATAATTAATGGTGACCATAAAACAATATTTAATCGATCATGAATCATCATATATTCATCCCATCATTATTCAATCTGGGAACTGTGATATAAATCCATTTTTCCCAGAAACAAGGTTCCAGGATTGATTTACATGAATATTTTTAACCACTGGTCAAAAATAATACCAATAATGAATGCACAAGGCCGGTGGTAGAAATCTGATAAATACAAATAGTGGAATGAAGCTCGATAGTGCTTATATTTCTTCAATACATTTACACTGTAATGACAAATTATTAACAAAATAAAAAATTAAATTAATCTTCAAATAATTCCAATTGATAATCCCCAACCTAAAAAATTCTTTGAATCAATATGTTGGTTGATTCATTAACATTTATCATAAAAACACAACATGGATTGAATCAAAATTAAACATCATCCTAGATCAATATGGATCAATTACCGATGAATAATAATTCTATGTCATTGTCGTTGGTGATATCCTCAATCTTCATTACACACTAATCGATGATCCATCATTTGATCATCATTCACCGGATGAAGTAACTCCAATGATCTCTAATGGTTTCTCATGATTTTTAAGATTATACTACAAACCCTAAAAATCATACATATGGAATTTATATTGAAACACAATTAAGAGTGGGTAATTAATTAAATATAATAATTTGTTAAATTAATTAATTTAAAAATCTTCTAATTACCACAAAGTACACAAATATTTGATACACATCAAAGATATATCACACCTTGTTTAAAAATCGTTCTTTAAACTCAACAACGATCTCATATTTATAATATAAGCCTATTTTATGATTTTATTCCACATTTTTAGGAAACATATTGACTTGTGAATTTAATAAATTTAGTATATCTAAAAAATTAATATCAAACACATGTATTTTTAGAATCCCAGTCTGTCACAATTCCTATATCCATAAATAATCCAGAAAATTTCCAAATTGATTAATGGAGTATTCGGAGTCCTTACACCACTTCACTCTCTATTTCTATAAAACACTCCTCCTGGTATTTCAATCATTAATCAATCCCCAATATTAAATTTTTAGGGACAATAATTTTCATTTTTGATTCATATATATTCATGAAATAAACATTACTTTATCCTATAAGATGTTTTTTTAAAAGGTAAATGTATTGTAGCTTCAAGTGGTGGTAAATTTAATCAATGAAGTTAACTTACACTTTTGATCCCTAAAATAATTTAATATACCAAGAAGATAGATTATTCAATGAAATTATAGTATCATAGTTTAAAATACATGGAATCTTAATTTATTAGATGTTAACCATCACAAATGATGAAAAAAATATAATCAAAAAAATAAAAACAACAATGAGAATAAAAAAATTTATTTTTATAAAAATATAAATATATCTATAAATGATGTGACAACACGAATCCAGTGACATAGTGTAAGAAATTAAATTACTACATCATTGAAATGTATAATATATTACATCCCGCATGATATAATTGTTTATTATAATTGGGATATTTGATATATACACGGCTCTTGAAATATATTTATGAAAAAGATAAAAAAAATTCAACTCCAACAAAATCATTATTATTTATTTTAATATATACTTTAAATCATTCAAATATTACATCTTAGTACCTTGGGAAAAATAAAAAAATAATGTGTGAGATTAGATTCTCCAAATAGTACATCTAATACTGAAAACTATCATATAAAAAATAATGCATGAATAATTTAGAAGAGATAAAATATAAGAAATCATGATATATAAATTATACCATAAAAGGGGAATATATAATTTGATAATCAAAAGGGTAAATTTTTTTTTGTAATGAGAGAGTTCATGACAACGGACAACATAATCGTTCTGCCAGGTCATGGAGCCTTGAAATCATACATAAATATATAAGGCATACATGAAATAACCATTTTTTTAAAAATATTCCTACCAATGCATCGACTGGTTATTAAATATTAGAAAAACTATAACATAATATGTCCAGTGCATTAAACACGTGAATGAATTTAAAAATAATATATTATATAATCGATATAAAAAATAACATTGAAATTCTTGATTAGAAAATATAATTCTTTTCACCAGTCCAAAAATAAAACAACACCATCATATGAAATCTACATAAATATTGTCACGACCCGTCCTCGGGGCCCGTGCCGTGACTACCCCAAGCCTGCCTTCCATAGGCCAGGGGCTGGCGACTAGCACCAAAGGCGTAAAATCCCAATAACTGGGAAGGCATTGCCTTTATAAAAGAAAACAAGCTCCACAGAGTACAAGCGGAAACAATACACTAAGTACAAAGAAAAAGCTGAAAAGTAAATGGGCCAGAATACAAACCCAAAAGAAAGTATAACTACAACTGAAGAAAAAGACAAACAGCTGGAAGAGGGAAGCAGCTCCTGGGTTGTCCTCCTCGGGTACTACCTGAAGGGTAGGTACAGATAGCCTCCTCCATGCTCTCATCCGTCAACCTCCTCTGTGTGACGTCACGTCGTGTAGCCCACCTCCGAGTACTGGCTCGTTGTGTAGTCCACCTCCAGGTACCATCCAGTCCTCGAACACTTGGCCTCCTTCAGCACTGCCTGTCGTCTGCAACCAACACAACGAGGTGCGGGCATAGCCCGTGCAGGGGTGAGGATAACGATACTCAGTAGGGACCCCGAGACCCTCAAGGTCTCACTAAAACCAACAAGTATAACCACAAAGAAGATCTACACAGATAACCTCTACTTAGTTATATGCCCATACATATACCTAAGTTATCAAGTAACCCATCTCAATCATTAGGAAACACAAGGATTGTGAAATCAACGGATAACCACTACCTAGGTATATGCCCATACATATACCTAAGTTATCAAGTGACCCATCTCAATCATGAGGAAAACACAAGGATTGTGAAATCAACGGATAACCACTACCCAGGTATATGTCCACACATATACCTAAGTTATCAAGTGACCCATCTCAATCATGAGGAAAACAGAAGGTCAAAAGTCTCAGCTCAAACCAGGATTTTCATTATCAAAACCGTACATGCTGAAGAGCTCCGTCTCTAGAGAGTACAGTGGTCCTGTCATGACACCGATGTACCGCTCACTAAACTAAGACTACTGAGGTACTCCTCCTGTCGAGTACCGCGGGCCTGCCACCTCACACAGTAGTGCTTCCCGCTAGGGTCTGCCACTCAAACACAGTAGTGCTCCCCCCCTCATAGCCTACAGAGGTACTCCTCCTGTCAAGTACCGCGGGTCTTCCACCTCACATAGCAGTACTCCTCCGTTGTGGGTCTGCCACCTCACAATGTAGTGCTCCCCACTAGGCTACGTAAGTCACTCCGAATCGAATTGGACAAGCAGTCTTCAGGTCTCTGCCAGCTACACGGTCTCTGTACTCCGTACGCTCGTCTCCGGGAGGGTCCGCTTCATAAGCTACAAGTCGATACTCCAAGTATCTCAAAGTCCCACTAAGAAGGACCTCAAAGGACTGACTCGTCATAGGGGTCTCAACGCAACAGAAGGCGCGTCAATCGGACGCCCGGTCTTTGAGTTATTAGCCTTTTCGTCCCAGGGGCCCGGTTGGTTTCATGAGCGAACCAACCCCGGTCGTATCTCAACTGTACCCCAAACTCTCATAGGGTATTCTCATAGGGACCGTTTCTCAACGAGACCACCAACACCGCTGACAGTTCATTAAACGAACGTTCTGTCAGAAAGGTATCAGCTTTCCCGTTCCAGGGGCCCGGGTGGATTTTAGTGCGATCCAACCCGGCCAGTATCCATCTGCATCCAAATCTTGGTGAAGGATGCCAAAAGTTCCTTATCATCAACAGGAACTCAACGCAACAGATGGCACGTCAATCGGACGCCCGGTCTGAGAGTTATTGGCTTTTCCGTCTCACACCAATCCTGGAAAACATCCTAGGAGGTCACCCATCCTGATCACTACTCTAGGCCAAGCACGCTTAACTATGGAGTTTTAACCACGTAGGCTCCCAAATAAGAAGGTGCACCTTGAGTATAGTATACCGAAACGACCGTCTCGATCCAAGGATCGTGTTGCCGCAGACGGCGAGTCGTTTGGAGGCCCGTATCCCAAGATACGGGCATTTGACTGAAAGTGGTCTGAAACTGGGGGTCTGGGCCTGGGGCGACCCGGCCTAACCCCCCCCCCCCCCGGGTCGGCCGAACCGTGTCGACCCGGCCCGGGCGGTGACTCGGCCCGACGACCTGGCCCGGCTCGGAAAATCCGGCCCGGCCGGCGGCGCGGGCCGGGGCGGCGGCGCGGTCCGTTGCGGCGGCGCGGTCCGGCGCGGCGACGCGGTTCGGCGCGGCGGCGCGGGCCGGCACGGCGGCACGGCCTGGGCGCCGCATGCGCGCCACGCGCGGGGGCAGAGCCCCCGCTTTGTGAACCACGCCCCCCCCCCCATTATGGGGGGCCATTTTGGCTGGCCGGGGGTATTAAATTCCCCCGGATTTTCCTCCTTCCGGCCGGCCCGACCTGGCCGGCCGGCTCCTCCTCAATGGGACCGGCAGTGGCCGGTCCAGTTCCGGCTCCGACACCGGCGGCCCGGCTGGCCTCCGGTCACCAAGCTCCGCCGCAGCCCGGGACCGGCTGCGGCCCTTGTCGTCCGGCGCGGTGCGACGGCACTGTGCCCCTCCGCCGTGGCCCCGCTCCGGTCGTGGCGCATTTGATTTCTTTTGACGTGGCGTGACGACGTCGCGTTCTTGAATTTCTTTCCACGGCGCGGCGCGACGGCGCCGTGCAATAATTGTCATGCGATTCCCGCGTGGTGCGGTGGCACCACGTCATCCCGTTCCATCCGCAAGGAAACAATTATGAACATAGGAGGGGGTTCGGCCGTATTGGTGCGGTCCGGGCCCCCTCTCGTTAGACAATAACATTTAATCCTTTATCCTCGAAGTTCAACATTCTAGAATCAAGAATGGAAAATCAATAAATAAAATATCAACAATCTGCTACCTCGGATTCATGTGTGGAGCACGCCAATCAAGTCGCGGAATACTAGCGTCGCGGAGGTCGGGCGTCGCGGAAATCGAACGTCGTTTCCGTTGATGTCGAGGTGCATCCGAAGAGGTACGTCGCTGGAGAAGCTTCGTAAGCTGACAGAGATAGTCCGAGGAGGAAACGACGTCTCCTTTGATTGACACGGGAAGAAGATCGAAGAAGCAGCGTCGTCGATCTTCGGAAACACACTGTCTAGGAAGAAGAGAAGTGGCGTTCTTCGTCGGAGCATATGTGTTCTTCGTGTTTTCGTAAAGGTTGAAGAAGATGGAGAGAGCTTCTCAAAATCTCTCAAGGTGGAAAAGGAGACCAACCCAAAATAAAATAATCTTAAGCCTTATTTTATTTACACAACTAAACATTTGAATTTCAAAAGATAAGAAACGAACCATTAATTCATTGAATTAATTCAACGAAAGAAACAGCTCAATTAATTTACGAAATAAACCGCCCAATTAAATGGTCTGTTAAGAATTTAAGAAAACACGTCAGTTGACTTTCATAATGACGGGTTTTCACGGGTGCGTTACTTAGCGGAAAGAAACGGTGGGGCTCGTGCGGGCCCCACCTCACAAATATCCTATCAAGAGGGTTGGATATTTCTGGATAGTACCCTATCCGGTTCAACTCTGTTTAATCCGCTTTTAAGCGGCTTTAAGTGGCCTCCAAGTGGCTTAAGTGAAATAAAATAAAGATGTCGAAAAAAATTATTTTATTTCTTAACCTTAAGCCCGAAAATTTACAAACCACACCCGAGCAAACGCAACTCCGGAAGAGGCGTTTATAAGCAATTACCGGTGCTGCGATTTCATCGGTGCCCTCAGAATTCGATTCCGGGCACCGGTTTAAAAGATAGAAAAACCCGCTCGTCCGTTCACTGAACGTACCCGAGCCAAACTTCGGAAATTGATTCCGGGCACACCGGGTCTCAGATTCAGGCACCGTGAGAAACTGCATTCTAGTAAAATTCCAGATAAAATTAAGAAAACAATTTCCTTGGAAATTACCGGTCTTTACATTACTCCACCACAGGGATTTACGTCTCCATAAAGCTTCACAAAAAACATAGGGAAACAAAGCGGTATTGAGCACGCATCTGAGCTTTCCACTCCCATGTGCTCACTTGGAGGTTCTCGCGCTGCCAAAGAAAGTGCACAAGAGGAATCGACCGTCCTCCTAGGATCCTCTCCTATCGATCCTCGATCACAGGAACCTCTGTAGAAGACACTCATCGCCACCGTCCAGCTCCTCATGGTCGATGATATGCGAAGGGGTCGAGCACGTATCTCCTCAGTTGGGATACGTGGAAAACGCCGTGCACCTAGTGCAACTGAAGTGGATGGGCCAAGAGGTAAACCACCTCACCTACCTAGCTGAGGACCTAGAAAGGTCTGTTGAACCTCGAAGATAACTTGCCTCCTATGCCACATCTCCGTAAACCTCGTTGAGGTGAGACCCGTAAGAAGACGTGGTCGTCATCCTCAAACTCCAGAGTTCTCCATTTTTGTTATAACTAAAACTCAAAAGGTTGCTGCCACGAGGGTAAGGTTGACCAACTCAAGAGTGATCGGTCGCACCCTCCTGTGCAAGAGTTACCCTGCACTGCCTGAGGTTTCCTTTTCTACCGACCAAGGAAAACCCATCATGACGTATTCCTAAAACAATAAATTTGAGTATAAACAGTTATTGCCCATTCCATACTCAAACTACTGTCGTAAGGCCTCGACGATGCCACCAAGTGATTCCAACCAGAACTCTCGCCTCGAGGTTCTGACCACATCGTCGTCGTAAGTATGATTATGAAGTCTCCTCCCAAGGTATCTCCAGACATGAGGGTCAAGTCCACGGCTTACCAAAAACTCTAGGTATGGAACAAGATTTGTGAAAGCGAGGAATGATTCATATCGACGTCTGTTACTACAATAGCAAGTAGTGGACACAGACTGTCCCTTGAATCATTTCTAGAGCCATTGGGTCACACTCCTTGACCGCATGCAGCCGCACTCTTCCTCCTCCCTCCAGCTCGCTGAGCCTGGCGGGAATAACTAAGGCAGGTGGTTGTACCATGTTAGGATGTCCACCACCTCATGCTTCTCTCCTAGCTCTGCCTCCACGCCTGCCGCTTCACAGACTTATCTCTATATAAAGCTTCCCATTTTTGAAATATTTAACATGCCTGAGTCCTTAAGACTGGCACCGGTTTCCTGTTTCTTACTGCACTGTGCAGTCTTCATCCGCTCCTGGATGAATTTCACCTCATTTAGTCTCACAAGAGCTTCTAAATTTTCTCCTTTTCCGAAAAGAGAAACCTGGTATCATCCCCTGCATGAACCACATTCGTTGCCTAATACAGTAAATCCCAACATGAATGATGCATTCATTCCATGGATGACGTCGTAATGCCTCGACGTAACTACCAAGAGATCCAACTATCACTCTCGCCTCCAAGGGCCGAGTCACACTGTCGGCATCAGTGTGAGGTCACTGGGTCTCCTCCAGTAGAAATCACGAAAGTGAGGGTCAAGTCAACAGTATAACCGAGACCACTCAGTATCAACCAAACAAAATGGACAGGAAAGAAAACATCACAAGATAAGTGTCTTTTTATTATTGCATCTTATAATACAAAGACACGAATACAAAAGCAACATGGAACTAGAAGCACAAATGACGTATCCACTACTTCTGCTCCTTTCCACCTGCTCCCAGAGCTCTACTGCCTTGTCCACTGCTCGGCTATTGCTCAAGAACCCGCCGCTACTTCTGTCTCGGTGGCTCCTCCAACACTCGCTGATAAACCATCCGGGGGTCGTATAGTCACGTGCCAAGTGACCCTTCCTGCCGCAGGATAAACACTCTCCGTTTCTGGCAGGCCTGGCTCTGACCCCACCCCGTGTGCCCCGCAGCACTGATCCTAAAACCCGAGATCGTCCAACTACTAGTCTGGTCCTCCTGGACATCTGCATCATCTGTCTACTTTCCATAGATGACTCGGCTACTGATCGAAAACCCTGCAGCAAAGGCAGAAGCTCCTGTACATGCTCGGGGTGTAGAGATACTGACAAAAACTCCACCCTGAAGAAGGAAGCGAAGTCTTCCCATGTGAAGGCCATCCCATCGCAAAACTGGAACAACTGGCTCCACCACCTTCCTGCTGCTTCCTGAAGAAGGCTGGCAGCAAAGATCACCATGATGTCTGTCAGCGTCCCCACTAGCCTGAAGACTCCCACCACAGCCTCCAGCCAATCCTCAGCCGCCTGCGGGTCCATCTCTCCCCAGAACTTGGGTGGCCTCTTGCGCTGGAACTCGTGCAGCACACTCAAGTATCATGCATCGCCTACTGCTGGGGCTGGTGGCATCGGTGGCCCAACGTATGGTAGTATCGATGGTGCCTCCGCTGGTGCCTCAACTGCAAGAGGGCCCTGTACCGAAGCCTCATCGCTCGACAGGCTGTCAGTACACACATCTCTCTGGCCTCTAGCTGGTCGATCGTGAAAAGGCATCCTGAAAGAAACAACGTGACATGGTCAAAAGTTTATACCTGGTGAGATGACCTGGTTTGAGCTGTTTTAAGGGAAAACCATTGAAAACACACACGCAATCAGTGTTTTTGTGCACAAAGTCGGAAATCAGTTGTCAGGGTCCGGGTGTATGGATACGTCGGCCGCCCGCACCAACACTGGACTCCCTGAACTGAAAACAACACTCGGTACTCTTAACACTATTGCTTCACAGAAAGAAACATCAGAGCTATAAGTTCTTCGGTAGATCCGAACTCCTATGATACCAATTTGTCATGAACCTTCCTTGAGGCCCGTGCCATGACTAACCCAAGCCCGCCTTCCATAGGCCAGGGGCTGGCGACTAGCCCC
The DNA here is from genome assembly GCA_963277665.1 of Viscum album. Taxonomy (NCBI): domain Eukaryota; kingdom Viridiplantae; phylum Streptophyta; class Magnoliopsida; order Santalales; family Viscaceae; genus Viscum; species Viscum album. The sequence continues at coordinate 181,460,973 of OY728140.1, forward strand.
AAAGGCGTAAAATCCCAATAACTGGGAAGGAATTGCCTTTATAAAAGAAAACAAGCACCATAGAGTAGAAGTGGAAACAAAACATTAAGTACAAAAGAAAATATGAAAAGTAAATGGGCCAGAATACAAACGCAAAAGAAAGTACAACTACAACTGAACAAAAAGACAAACAGCTGGAAGAGGGAAGCAGCTCCTGGGTCGTCCTCCTTGGGTCCAACCTGAAGGGTAGGTACAGATAGCCTCCTCCACGCTCTCATCCGTCAACCTCCTCTGTGAGACGTCACGTTGTGTAGCCCACCTCCAGGTATTGGCTCGTTGTGTAGTCCACCTCCGGGTACCGTCCAGTCCTCGAACACTCGGCCTCCGTCAGCACTGCTCGTCGTCTGCAACCAACACAATGAGGTGCGGGCATAGCCCATGCAGGGGTGAGTATAACGATACTCAGTAGGGACCCCGAGACCCTCAAGCTCTCACTAAAACAAACAAGGATAACTACAAATAAGATCTCAACAGATAACCTCTACTTAGGTATATGCACATACATATACCTAAGTTATCAAGTAACTCATCTCAATCATGAGGAAACACAAGGATTATGAAATAAACAGATAACCACCACTCATATATATACCCATACATATACCTGAGTTATCATGTGACCCATCTCAATCATGAGGAAAACACAAGTATTGTGAAATCAACGGATAAACACTACCCAGGTATATTCCCATACATATACCTGAGTTATCAAGTGACCCATCTCAATCATGAGGAAAACACAAGGTCATAAGTCTTAGCTCAAACCTGGATTTTCATTATCGAAACCGTAACTGCTGAAGAGCTCCGTCTCTAGAGTGTACAGTGTTCCTGTCACGACTCCGAGGTACTTCTCACTAACCTAATACTGATGAGGTACTCCTCATGTCGAGTACCGCGGGCCTGCCACCTCACATAGTAGTGCTTCCCGCCGGGGTCTGCCACTCAAACATAATAGTGCTCCCCCCCTCATAGCCTACAGAGGTACTCCTCCTGTCAAGTACCGCGGGTCCTCCACCTCACATAGTAGTGATCCTCCGCTGTGGGTCTTCCACCTCACAAAGTATTGCTCCCCACTAGGCTACGTAAGTCACTCCGAATAGAATCGGACAAGCAATCTTCAGGTCTCTGCCGGCTACACGGTCTCCGTACTCCATACGCTCGTCTCCGGGAGGGTCCGCTCCACGAGCTACAAGTCGATACTCCAAGTATCTCAATGTCCCATGAAGAAGTATCTCAAAGGGCCGACTCTTCATAGGGGTCTCAACGCAACAGACGGCGCGTCAATCGGACGCCCGGTCTATGAGTTATTAGCCTTTTCGTCCCAGGGGCCCGGTTGGTTTCGTGAGTGAACCGACCCCGACCGTATCTCAACTATACCCCGAACTCTCATAGGGTATGCTCATAGGGACCATTTCTCAATGAGATCACCAACGCCGCGGACGGTTCATTAAACGAACGTTCTGTCAGAAAGGTATCAGCTTTCCCGTTCCAAGGGCCCGGTTGGATTTCGGTGCGATCCAACCCAGCCACTATCCATCTGCATCCAAATATCAGTGAAGGATTCCAAAAGTTCCGTATCATCAATAGGAACTCAATGCAATAGACGGTGCGTCAATCGGACGCCCGGTCTGAGATTTATTGGCTTTTCAGTCTCACACCCGCCATGGGAAACTTCCGAGGAGGTCACCCATCATGATCACTACTCTAGGCCAAGCACGCATAACTATGGAGTTTTAACCATGTAGGCTCCCAAAAAGGAAGGTTCACCTTGATTATAGTATACCAAAACAACCGTCTCGATTCAAGGATCGCGTTGCCACTGACGGCGAGTCGTTTGGAGGCCCGTAGCCCAAGATACGAGAATTTGACCGAAAGTGGTCTGAAACTGGGGGTCTGGGTCTGGGCGGACCCGGACCGACCCCCCCCCCCCATTATGGGGGGCCATTTTTGCTGGCCGGGGGAATTAAATTCCACCGGTTTATCCTCCATCCGGCCAGCCCAACCTGGCCGCCCGGCTCCTCCTCAACGGGACCGGCAGTGGCCGGTCCCTTTCCGGCTCCGACACCGGCGGCCCGGCTGGCCGCCGGTCACCAAGCTTCGCCGCGGCCCGGAACCGGCCGCGGCCCTTGTCGTCCGGCGCGGTGCGACGGCACCGCGCCCCTCCGCCGTGGCCCCGCTCCGGCCGCGGCGCCTTTGATTTCTTTTTACGTGGCACGACGGCGTCGCGTTCTTGAATTTCTTTCCACGGCACGGCGCGACGGCGCCGTGCAATAATTGTCGTGCGATTCTCGCGTGGTGCGACGGCACCATGCCATCCTGTTCCATCCGCAAGGAAACAATTATGAACATATGATGGGGGTTCGGCCGTGTTGGTGCGGTCCGGGCCCCCCTCTCGTTAGACAATAACATTTAATCCTTTATCCTCGAATTTCGACATTCTAGAATCAAGAATGGAAAATAAATAAATAAAATATCAACAATCCCCTACCTCGAATTCAAGTGCGGAGCACGCCAATCAAGCCGCAGAAGACTAGCGTCGCTGTGGTCGGGCGTCGCGGAAATCGAACGTCATTTCCGTTGACGTCGAGGTGCGCCCGAAGAGGTACGTCACTGGAGAAGCTTCGTAAGCTGACGGAGATAGTCCGAGGAGGAAACGGCGTCTCCTTTCGTTGACACGGGAAGAAGATCGAAGAAGCGGCGTCGTCGATCTTCGGAAACACACCGGCTACGAAGAAGAGAAGCGGAGTTCTTCGTCAGAGCTTAAGTGTTCTTCGTGTTCTTCGTCAAGGTTGAAGAAGATGGAGAGAGCTTCTAAGAATCACTCAAGGTGGCAAAGGAGACCAACCCAAAATAAAATAAGCTTAAGCCTTATTTTATTTACACAACTAAACATTTGAATTTAAAAAGATAAGAAACATACCATTAATTCGTAGAATTAATTCAACAAAAGAAACAACTCATTTAATTTACGAAATAAACCGCCCAATTAAATGGTATGTTAAGAATTTATGAAAACGCGTCAGTTGACTTTCATAATGACGGGTTTTCGCGGGTGCGTTATTTAGCGGAACGAAACGGCGGGGCTCCTGCGGGCCCCACCTCACAAATATCCTACCAAGAGGGTAGGATATTCCTGGATAGTACCCTATCCAGTTCATCTCAGTTTAACCCTCCTTTAAGTGGTTTCAAGTGGCCTCCAAGTGGCTTAAGTGAAATAAAATAAAGTTGTCGAAAAAAATTATTTTATTTCTTAACCTTAAGCCCGAAAATTTAAAAACCACACCCGAGAAAATGAAACTCCGGAAGAGGCGTTTCTAAGAGAATATCGGTGCTACGATTTCATCAGTGCCCTCAGAATTCGATTCCGGGCACCGGTTCAAAAGTTAGAAAAACTCGCTCGTCCGTTCACTGAACGTACTCGAGCCAAACTTCAAAAATTGATTCCGGCCACACCGGGTCACGGAATCAGGCGCCGTCAGAAACTGCATTCTTGTAAAATTCCAAAGAAAATTAAGAAAAACACTTCCTTTAAATTTACGGGTCTTTACAAATATAGTGGATAATATCCACATTTTATCTCATAATTAAGAATTATAGTTTTTTATGAATTTTGAAATAGTTAAAAACCATATATATATAGACTTTATGATGTCTCTATGAAAATAATAACAAAAATCCTATAATTTTGAAAAAAAAAATTAAAATTAAAATAAATGGATTTTTATTTTCATTAATACACAATGTAGAATTATTGAGAAATAATATATATTTATAATGGATATAAAATTTGTAAAATGCATTCATGTGGTGGACACTAAAATAATCATTTTCCCACTTTTCTGAACAATTATAAAAATGAATTGTATAGAAAAATGTAAAATAACATTAAAATAATATATATAAATTAAAATATAGTATCATCATTTCCATAAAAATAATCTAAAAGTGTCTAAAAATTTCATTAAAAATTTTAAATATCATGGTAGTTGAGGAGATATATTTCCGACCTAAAGAGAATAAATAATGCAAATTATCATAAAAAATACCTATATCATTTTCATGACCCTAACCCTAGTAGACAAGGTTTAGTGATTCCATTATTACATTTTCATTAGATACATGTAATCACATCCCAAATGACTAAATAGTATTATATAGTTGGTAAACTAGAAACATACATAAATACCACATAAAAATTGAAAACATAAAATGAAACATAATTTAAATTGAAGGAACAATCATTTCTACTAGAATAACCATGCATACAGATATGGTTAGATTTATGGAATCCTCATGATTATAAACATTTGAATGGGGTGATCTCAGATTACCAGATAGGGTGTGTGTTGAACAATCACTAGATTAGTTATAAATAATATTTCATGAATAAATGATGATCATATAATTCTATATAGAAAACAACATGAGCTAGAAAATTATCAATGGATAATAAAATATAAAATAATTACATGGAAAAAAATAATCACCTAAAAGTGGAATCTATAATGATGGAAATATTAAAATTACCATCAAGGATACCTCCCAAACAACCTAAAATACCATAAAGAAAATATTCCATGAAATCATTATTAATGGGTAAATCCTCATAAAAAACCATGTTATTTTCTCTTATGATACCTACCACTACATTGAATGTAAATAGAGATCCATGATCGTAAAATAATAATCCTAACACATTATTCACATTAAATAATATTTTTCTCAATCTAAATAACATCATACCCAAGAATGAAAATGTTGTAATAGGTATTGGGTAGTATATCCTTTTAATACAACAAAGGAGGTTCCATATTTAAGCGGTCCTAGAGGGTGATTTCTAGGGGTTTTTTCTACGCTATCGAACCACGTCATGCATAAAGTATTCAGGTAGTATCCAATAAGCTTATTCAAGGAGACAAAAAAACAAAACATCTCTCTTATACATGAATCATGGACCATCATTCCTAAGTAAGGTTCTCATTGGATGATTTTTTCAATGACACTTACGTACCCACATCTATTGAGATGATGTGAACTTGTGATCATCGAACCAATTTGGGGGGAATTGTTGTCTATTTTATGACTATATTATAGATTTAATCAATACTTATATGATTGTTAATCATTGGTTCTTTCCCAATATGTTTTCTATGGATTACTCATAGTTCAAAAGATCAACCATAAATATGCCTGGATAGGGAATCTATGGAATGTATCTAAGGTTATTCCATAAAACTAACCACTTTTGGATAGATCATGAAATCTATAGATGTTCACAAAGAAAATATAGGTTTTATTCCACATGGGATAGTTCCCTAAATTTTATCTTCATCTAGGGGTGGTATTCATTTCAATTTTGGGATCGAACCTGCAAGATGGGCTCCCTACATATCCTCGTGAGAGGAATTAGTTCCCACATAGTTCTGTGTCAGTTTACTAGACATGCCACTATTTGTGGTCATGCGAAAAGAACATTTCCAGGACTATATATTCACATTGAAGGTAAAAAAGTGAACTTACATGAATATTATGGTGTTGATATTGAACATCAAGGAGGTTTCCTATGTCTCCCAAATAGTTGGGAACCAAAGTACAAATAGTTTTGGAAAACTTGGGCTTATGTATGGAAGATTCCCATTAAAGGGGTCATGATTTGGGGCTTACATCTTATGGTAAGGACCATTTTATCACAGGAAATATAATGGTTTTATATGTAAATAAGATAGAGAAGGAATTATAGTTCTCATAGTTCAACTACAGGGTGGATCTTGTAGACACCTTGATCGCCACTAATCTCTAAAACCACATGATTCATGCTCGGTGTGAGAAACATGTAGAAACCGATGATCCATAAAATCATGCACTTTACCTGCTTCACTTTTGGAAAAGGAGGATGAAAATTATGGGAGAGGTTGGGGATATTACACTTCCGTGAGGATAGGCTAGGGGTTTAACTCATATTGAGTGCCATATGAATGGTTGTTTGTGGTATACTAATGTTTACATTCATATAGTGTAGATGTTGGAATCAAAATTTAATGTTCTTTTGTAGGGATTGATACCATATAGTTAAACTTCATGTGGTAAAGATGAATTCTACCCAATTTAACGTCATGTGGAGATAATAATAAAATGATGTTTAAAGATGTAGATTTTCATACACTTGTTTTTTAATTAACAACTAATTGTAGGATAATCGATCTGGGATGTTCTGACATGCCACAAACAGGAGACTGAAGGAATATTTTATCCATGATATGTGTATTATCATATTAGTATAAATTATATGAGGCATAAAATCCATTGTGATGTTTGGAGGTAAGTGAAGATTCTACGAAGTTGAAAAATGTCATTTGTTGATAGGTTTTTTGGGAAACATATACAGATCTGTTGGGGAATTTTGTTCATAGTCAAGTAGAGGTGTCCTCAAGACACCAATACTATATTTATGATGGAATAGAAGGTTTATAAAGTTCTATAATCTCCTAGGTTGCAGTTTGTTATGAATTTAAATGATATTTCCATGCTTGTAAGGAAATAATTCAGGCTCTGATTTTCGGTGGAGTTCCTAATCAGCCTTGCATAAGAGGCTGGCGATGGGGTATTAAGAGTTTCATGAGGTGTAGGTCCACACATGGTATTTTTGGAATGGGTATTAGGGAGTAAAAAATATTCTATATAGTTTTTTTAACCTAACCCATAATGTTTTTTCTCCCACTCCACATTGTTTATCGGGGTTAGTGATTGTTGTGAAGGAACCGGTTTGGAGGGCCAAGACCAATGATCGACATAGATCCCAAGCAGGGGGTGGGGGAAAAACCATCCCAGTATAGATTGGTGGGTGAGAATTTTTTTCTCATATAGGATATTACTATATATGATCATTATACATGGTACGGCCCATGAATGGGTTGGCTGAAATGGTATATCTTCATAATCGTTTCTATGAAATTCTATCCATGTAGGAGATGCCCATTATGGATTGATCAAGAAGTGTCATCCCTGGGGAATCATTTGTTAAATAAAACATTTAATGGATGTTCAAAAAAGGGTTATTTGTGAAAAAAATCCTATAAAGGGTTTCCCACTAACTCTTTACCAAAATGTTTTATTCATAAACTGTTTCTCGCCATGGGTCATCCATGAACTGTTCACGACAATGGGTCATATGTAAACAATTTTTGTTTCATTTTGGGGTCCTAAAATGATTCATTATTATAGAAAATGACACATCTCCTACATGGAATATTTTTGTGTAGGGTTTTAAATATACAAATTTTGGGGCATAGTTTAATGATGGGCGACCTACATATGGCCCGCAGGGTCGGGTTTGCGAACTACATCAGGTGTGGAATATATTTCTCCCACTGCCACTATTTTTTTCTGCATGATTCATCGCTTTTCACCCATATTCCTACCGCGTATTCTTATCACCCATATGTTTTATTTAAAATTTATTGGATTTGACTCCATGACTTCTTTTCCAAAAACCCGCAAACAAAGTTAGTGATAGAAATCCATTGCGTGTTATCATAATGCCACATTATCCTGAAAACTACTTAGTTCATGGGGGATCTTAGATTGAGGCTTCATAAATAAAAAACTCACACCTCTAAAACGTATGTTATTTTTTTGGATTGTGTTGATGATAACACATATTCCTGTGAATTATTTATTTTGCAGGGATGGTCCTCCACTTGTGGGGTGCTTTCCAAATATTGGTTGAACGTTGTGTAGTGTGGGGGTCCGTGATGGATTTTTGATTTCGTAGTCGCCCTACCATTGATCATTTTTCTTCAAACATCTTCAGAATATAATTTATATCGTTTTTCGAGTTTGATGGAATTTATCATTATCTTGGATGATGAATTTTTAGGACCCATCAATAATATGATTGATTATCTATTCCTTAACAATAATTAAATGTTCACATTCAATGGACTGTCATAAAAAATTTCAACACATTCCTCCAATCAAAATGATCATAAAATTTCGTAATAAATATGGTGGAGGTATCATTAAAGTATATCATAAAAATATGACTCAATAAAATAATTTTTTAATATATTAAATTACACAAACAATATAATAGGAAAACATCATGGGAAAAATACCCTTTCTACATTGAAAATATATTTTTAAAATATAGAAACCACAATATTTATAAAAGAATAATTTTCATTGAAAATAACATTGTAAATTTTAAAATTAATCTTGAATATATTTAGGAGTCATGATATAATGAAATTAAGTTCATTATTTAAAAATTAAATAACATTTCACATACACATTTGAATGAAAAGTTAAAAAGTACATAATTTGAAAAAATATAGGAAAATTATATTTTAGGACATTTGTACAAATGAAATTTTTTTTAAAATGGATTAATAATACTTATTGTTCAATTTTAATTTCACTCTGGTTTTTTTTAGAGAACACTGACATGGATGAGAAATATTCTGTAGTTATGACATATAAATAAACCAACTCAAATAATGGTGACATTTTGAAATGAACCATTTCCAATTAAGTTTCAATTGGATCATAATCCACATTAAATAAAAAAACATCCAATGAATCATTAAATACCATATATTCAATGAGATTCAGTATATAACAAATGAATGTTGTAGTATATACACAACCTAATAGAAATAAGTGGAACATATGGAATATGATTAAAGAAACTAATAGTGTGTTGAGTAAACCCTTACCTTTGTAATGCCCCATCCCTAGTTACACTGAGTCTTTGCTTTATTACATAACATTGGAATGATCACAAGGGATCAAGCCCCAAATGACCTATCAATGTAGTAAACATGGAAGTACTAGAAATAAAAATACTTTTTACATTACATCATGAGATAAAAACAAAAACCACGTTTTTTCTTCTTTGAAGGCACTTATATCTCTTTTCCTATCCCTGTAGGTCTACCATAAATTACTTTTTCAAATCCTAGAAAATATAAATCATTGAAAGGGGTGAGCTCAGATGCTCAGTAAGAATAAAAATGTAGCAGAACACTCATAAATAATAGTTATCATTTAATGAAATGTATAAGACTAAAACACAATCCTTTTAAACATAAAATTCAGCATAATATCGAAAATATAAATCAAATAACTGCATTTTCTTATTCACGTGAATATTATACTATTAAAATAATCACAAGAATTATCAATATCCAATTTCATAATGATGTAATGCATAATGCTGGACATCATAACCAAATAGTGATGGCCTCAGTCCTAGACTACAAATAAGATTTTGTGAAGGCCTTGTTCAAATATAGTAGTTTGTCTCATGATACCTATCGATGCATCTAAGATCTAAAGCGAGCTCCACCCGCCACTTACTATGTCCAATGCATTCGTCATATGAAAAGGTTGAAACATAACATAAACCATCACATTAAAACAATCATAAGAAATGTTAAGACTTTAACCATAAACCATTAATGGTATAAAAATAACACATCCATAGAAAAAAATATCACAAAAACATCAAAACATTATGTATGATTTTATCATAATAAATCCACTTCAAACAATTATAAAATCTATCAAAAGATGTTGACATAGATGAAATCAAAATTGTTTTAGAGAAATATATCTTTCTAATTTTAAACAATTTAAAAGTCATGTAGTTATATAATAAAACATTTATTTTTTAAATTTTTCTGTAAGATAGTAAGGGAAGCTTCAAAGGTGTCATAATGGTGAAAAGTAGCTGCACCTTCCATATAAGATAAAAAAACATTCAGTCCTTAATTTTTTTGAAAGGTCTTAAATGACCTTGTTTGGAAAACTATGGAATGATTCCTTTATAAACATCTCATAAAAAGTCAAACTCGGTAATAAATGACATTAAACCATATTTTATGAAATATTAAAAATCATTTGAAATATATTTTTATGAAATATGGATATTGATGATAAAGATGTCCATCTAGATACTCACATATAGAAAACCTCAAATAATGAAGTGATTGTAGAATTAACCCTTAACTTATACTTTTTCTTGATTGAGAGTATGTTCACCTCCTTTATAATAGTCAAATAATTGTTATTTAATTATAATAGATTCAAATAAATAAATATGATATCATATATATTCTTCTAATATTTTAGTGTTCATTATATTTCAGTTGTATCATTGATTCAGGTGTTAACTGATTCGTTTTACTTTATAAGCATGGTTACGTAAGCCATGTTTTTTATTTATAGGACTTATTTTATTCATATCCATAATGATATTAAGTTATTAAATATTATTTTTAATCGTAAAATGAAAATTATTCATGAATGGTTATGATTGGGAATGAATTTCATTGCGTTTGTGGAGACGGTAATCCGTACGTACTCATGAGAAACAATATCATTATATTGATGGTTAAATAATATGTAATTGGATTATATATCATATATAAAGAATACTTAACATTTTATATTTATTATTTACCTCCATTACACTAATTATTATACCCATGGAAATAATAATGCGTTTGAATAACAAACTACACCATGACGTGGAGACGGTAAGTCGTACGTACAAACGTATGATGACATGCCATTCATAAGTTTGATAGAATAATAAATATGGTTGTACCATATTTATAATAACATCACAGATTGTATAAGGTACTGAGGTTTTTATTTTGGTTTGGAAACAACAAAGAAAAAGGAAGAGGAAGAATAAATGAACAATGAAATATGTGGGGAAATTATTACCCTTTCATTGGGTGTTTCCTTTTTATTTGATCAAAAAAAGTCCATTGGATGTATTTCTGATCAAAGTATGGCCTTTAGGTAAAAGGTATGGTTTTTTTGGAGGATATTTTTGCAGGGTACGGCTCATCCAAATGTCTATGGAGGTGTGATTTTGAGAGAAGGGGAAGTACCTTTCAATAAGAGAGGTGAGAGTCACTTTAGGAAAGAATGAAATATTATTTAATTATATAATAATATACTGTTTATAAGTGCTCCAAAATGATTTATATTGTGGATTTGGTGGTTATGGTTAGACAAACCCTCAACCAATTGGTTTTAGACAAGTGTAGGTCACCATATTATACTTATTTTTTTTATTTAACTTTTAGTTAAATAGTTTATCTTTTTTCACATATTGTTGTATTACTATATTATATGGATAATAATCTTATAATAAAATTCCAAGAGAACACAAACTGGTTCATTAATGATATAAATATTATTATATAAGTCCTTTGTCCGATCATTATATTTTTTGGACTATTATATCATTTAATAATAAAGTATTTGTCATAAAAACTCATTTATCTCAAATTTGAAACTATTTAAAAATTGATTTTTGAGGAAGTCATAAAATCATGATTACATAAAAAAAATTAATAAAATCAACACTAACATTTCATATTAATCTATAAAATTATTTTAATGCATCAAAAGTCACAATTTAGATTTATTTGTATATTTATAACATCAATTATTGTAACCATTCATTAAAAAATAATTACTACAACATCATTGTGTCATAAATAAAATTAATTATTTAATTTGTAAAAAATATAAATAAAATACCATTATGTTTGAAATCATTTTATTATTCTATTGAATTTATATAGTTGAATTTATCTAATGTATATCTATATATTAATAATGTTGTAGTTATGAAATTATGAATTTAACACTTTTAACTCTACTTTAAATAAAATAATAATAAATGTCCTAGTATAATCTAAGTGGAGAAAAAGGATCATATTTTATTCCTAAGGTTGATTTTTGCCGATATATACTTATCCAATATAATTATGGCATGTGCTTAGGTAATTATAATATCATTTCACCCTTAATTACCCTATTTATTTTCAACCTTGGTAAATAAATGCCAAATGTTACTATTCAGCATAAATTGTTTTCATCTTATTGAACCACATTTTACTAACTGAGGTCAACAGTGCCTCTCAAATTTTTGAAATTCAATTCACTTAAGTGGAAAAATTAATTTTTTATGAAAAAATTTAAAAGTACCTAGAAGATCGGTAAAAGATAGTAAAAAGTTTAGTAAAATTTTTTATTTCTAATATTACTATAAAACGACTCTAATTAATTACATTGAACATATCTAGTTATTATGTATCTATTTTTACCTAATACAAATTTAAATAATATATTTAATTATTTAAATAAAAATTCATTTTTAAACAATAACTCAATGTTTTTCACTATTAATCAAAAATTGAATGTTTTCTGAAAAATACTAAAAATTTACCATAAGATAATTTCAATATTACAAATTAGAAAATGATAACCAATTTAAAAAATAAAATTTATAAAATATAAAAAAGTTGTTATTACTATTCATAACATCTAGTTTGGTTGGTTGTGGTGTGTTAGAACATGATGTTATGTACAACGTAAGCTATTGTATTATTCAAATAGATGTGTACTGTGGAAATCATGGGGTGTTACATTCATCACTCATTCAAAACATTTCATCCTCGAAACTTCTAGAATACTACTGTACAAAAATATTCAGGTGGTTCTTTATCATATGTTTATCAGGATCCCATGATGTCTATTCCATCTTATAGTTTCATTATAGAACATTCACCCACTACTGGAAAACTAACCTTTACCAACGGTTTGGAACCGTTGGTATAGGCCTCCAAACCGTTGGTATAGCCTATACCAACGGTTTGGAGAACCGTAGCCAAGTAAGCCGTTGGGATAGGTCTATACCAACGGTTCTCCGAAAACCCTTGGTATAGGTAATATGAAATCTATTCCAACGGTAATGGAACCGTTGGTATATAAATTCCAAAAATAAAATCACCACTGGGATTTGATCCCAGGACCCATCGTTTATAATCGAACCACTTAAACACTAAGCTAACATCACTTTGTAAACATAATTTCATAAATATATATATGTATTATCATAATTCTTTAAAATTTTGATTTATATAATGTTCTCGGTTAGTAGATCTGGAAAAAAATTAATGATCTTATCCCAACGGTTTTGAAAACCGTTGGGAAAGGGCTATCCCAAAGGTTTTCAAAACTGTTGGGATAGGTTTGGGTGGGTTGAATGTATGTAGGCCGAAAGTTGAAATTTTCCCTCCACTTTCCCAATGGTTTTGGTGAACCGTTGGGAAAGAGGAGGGATAGAGCACCCTTTCCCAATGGTTTTGGTGAACCGTTGGGAAAGGGGACTCTTTCCCAACGGTTTTGATGAACCGTTGAGAAAGAGGAGGGAAAGAGGACCCTTTCCCAATGGTTTTGGTGAACCGTTGGGAAACGGTAGCTATACCAACGGTTTTTACAAACCGTTGGTATAGAAGTGTTGGGAAAGATCATCTTTTCAGTAGTGACCATACGATTCATCCTGTTTCTCATCACTTGTTCTATGGTATCATGAATAATGATATGCTCTTCACAATAAGATAATTCAGGTTCCAGTTCTATTTTTTCATAGGTGAGTACATGTGTTTTTCCAAGCATGTATTTTCTCAAAAATGATACGTAGAACACATCATAAACTTTGTAGAGACATGAAGTAATTTCCAAATGATAAGCTACAACTATAATTCATTCTAGAATTTAAAAATGTCGGAGGTACTTTGGAATTAAATTTCACTTCTTACCGAATCTTATAACACCCTTCCATAGAGATACCTTCAAGAAAACATGATCATGTACTTGAAATTCCAAATCATTCCTCCAGTTATCGGCATTTCACTTTTTACAACTTTGATATGCTTTAATGTGGATTTGGATAACATTCACCTTTTTAATTGTTTCCCCAACATGTTATATGCCTATGACTTTTCTTTCACCAATATCATCTCAGATAGTAGGTCTGCGACATCTCTTTCAATATATACTCTTTCTAAACTTTAAAGTTGTAAATTTTCTCTTATAGCAAATAAATGTTTTGACATGGTAAGATGATCAACAATGATCCATATTGCATCATTCCTTCTACTATTTTTTGGTAGTCCCCTTACAAAGTCCATTATAATATCCTACCATTTCAACTTGGGTATGAAACGAGGTAGAATGACTCTTATAGGATGATGTCTTCTTTCTTTCACTTGAATAATAACCAATCATCTTGACACATAATTTGATATCTCCATTTTTATATTGTCCCACAAAAAATGTTCCCTCAAATCTCTATACAACTCAGTGCTACAAGTGTGTATAGGGAAATTGAATCTATGAGAATCATCCAAAAATTCTCTTTGTATGTTAGGTATGTTAGGATCACTAATTATCTTCCCAAATTTCAAAATTGCATCTTCATATATGATGTCAATAAATATCTTTTCATTCTCATCTTTAATTTTATTTCAAAACTCATCATCATCAGTATGAGAACTTTTTATCCTTTCTATTAAAGTTTTATTGGAAATAATTTGAAATATTATTGATGTTTCAACATACATTATTATTCACATATCCATATTTACTATATACATGGACATAGGATCCCTTTCAACTCTTATCTTGTTCAAAATCTATGATTATTTCTGGTTGAAGCATATACTGCCTTATTTTCCTTCCCCGAGTGGGATTGTATTGTGAAATCATCATAATTGAGTAGTTCAAACCATTGTCTTTTCCTCATGTTGATTATTTTTGAGAGAAAATGTACATCAAACTCTTATGATCGGTATATATCTCAAATTTTCACCATAGAGATAGTGTCTCTGTATTTTTGGAGAAAATATTACAACTGCTAACTCAAGATCATGAGTGGGATAGTTGTGCTCAATAATTTTTAGCTGTCATGATGCGAAGGCAATAACTATATCATTTGGCATAAGAACACAACCATGTTCTTTCATTGAAGTATCATTATAAATAACAAACCCATCATTCTCTGATGGTAGATTAAATATAGGAGAAATGACTAGTAATTTATTTAGTTCTTTAAAAAATTCTTCACAATCTTTGGTCTAAACAAATTAAAACCCTTTTCACGTGTGCTTGGATAATGGATTATCCCATCGGGAAAACTCATGGAAGAAGCGCATATAGTAACCTTCTAAAAGAATAAAACTGTGTACCTCAGTTATAATTTTCAGTGCTAGACATTCATGGATTTCCTTGGCCTTTGAAGGATCAACACTAATTCCATCCTTAAAGATAATATTTATAAGAAAAGAAATCACTTGATGCCATAATTAACACTTGCTATACTTCCCATATAATTTATTTCTTATGGGGGTTTTCAAAACAATGTGCATGTGATTTTAATGGTCTTCGTATCATTTTTAGTAATCCATGATATCATCATTAAATACCACTAAAAATACCTCAAGATATTCCATGAAAAATCAATTCATTAGATCCATGAAAACAGAGGGTCCATTAGTCAGTATAGAAGGAATTAATGAAAATTAATAATGCCCGTACCTGGTTTGAAATTCTATTTTCGGAATGACTTCTTTCTTCACACACAACTAATGATATCCAGATTGAAGGTCAATCTTTGAAAAATATAGAGCTCTATGAAGTTGGTCGAATAAAACATCAATGCGTTGTAGGGCATAATTGTTCTTTATTGATATAACATTGATATCTCGGTAGTCAACACACAACCTCATAGATCCATCATTTTTTTTAACCAAAAGAATAATGGATCCCCATGGAGAAACAATTGGGCAAATAAATCCTTTATTACTCAATTCCACCAGTTGTTTCTTTAGTTCCACTAATTCCTCAGTGGCCATTTTGTAAGGGGTCTTTTATAAAAGCCATGAACCAAGAATTAAATCATTGGAAAACTCAATTTCTCATTCTAGATAATGTAGTGGTAAATCCTCTGGAAACACATCAACATATTATTCCACAATCATTAAATACTCTATTTGAACATTCCTTTCCTCCCCCAGAGTTATTTCACTCTCTTCCTCCCCAATAATTGAATTTTCTAGAGCTACTAGGGGTCGATCTAGATTAGAATCAAGTGGCGATGTTTCTACTCTAAAGGTCACATGCTCTTTATCATCGTAGAAAATTGTAACCTCCTTTTTCTTATGGTTAATTTTTCTCATCATGGTCTGAAAGCCAACATGTACTGAGGATTATATCAAATTCAATCATGTGTTTGATGATGAGATAATAGATAAAAATATTTATATGCTCGAATGGGAACGGGTTCAAAAAAATTTGTTGTAATGATAATTCCCATAGGGGTTTTGACTGTCAACTCCCTTTTTAAATCAAATTGGAAATATCTAATTTTATCACCCAACTGGGAAGATATGAAACAATGTGATGATTCAGAATCAAATATAACATTGGTTGTACTTGAGGAAACCATTCAATTACCATCCACCATGTCTTTCAGAGCATCAAACGTATCAGTAGTGATCACATAATCTTAGCCTTTCTGCCTTGGCCTTTTATGAGGAAATTTTCCTTTAGGCATTGGAAATTCATTTTCATAATTCCCCATTTCTCAACCATTGAAATAATTCCCCTTGATAGACTCTTTATCTTTCTTACCACCACGAGCATAGTGGACATTTTCACCAAACTTGTAATAGACTCCCATTACCTTCAAGAAAGTACCAAAGTGTTTCTTCCCAAATTTAATATAGGATGGATATTCATATTTTCCCTTTATGCCTTTATTTACATTTCCATAGTGTTTAGTGTAGGACCCCGAGACACCCTGCGAGGGGATGGGTGAATCAGGGTGTCAACATTTTCTTCTTAAAGTTGTGGATCTTGTTCCCACGTTGGTAGGAGCTACTTGAATCTGTATGATGGATATGATCCGCAATGAAACGTTCACATTTAGAGAGTTGACACATCAATCTTTACATGGTTCACCACTTAGGGCTACGTCCATGGAGCATACGCCGAGAGGTTTTCAATTGTATCTAAATCCACTATGCTTCACTAGCTGTAGATTACAAAGGTTCGGGTACAGTCACTCTGTCGTAGGCTCACTGCCTTTACAATGGTTTAGGAAAAGCTCACTGCTTCTCTCGGGTCACTCCCATTGACTCTCCCTGGCTCACTGCCGTTGGGGAAGTCTCACTCAGTTTATAGACGTGAAGGTCACTTCAATAGATTTGCAGTGATTTCTTTACCTCTGCTCAGCACGAGACTCTTCTTACATCGATGTCCGAAATAGATGCACTAGGACGCACAGAACCACTGAACCAGATAACCAGAACGTGTAGACAAACCTTACTGACAATTGCATGCAACACCAACCCTTTGCGTGCAAAACCTTCCTATTGCGCGCAAAATTTACTTTTCGCACGAAAAACTATTTCGCGCCAAAATCCCCTTTTTGTGCAACTCTGAATATTTCTCTCAAGCCCCTTTACGCTATCCTTTTTCGCACATCAGACCTCGGATCTTCTCTAAGTCTTCCACACACTTGAATGAAGGGGGTCACCTCATATTTATAGGTGACAGAGACCCCCGTGCGCAAAATCCCCATCGGTGCAGAAAACCTCTCATCTGGAACGCAATATTTCGCACAGGTATGGTTTTCTACGCACCTCTCCAGATATTTCGCGCAACCCATGCCTTTGCCATTTTTCGACGGTGTGATTCCGAAACACTATTTGCGAAAAAAACATCATTCCACTATTTCACGCACCACACTATTTTTAGCACCCAGCTGAAGTATTTCGTGCACATCCATTATTTTCTGCATAGCCCATGCCATTGCCATTTTTCATCAATCTGATTTCGAAACACTATTTGTGCGAAAAACCTTGATCCCCTATTTCGCGCATATCGCTATTTTCTACGCCCAACTTAAGTATTTCGCGCAAGCCTCTTATATTTTTCCCACCACTTACTTTTTGTGCAAACCTCCTTTTTCAGACAATCCATGTCTTCATTTTCCAATTTTGAGGCCCAAAAAATTGGCAAACACTGGAAATAGCACCACCTTCAATACTGTTGTCTGCTTGAACTGTATGATTGCATTGCTGGCACTCATTCAAAACTTCCACTGAGGATTGATAACAAACACAAACCAAACTCCAATTCCTGCATAGAACAGCCATGGTTCCAATATTCAGAAGATATATTCTTTTCTTGGTTTGATTTAATGTCATTTGACATTGAGAATTCCTTTTCCGTCTTGATAGCACATGAGACAATATCTTCGTATGATAAGATGGATTGTGAGACTACTCCTCGAACGGTAAATGGTTTTAAACCTTCAATGAATAAATGATTAATTCTCATTGGGTTACATATATAATCAATTTCATGACTTTCTAGCCTTGTAATGTTATCCTCATTCATTACGACATTCTCATCCTCCTTTTGACTTAGACTCAGAAATTGTCTTTCCATATCTGCTTGATTGTCATGAGAAATGTATTTTTGTAATAATATCTCTTTAAACACCCTCCATTCCATATTTTAAGTTCTTCATCCTCTTTTTCGTTTTCAATTAAATGCCACCATTGATCTGCATCTCCCGTGTGGCGATAAACTGCCATGAAAACTTTTTCCCTTTCGCTACTCTCCAAATCATGAAATATTTTTTATAAATAACATATCCATAGCACAGCTGAAAATGGAATCGTAAAAAAATTGAATGTTGAGGGTTATTTTTTTATGAAGTGGTCTTACATTGATCCTCCACACTGTGGATCATGTTTCTCCATACGTGTAGGGTAATTATTCATAACCTGTGTGGGTTGTCCTAGTATGGTGATAAGCTGATCAGACTCAGTTGCATCACCAACTCCACTATAATTTTCTTGAGTTGATGGAAAAACCCTACATGGATTCCATGAATTTATACAGTTTCCATTCCTTTCACTAGGATTCATTTCTAAATAATGGAATATAAGAGACTATATTATGAATCACAATACATAATTCCAAACATCTAATACACTAAACATAAATTGTACATTTTATAGATATAATCCATAATCATAAAAATGTTTTCATTGAGGGAGTATATTCTCATAAATCCTTCATAATTTTTTGTAAAGAAAATGTGAATTACCCTAATCATGTCCCCCGAGAGTGTCATAACCAAGAGTGCAGCATGGCCCATTGTCATGTAGTAGGATACCCCGAGTCAAGACCAAAACTCCTTGTCAGAGTTTTCAATCCTAGGTACATCTGTGTTAGAGTCGCCTCTACCTTCTCATATGCATACATGGATGTATTTCGTGGAAAACTCACAAAATATCTTGATTTACAAATTATTAGGAAGTTAATATATATTAATCCTCAATGCATATCGAAGGGTAATGTTTTCTAATCAGATTTTTTCTATTTCTACCTTCCATGGTTTGTACTAAAATTCTATGATACCAACTGTAATGCCCTGAACCCAGAAGCACAGAGCCGGTGAACTATTACATTACACTGGCATGATCACAAGTGATGTTGTCCTGAAAGACTGATCAGTTTAGTATCCTTGGAAGTACTAGATATAACCATAAGGTTTACATTTCATCATTAGATAAAATCCACAACAACATTTTGTTCCCATTAAATACACTTATATCCCATAGCTGATCCCTGCATGTTAACCATAAAATACTACTTCACGTATTTCGAAACATAAAACATAGAAATGGGTGAGCTCAGCTGCACAGTAATGATATCAATATAGTAAAAACCTTCATAAATAAATATAATCATTTAAGGAAATTTATAAGGAAAAAACATAAGAATTTTAAACCTAAACATTATCATAATATTGTAAATATTAATCAAATAAATCCATTTAATTATTCACATGGATATTCTACTATTATAATAATCACATTCAATATCAATAGTCAATTTCACAATGATGGACTGCATAATGTCGGATATCATATCCACATAGTCAAGGCCTCGTGGAAATACTATAATTAAGATTCTGTCAAGGCCTTGTGCCAATAATGTTGTTTTTGTTATGATAACTACTGATCATTTGGGGAGTTATAGCGAGCTCCACCCATTATTTACTATGTTTAATAAATTCCTCATATGAAAAGGTTGAAACATAACATAAACATTCTTATTAAAAATAACAAATGATGTGTTAATACATTAACCATAAACCATGAATGATATAAAAATAACTCATTCACATTAAAACATATCAAAAAACCTTCAATATAATATGGAATATTGTATCATAATATATCAACAGAAAACAAGTGTAAAATCCCTCAAAATATGTTGACATTAATGTAATCAAAAATGTTTGAGAGAAATATCTCTTTCAATTTTGAAATAATTTAAAATTAATGTAATTATAATTGGAAACATTTATTTTAAAAATATTCTTATATACTTGTACGAGATGCTTTAAAGGTGTTATAACACCAAAAAATAGTCTCTCCTGACATATAAGTTATGAAAACATTCTTTCATTAATATAATTTCGAAAAGGTCGTAATGTACATTTTTTAGCAAATTATTGATAAATTACTTTATAAAAATATCCTAAACAGTATAAAAAATGGTATAAATGACCTCAACCCATAGTCTAAGAAATAGTAAATGTTTCCTGAAATACAATTTTAAGATACATGGATGTGAATGATTAAGAGGTCCCAGAATATATTTATGTATAAACAAAATCGGAGAATGAAGATATTGTAGAATTAACCATTACCTTGCAATTTTCCATGAACAATGCTATTTAAACCTCTTTTATAATAGTTAAATAATTATTTTAAAATTATACACTATCTAAATACCTAAATATTATATCATATATGAACTTCTTAATATTTCATTGGTAATAATATTTCAGTAGTATTATTGTTTCACGTGTTAACTGATTCGTTTTCCTTTATATAATTGGTTACGTAAGAAAATTTTTTTTTGGATTGGATGTATCTTATTTATATCCAAAAGGTATTATGTTATTAAAAATTATTTTTAATCATAATATTAAAATTCTTCTTGAATGGTTATGATGGATAATTAATTTCATCGTGTTCGTGGAAACGGTAATCTGTACGTACGCAAGAGAGAAAATATCATTATATTGATGGTGAAATATTACGTAATTGGATGGTATATAATATATATAGAATCATTAAATGTTATTTTAATTATTTAAATTAGTTAACCTCATTTTTATACCCATCTAAATAATTAAGTGTTTGAATAATAAACAACAACACCACGAGGAGACGGTAAGTCGTACGTATGCACGTAAAGTGACTTGTCATTCATAGGAGGGATATAATAATTAATATGATTGTAACATAATTATAATAACATCAGTGTTTGTATAAATTATTTGTGTTGTTATTTTGGTATGTAAATAACAATGAAAGATTAATTGGAAAAAGAAAATAACTTTGAATGAGGTGGTGAAATCATTAACTTTTCTTAAGGTGTTTCCTATTGATTTGTCAAAAGGGCACCTTAGGTTGGATTTTTGATCAATTTAAGTACTCTAGGTTGAAGTCAGTGTATTTTATATAATATTTGGGCAGGATTTGGTGGAGCGACATGGCTATGGTGGTGTGATTTTGAGAGAAGGGTAAGTACCTTTAAATAAGAGTGCTGAGAGTCACTTTTGGAAAAGAATGAAATGTTATTTTATTATACTATAATATTCGATTTATAATGGCTCCAAAATGATTTATTTCAAGGATAAGGTGGGGATGTGTCAACAACCTCCCAACCAACAGATTTTATACTGGTTTAGATCACCATATTAACATTATCTTTTAGATTTAACTCTTAGTTAAATAGTTTTCCTTTTATCAGGTATTATTGTATTATTATATTATATATTTAATAATCATACTATAAAATTTCAATAGAACCCCCAGTGGTTATTTTATTATATATCTATTATTATATATGTAATTTGGACGAACCCTATATTTTTATGACTATTATATCATATAATAATATTGTATATTTTAAAAAAATAATTTATGTAAATTTTGACACTATTTAGTAATTAATTTTTCTGAAAGTCATAAAAACATGAATACTTAAAAAATAATTCATTGAATCAACCATAAAATGTCATATTAATCTATAAAATTAATGGAATGCATAAAAACCCTCAATTTACATTTATTTGGATAATTATAACATCAATTATTTTAACATTTAATTAAAAATGTTATTAATGCATCATCATTATGTCATAAATAAATTTATTCAATTAATGTATACAAATTATAAATAAAATAACATTATGTAGGAAATTTTCTTATATTTCTAATGAATATTTATTGTCAAATTTATCCTATGTACATACATTTATTAATACATTGTTAATTATGAAAATTTGAATTTAACACTTTTAGCTCTTCTTTAAATAAAATAATAATTAATGTCCTCATCCAATCCATGTGGACCAAAAGGATAATATTGTATTATTAATGTTGATTTTGGACAAAAATAACTTATAAAATAGAATTAAGACATGTTTTAGGATAATTATAATAACAATTTTAAATTTAATTACCCTATTTATTTTAAACTATGGTAAATAAAATTCAAAAGATACTATTTTCCAAAAATTATTTTCATCTTATTGAACCATATTTTACGTATTGATATCAACCGTGTCTCTCGGATTTTTTAAATTAAATTCACAAAAGTGGTGAAATTACATTTTTTTATATATTTGAAAATCCACCAAGAATGTGGGTAAAAGTCGGTAAAAAGTTCAATAAAATTTTATATATCTAACATTATTTTAAAACAACATTAATGAATTACATTTAATATATATAGGTATTATGTATCCTTTTTTATAGAAAATAAATTTAAATAAATTTAATATTTATTGAAATTGAAATTATATTTTAAACAATAACACCGTGTTTTTTACTATTCATCAAAAAATTGAATGTTTTCAGAAAAATAACAAAAATTCAACCCAATCTAATTTTGATATTCTGAATTAAAAAATGAAGTCCATTTTAAAAAATAAAATTTCTAATATTTCAGAAATTGGGTATTACTATTCATAACTGATAGTTTGGTTGGTCGTGTTTTGTTGGAACTCGATGTTGCGTACAATGAAAGCTACTGTTTTATTTAAAGAGAAGCTTACTATTCAATCTTGGGGTGTTACAAAATAATTATTTCAGGAAATAAATATTTCATTACATGTATGTTCTAATTTAGTAATTTCCTTCCTTGTACATTGATTATGGTCACATAATCTCCATGATTTTAATAATAATATAAATATCATATAAATTGATTATATATTAATTTATTATAATCCTTAAAATTTATAGATAGAAAATTAATTGCACCATTCTTGGAGATGTAAGGTCTTGTATACGCATGAATGTTATTTTACCATTTCAATGGATTGAATACAATAAGTCTAGGTAATATTTGAATATTTAAGAATTATTTTCTATTATAATTTTATATAATATATTGACTAAATATATCCTTTTTAATTTCCAAGTAATATTGCAATGAAAAATGATTCACATTTCTTTAAGGAGGTGGTAGCACACAGGAATACATGAACATCATTATAGATTCCCAATAGATTTAAAGGCATGAAGATAAATATTATATTATAATTATATAGGTATAATTAGTTTTAATATTTTATTATATACACATTTAATTTAATATTTTTTACCATCCATTCCAAGAGGTGATGCAAAATGAATTGTGCTCCCATGTGGAGACTATATGTTTTAGATATACATGAGTGGTATTATCGCATTTAATATAATGGAAAGGAGATGGAATATGTTCTCCCAATTAGATAATACATTATATATATTTAGGATGCTATATTTGATATTATAGGATTGAAAAAATAATAATAACTTGATGAAGAAATAACTTTTGATGAATCCATAAAGATGACAACCTCTCCCTCGTTGAACTCCTTCAGATATCTCATTATGGGACCTATAGTTGCTATTCTTTAATGTTCATAACCATAAGGACATGGATAGGTTGGTTTACTAGAGTAATTGGAATTTTTTTAAATATATCTATCCAATTTAAATAAATAAGTGATATAATTAATATATATTTATAATTTTTGATAGGTAAACCTTTCCAATTTCAAAAAAATTACAATATAATAATATTATTATATTGAAAAATGATTCCAAATGGTCCTGAATTAAAATAATAACTATATAGGGTTTATATAATATCATTCAGTAAAATTTAGAGAACAAATTATATCATTTTAGTTTACATATGTTTTACTAAACCACATGTAATATATTTTTGACCTTCGGCTATGGTAGAAACTATTTTAATCAGAATGTGTTAATAATGTTACAATATATGAAATATTGACACATAAATGGAGAATGTGATATTTTTATAACCAAATTAAATTCAAAAATTTGGAGATAATATTTTTTTGAATTTTATATAATTTTTAAAGTATTATTTTAAGAAATTATTATTAATCACAATTTTCACACAAATTATTTAAATTGAAATTAAATATTTTAAGACAAAGGGATAAATCGAATATAAGGATTTATCACATGACTAATATTTCGTACAAGTCTTTAAAATTATTGGGAGACATTAAAACCATCAAATTATTCAACATTTAATAATTTTTATATATTTTATTTTATATTTACAATAAGTAAATAATTACGGGTTCAGTGCAGTGTATGAATTTAGGGTAATTATTTCATGAGTTTTTTTTTAAAAAAATACTTTGATGAAGATATATCATTTATCATTAGAAATATTATTTATAACAAAATATACCATTTGTTTATAACAATGTTTAAAATATTTTATATATTAATAATAAGAGTGACATTTTTTAAATTTCATTATATAAAATAATATAATGGTCATAATCAAAGTGAAATGAAAAAAAGGGAATATACCCAAATCATGGATGTGTATTGAATAAATGGATACGTTAATCATAATTTAAATATTTTTTACGGTAATTTTATTGTCCTCATAATATTATTTTTATTGATAATTACATAATTGACCCTTTACCATCAAAAAACATACTATGGTCACTATTCATGTGGACAAAATATAAAAAGGGTATATTTAAAATGTTGGATCCCATAAAAAATATGGAATATATTATTTAATATTATATTTAAATATGTTATAAAATTTTATTTAAAATTAAAACACAAAATTAGACAAAATTAGTTTTTTAGAAAAATTCCTTTTTAATATAATTTTTTATATCAAATATACTTATGAAATTGATTACAATGAATCTAGTTATATTATTATAAAATTAATTTAAATATTTTTTAATTTGAAAACATTTTAATATAAAATGTATCTTCTTGGTTTTTTTAAACACAAATACTGTTTAAAATCCATATTTTTCACTAGTCTCTAGAAAATGAATCTTTTCAAAAAAAATCATAAAATTTCACCAATTTTTTTTATTATATTAGTTTTTTTTTAATTAATAAAAGAAAATTTATATATTTTTAATTGATTTTTTATTATAATTTATAAAAAATTAATAACCATTTATGTAGAAATTCATTTTTTAAGCATTAAATAACTTCAGTGAAAACTGAGTATATATTTCATAAGAATTAATCAATGATTTTTTATTGACTATACCCTATATATATATATATTATTATTTCAATAATAGTATTTATACTCATCATTTAAATAATTAGTTTATAATGGTCATATTTAAATAATTTTATTTTGGCATTTGTTTCAGCTAAGAATTGTGTATTGTCTTGGGTACAAAAAAGTGTTCTTTTTAAATTTTAATGTGTTACCTTCTCCCCTCCATCAGTAAATTTATTACTCACAATTAAATCATGTTATCAGAAATGATTTTTTTGAAATTTTAAAATTAATTTTCCAATAACCGACATCATAAAAATGGTTAACAAACTTCCACTGTGAAAAGTGGGAAATGTAAATAAGAATGTCTGCAGAAATCTAGGTATACAAATCAGAGAACAATTGTGGGAAATCAAAATATGGACATGTAAGATAAAACTAATAGCCAATGATTAATTTAGAGTGGTAGATAATATATTCATGAAAAATTTATGCATCACACAACAATAAATTAGTGATGAATTAAAAGACCATCAATTTCTTCATTTGAAACTTGAATGAGTAATATTTTTATTTCATGGTCCTATACCAAAAGCTGATTGATTATTTTACTATTTATATAATTCACTAATAAAAATAATATAAAGTATTTATTTTTATATCATAATCACAATCTCATCATTTATTTGTTATTAAATGTTTTTCATCGTCATCATTAATGACATAATATAGTTATTCAATATGAGTTTTTCCTGAAGCAATTTATAATGAATATTATGTTCAATAAGTAGTTCATTAAGAATAAAAATATTAATAAATCCATAATCTTTTGAATATTATTACTAAAACAATGAAAAATTATTTATAATCAAATAATAATATCCAAATTTAATATGAATCCATTCCAAAATTAGAAGAACTTAAGAAACCTCCATAATATTACTGACCATATTCATAACTTAAAAACTTTGATTAGTCATTTATTCAGAGAAAACAAAAATTATTTTATAATTTCACATTCCAAACAAATTAATACATTGATCTCATAAAATAACAAATCAATAACCATTAATTTTTTCCATATTACATATATCCCATATAACACCAATCACCTATCTATCAAAGAATTTTCATTATCTTTACTATTTATATCGTACTCTTTAGCTTTCTCATGAAATATTATATTGCCATTCATCCTAAAAACTCTTCAATGTCTAACCTTAATTATACTTCAACACAAGGATGTGTCTCCCAAAATGTCATAAATCTGATAAAAACCCAAACATCTAATAATATTTTATCCAATAATATGATTCCCAAAATGAAATTATTTATATATATAATAGATTTTTCATGTAAAAACTATCATACTAATAAATACATCATGTAGGCCTATGGTAGGATACATTCTCTTTTCTCCCATTGGATGTTTGTTCAAGCCCCACAACCTTACCAGATGTGATGAGTTTTCACCCAGCATGTGAGTTTTCATTTTTTTGTAAATAAAATATTAACAAGAATATGATTAATATGCTAAAAAATAACATTATTCATAAAATAATTTTATTAACCACCAATGTTTTCTATAAGATAGTTTCGAAAATGTACTAAATATTTTATCCCAATAATCTATAAATAAATCCACCTAAAAAGCATATTTACCTTATTGTATATCAATAATGTTAAAGTTAATTTTATAAAATATAAATTAATTATTCCAAAAATTATTTTATCAGTAAAACATGTACTAATAAAAAGGGATATATTTTCATAAATGGATCAAAATATATATTTAATCATATAACAGTACCATCACATAAAACATAAAGAGGGCTGTATATTCCTATAAAATTATGAAGATCCTATACGTTATCATCCCAATTAATTTTTTTTTATCCTAATACATAGAAATCGTTATCATTCTCTCAATCGAATTTTTTCCCAAAAATAATTGTCACTAAATATATTTTCTAGGATATTATTGCTATTCAACATAAGTTTTAAAACACCTAATTGTAAAATACTGTGGATCCATCCTTAGATATATCAATATTCATTTAACAAGAATACCAATGATAAAATTAATTATACAACACAAACACATTAATCCTTTTACATGAAACAATTTTATAGTACAAAACATTATTTTGACTAGTGATTAATCCATTGTTAATGGAATCGGATCAATTAATTTATATGTTCCCCACATATAAGTTATTGAATTAAATTGAAATTTCTTACCCTATGCCATTATTTAAACTTAGAAAACTACATTCCTTCCATCTGATATATTCTTTTTGGTTCTTCTACCAACACTCATGGTAAATAGGAAATCAGTCATTCTTAACACCATAGTATGTTCCTCTTAATCATCCATTAAAGTCAATATTTCACTTACTAGATATGTTGGAAGTATCACCACGTTTTACACTTTTAATAATATATTTTGATATATTATTTCTCATGAAAACAACATCATTATCTCAAGTTAACATAGATGTTGGTTTCACATAATCATTGCATTGTCCGTCACATTCAGCATTGGAATGATTACTTCATGTTCTAACGATTGTATAAAACAGAAAATCATGGTTTGAGAAATAATAATCCTAATGGGAATCCTTATAATCTATTCCCCACTAATTTAATGATGTTTTACTATACTACGAATTATACTCATATTTATTCATAGGGTTCTGTTCCCTAATCCACATTTTCCTAAATTATCTTATTAATTTTTCAACTAAACATCCTATGATACAAATTGCAAAGACCCCAACACTAGAAAACAAGATTTAGTGGTTACCTTATTACATTCATTTTAAATACAAGAAATATCATCCAAATATAAAGAATTTTTTAGAATTCATGGTCAACTAGATACATATATAAACAGAACATTACATTTGAAAACATACTATAGAATGTAAAATATTTTATGAGGACACCATTTTTCCAACATCTATTATCATGAATATTATACATTGTTAAAAAATTGAATAATTGAGAGATGATTCAAGGGATAGTTTGAAGGACAGGTTCTCAGTAAGAATATTTATACAGTAGAAGTGAAATAAATAACTAATATTATTTAAAGAATAAATCATGATCATATAATTCCATAAAAATAGTCACATGATATATAAAATTATCTATGGATATTATATGTGATATAATATTCTCATGGACATCAATATAATTATGGAATCCAAAATTTGATACAACTAAAAATTTTATCAAGGCCTCGACCAAGAGAACTAAAAATACAATCACGTCTTTTTCCAATGACATATAAAAAATGTGTAAGGCCACACCTAAAACCAATCTAGATTAGCTAATGAAAACCAAAAACTCATTGGGGGACTATATTGGTACCAAAAAAAAACATAATAATTCAAATTCATTTCTCATTTGTATAAATTATAAAATTGAATCTAAATTCTTAAACAACCAATAACTTTCAATATTGGAAGAACTATCATATAGATTGTTATTAATTTACTCCTACAAAAATGATAATAAACCATCCTAAAAAATAATGTGGATGGTGTAATTAGATTATTTAATAAAAATATTACTTTAAAAGTATATTTATATTGATGAAAATACATGAAATGTTTTATATAAAATTATCCTAAGGAAAATACACTTTTTCATTAAAAATCAATTTATAAAATCATAAAAAAGAAAACCTAACAAATAAATGATATTTTATATAACAATAATTGTAAACATGTAAATTATTAATAATGTAATTTATGATTCATGCCTATGGGATATTAAATTCATTAAATATATGCTAAAAACATTCTCTTCACACTTTTGTAGAAAGAGTCAAAATCCATCATCTAGAAAATTAGATAATAGTGTAATTTAATATATTATAAAAATTATAAATTTAATAAAATATAATTTTAATATATATATATATATATATATATTAGTAACATATTTTTTTGAATAAAATTATAAAACTTGTACTTGGAAGAAAAATATTCTTCTTATTAGAATTGGAGATAAACGGTCCTAGATAATAATGATATTTTGAAATAAACCCAACCACTTGGGATTCATTTGAATCATAATAACTATGAAAAATATAAAAGTAATAGGTACATTAAAAAAACATGAAGATAAATAAATAATTTATATAAAATGTCAAATGTGTAGTGTATACAAAATATAATGTAAATAAGTGGTGGATATAGAATATATCTCATGAGAGTAAAAGAGAAATGTGGAAATCAATTCCAAATTTCCACCATATTTACTAGGTGATTGACCCTCATATATAATAAATTTATATTTATTTTACATATTTCATATATCCATAACATATATTACATAATTATGTTCATTTATCACCTTTTTGTTTAATAATTATTTCCTAAAATTACATTTTTGGGTAATAACTAATTCAATTTTCATGAATGTTTTTATTTGGTAGATTGATCTGTTTTAGT
Organism: Viscum album; assembly: GCA_963277665.1. Classification (NCBI taxonomy): domain Eukaryota; kingdom Viridiplantae; phylum Streptophyta; class Magnoliopsida; order Santalales; family Viscaceae; genus Viscum; species Viscum album. The sequence goes on from OY728140.1 coordinate 181,490,963, forward strand.
TTGGTTATAGTTCCATAATATCTAGGAATATATTAATTATATAAACATAATATATATAATCATTTAATTTGAATTTTTATTAATCCTTAAAATTTATCAATATAAAATGAATTACACTATTAATGGAGATGGTAGGATGTACGTATGCAGGAATGATATTTTCACTTTTCAATGGAAGGAGAGAAATACTGGTAAATATTATTTTACATTTCCTTAAATATTGTTATATCATATATATATAAATATAATATATTCAGTTAATATATATTTATAACCATCCATTTATAATATAAATTTACAATGAACCACATCAATTTGTTGATGTGGTAGACTACACATATGAAAAAGAAATATTATCATTTCCCAATAGATTGGAAGGTAATATTTTAGATATTTTGTTATCAATAAATAGGAATAATTGCTTAATAATTATCACATATACTCATTATTTTATTATTTATAACCACCCTATTAATGCGTTGAGAAAAAATTAATTACCCTACTACGTGGAGATAGTAAGTCCATCGAACAAACGAGAGTTGTTGTCCCTTTTTCTAGGATAAAAAAGTGATAGACAATGGTTGTACCATAAAAATAATTATATATCAATATATTTATGATAATGTATAATTATTTCGTGATATATTAATGATATTACATGTTCTTTAAATATTTTACATTATTTAAATCACATATTTTTTACTGAAAATTGAAAATTTTACAGTCATTTTTATTGTTCTGATCATAAACACACATGGAGAGCATTACTCTAATCCATTAAATTATGATTTAGTTCAATATTTTTATTGTATAATTAGAAATAATTAACAAAATAAGTTGATAATTCTTTTTTGGGTGTTCCTTCTTCAAAATCCAACAAATCAATCAACGTAAGATTTTTCCAATTTAGATTTTTTTATGGCAATAAGGACAACACATGAAAACATAATGAATCTTTAGATGAAATAAAATATAATATGCTGTAATAATTATGGAAGAAATATATAAGTCCAAAGTTTGTGATATTCAGTCATAACTCATGAATATTCAATTATATGATAGATTAAACATCTGATTCCCATCTTAACAAATATGTGTCCAAATAGATATATGAAAGTACAACACAGAATTATATCTTGATAATGATTTCATCCTATGATTCTTTAAATTTATCCCAATACACTTAGAAGAGTGAGGTAAAAAATTTTAGAGATAAATTAATGATATAAGAGACAAATTATTTTAAGGATATGTTTTGGATTTGAGTTCATCTTCCCAATATAAAACCCATTCACATTATTGCCTTTTAATTTTTTGGATAAAATGGAAAACCATGAATTGTTTTCAAAAATATCCATATCATTGGATTAAAATCCATATTGCCTTCAGATTTTTAGGGTGTAATCTAAACATCAACATATACTACATTTAATAAGATGAGTATTATATATTTCGATGTATTTATGGAAAGTTTTCTATAAATTTGAAGGGATGTTTTTGTGAGTAACAAATATACCACATTGGGATATACATAAATCCTCGTCCTCTAGATTCAATGTGTTGGTATTTCAGAACTAATGGAGGATAATTGGAATGAACATATCCTTGGAAAATTCCTAGGAGTAATTTACATACCCTTGTTTCAACAAGGGAAACGCATCCACCATTTTTCGTTTCATGTTAGTTTTTATTCATTTTCAATTGTAATTATGTGTGGTTGATTGAAATTTCATTTATGTTTTTATTTAAGAATCCTCATATTATATTTTTATTAACATAAAAAATATATATTTAAAATAATATGGATTTAAATAGTTCAATTCAATTTTAAAATCCTTCCACCATTCACATTCTTTTTCAATCCAATGTGTATGTTTTCCTCCCATCATATGGGAATGTTCATTGCATAATTATTTTTCTCAACTCACTAATTTTTTAATTTAGAAAATCATCATTATTTTCCAAACTAGATTATTAACAATTTAAATTAATAATTAAATCATATATTTGTGTGATTCATAATTTTTGGGATGTAATGTGATTGAGGGATTTCTCTAGATTTTTATTTTTTATATTTACATATTGTATGTAAAACGATATGTTTAATATATTATTGCAACATATTTTTTAATATATTGATTAAATCAATTATTGGAACCAAAAATACACATTTCGTTATTTAATATTTAAAATTTTATAAAATATAACTAAAAAAATATTAGAACCCTCATTAAGGCTTTGATTAAATCATAACTGGGAATTATTATCGAAATTGACTAGTGAAGTATAATTTTAATTAATTAAATGTGTTTAAAATTACAATTATTTTATAATAACACATTACTAATAATTAACACACTCAAATATTTATCGAAATAATAAATTAAACTATATCCATAAATTAATAAAACTAATATTCGAAAAAAGCCCCATTAAAATTAAAAAAATAAAAAATATCAATTAAAAAAATAGTACCATCGCAATAGGACATGAACTGAGTGCCACTTTACAAATTATCACAAAGAACTACACCATTGTATGATAAATATTCCACTCCCATCCCCACTTAATATTTCAAAATTTAAAGGGACAGTGTGATTTGTAGTCAGTGATTTTTCATTTATGTAAAATAACAATAACAAATAAAACAAATATATAGAGACACCATGGAAAATTATACCTTTTCATTATTTTAGATTTTTTTCAAAATTCCCCATACCCCTCATGTAATATCTAAAAAATAAACTAAACATAAAATAGAGTGAACAATTTTCCAATTTAGGAATGAAATTAGGTATAATGAAAACATAGCCCATCCAATTGATATATATATAGAAAATCCTCGGAAATAAAAACATAAACAACTCATAGCCACTGATATGAATTATGAACCCCTAGGAATTATATATACAAACTTCTAGGCTACTTTTGAACTGAAATGAGGTTTGACTCATCTTTGATCTCATTTCCATGGGTTATCTAGTGAGTATCCTTATATTCATCTCAATGATATCGATGCGGTTATCTCAACTATGATCCAATAATTTATTTCTAAATAATAAACCATCATTTGAGCATTAAAATTATCCCAAGAAAACTATTATAATTCTTGGATCAGTTATCTCTTTCCTAGTTCAATAAAAAATAGAACAAAATCAAGACAGTTTTCATATAAAAAGTGTTACCTAATTCTCAAACCAAAATTATCTAAAATAAAAATCATTGTATTTGTAATTTCATAAATTACACTATAACACCCAATGAATTTTTTACTCTTTCTTTCTCTTAATGAAATTTAATATCATAGAAATATTACTTTACATAAAACATTGAGCTCAAAAAAACTACAAAATATTATTATTTTAACACACTCAATATCACAAAGTAATTAGAATATCATGAATGAATGAGATTAACTACATTATGATAATATTGTTTATATATGTATATAAAATTAATTAATTTGTTAAAATTTATTTATAAAGGAAAATAATATCCAAATTAACTTAAAGGGTGAGTTTTTATAACGAAAACTATTATTATGAATATAATTGTATTTTACCTTCATAAATTGTATTAATAAATTTAAGTGAAATATATTAATTGAATTTTAATTTTATATATTATATAAAATCCCATGGGGTGTTATCCAAGAGGTACCCACTTGTTGTACCCGTCGTTCTCCATGAGAACAGGCCCAGGCTCAATTCCAACAAAACTTGGAAACTGTGCATATTATGCACAAGTAGATTCAAAGCCATTTTCCTAATCAGGGAATGCGTGGCACACTCTAGGCATGTCAGGGGCCCCTAGATGGAGGAAAGCATTACCCTACAACCGATTTGAGAGGATGGCGGGTGACCGGTTCTCTTCCTATCATGGATATTTTGGTCTTTGCATATCTATTGGGTTTCAATGGTTTCCCCTCAATATCATGGTAATACCCTTGTTGTGGGAGGTTCAATACATGCTACGGTGGTTTCTTCTATTGAGAAGAATGGTCTCTGGCGTGGTCTTTAGGCGGTTGCAGCAGCCGAGAGCATCCCCTACAGATCTAAACTAGATTTGACTCCACCAGATGTGAGTGATGTGAGTGATGCAAATGAAGCATTAAAGGGTGTTGCACTAAAGGTTTGGTGACAGGTTTGGGTTCACATGACTGCACTGCGGGTGGCCGTTGTTACCTTTCCTCACAAATCTGAACTGGACCTGGTGGGTGTGGATGTAGGTGAGGTTTCTCTTTTTGATTTTGTGTTGAATTTATGGTGACTTGACGTGGTCTCTAATACGGGTTCTCATGATGTCCAGACAGTTTCCACAACCCACTGGCCTGCAATGGCAGAGGTCCTGGGTCCCAAGGCGGTGCTGACTAAAGGCAATGCAGCTTTGGGTTTCCATGTTGATGGGCCATGTCTTGATGTGGTGAGGGTGACTGATGATCATCCTGTGACTTCAAATTACAACATTTCAGTGGATGTTGCTAATGCTAGACCTGCAGTGGAGAATATCCTTATGGAGACGATAATATCATCTGATAATTTGGTAGATGTGGGTAAGTCTAGTGCAAATTGTTAAAAAGGAGGACACTGCCCACATTGTTGCTAGTAGAGAAGTTATCCTTAATCGATTCAAGTTCTCTGAGCACTCAATAATTGACAGACGTGTTCATCCTAGTGGAGGTAAAACATGGAGAATTGATTATTTGGTTCATAAACTCACCAATATATGGGGGTTTTTTGATTGGAGATGCATACCTATGGGACGTAGATTCCTTCATATTATTTCTCCGTCAGAAATTTATAAGCAGAGATCTTGGGGGTTCTGATCAATTGATCTAAAGCCAGGTATGGTTTTCGTTCAAGAAAGGGATTTCCATTTCATTCCTTTCTCCATTAAAAATACAATATCTTGGGACTAGACCAATATATTTTTCCTACACTAGATCTTATGGCATCCAAAAATTCAATATGACATTGCCTTTGCGTTATGCATTCTAAGTAAAATGGACATGACCCCCGAAGCTGTAAAATTTGGCCACTATGCAAGACTTCTGGTGGAAGTTGATTTAAGTACTTGAATAATTCATAATTTATTATAGTCTGACATAAATGATGATATCCCTCTCAAGGTGGACTATGATATACTACCTGATTTTGTCTTGATTTTCAAGTTATTGGACATGCTAATGAGAGGTGTTGAAAACATGTTGCTTGAACATTTTTCTCATTAAAAGTGAATCATGAGACTTCTTGTTTGACGAAAGTGATAAAACCATCAATGTTGGATAACACATCAAAAGTCGTGTACTATTCTTCCCATGAGATTTCTCATGAGACTTATGTGGATAAGGATGCAGAACTGGTGAATCAAATAGAGGAGTGCACTATAGGGGGTGAAGGGGACATGGTGCCAAAAGTGATTGTGGAGAAGGTGCAGGAAAGAATGCACCCTGTTCTTGAGGACTAAGGTGAGAGGATCTCAATGATCAAGATGAAAAATTTTAAATTAATGGAAATGCGGGACATCAAGGGATGTTGGGATGATGTAGAGGCTGACTCCACAAAAAACTAACCTACAGTCTGGTTTTGTTGAAAGAGAAAAATGTTATTGTAGATATTGAATGTGTTCAGCATGTTTCTTCTAGGAAACCGAGACCAATGATGGATTACTCATTACTGTTGCCAATCATGGGTACCAGGTCTCCTAGCCATCTGGATTATGATTCTGATTCGTATAAAGACTATGACACTTCTTATCAATGTGACTTTGACTTTAGAGTTCTTTTTCTCTTTGGTTCCCCTTAGGTACAAGGGCATGTGTTCTTCCCCTCCATCCTTCATATTTCCTTTTCCTTTCTATTTCTTAACAATAATTACTATTCCCTAACCGATCTATTAAAATTTTTTATAATCCATTAAATGAGATTGATTGCTTTTGATAAGATATAAATACTCTCCAATGTATAAAAAACTATATTTTTATAAAAGGAATTTTTTCGACCATTTAATGGTTAATATTTTTTAGTACCAATGTTTTTAAATATTATAAGTCTTATATGAAAAAATAATCTTATTTTTGGAAATAGAGATATAAAAAGTGTCTTATAATAATTTTTCACATTTTTTTATAGGTTTTATTTTTCGATTAATTGTGAAAAATTGTATATTTTAATTAAAAATTGATTTTTCATCTATTTTTTACAAATAAATTATGTTATAAATTTTTAATAAAGTATATTTATGAAAATAACAAATAAATAAATCAAATTTAGGTAATTCTAATCTATATCACGTTGAAACCGTTTATAAAAACAGTATAAACATTTGATCATTCTACATTAAAAACACTCATTTTCATTGTGTCTGCGGGGTTAATTTTAAATCCACTTATTCCCATTTTGGTATTTTAATTATATAAAAAGAATCCATATCTGTAATCATAAGTTTCATATTATGTTGTATGATTAATTTTTGTTAGTTATATAATTGTAACCATGGTATGAAACAAAGTATTTATCATTGTATAGATAAAAAATTAAACATTTTAATATTAAAAAGGTAATGGATTAAAATAACAAAAAGCTACCGAATTTAAGTGTTTTCTTGAGGATTCGATCGACCAAAAATATAATATAATATATTAATTTCCACCAAAATTAATATAATTATATTCCTCCTTTATGAATTTGTCATTAAATATAAAATATTAATTATTATAATAACTTAAACCCGCCTCTCCTCAAATATAAATATCACCCATCACCACCCCATTTCAACCCAAAAGACATTAATATAATCACATATCTGACATATTCTATCCAACTAACTCTCCCCACATCCTTGTGCTACTGGTCTCACCAAATAACCAAATCTAGGGTCTTCAAGTGTCTCACACGGAAGGGACATTCAGTAGGTAATTTTCTAAAAACCCCTCTCATAATTTCTCTTATTCTTCTACTTTATCACCATATGCATCAACCATCATGGAATAATAATTGAATAATTATTTAAATTATTTAATTTTTTATTTATAATGTAATATATTATATCTATATCGCTTATTAAACCCACCCACTCAAAGAAAAAGAAAACTACTTTCCAAATAGTGTCGGTTAATCACCTCCATGGATAATGTTTATGTTCATTTGTCATTACTACCATCACGGTTGTCCATAATATTATTATTCATGTTAAATAATATTTTAATAAATATGTAATATCGTATTTCATGTTCTTCATATAATATATAATCATAATATTATATAAAATGAACTAGTTCTTGATGTTCGAAAAATCCACTAATATAAACTAATCATTCATTATTAACATTATATCTAATAAATCGTCCTCATGTATGAAATATAAATGATAAATTGGACCATCTAAACTCATATAAGTTAATTATTACCATTTAATTAATATTATGGAGTTTTATATCCATTCAATAAGTAAATTCTTAATTACACACAAATAAACAGACCATGGAAATCGTGAAATGAACTCACCCAAAATAATGATAATAAAGAAATATTATTAATTATTTTGTGGTAATATTTTATAATCATATCATATATGGTATTATAAATATATTTTTTCTTATTTAGTGATTTAATAGTATTAATTACACCAGTATATAGTAGGTGTAAGTTGGTAAAACAAAAGGGTATCATGAAGCAACAGTTTCCCATCTCACTCTTTTATTTTTGTGAGATATATGATTTATTCACCCCTTATTTCTTGTGTGAGGTATATAAAATTCATTTTTATATATCAATATCATGAAAATAATTGAATTATTTTTATTAAAAGTCTCATTTGAGAATTAATAATTTTATTGTCCATATGATTTGACTGCATATAATGTTTTAAGTCATTCGTCAACCCAATTTTTATTCTATGGTTAATCATTATCTTATTGATTATTACTTGATATAATTATGTGTTATTCAAAATAAATTATATTTTTTTTATTTAAAAAAAATTATTGGGAATTATAGTGAATACAATAATTGATCAATCTAATTATTTCCCACTTCAATGAAATGATATGTATAAGAGGTTCTCCATTAAAAGCTATCTTTTTAATGATACCCTTAAAATATATTTTTCTATCATGTTTAATAAAATGTTAAATGAAAATTTAATATCTATAATTTCTAGAATAAATTTTTTCTTATATTTGAATTTTTTGAAAATTGATTAAATACATCTTTTTTCATTTCTAACTGAGTTTCATTGTGACATTTCGAAAAAACAATACGAAAGAAATTTATATTTTTAACTTATACATAATGACATTTTTTCCCATTTCATAACACACTAAGGATTAAAATCTCAATTTTCAATTTAAAAAGATATTTTTTAATTTGAACTAATAATTTTTTAATATTTTTTAGATATTTTTTAAAAAATATTATTTTTTGAAATAGAAATTACATTTTCATTAAGAATTATTTCATTTAATATCTCAATATTATTTTACATGTAATATAACATTATTTTATGATACATATACTTTAGTAGATATATTATTCTCTGAAATTATAACTATTCTTTTATGGTTTATTTATGGTTATGGTGAAAGGATATTAACAAAAACATTTTATTTTTCATGAGTTTGGTTAAAATGAAATGATTAATATCATCTTTTCTTTATATGGGATTGGATACAATGAATGATTTATGTTTATTTGGAACACATATAGATGATTTTATTTTTGTAATATGTGGGACATATATCTCCCTCTTATTTATTGTGTAATGATAAATGTTAAATGAGATATAAAGAGTAAATGAGAGGCCAACCAAATAATGCTACTAGTGTGGGTACATGAGAGGTTATCCTAAGCCTGAAACTAGAGGGTTCATTAGAATACATCATATGCTCGGAAAAGTTACACTAGTTAATAATCCTTGGATAACATATTATGAATGACTTTGTAGGCATCCTAGATTTCTTATTTTCTAATATTATGTGTTTTCAAAAATTCAATGCTTCATTCCATGTCATTCTATGATTATTCATGTCTTAAAAATTTTATAATACATTCTATGACTCAATATTATTTTTAAAGATATGTAGCGTATTATTTTAAAAGGTTATGTTCATATTAGCATAAACATATGTTTATGTTATTATTCATATATCCCTTGTCGACCATTACTCGGATTGTTATCTTTCACTTATATTTTATTTCAATTCCTTTGGATATGAATAAATATTTTAAATTTGACATGTGAAAAAAAGTTCTTGTTATGTGGGGATTAGTATGAGACAATTGTGGATGATTTATGCATCATGTTTTTGTATTTTCAAGATTCTGAAGACACTAAACCCACATTATTTTGGCATGGTTTGTTATTGTTATATGAATACTTATCTGTTTAGATGTAATATATATTTTTGAAAAGAGTTTGCCATTATAGTTGGTATCATAGAAAATGATTAGTTATCATTTGGAATCATTGGATTAGAAAACCATAGCAATAACCATAAAAATATTTATAGGTAACATTCCTATACTTTTTGTAAGGATCATGAAAATAATAGGATTGAACTACGGTTTCTTGGTGAAAATTTTTATAGTTATTTTTACTTTACAATGTAGTTTTATGAGTATTATTACTGATAAAAAACCTTTAATTTTGGGATTTAGTCAATGGTTGGAATGCGAATAAACTGTTTTAATACTGAATGTGATGGGTAGTGAAATAATTTTTCTCTTGAGAAAATGAATTTTATTTGAGTTGGAATGAAAAATAATATTTAAATACTGACAATAAATATAAATCATACTAGACTTTTAAATGATAAAAAGAGGGAACAAACATGTGCTGATTCCTTCATGAGGAAACATCTACATTCATTCAGTGGGTCTTCTAATCTACTAGTGTCTGAATAATAGATCAACAACATTGAGAAAATATTTTCTTTTACTCAATTCTATGGACATATAATAGTTTTCCTAAAGGTTTCTCATTTGAAAGAGAATAAAATCAATTGTGGACTCTTATAAAAAATACTATAGGAGTAGATAAAATTTAATTAATAGAATTGGATGTGTTTAAGGTGATATTTTCTATAATTACCTCCCATGTATTCAATGAACATTGATGGAGAATGAATTTAATGACCATTAAGAAAATTATGATTAATATATTAGTACCTATTAATATATGTTAACAATACTTGAATTGTATTATTATGGGTTATTAATCATACTTTAAAGAAAAAAACAATCCATATCAGGCACCAACCTCAAAACATTACATAAGCATGAATTAAATGAATAATTCACATTGAGGTTCTTTTTAGGTTAATAGTTTTAGATAATTAGGTCATAACATTTACATAACAACATGAATATCACATGTAGACAATTCTACTCAGTATCCATTTTTTCATAAAATAAAACCTCTTGAAAAAAGTGTCATGTCTAGTTCCATGTATTAGACAAAAAGAATTTTCGTTGCTCCCATCATTGACCATATTCACCATTATTTCCTATCAAAAACATTTCAAAACTTGGGATGAGAATAAAATTCTCAGTATGGGATACACAAATATGGAAAACAATTAGTTTTTCAAAACAACATGTAAACTAGGATTACTTTATCATAAGTAATTCATTTCACTTTTATGAAGTAATAATTACTCTTTAATGAATAAAAGATTATTTATTACCCTTTTATATCCAAAATATTACCATAAATCCCATAGAAAGAACACATAACATAAAAAAGGTATCTTGGGATATAAACATTCTTATGTGGAATCAACATATGGTCGGATTCCACACATATCACTAAATGGAATAGCCATACAACTGAATTACATTCCGAAGGAATTGGAGGTTATAATGTAACCAGTCGTCCGGGTTTATCATAGCACCACCCTTCATTTTGTTTATCATATAACCACCCAACATATGTACAAGTACCATTATAAAATCATAACACATAAAATATTGGAAATATAATAATTTCACTAATAACATTTAATTTTCATTCACAATAAATAATTTCTAGATATTTAAAAAATCCATCCATTTCAAAAACCATTTTAAATACCAAAACACTGAAAAACATAATAAGGGATTTCATTTTCATTTTAGAAAATAGTTTGGCTTATATAGCAATCAAAATGACGATTACGGTGGTGGAGATGTCATTGTCACCACAAAAGTTAAAAACATTCGATTTGTTTTATAGTAAAACTCTTCTTAGAAAAAATATTCCCTATGAATGAAAGTAAAATTCAATGGTTTGTATTATAAACTGTGTAAAAGAAGAATGTATATATTATCAAAATATGCCTCATTGAAAGGAGAATGAGATGATGTCCTTTACCTCTTGTCCGACATGACCCATTCGTTATTTAATCTCATGAATAATAAAGTAATGTTAATTTATACTTGATTAAGAAACTTTTTAAAGTTTATTATTTCAATTATATCACTTATTACCATGTTATGAAAATTATGTAATCATTTAAGTTAATAATGGTTGATTTGTTGATATTTGGTATTTCACTCAAAAATGAACACCATATAATTACAAGTTGTACATGTGGTCAATAGTACATTATTTCCATAATGATATTCATTATTTAAAGATCATATACATAATATATGTCCTTTATATATATATTTAAATAATAGTACATAACATTTTGTAAATAAGAAATTAAATGTGCCGTTCATGGATACGATAAGCCGTATATACGCATAAACGCTACTTTCATTTCTATTTCATAATTTAATGGAACTAAAACATAATAATAAATAGTTATATTATAATTATAGTATAATATCATATATAATATAAATAACTCCATCTTTTATACGTCCAAAATATGGCATTAACGAGTCATATCACTTTGAGGGGGCGGTAGTCCGCACATTCTCGAATGACATTATCGCATTTACTCATAATGGAAACCATAAAGGTCTGATATAAACTAAAAATAAATATGAATATATAAAACATAAAAATAATATATTTCATATATAAATATTTTTTCATCTATATGTCCACCAGGAATGGCGGTAAGATATAATCGAACATTCATTGTTTTGTGAGGCGTTAGTTTTCCATTCATAGAAAAAGTATGTTCTCAACCCATTTGATGGTGGTTTGAGTAATGTATTTCAAAACCCTCTCATAAAAACATCTTAGTATATTAATGATACTGGTGATGTTATAAAATAAAAGAATAAAAATAGTTTATGGGATGGATAAGTAAAATAAAAGAAAACAATTTAGGAAGAATCGTTACATTTGATTTGGGTAACTCCGACTGGTTTGAACCAAAAGGACTTTTTGAAGTGCCTTATTCCTAAGTTTAAAAAATAAGAGGGGGAGAGGTATTTTTAGTGCAAATTTGTTTAGGGTTTTGACGTTCCCTATGGCTTGATAGGTGTGAGGAATGAGTAAGAAGTGAGAGATTTTTATAAGGGTGAGGAGGGGCTCTTTAGGAATGTGTGAAAATGTTATTTTATTATATAATTAAAATCAGTTTAAAAAGGTCCAAAACTAATTAAAGTCAAATATATTATGTCTCATGGTCAAAATAAAATCATCCAATAAAAATTGGACAGGTTGTGGATATTGTTTTAATATTTATAATCTTATTTATTTAAATCGTTTATTAATAAGGTAAATACTGCATCATTATTGTGTCATAAATAATTTTATTTATTTGAGGTATAAAAATTATAAAAAAAATACCATGATGTATTAAATCCTATTATCTTTCCAATTAATATTTATAGTCAAAAATATAGCTTATATATCCCTATATAAAAATTTATTTACTAAAGGATATTTGTTTGTGTCATTTTTATCATTACGTTATGTTAATTAATCTAAAGTGTCATTATCACTCCCAAGTGGCTTCATGGGGTCCCAAAATCGACCCAAAGATTCCCATGGTCATAAAGGACTCAACCAATAAGGTTTAAACATGTGTAAAAGTAATTTGTTTATTATTATAATATTCCTTTTAGTTTGAATGAACCTGTTTACCTTTAACTACAGGAAATAAAAGTCAAAAGTTACAATTCACCAAATATTATTTTCATCTTATTGAACAAAATTTTAATTTCTAATAACAACAATATATTATGGATTTTATAAATTCAATTCACTAAAGATGAAAAATTTCATTTAAATGAAAAATTCCATTTTTGAACTACTACTAAGTGGTTTTTCACTATTCATCCAAAATTGAAGTTCTTCAGAAAAATACCAAAAATTTAGCCTAAGAAATATTTTATATTCCAAATTAAAAACTTATTTCTATTTTACCAAATTCAATACATATATTTTTCATTAATTAATTTAAAATTTATTTTCTTTGTCAAAACAAATATCGTGTTTTTACGAAACAATAACAATCAAAAGACCGACATTTGTTTATGTCTGATTTCAAATTTAAATTAATTCCAATGAACAAATTTGGATTAATTGATTAAAATATAATCTAATTACACTTTAAAAACAATTATAAATATAATATATCCATATAAATAAATTATATTAAAAGGACCTTTTAAATAAAAATTCTGTATTTTTTCACTATTCATTAAAAATGGACTTTCCTAGAAAAAGCCCAAAAATTTACCGAAAGTAAATTTTGATGTCCGGAATCTAAAGAAGAATTTTATTTTGAAAAATATAACATATAAAAGTGACCAATAATATATTTAAAGAGGGTTATACATTAAAAGGGGGTAAATCGACCTTTTAAATTAAATTATACATAAAATTAGATTAATTTAGATTTTAAGCCTTTAACATTTATTGGATTAATGTGAAAACATTTAACAAAAATTTATAATCATAATTTAGTATGTTTATTAATTCTCGAAAATACAATGACTAGGAGTTAACTACCATTTAAAATAATAATATTATATTATTAGTGTCGAACATTAGATTTCAAAGAAACATGTTGTTGCGTATCGGGTAAGCCATCGAACATAATGTCCCAATTAAAGTAAAATTGATATTTAATTAACAAATATGAATAATTATGGAAAATTTATTATTATTTATTTAATTGGGATGTTACAACCTTCCCCAATTTTCGGAATTGCATCCCTGTAATTTTTTCACTTATCAAATAAATGGGGGTATTTATCCCTCAAAACCATTCCAGATTCCCACATATCCTCTTCAACCATATGGTTTTTCTACAACCCTTTACCTGGGGAATTACCATATTCCTCAACACATGCTCTCTATGGTCAAGATTCTGGACTGGTTTTTTCTCGTATGAGAGATTCTCTTCAAACTAAACTACCTCTGGTATCAAAACTTGAGATGGATCTGGCATATACTTTCTCAACATTGAAACATGAAAAACATTGTGTACTTGGGATAAACGTGGAGGTAAATCCACTCTATATGCAACTGATCCAACTTTCTCCAGGATTTCATATGGTCCAATGAATCTCAGACTCAACTTTCCCTTCTTAACAAAATGCATCACATTTTTTCTTGGATAAACATTGAGAAAGGCCTGATCACTTACCCCAAAAGAGATACCGTTCCCCTGATTACCTGCATAACATTTCTGTATTCTCTGAGCTATTCTCATGTTCATTTTAATAAACTAAACTTTTTCTACCATCTCTTCTACCAATTCTGGTCCCATCAGCTTCATTTCACTGAAATCATCCCAAAATTATAGAGTTGGCAACACTTTCCTTATAATGCCTCAAATTGAGCCATTTATATACTGGAATAAAAACTATTAATATAAGAAAAATAAACCAACGAATGATGTTGTTCCCAACTTCCCCCACAATCCAATGAACAAGCACTTAGCATGTCCTCTATGGTATGAATTATACATTCTGACTTCCCATCTGATTTCTGATGAAAAGCTATACTAAAATTTAATTCAGTACCCAATGACTTATGATGGCCTTTCCAAATGTTAAAAGTAAACTTGGGATCATGACCAGATACAATGGAGAGGGGAAAACCATGCAACCAGACTAACTCGTTAATATACAACCGAGAATGTTTATCTAGATACAATATATCTTGAATAATATATAAATGATTAGATTTAGTCAACTAGTAAATTATAAACCAGATTGCATTATTAGCTCGAGATTTATTTGGTAATACCACAATGAAGTACATGGATATATTTTTCCATTTCTACTCTAGAACCGGTAAAGACTAAAGCATCCCTTTCACTAACTGCTTATTGGCTTTAACATACTGACATGTAAAACACATAATAGTAAAATCATCAATATCTCTTTTCATTCCATACCACTAGTAAATCTCACGAAGATCTTTGTACATCCTTGTACTTCCATGATGAACTGAAAACGGGGAACTATGAGCTTCACATTAAAAATCATTCTTCAACTGTGAATCACAAGGAACACATAATTTTTTTCGAACCTCAAAAAAAATTATTATCAATGTTAAAATCAGGCAACATACCCTAATGAACCAACACTACCTTCTTCTGCTACTCACTGTCTTCTATCTCTACTTGCTTTATTCTGTCTGATAGAGATGATTTCACTGACACCTGAAACAAAACAAAATAATTGACTAAAACGACAACTTCTATGCCAAATTTCATCAAATCAAAAACCAAACTATCTCGTTCAAAAAATATCAAGGTTAATAAAGCATAACTTTTTCCACTCAAAGCATCAGCCACTTTATTTTCCTTTCTTAGATGGTAATGAATTGTGCAGTCATAATCATTGATTAAGTCCAACCATATCCTCTGTCTCATGATCAATTATTTTTGAATGAATATATAACTCCAAATTTTGTGGTTATAATATATTTTTCATTTTACTCCATACAAATGATGCCCCTAAATTTTTAAAGCAAAAAACAAAAATAGGTAATTCCATCTCATGTTTACAGAAATCTATCTCATGAGGTTTCAATAGACGTGAATAGTAAGAAATTACCTGATCATTCTGTATAAGGACACAACCATGTCCTTTCAATGAATAATCACTCTAAATAAAAAACATACCATTTCTGGAAGGCAGTTCCAAAATTAGTGCATTCACTAATATTTTTTCAATTCCTGAAAACAATCATCACATTATTTGGTCAAAGTGAAGTCAACTCCTTTTCTAGTTAACTTAGTCAGTGGGCTATATAACCATGAATATTTATCAACAATCCTCTGGTAATAACCTTCTAAACCAAAAAAACTACGGATCTCAGTCGTATTTTTGGGTCTTGTCCATTCATAAACAACCTTTGTTTTAGTAGGATCAACCGTTATGCCATTTTTTGAAACAATGTGACCATGGAAAGAAATTTTATGTAACCCAAACTCACACATTTTGAATGTACCAAACAGTTTATTTTCTTTTACGGATTTCAAGACAACCCTTAAATGACATTCATGATCATCATTAGTTTTAGAATAAACCAAAATATCATCAATTTACAAAACCACAAACTTATCTAAAAACACACTAAAAACTCTATTCATATGATCCATAAATACCGCAGGTGCATTGGTTAAACCAAAATGCATAATGAAAAATTCATAATGTCCATATCTAGTATCAAATGCATTATTCAGAATATCTACTTCCATTACTTTCAACTAATGGTACCCCAACCACAAGTCAATATTTGAAAAATAATGAACTCCCATGAGTTAATCAAACAAATCATCGATATGAGGTAGAGGATTCATGTTCTTAACAATTATGTAATTCAATGCTCTATAATCAATTAAAAGTCTCATTGAAAAATATATCTTTTTAACAAACAAGACAATTTCACCCCATAGTGATGTGGTAGGTCGAATGAAACCTTTATCTAATAACTCCTACAATTGCTTCTTTAACTCTAAAAGTTCAATTTGAGCCATTCGATATGGCAGTTTTTAAATTGGATTAGCATCAGGAACTAAGTCAATAGTACATTTGACTTCCCGATCAGGTATAATATCAGGCCACTCATCAGGAAAAACATCAAGATACTAATTTCCCATTAACATATCATTTATTTGAACAGTTCTATTGTTTTCCACAATTTATGCAAGGTTACATTCATTTCCTCCTTTTACTAGTTTCTCAACTTCCAGATATGTTATCAAAATCAAGAGTTCATTGTTGTACACAAACTGAAAATCTTTCTAAATAGAAACCTCTTTATATTTGTAGTCAATATCAGTATGATAAATAGAAAGCCAATCCATACCCAAAATAACAAAAAACTCTACTATAGGAAAAACAATAAGGTTTGTAGGTAGATTCTTTTCCCACACAATGAAATAATGGTTCTTCTTATTTCTTTTTTCCCCAAACTATCCCTCAAGTGTTTTTACCATATGTCTAGGATTCATATCTTGAGATGGAATTCCCAATTTACTAGAAAAATTCTCATAAATGAATGAGTGTTTATACCCTGAATCAAACAACACATTGGCCTAATCTAAACGATCAAATAGTGTACTTGATACTACTTCATTTGATGGCCCAACATCTCCTGAAGTAGTTGCAAATTATTTCACCACCCCTTTCTTCTTGTAGTCTGGTTGCATTCCCTCAGGTGGGTTCTTCACTAGACACTCATTTTCTTAATGACCCATTTCTTTGCACTTAAAATATCATACTGTTGTATTTTCATTTCCCGCTTGATCATTTTCCATACAGTTACGAGCAGTATGACCAGACATACCACACTAGACGCACTTCCCAGACATTGATAAACATTCTCCAGGACACTTTCTTCCACACTTATCACATGATGTATATTTAGTTTTCTTTTATCCAGGCTTCGTTGATGAATTCTTTCACTTCTCCAGCCAACTGGACCTCTTATTATGTTATTTGTAAAAGAACACTTGATCATCAGCAAACTCCATTTCCACATTCTCTACACATTGAAAATGCTATTCATTACTTTTGAACGCATAAGAGGATAATTCTCTTCGATATCGCGGCTTTAGTCCAGAGTAAAATCGATTTATCTTACTATCAAGTTCTCAGATGAAATTAGGAGCATACCTTGCATGTCGATTGAACTTTCATTCGTAAATAGCCACTAAGGCATCCTCCTTCCACAATTCCAAGAACTTTTTTTCCATCCAAAGTGGAAACATATTAGGAAAATATTTATCAATGAACATATATATGAATTCATCCCAAGAAAGAGTATAAATCTTCTCATTATACATGATATTTTTCATCATCAACCACTACTGATCAGCATCACCTACAAAATGGTAAACAATGAGACTAACCTTTTTATTTTCTGAACAACCTATGACATCAAAATTATTCTCCGATTCTTTAATCCACTCTTCTTTTAGAAATGGGTCTAATGATCCTCTGAATGATATGGGAAGTTGCCTCATGAAATGCTCCACTACTAACATGTTATTCTGTGGTCGATCTGACTAATCTCGTGAATTGATACCACCCCCATTTATAGCCTATGTCAACTATGTCATTATTGCAACAAACTATTCAGTTCTGATTTCGACCATCTCAGGTTGCTGATTTGGAAGGTTGTCTTCCTCATGATGTCATCCCAACATAGCTTCCATGTTTGCTCTGCGGAAAACTATTATGTACACAGAAATATCATATCCAAAGAAAGATAGTAATCTTTAAATTCTATATCATTTCAATCATAACATATTGTAAAAATAACATATGTATATTAATTTAACAGTATTCTAACTCCTAGAGTTTTCTAAACCGACCTCTGATACCAACTATAAGGCCCCGACAATAAAACATTACATAATCTTGAATTAAATGTATAATTCACATTGTGTATATTTTCATGTTTATATTTTTAGAGAATTAGGTCATAACATTTACATAACAACATGAATATTACATCTAGACAATTTTACTCAGTATCCATTTTTCCATAAAATAAAAACTCTTGAAAAAAAGAGTCATGTCTAGGTCAATGTTTTAGACAACAAGACTTTTCCATGATCCCATCCTTGACCCTATTCAAATTTATGTCTTGTGAAAAACTTTTTCAAAACATGGGATGAGCTTAAAAATCTCAGTAAGGGATACACAAAGAAGGAAAACTATTAGTTTTTGAGAAAAACAAATAAAACATTAATACTTTATCAAAAGTAATACATTAAACCTTTATGATGTAGTAAATACTCATCACCGAATAAAAGATCATTTCTTACCCTTTTGTAAGAAAATATTACCATAAAACCCATATGAATAACACATAACATATAAAGGTAACTTGGGACATAAAATTTCTTTAGGGGAATAACCATATAGTTGACTTCCACACATATCACTAAATGAATAGCCATACGATCAACATCCATACCCAATGCATTGGAGGTCATAAGATAACCACCCATCCTAGTTTATCACGGCACCACCCATCATTTGGTTTATCACGTAACCACCAGTCAAATTTACTTGTACCATTATAAAATCATAACACTTAAAATATTGCAAAGATAAGCATTTCACTAATAACATTTAATTTGAAATCAAAAGAAATAATTTCAAGATTTTGAAATAATCAATCCATTTCAAAAACTATTTTCAATACCAAAACACCCAAAAACAGTATTTGGTGTTTCGTTTTCATTTTAGAAAACATTAAGGATTATAGAAAAAGCCAAATAACGATTACAGTAGCATAAATTCATTGTCACCACAAACGTTAAGACCATTCCGTTTGTAATTTAGTAAAATGATTCATAGAAGAATGATTCCCTTTGAATGAATGAAAAATTTAATGCTTTTTATTATACACAGTGTAAAAGAAGAAGGTATATATTATCGAAATATGGCTCAATGAAAGGAGATTGAGACGAAGTCCCTTACCTTTTGTCCGACATGACCTGTTTGTTCTTTAATCTCATGAATAATAAACTAATGTTAATTTATAATTACTTAAGAACCCTTTTATTTTTTATTATTCCTTTTATATCACGTATTACAATGTTATAAAAATTATGTAATCATTTAAGTTAATTATAGTTGTTGTGTCAATATTTGGTACTTGAGTCACAAATGAACACCATATAATTACAAGTTGTCCATGTGGTCAATAGAAAATTATCTCTAGAATGATATCAATTATTGAGATATAATATACATCATATATATCCTCTATATAAATGTATTTATAATAGTACATAACATTTTGGAGATAGGAAATGAAATGCACCATTCATGGAGACAGTAAGCTGTACATACGCATGAACGCTACTTTTATTTCTATGTCTTATTTTAAGAGAATTAAAAAATAATGATACATATATATATTATAATTCCATTATAATATCAAATATAATATAATTAATGCCACCCTTTATACATCCCACATATGGAATTAATGAGTCATATCACTTTGAGGGGGGTGGTAGTCCGCATTTTCTCAAATGAAATTATCACGTTTACCCATAATGGAAACCATAAATTTATGATATAATATAAAAATACAGAGGCATAAAGAAAAAACATAAACATAATATATATCATATACAAATACAGTGTCATCTTAACAGGCACCATGTGCTCTTTAGTAAAGTGTGAAAATATTATTTTATTATATAATTATATTCGGTTTCTAAAGGTCCAAAACTACCTAAAGTCAAATATAAGATGCTCTTGGTAGAAAGAAAATCATCAAATAAGAATTGGAGAGGTTTTGGATATTGTTTTTATATTTATAATGTTATTTTTTAAATCGTTTCTTAATGAGGTAAATACTGCATCATTATTATGTCATAAATAATTTTATTTATATGAGGTCTAAAAATTATAAAACAAATAACACGATGTAATAAATCATTTTATCTTTCCAATGAATATTTATAGTCTAAATGATAGCTTATATAACCCCATGGAAAAATTTATTTACTAAACAATATTTGTCTGTGTAATTTTTATCATTACTTTATGTTAATTGATCTAAAGTGTCATTATCACTCCCAAGTGGCTCTATGGGGTCCCATAATCAACTCAAAGATGTCCTTTGTCTTAAATGACTCAACCAATAAGGTTAGGACAAGTGTTAAGTTAATTTTTAGTTTTTATAATATTCATTTTATCTTGAATTACCCTATTTACCTTTAACCGCGGTAAATGAAGGTCAAAAGTTACTATTCCCACAAACATATTATCATCTTATTCAACCACATTTTACATACTAATGAAAACCATCTTTGTTGGATTTTATAAATTCAATTCATTGAAGCAGTACAATTTCATTTAAATTAAAAATTCATTTTATTAACTACTACAATGTCGTTTCACTATTCATCAAAATTTGATGTTTTTTCAGAAAAATACAAAAAATTCAGCCTAAGCTATATTTTATATTCCAAATTCAAAAATTATTTATATTTTACCAAATTAAAAAGATATAATTTGCAATAATTAATTTAAAATTAATTCCCGTTGTCAAAACAAATAGCATGTTTTTAAGAAACAATAACTATCAAAAGCTCGAAACTTGTTTATGTTCAACATCAATGTGAAATTAATTCCAATGACCAAAATTATATTAATTAGTAATAATATAATCTAATTACACTTTAAAACAAATTAAATAGATAATATAACCATACATATAAATTATTTTTAATGGAAGTTTTGAATAAAAAAACAGTATTTTTCATTATTCATTAATAAAATTGAAATTTATCAGAAAAATACAAAAAAATTAACCAAATTAAATTTTTATTTCCCAAATATAAAGAAGAATTTTATTTTTTCCAATAGAACATATAAGAGTGACCAAAACTAGATTTAAAGTGGGTTAACCATTAAATGCCGGTAATTTGAGGTTTTAATGTAAATTATGTTTAAAATTAAATTCATTTACATTTTGATCCTCTAAAATTTATTCGATAAAATTGACAATGTGTAACAAACATGTATAATCATATTTTAGTTATTTCTATTCATTTCCGCAAATTCAAAGGCTAGGCGTTAACTAACATTTAAAATAATAATATTATATTATTAGTGAGCAATGTAGGATTTCAAAGAAACCTGTAATTGCGTATCAGGTAAGCCATCGAACTTAGCATCCCCTTTAAAGTAAAATTAATATTTAATTCAAAAATATGAAAATTTATGAAAAATATATTATTCTTTGTTTAATTGGGATGTTACAATTAAACTTTTTATGTCCTTAAATGAAATCATCCAAAAGGAAATGGATATAAGATAAATTAATAGCTATGAATATATCATTCAATAATAACTGAAGTTAATATTTTAAATTGGATATTAAAAAAATTCTTTTGCTTCATATATTAAGGAGGAGATCATGTCTCATAAAAACATAAATAATGGAAATAAATTATAGGTATCAGTTTTTTAGAAATATTTGAAGAAGAACTCTGGTAAATTTTATAGAAGGAAAAGTGGGTGTTACAAGTGTATAAAGCTAGGCCATCTATTGGATGAATGAAAAAGTTTTTGTAATAATTCATATAATAATGTGAATAATGAAAATTAACTATAAAATACTACTCCCACACATTAGTGTCTCACCTTCAAGGAATTTGGTCATTATTCAAACAAGTTCCCCAATCTATGGACTAATGAAGATGATAAGACAAAAACCCATTGAGGAAAAATGACAAAGGAAATTATTATTAAATCATAGTATATGAAGAAAAAAATGTTTATTAGGTAAAATTTATCCCTGTCCTTTGATGGGAATTACATATCTAATTTTCTATGTGTTGGACTTGTGAAAATCTTATTGTTCATCTGTCACTAAAATCTCATGGAATTTACTCCCACTAAAATAATTAGGGAAGGATTAAACATTTAAGGATGGATCTACTATAGTTATCCTTATGTATTTGAAACTATATGTTTAATTATACTGGGTTCCATGAAATGTGATTGAGGTTTTAAGGTGACAGTTTTGGAGAACACATAAGGGAATGATGACAAGTAGTATTGGAATGATGAGATGTTAATAATGAGATAAACATATTTTTTTTTAAATTGTTAGGAAGGTATTTATGAACCTGTAAATTATTAGTATCATAATTAAAAGGTGTTTTATTATTTAATTTTATATAATTTATGGATTTATGTTGGAAGGAAATATTTTTAAAGGAATTAATATTTTAACTATTATATTATGGTAATTAAGGTTATTACAATGTTTCAAGAAAATACATTATAATGATATTTATATGTTTATTGTATGAAAATTAATATTTACATCATGTTATTTGGGTGATCATTCATATGTTGACTTTTCCAATTTAGTTACCTTCATTCGAATGCATTGGATTTTAATCTTCTTTGATGGTTCATATGGGTTCGGCGTAATGAATCGGTTATCCACCACGTTCATCACCCTTCTGAGTTCTATATTGAAGGAGCAACTTCATGGATTGAGGGATAGATGGACCGTAAAGGAAACGTTATGACAGGTGTTCCCCCCTTCTATCCCCCTCATTAGACCCCCCATAAGATGGAAGTTTTAAGCATAAAGTGGATGCTTCTCTCCCCAAGGATGGGACCGTTTCTTTCGGCCTCCTGGGACGAAATCATCTGGGGCAGATTATTGCGGCAAAATATGAATCCCACCATGACTTCTAGGAACCTTTAGTGGCTAAGGCCACTGCCATCCTTGTAGGCATGATGCTCGCTGCGGAACATGGATGGGTTGATATCATCATTGAGTCTGACTGCCTCTCTGTTATCAATTCCATTAACCACAATGACACCGGACTCTAGCATTTTGGCTTCATCATCAGAAGAATCCTCTCACTGCACCAAGGCTTCTCTTGTTGCACCTTCTCATTTACCAAAAGGGAAGTAAACAATGCGGCCCATTAGCTGGTGGCCTTAGGCCCCTTCGATGTCAACCAGCTATGGATGGACAATTTCACTTCATGGCTCTTCTTATGTATCACTAATTATCTTTATCATTTATATTATCCTTCCTTCTTTGCAAAAAAATAATAAGACAATTTCTTCAAATTGAATAACATGAGAAACCATTATTTTTAAAATTATAAATAGTGGAAAATTGAATGAATTTTCATCCAATTATAGGGCTAATGATCCACTAGCACTGTAGGTATTAAAACATCAACATCATCCCTAACAATAGGAAATGTAGATACAACTAAAGGAAGAGATTATACCAATGATATGAAATCAATTGAGTGTATCTTATCAAATGAATTTTTTATGAATTTCTTTCATATTATCATCATTTATAATGACATCAATAACCTTCTTCATGACCTATATGATTTTTAATTTTGTGTCGTTATTTATTTTATGACCATGTTAGAACAACTTATTTATCCAAACATGATTATAGGTATTATCTTCCATGTCATTGTTTTCATTGAACAATAATGTTAGCATAATTGATACATTGGATATGTGGTGATCTTCACCTTTTAATTTTTCAATTTTTCATGTTATATTTTATTGAAAACATTTATGATTTGGCATTGAAAAAAAAAATTTCAAACATCTTTCTTTGATTTTCCATGTGATATTTTAAATTTGGAGGATGTAATTTCTTGATATTCTTGATTGTATCAAGATAGTAGCTTATCGATTGAAGGTTCAACTGAATCTATCCAAGTTCATTATGAATTCCATTTATCTCACATGAGTAAGTACATACCTTATATTTTACACGTGATATCATACAACTAGAGAAGGATTGTTCTTATAATGATCAATCATTTGGGATTATTGGATGTTGAGATAATGGTCTACGAAACAAAACCACTCACTTAGTAAATGTATTGTAGACGCTATGTGGGAAACTGTAGATATGATGATTTATTTTTATCCTCATCTATTTATATTTGAGTAGTGAATTTCAAGGGTTAAATTTATGTTAATGTGTCATAAAGTTAAACCCCAATATTTTATGCATTTTTTGAAAATATAAATTTAATCTCTTTGATAAATTTCATTTAAAAACACAAAGAGCTTCCACGAACACCAAAATATTATTCATAGCACCCAAACATTTTATGGAATGTTTGTATTAAATAAATTCTATTCATACCCTATATTTCATAAAGCACTGTGTTTCACTAAAACAACACTTGGTTATTTAGGAGATAATTATACCCTATCCATTATACATAAATTTTCCACAACTATGTTTTGAATTTTGAAAAATAGATATATACAGTTTCAATCAGGGTGGTATTTAGAGTCTAATACAATTAACTTAATATTTTGGGAATAGTAACCTACTCTTATGGATGGTAATCTACCCTTATGAATAGTAACATACCATTTTGAATATTTATATGACTCTTATGATTAGAATATATACCCATGAATGTATAAATAAATTTGGGCTCCTTAATAATGATGATGAATATTTTAACTCTTTTTATTTTTCGATTAAATAATTATTTTAATTATAAATTAAATGTATCTTATTTAGAAAATTATTCATGAAAAATGGAGTTAATATTTGGATTATACCCATAAAAAATAGTAAGGGTGATTTTTTGGGATTTTTCTAAAATATTTATAATTTTGGAAAATAGTAAAATCCATTAATTTACCGTATAAATAAATTATAATTTAAATAAATTATTCCAAGAATAATTAGAAATTTAACCACCAAAATATAAAACTAAAATACATATATTACTAATCTCGGTCATCGAATACTATCGACTACTTTTCTTGTGATGAAATAAAATAGAAATGATTATAATTTTAAGAATACCCTCCTCCCCTCAACTATATAAACCACCCCTCACCCTCCCATCATCTCACACCACTAAATCTTCAATTCATGCATAAAATCTTCAAAACTAAGTACATAATCACCTACCCCACGTCCATGACCTTCTGGTCTCACCATATGGCCCAACAAAATGTCCATAAGGATATTCTCATGGTGGAGTACTCAAGAGGTGAACATCTATTATCTTTTATTTCAAATTCATTTATAAGTTTTGTTATTTTGTTTCTCTTTCCTCACCATACTACATCCATTTGCTATGATAATTATAGTACCATACATGGAATGTAAATTTTTATTTTATGGAATATTTCATAATCATCCCACCTTTCCCCCACCTCTTACACTAAAATTGAAAATATTGTCTGAGAATTATAAATTTATCACATTCAATGACGAGGAGTTTTCAATTTCTATTAACATATACAAGACTTTTAATAAATCCTTTTTAATCGATGAATGAGATAATAATATATTTACATTATCTTATCCAATTTTCGGGAATCCTTACAAACTCATTATAAAAAAAATAATAAAAAACAAGGTCATTATACACAAAAACTGCAATGTTAATCCAATAATTTATAAATAGATTTTAATTAATCATTCATCCACAAGTATATAACCCCGAATAATTATAATATCATATATAATGTCACTAATAATATATATTTACAATTCTGGTTGTTTATCCACATTTAAAATTCTCTTCCATTCATGAATATAAGTAAACAAGTCATTAAAACCAAGGAAGAAAAAGTTTCGAAAACAATAAAATTAAATCTCATGAACCCATCTACAATTGAATTGATGATCATAAAAAGGTTAAAAAATTTCAATTAAATGTATATGAGGTTCCATAATTATTAATTAATGATGAAAATTTTGATTATTCGGGACATTAAAATCAATCAAGAACACATTCAAGCATAAGGTAGGGGATCCTCTCTCTTACTTTTGTTCATGAATTCTCCAATGTTGTTCCCTTTTATTTTTAATTCCTAATAATGGGGTATGTTTTCATACCTCTCATATACAACCCATATGGTATATAAATTATGGGATACTCCATTACCTTTCTTTAATCCATCAAAATAACACCTATTACCATGCTGAAATGTTTGTAAGGGGTTTCCCATCACAATTTCAATTTTGTTGGATTTCCATTATTCGCCACTAACATCATTCATGGGGTGCATTGTGTACTTCCAATTGATATATTTTTTCATTAATAAATTTATATTCATGATATTGTTTTATTCTTTTGATGGTTTATAACTTTTGTTCATACAACACAATTGATTACAACGTGATTAGAGACTTTGTCTCAATTTCCATTTCACTGAGACATACGTGGTATTAATTACACCAAATATTTCATATGTTGTGTATCAACTATACATTTCATATCATTTTTAATTTGAAATTTTAAATATATTATATATTTGTATTCCAGTTTCCTGGATATTATGTTGTCTTAAGTTGTATACCCTTTTACATATGATGTGTATTAGGATTGTTTTTCAAATTATAGAAATATTGATGTATCCATATCCTTTACTATATACAGATATTGAGAAAGAATATTGTAATTTCATTAAATCTATGTATAAATATTATTTGTACATGCAGTGAGGGGTGGGCCCGCTATAGGCCCTCAATTCATCAAAAGGTCTCACGAAACAATAAGTTGGTGACAAACCCTATGAGTTTGATTCCAAAGATCATACAAGTTTCTACCTAGACACATATGTCGTTATGATGGTATAGTGGTTTCATGTGCTAGATACATCATTTCCATATAATAATCATTATCTTTATTAATTTTCATTTATTACTATCCATGAGGTTTTCACTATGATAAAATCTATGGATGCAACTTTATTATCAAATTACTAATGTCGTGTGTTTTACATTTTTTCATCATGCCATATTGTCTATTCTATTTTGATTAAGATTCATTTATTGATTCATGATTATGATATTTTTATCCCATACAAAGAATTTGTGATTACCCCCATTCATTTGTTTACCTTAAATAGGTTATGAAGAGGAGATCATTTATTTAGTTTTTGTGGATGCAGTTTATTAGTTGTTGGTATGTATTGCTTTTTTACCTTTAAAAATGTAATTTGGGTTACGTAAATGTATTTATATTATTCTATCCTACTAAACTGATTTTCCATTTTTATTTCATTCATTTTAATCAAGACAATGTAATAAGTAATGCTCCAGCTACAGTTAATAGGGGTCAGGGTGTTACAGGTGATATCAAAGGATGTTTAGTAGAAAACATGAGTACTAGATTTATAAAAAATTGATTGGGGAACAATCCCTTAAGATAGTTTTCAAGGATAAACATACAAGATTATCCTGGTATTTTTATGGAATATATTATATGGTTCTTTCTAGAAAATACATCCCTATCTGTATTCAAATAGGTAGAGGGGTCTATGGGCCAGATTTACTCATAAGTGAAAACTATAAAA
Source organism: Viscum album (assembly GCA_963277665.1). Classification (NCBI taxonomy): domain Eukaryota; kingdom Viridiplantae; phylum Streptophyta; class Magnoliopsida; order Santalales; family Viscaceae; genus Viscum; species Viscum album. Next base: position 181,519,188 of record OY728140.1, read on the forward strand.
ATGAGTTTCAGGTTTGACATGGGGTATCTTGGTACACGAAAATGTGCCATAATGCACTCTTTCATTGAAAATACTAGGGGATATGCTTAGGATAATTTACATTTTATTTACAGGTCATTATGATGGATTTAAATATAATTTTTTCTCATAGAAACAATGTTTATGATATTATTTATTCATGGGAGTTCGATTTATGTTAATAACTTTTCTAGTTTTGATTATAAATTATTATTGAAAACCTAATATAGTTTATGTCATTATTAATAAATGGAATCTAATCCAAGATGGTTAATCAATACTCGTGGACAAATCATGGATTTCCCTACTGAGAAAGTCATCATAGTGAATGTCAGAGTGGACCAGATCATGACCGTATTGGGAAAACAAACTCATATTCTAAATAATAACCATGAAACACCTATTTTGGATCATTTATTTTTGTATAATCCCCCCATATTTTTGTGGGACTACTAATCTAGTGGAATATGAGTAGTGGATCAAGTCACTTGAAAAGATATTCATGGCATTAATATGAAATGAAAATGAAAAGGTAATTCGGGATGTTTATTGTCACAAGGGAAACGCTGATCAATGGTGGTCCCTGATCCATTATACTATGAAGGAAGAAGAAATGGAATACAAGGAATGGATAAATATTAAGGAAATATTCATCAACAAATATTTCCCTCATGAGAAACGATCCGAAGTAATGTGAAGATTCATTAGCTTAATGCAAAGGGAAGATGACAGTGTTGCAGAGTATGAAGATACCTTCACATGATTTTCTAGGTATGACATATATTTTGTATGTGACTTGGAATACAAGATTGATCATTTATTTTCTGGTATTAATCCATGTATTCTAAGGTAACCAACTTCTCAAACATTTTCATTATTTGATGGAATTGCATTAAGTGCCATCGAAAAAGACAGGGAGTTTTCTAGATCAATTTTTTTCTAGGAAAATCGAGATAAGAAGCAGTAACCTAATAACCATAGAAAATGGGAAGTGCCAAAGAAGAAAATGTAAATGAAGAAATTCCCATTATGTGATAATTATGGAAAGAATCATCTATGGTAATTATTGAAAGGCATGGGATTATGATATATGTGTGGAGAAAAGGGTCATTGATCTAAAGAATTCATGTGGAAGAAACGAGTCGATGAACATCAATGGTACAATTTTAGAGATATTTGAAGCTATGAAAATGTGTGTCCTAAGCGCCAAGGAATATTTCCTCAGAAAAATATACGAGGTCATGGGAGAGCTTCTACGATTACAACCATAGAGATGAAGTTCATATTAATGTGGTGGCATGTACTTTAATTATTTCCTCAAACATAGCCAATGTTTTATCTGATTCTCAAGAATCCCATTCATTTATATCATCCTAGATTACCAATAAAATTAGACATGTTCAAATGGATTTCATAAAGTATTTGTCAATCAAAAGTCTTAGGGGATGTAAGGTGGGAATAAAGTCATGTCGATCAGTCCCCGACATTAGTCATAAACGTGATTTAGTTTCTTACCTTATCATCATACCAATGTATGCCTTTAATTTAATTCTCTGTATTAATTGGTTGTCAAACTATGATGGGAAGAATTATTGCTAGAATAATGAAGTTACAATCTTTGAAAAAGGTGTTGAATCCCATTTTTGTAGGGAAGAAACCATTCAATTTGATTCTTATCTACATCCACCCCAAAAATCACCAATGAATGCAATTATTGGAGAGTAAGAGAACCTTATATTTATGTGTGATTAAATATATATTCAAATTGATTATGTACTTATAGTGGTCAAATACATTGTCATATTTAAATAGGATTTACTTATACATCCTCGACAGCGGGAAGTTGTGTTCTCTATTGATTTAATTTCTAGTTCAATACATATATCAGAGACTCCCTGTAGAATGACCCTTGTGGAATTTTTAAAGACCCGTAAATATAAATGAATTTTTTTTCATAATTTCTATGAGATTTTATGAGTACGCAGTTTCTGATGTCAATATATTCTAAGGCCTGGTGTGCCCGGAATCAATTTCGGAAGTTTAGCTCGGGTACGTTCAGTGAATGGACGAGTGGGTTTTCCTAACTTTTGAACTGGTGCTCAGAATCGAAATCTAAGGGCACCGATGAAACTGCATCGCCATTAATTGTTTAGGAAGACCTTTTTAGATGGTGCATTTGCTCGAGAGGAGTTGTTAAAAATGTGGAGAATAAAAATATAGTTGTTATACAATTATAATTTTATTACCCTACAGATGGTTTAAGTGTTATGGGAAAGAATGATGTGAGGAAGTAGGGTTGGGGCCCACATGATCCCCCACCTCTATCAATTTCCCCAAAAACCCTTTAAAACCCCCTCTAGCAATTAATTTTGTAACTCTTCCACATTAAAATAAATGCCAATAAAACACCTAATTAATTGGACAATGCAAGTTAATTAATTTAGTGAATTCAATTTGAGTTTTGAAAAATAGATGGAATGAGTAATAAAATAAGGAAAAGCCTTATTTTATTAGGGTGGTATCGTTGTGTGGGGATTTTTGGAGAGGAGGGCTCTAGTATTGAAGAACATCATCTTCCACATCGAAGAACGCGACAAACGTCAAGACCTTGACGAAGAACGCCGTCACCGCAATGAGTGATCGTCGTGCCCTTCTTCTCCTCTCCATAGCTGGTGTGAGATGCCACTCCACCTCAGACATTCTCCGTCAAGAACATACGGAGCTTTACCCCACGACGTCATTTCCCACGAAAAACTTCTTTCAATAACTACATCAAGGTATGGATTTTGAGTTCAAATTTAATGGATTAAAATTGTGCTTTGCTTGGTCGAAGTTGGTTTATGTTATTTTGGACGCCTGTTATCATTTTAAAGGGAGGAGGTCAGACCACACGAAAACGGATGATCCTCCTCCCCCTTTGTTGATTCTTACAGTTGCCGTTTGGGACGAAGGCGGCGCGGTGCAACGGCACCACACGGGAACAATGGATATCACGCTTTGAAGGAGTGAGGCGTCGTCGGGCCACGCCGTTGAGGCTGAAAGATGCCATGGCCGGAGTCGGGCTGTGGCGGAGGGGAACGACGCCGTCACGCAGCGCCAGACAGACAGGGGCCGCGGTCTTTGGCCGCGGTGGTTCAGCAAAGGGGGCAGCCTGATTTCCGGCCGCCGGCGCTCCAAGGGGTGCGGGACCAGTTGGTCCCGCGGCAGACACCGGCCTACCATTACGCTTGGCCATTTTCCAAAAAACCAGGAGTCGTAACCCTTGGTAGGTGACAAGGGCGGGCCCCCATGTGGGCCATTTCTCAATCACGTGGGCAGCGCCCCCTTTCCGCGTCCGCTCGGCTGGAGCCAAGCCGCCCCGGTTGGCCAGCACCGGACTGGCCGCGCCGGGCTGCCCCGCCTGGGCCGGACCCGAACACGGTTTGGGTCAACCCGGTTCGGACCAACCCAGGGGGTCTTGGGTCGGGTCTGTCTAGGCCCAAATCCCCCTAAAAATGGGGAGATTCGTTCAAACGCCCGTAACATGGGTTACAGACCTCCGACCGACGTACCATCAGTTGCATAGCTATCCTTGGATCGGTAAGGTCGTTTCGGTATATTAAACCCATGGTTTCAGAGAACTTTTGGTACGGCCGGGTCGGTTCGAACACGAAACCAACTGGGCCTTCGGTGCAGAAACACTTATAACTTGAGCTTCAGACGTCCGATTGACGTGCCGTCGACTTTTTTGGTTTTCTCGTAGTGAGACAGACCTTTTGGATTACTCCGCTCAAGGTTTGGATGCAGTTGGAGTGCGGTCGGGTTGGTTTTGACTTAAAAACCAATCGGGCCCCTGGGATGAAAAAGCCAATAACTCTCAGACCGGGCGTCCGATTTATGCGCCGTCATTAACATTGAGTTCCTTTTGAAAAGACAGAACATTGGGATACATCAACTCAGGATTTCATGTCAGTTGATGTATCAACCCCCCTTGGCTCCTTGAGCGGACCCACCCGAGATCGATCATGTTGTTTGCACGAACCCTAGAGATGGCTGCGACTGAGACGATGATGGCGACTGTACTGAAATCCTCCGTGGGTTCGACAGCGATGATGTCCGTAATGGAATCCTCCATGGGTTCGATGGCGATGACTACTGTTCGTGTATCCTTTGTGGGTCCGGCAGTACGTGACTATTGTTCTTGTATCCTACATGGGTCCGACAGTATTTGATTTTGTACTTGTATCCTACGTGGGTCCGGCAGAGTAGCGGGTCTTGTATCCTTTGTGGGTCCGACAGCTTAGCTGGTCTTGTATCCTACGTGGGTCCGACAGCTTAGATGAATCAGTGGCTACATTTGATCATCTCTATCTTCTTACGAAGAAGTATACCTATGTGAGATGAGTCTTGACATTCAATCATTATCTTCGATATGATTGTTTTGCTATCATGTGTGTATTGGGTTGTGCTTCCTGTGTGGAATGGATTGTGGTATCCTTTGTGGACTAGATCGAACATGGGCTCGGATGATGGAGTCTAACTGGAATTGATCACTTAGGTATATGTATTGGCATATACCTAGGTAGAGTTGGTTGTTACTTCGTGATTGTACCTTTCCTATGTGGTTTATCCTTTTTGTATTCTGGGAGACCTTCGGGGGTCTCGGGGTCCCTACTGAGTAGCGTATACTCACCCCTGCACAGGGAATGCCCACACTACATTGTGTTGGATGCTGATGACGGACAACGTTGATTTTGGTCGAGGCTTGTGGAGAAAGTCAGTACCTGGAGGTGGACGACTGGGCGGGACATACACGGACCAGACGGCTAGACCCGAGGAGCTGATGAGACTATCTGTACCCACCCTTAAGGTGGGATTTCCAGTGGATGGCTCAGCAATGCTACATTACATTTCAGTTGTTGTAATTTCTTTTCAGTTGTATTTTACTTCAGGTGGGTTTTTATTCTGGCTCATTTACTTTCCGGCACTTACAATTGTACCCAGTTTACTTAGTGTTTACTTCATCTTGCATACTCTGTGGTGTTTCTTTACTTTATAAAGGCAATTCATTCCCTTTTATCAGGATTTACGCCTTTGGTGCTAGTCGCCATCCCCTGGCCTATGGAAGGTGGTCTTGGGGTAGTCACGGCACAGGCCCCGAGGATGGGTCATGAAAAATTGGTATCAGAGGAGTTCGGTTCTACCATAGAACTTAGGACACTGATATTTCTTCTATGTGAATCAATAGTGTTAGGGGTATTGAATGTGGTTATCAGTCCAGGGAGTCCAGTGTTGGTGCAGCGACCGATGTATCTATACACAAGGACCCTAACTTCTAATTTCAGACTTAGTGCACGAAAACATCTATTGCATGTTTGTTTCAAAAGTTTTCTTTGTGATTACTTTTTTTCAACTCACCAGGTATACTCTATTGACCGTGGTGCACATGTTTCTTTTCAGGATAGCCCCATGATGGCATCCAGTTAGGGTTCAGAGGTTTGTACGAGAGGGCATCCCATCGAGCAACGAGGCCTCGGTGCAGGGCCCTATTACAGCAGAGTCACCGGGGGTACCTTTACCCGCCGATCCACCGATGTCACCAGCTCCAGCCACTGAGAGTGCACGTCGCCTTAGTGCACTGCACAAGTTTCAGCGTCAGAGACCGCCCAGGTTCCGCGGGGAGATGGACCCTCGGGCAGCCGAGTATTGGCTAGTGGCTGTTGTATGAGTTTTCAGGTTAGTAGGGACACCAGATGACCTCATGGTGATCCTTGTAGCGAGTCTCCTGCATGCGGCAGCAGGCAGATGGTGGATCCTGATGCTCCAGGTGCACGACGAGGCATCTCTCCTCTGGACGGACTTTGAGAGGCTCTTCCTCCCAGAGTTCGTCCCAGCCACCCTCCGTGTGGTGTGCATTCAAGAGATACTACAGCTGCGGTCGGGCAACATGACGGTAGCCCAGTACTCGGTGAGATTTACCGATCTCTCACGCTATTCGAGTGACATGGTACAAGACCCGTTCTTCCATGCCCGAACCTTCGAGCAGGGACTAAGGCATGAGATCAGGGCATCGATGATCTCCACCAGCATTCCGACACAGGCATGAGTACTAGAGAGATCCCTTCTCGTAGAGAGATTTCATGCTGAGCCTACACCAGCAACGAGACCTACCGCAGGGCGACACGTAGCTGAGTGATCTGCAGCTAGAAGTCGACAGACGTCACAGGGGTCCAAGAAGACCAGAACAGTAGGCGTACGACCTCAGGACACTGGCTAAGAGGGGCGGGGCACACGACGCAGAGCCAGCCTTCCGAGGAGCAGACAGTGCTATGCATGCGGCGGGCAGGGCCACATGGCGCGTGACTGCCCAACCCACCATGCATAGGATAAAAAGACAGTTGGGGGACCACCCATAAAGAGGAATAGGGTCGACCATGGTGGTCCGCAGGTAGTAGGCGGACGAGGCAGAGGAGTTGGATGAGCAGAAGGTGGTGGGCGACGCATTGAGGCTTTAGCACCACCACCACCAGGAGGTCCATCCTGACCACAGGGAGTTGGCGGGCAGAGGCAGGCTCAGCTTCAGGCAGTGGAGGCCTATGACCACGGTGCACCAGAGATGATTCAAGGTACTATATTTGTCTACTCCACCCTAGCTGTAGTTCTTATAGTCACAAGAGGGAGTCATTCTTTCATTGCCGCTGTCCTTGTTTGGATTTCGGAGATTCTGACAGAGCCGTTGGCTCGATCTTTACAGCTAGAGACTATTACAGGAGTAGACTCGATGATTACGCACTGGTGTTGGTAGTGTGAGCTTACACTAGGAGGTGAGATATTCGATTGGGATCTTCTTGTAGCGATGCTGAGGCCTTACGATGTCATCTTGGGCATGGATTGGTTATCTATAGTCCTTGCTCAGATCGACTGTATTAGGCGTAAAGTGCAGTGTCTCCACACCGATGGGAACATGTTAACCTTCACTGGCGAGAAGGGAGCCTTTGCAGCTCAGGATGGACTCACTCAAAGGAGAGTACAACCGATCACTCATCAGTTGGCTAGCCTCATCCTAAGAGCAGTGGACGTGCGGAGTCTGAGTTTTACTATAGTGGTGGATCAGTATGCAGACATTTTTCCAGACTACGTTCCAGGACTACCTCCTCGCAGAGAGGTAGAATTTTATATTGACTTGTACCCTAGGACAGCCCGGATATCCACACCAGCATATCAGATGGCTCCCACCGAGCTTCAAGAGCTACAGGTACAACTGTAGGACTTACAGGGAAAGATATTCATTCGACCCAGTGTTTCACCCTAGGCTTCCCTGATTTTGTTTTCCAAGAAGGCGGACAGGATCTTGTGACTATGTGTCGATTACCGTCGCCTGAACCAGGTGACAGTGAGGAACAAGTATCCGCTACCAAGGATTAACGAACTCTTTGATCAGCTCAAGGGAGCACGGTGGTTCTCGAATATAGACATTAGTTCAAGATATCACCAGCTCATTGTCCAGGATGAGGACGTGCAGAAGATGGCCTTCAGATGTCGGTATGGCCACTATGAGTTCTTGGATATGCCTTTCGGTATAACCAATGCTCCAGTATTGTTCATGAGCCTTATGAACAGAATCTTCTAGCCTTACCTCGATTGATTTTCATGGTCTTCATCGACGACATTTTGAAATACTTGACCACTGAGGAGGAGCACACCTTCCACTTGCAGGTTGTACTCGACACACTCTGAGAGCACCAGCTATTTGATAAGCTCTCAAAGTGTATGTTCTGGATATGCGAGGTCCACTTCTTGGGACACGTCATTTCTGAGGTAGGAGTTGTGGTGGATTCAGCGAAAATCGAGGCAGTGCTAGCTTGGGAGCCACCTAGGAGCGTGACGGAGGTGGGATGTTTCCTAGGACTGGCTGGATACTTCCAGAGGTTTCTACCAGACTTATCTAGAGTTTTCGGAACTGCTTTCAGCTTTGAAGAAGAAGGGGAAACACTTCGTGTGGTCAGATAGATGTCAGTAGAAGTTCCAGGAGCTGCGACAGAGATTGAAAAGTGCACCCATCTTAAGGCTACTAGAGGAGGGAGTAGTGTACGTAGTCTACTACGATGCATCAGGGACCAGACATGGGTGTGTCCTGATTCATGAGCGAGTATTGATCACCTATGGATCACGAAAGTTGAGGCAGGACGAGCAGAACTACGCTACCCATGACTTGGAGTTAGCAGTAGTGGTCTTTTCCTTGAAGATGTGGTGGCACTATCTGATGGGTGAGCGCTTTACAGTCTATTCTGACCACCAGAGTCTCAGGTACATCTTCTCATTGAAGGGCCTGAACCTAAGACAATGACGATGGCTCGGGTTCCTCTAGGAATATGACTTTGAGATAGTCTATACTCATGGAAAGGGGAACGAAGTATCTGATGCACTCAGCAGGAGGATGGGCATTCAGCTACTTGGAGAGGTGAAAGAGCAGCTAGCTGCTTTGCATATATCCATCATGGATAGAGATGGATAATTCTTATCTACAGTCAGTCACAGTCACTCCTCCACTACTACAGTGGGTCAGAGAGACACAGCGTGGGGACGCTGACTATGAGACACGGTGTGCACATATATCCTCAGGACATGCACCTGATGTATTCTATATAGGAGGAGATCATGACTTCCTTTTTAGAGGACGTACCATGGTACTAGCTACTTTATGGGAGGAGGTGCTGAGGGAGTTTCACACTTCCCATTTAGAGCTACATCCTGGGGTAGCGAAGATGTACTAGGATCTCAGACGACATCACTGGTGGCCTGGTATGAAGAGGGATGTGGCACAGTACGTTTCTCGATGCCTTACCTGTCAGCAAGTGAAGGTGGAGCACCAGGTACCAACAGGCTTGGTACATCCCTTGGAGGTCCCGAAGAAGATGGGGGATGCGATATCAATGGATTTCGTGACTGGACTTCCATGTACATCCAGAGGTCATGACTCCATATGGGTGATTGTCGACCGACTCACCAAGTTGGCCCACTTCTTACCCATCAGAGAGCAGGGCTCAATGGAGATCTTGGGATGCCTCTACGTTCATGAGATCGTACGGCTTCATTGTGTGCCATAATCTATCATCTCCGATCGAGATGCTCTCGTTACATCCCGGCTTTGGAAGGGGTTTCAGGAGGCATTCGGTACGCATCTACGTCTGATCACCGCCTTTAACCCTCAAACGGATGGTCATACAGAGAGGACCATTCAGACTCTTGAGGACATGCTCCTTGCATATGTCCTCAACTTTGGTCATAGCTGGGAGAATCACCTACCCTTGATGAAGTTTTCATACAACAACAGCTACCACTCCACAATCAGGATGGAACCATACAAGGAATTTTATGGCTGAACTTGAAGATCACCTCTGTGCTGGACAGACCCTGGGGAGTCAGCACTTGTGGGACCAGAGATGGTCCAGGACACGACAGAGAAGGTCCAGGTCATCTAGGAGCGGATGAGGACAGCTCAGAGATGACAAAAGTCTTATACTGATAGGAGGTGGAGACCACTAGAGTTCGAGGATAGAGACCACGTTTTCTTGTGGGTCTCACCTCAATGTGGATTACAGAGATTTGGCTGAGGCGGCAATTTATCTCCGCGCTTTATCGGACTATTACAATTTCTCAGCAGGATAGGCGAGGTGGCTTATCACATGGCTCTACCACCTCAGTTACACCAGGTGCACGACGTCATCCACGTATCTTTGGTGAGGAGATACTGGCATGACCCGGTGCATATCATTGGCCATGGGGAGCTGGACATTGATGACGGGGAGACTTTTGAGGAGGTCCCAGTGGTGATCGAGGATTGACAAGAGTGTTTCCTACATGGGCGGTCGATTCCTCTAGTGCACATGAGGTAGCAGCACGGGAACCTCATGGAGAGCACTTGGGAGTGGGAGGCTCAGATGCGTGCACAGTACCCTCATTCGTTCACCTATTTTGTGATGTATCTTTATGGGGATGTAAATACCTGAGGTGGGAGTTATGTAAAGACTCTTAAATTTCAAGGCATTTTTTTTTAAATTTATTTGGGATTTTACGAGTAAACAGATTCTAACAGCACCAGATTCCGAGGCTCGGTGTGCCCGTAATCAATTTCCGAAGTTTAGCTCGGGTACGTTTAGTGAACGAACAAGTGGGTTTTCCTAACATTTGAACCAGTGCTAGGAATTGAAATCCGAAGGAACCGATGAAACCGCAGCGCTAGTAATTGCTTAGGAACACCTTTTCTGATGGTGTGTTTACTCAGGAGGAGTTGTTAAAAATGTGAATAATAAAAATATAGTTGTTATTTAATTATATTTTTATTACACTACAGATGGTTTGAGTGTTATGGGAAAGGAAGATGTGAGGAAGTTGAGGTGGGGCCCACACGAGCCCCCACATTCTTCAATTTCCCCACCACCCCTTTAAACCCCCCTCTAGCAATTAATTTTTTAACTCTTCCACATTAAAATACATGCCTATAAAACGCCTAATTAATTAGAAAACACAAGTTAATTAATTGGGTGAATTCAATTTGAGTTTTGAAAAATAGTTTGCATGAGTAATAATTAAAGAAAAGCATTATTTTATTAGGGTGGTATCGTTGTGTGGGGATTTTTGGAGAGGAGTGCTCTAGTCTTGAAGAACATAGTCATCCACATTGAAGAACGCGAAGAACGTCAAGACCTCGACGAAGAATGTTGTCACCGCAAGGAGTGATCGTCGTGCCCTTCTTCTACTCTACACAGCTGGTGTGTGACATCTCTCCACCTTAGACATTCTCCGTCAAGCATCTACGGATCTTAACCCCACAACGACGCTTCCCGTGACATTCTTCTTTCGACAACTACTTCAAGGTGGGAGTTCTAAGTTGAAATTTAATGGATTAAATTTGTGCTTTGATTTTTCGAAGTTGTTTTATGTTATTTTGGTTGCTTGTTATCATTTTAATGGGAGGAGGTCAGACCACACGAACACGGCCGATCCTCTACCCCCTTTGTTGATGTTCACCATTACAGTTTGGGATGAAGACGATGTGGTGCAACGGCACTGCGTGGGAACAAGGAATATCACATGGTGAAGGAGCGCAGTGTCTTCGTGCCGCGCCGTTGAGGTTGAAAGAAGCCGTGGTCGGAGTCGGGCCATGGCGGAGGGGCGTGGTGCAATATTGCCGCGCCGGAGAACCATGGAGTGCTGTATCCGGGGCAGGCCCCAGAAGTTCAGCAAAGGGGGCGGCCATATTTCCGGCCGCCGGTGCTCCAAGGGGGGCAGGACCAGCAGGTCCCGCGGAAGTCACCGTCCAGCCATTACGGCCGGATATTTTCCAAAAATCCAGGGGTTGTAACCCCCGGTAGGTGACAAGGGTGGGCCCCCCATGGGGGTTGTTTCTCAATCAAGGTGGTGGTGCCCCCTTTCCGCGTATGCTCGTCCAGCGCCGAACCGGCCGCATGGGGCAGGGCCGCACCGTCTAGGTCGGGCCGCCCTTCCGGGGCCGATCCGCGCCCAACGGGGCCAGACACAGACCTGGGTCAGGTCGACCCGGTTCGGGCCAACCCAGGGGGTCTTGGGCCGGGTCAGTCCGGGCCCAAAACCCCCTAAAATGGGCAGATTTGTTCAAATGACTGTAACATGTGCTACAGACCTCTGATCGAGACACTGTCAGTTGCGTAGAGATCCTTGGATCGAGGCGGGCGTTTCAATTTATTACACGCAAGGTTTCGAAGAACTTTGGGTACTGATGAGTTGGTTCTAACATGAAACCAACCGGGCCTTGGGAGCGGAAAGTCTTATAACTTGTGCTCCGGGCGTCCGATTGACGTGTCGTCGACATTTTTGGTTTCCTCTTAGTGAGACAGACCATTTGGGTTACTCTTCTCGAGGTTTGGATGCAGTTGGAGTGCAGTCGGGTTGGTTTTGACTTAAAAACCAATCGGTCCCTGGGACGAAAAAGCCAATAACTCTCTGACAGGGTGTCCTATTGATGCTTTGTCGGTCACGTTGAGATTATTTTGACGAGACGGAACTTTGGGATACATAAACTATGGACTTAGTGTCAGTTGATGTATCGAACCCCCTTGTCTCATGGAGCGGACCCTCCCGGAATCGAGCATGCTGTGTGCAGGACCCCTAGAGCTGGCTACGACTACGACGACGTTGATGACTGTACTAAAATCCTCCATGGGTTCGACAGCGAAAATGACCGTACTAGAATCCTCTGTGGGTTCGACGGTGATGACTACTGTTCTTGTATCCTTTGTGGGTTCAGCAGTATCTAACTACTATTCTTGTATACTACATGGGTCCGACAGTATTTGACATTGTACTTGTATCCTACGTGGGTCTGGCAGAGTAGCTGGTCTTGTATCCCTTGTGGGTCTGACAGCATAGCTGGTCTTGTATCCGACGTGGGTCCCACATCATAGATGAATCAGTGGCTACATCTGATCATCTCTATCATCTTACGAAGAAGTATACCTCTGTGAACTGAGTCTTGACTTTCAATCATTATCTTTGATATGATTGTTTTGCTATCCTGTGTGGATTGGGTTGTGCTTCCTGTGTGGAATGGATTGTGCTATCATGTGTAGACTAGATATAACTAGGGCTCAGATGATGGAGCCGAACTGGAATTGACGACTTAGGTATATGTTTGGTCATTTACCTAAGTAGAGTTGGTTGTTACTTCGTGATTGTACATTTCCTTTGTGGTTTATCTTTCATGGATTCTGGGAGACCTTCGGGGGTCTCGGGGTCCCTACTGAGTAGCGTATACTCACCCCTGCATGGGCTATGCCCGCACTACATTATGTTGGATGCAGAAGATGGACAACGTTTATTGTGGTCGAGGCTTATAGAGCAAGTTGGTACCTGGAGGTGGACCACTGGGTGGGACGTACACGGAGCGGATGGCTGGACCCGAGGAGCTGAGAAGACTATCTGTACCCACCGTTCAGGTGGTATTTCCAGTGGACGGCTCATCGTTGCTGCTTTACTTTTCAGTTATTGTACTTTCTTTTCAGTTTTAATTTACATCAGTTGGGTTTGAATTCTGGCCCATTTACTTTCAGGAACTTACTGTTGTACCCAGTTTACTTAGTGTTTACTTCATCTTTCTAACTATGTGGTGTTTTTTTTTACTTTATAAAGGCAATTCCTTCCCTTTTATCAGGATTTATGCCTTTGGTGCTAGTCGCCAGCCCCTGGCCTATGGAAGGTGGGCTTGGGGTAGTCATGGCACGGGCCCCGAGGATGGGTCGTGACAGAATTAGTGGATCTAAATAAACAATTATAGGAATTGAGTGAAAAATTATTTATTCAACCAAGTGTTTCATTATGGGGAGCCCCTATTCTCTTTGTCAATAAGAAAGATGGATCCATGAGGCTAAGAATTGATTATAGGTAAAATGATGTTATTTCACTAAATAATATTTATCCTCTAATAAAAATTGATGATTTATTTGATCAAATTAATAGAGAAAAATATTATTAGTTATAGATTGATCTTCGATCTAGATATCATCAACTATGTGTGAGGAGGGAAGATATTCCAAAGAAAATATTCCAATAAAGATGTGGGAATTATGAGTTCACAGTGATTCCAATTTTACTGACTAATGTACCATCTGTTTTCATGGAAATAATGAATAGTGTTTTCAAGGAATATCTTGAAAACACTGTTGTGGTATTTATCGATGATATCCTATTATAATCCAAAATCTATGAAGACTATGAAAATCACTTGCATATTATTATGAAAACACTTATATGAAATGAATTTTATGGGATGTTTAGAAAGTGTGAATTCTTGATTAAATCAGATACTTTTTTTTCTATATTTTCTCTATAGATGAAATCTTAGTTGTTCCTATGAAGACAACGGTAATTCAATAATGGCCCATGCTAATGAACATAACCTAGGTATGCCCATTTAGAGGCTTATAATGTTACTATCGGTGTTTCATTTTGATTTTATCCCAACTGGCAAACCTGCTGACCAAGATCACATGTAATGATTATATTTTTATGTGTAATAAATAATGTACCAAATGCTATGGAGAATTTAAAAGAAGATTGGCCAATTCTCTAATTCAAACTCATCCATCATCAAATAATGAATTTGTTATATATCATGATGCATCAAAAAATGGACTAGGATGCGTTTATATGAATAATGATAAAATTATTTTTATAAATTGAGGTAGTTGATGGCTCGGAAGAAAAATTACCTATCTCGTGATCTTGAGATAGTAGCCAAAATATTTTCATTCAAAATATGGGGAAATTATCTTTATAGATAAAAATTTGACATATACACAGATCATAAGAGTTTGAAATACATTTTAACACCAAAATAAATCAACATGAGGAAATGTAGATGGCTCACGTTACTCAATGATTATGATTTTTCAATACACAAAAACCTAGGAATGGAAAATAATGTTGCAGATCCATTAAACATGAAAGATCCTACACTTATAAACCAAATGTGGATTGAGAGAGGCTATATATTCATGGATATAATAATGATTGATGAGAATGGTAATGGAAGGGGAAACATATGTCCTCTTTCAAATGATTTCACAACCATATTTACTAGAGAAGATAAAATTATCTCAATCTAATGATGAGAATATACAAAAGAAAATTAATTCTTTTAAGGATGAGAGATTGGAAGACAACATGTTTGAGGAATGATTTTTGAAATTTAGTGAATAGGTTATGTGTTCCATTAGTACATGACCATAATAAGGGAACTATTAAATGATTCCCATAGTTAAAATTTTTCTATACACCCCGGTTGTGGAAAAAAGTATTGAGAGATGAAGGAACATTTTTTTGTGGGATAATATAAAGTGTGAAATTGCTAACTACGTGTCAAGGTGTCAAGTTTTTCAACAATGTATGGATAAGAGACAACATCCTAGAGGGGTGATGCAACCTCTAATTATTATTATGTGGATGTGGGATAAAATTACGATGTATTTTTTCACTGGACAACTAAGGACACCTAGAGTGAATGATGCAATATGGGTAATTATTGATCATCTCACAACATCATAATCATTTCCTTGATATAAGAGAGGGCGTACCACTTGATCTTTGGGAAATTCATTATATTAATGAAATTTTAAGACTTCATGGTGAACCTCTATCAATTTGGTTTGATTGAGATCCCCAGATTACATCAATGTTCTTGAAAATTCTACAAAAGGAATTGGATACTGAACTTCATATGAGTTGTGTTCAGCTCCACAAAATAGAGAGAAAATATTAAAGAACTATTCAAACAATGGAAGACATAGTAATATTATTATCTAATGACTTTCAAGGTATGTGGTATCAATACATGCCTTTGGTGGAATTTTCCTACAATAAGAGTTTCCATTCAAGCATTAAAATGGTGCCATATGTTGCATTATATAGTAAGAGGTGTCGAACTCCAACATGATGGGATAAATTCAGAAAGGGGAATATATTCGGCCCATAACTTATTAAAGTGATAATGGGAAAGGTAATGAAAATTCAGGCCCATATTAAAGCAACCCAAAGTAGGAAAACCAATTATGCTGATAACCGGAGAACAGCCATGGTATTTAATTTAGGGGAACATGTATCTCTAAAAGTTTCTCCATGAAATGGTTTCTTATGGTTCATTATGAAATATAATCTACACCCCTAGTACATTATACTATTGTATATTCTGGAAAGGATCGGGGTTGTAGATTACTGTTTTGAAATTCCACCATGTCTCTCAAAATTTAATAGTGTTCCTTATGTCCTTTTTTAATAAATACATGCCAGACCCAATTCATGTACTCACTTATGAAGAAATATCACTGTAACCTAATTTTATATAGTGTGAATAGCCTGTCAGGATTCTTGACACTAGGGAGAAGGTGTTGAGATATCGGAAAAACTTCTATTAACGGTTATTTGGAGAAACCATAAAATGGAGGAAGAAACGTGGGAACTTGATAATGTTATGAAGAAGAACCACCCACATATTTTAAAGGGATGTATATATGAAAAAAATTAAGGTTGAAATTTCCAATGGTGGGAATAATATAACACCCCAAAATTTAGTGGTATGTTTCTCTTAAATACATTCTATTCATAGCATATATTTCATAAAGCACTAATTTTCATTAAAACTAGACTTGGTTATTTAAGAGATAGTCCAAACCTTTCCATTAAACAAAAATTTTCTACATCTGTATTTTGAATTTTGAAAAATTGAAATATTAGGATGCAATCCGTGTGATATTTAGAGTATAATAGAATTAACTTAATTTTTGGTGAATAGTATCATTCTCTTATGAATAGTAATAAACCCTTATTAATTGTAACATGCCCTTTTTAATAGTAATATGACTCTTATAAATGTTATCTATAAACGTAAATTTATAAACAAATTGGTCACCATAAAAATGAAGATGAATATTTTAAGTGTTTCCATTTTTTTGATTAAAAAATGATTTTAAATAAAAATTAAATTTATCATATTTATAAAATTATTTTTAAAATATGGAGTTCTTTTTTGGATTCTACTCATTGATGAATGTTTAGGGAGAATTTTTGGGATTTTTATAAAATACATGAATTTTTTATTAGTAAAATACATTAATTTACCACTTAAATATGTTATAATTTAAATTAAATATTATTAGAATAATGGGTGATGTAAGCACCCAAATCTCTAACTCACATTTATATATAATAAATCGATATCATTTAATACTCACTATTTCATGTATGGGGAATAAATAATATATTAGTAGTTATAATATTAAGAATACAATCCTCCCCCACTATATACACCACCCCTTAGCCCCACTTCCTCCCACACCACTCGAGATTCAATCCATCCCTAAATTATTCTCAAATATCTCTCTAAAATATTCCCCCACATCCAAGACCTTCTGGTCTCCCCAAAAGGCCCAAAACAATGTTCTTAAGAATATTATCATGCTCGAGTACTCCAGGGGTGAACTTCTCTTTTCTTTTCATTCAAATTCTTTTACAAGTACCATTATTTTGTTACACTCTACTCACCTCCCAAAATATTAGTGCTATGAAAATCCCATTTCCTTACTTGGAATTGAATTTTATTATTCTAATGGAATATTTTATAAAAATATATCCTTTCCCACACCACTTATAGTAAAAATGAAAACACTATCCGAGATGTGTTAATTTATCGCATTCAAGGAAGATGGGTTTTAAATTTCATTAACTATCTTCAAAACTGGTCATGAATCCTTTTAAATGGATGATATAGATCAGAATATTTGTTTTTTTACCATATCTGGTGTTCTGTAATACTTAGAAAGTAATAATACAAAATAATAATACAAAAGAGGATCATTATACACAAACCACCTTGTTAATCAACGGGTTTATCAATAACTTTTAACTAATAATTCATACTCACATATATAATATATAATCAATATATTATCATTTATAATTACCCTAATAATATATCTTTACCATTTTTTGTTTAGCATCATTTCCAACGAACATCTATTCATGAATACAAGTAAACTCGTCATGAAAATTGTGGAAGATAATTCTTCCAAAAATATAAAATTTTGTCCAACAGACCCATAAAAAAGGGGATGAATGAACCTAATAAGGTTATACCATATAAATTAAAATTTTATGAAGTTATGGGATTATTAATTAATTATTATTAATTTGATTATTCAGGTTATTAAGATTCATCAAGAAGACCTTCAGGAATAAGGTAAGGGATCCACTATCTCACTTTTTTTCAAGAATTCCCCTATGTTGTTCCCTTTTATTATTAATTCCTGGTAATAGGGTATGTTTCCTCACCCCCAATATTTCCCATATGCTATATAAATTATGGGATACCCATTTATCTATCTTTAATCCCACACAAGAACACTTGTTACCATACCGAAATGTTTGTAAGGGGTTTCCCATCTAACTATTAATTTTGTGGGATTTCCATTGATTGCCCATTACTTCTTGCATGTGGTGTACTATGTTCTACCATTTGATATATATTATAATTATTCTCTTTATATTCATGGGATTCTAGTATTCCTTTGGTGGTTATTAACTTTTGCTAATACTATAAAATTTATTACATCGTGATAAGGGACTTTGTCTCAATTTCCATTTCATTGAGACTTACATGGTATTGTGCTCACCTAATTATTCTAATGTGGAATATCCATTGTCCATTTAAGATTATTTTTCATTTTAAAATTTTAATATAATATATATTAATATTCTGGATTCAAGGATATGATTATTGTCTTGAGACATATAACCCTTTACACAAAATGTTTATTTGGATTATTTTTTAAATTATGGAAATCATGATGAATCTATATCATATACTCTATAAAGATATTGAGAATGCATTTATTACATGTATTAAATATATTATTGAAGAATGATTTGGACTATAAGTGAAGTGGCGGACCCTCTATAGCACCTCGATGAATCGACATGTCTCATGAGATATTTTGTTGGCGTGAAACCCTTTGAGTTGGTTTTTGAAAATAATACGGGTTTCTACCAACTGACATAAACAATTGCATCATTATAGTGGATTCATTTTTTAGATACATCTAATCCAAATAGTAAAAATTATCATTCTTCATTATCAGTTATTAAAATCTATGAGATTTTCACTATGAAAAAATCTGTGGATACAATTTAATTATCAGTAGACTAATGGTGTGTATGTTTTTTTATTCACTATACATTATGATTCAGTTATTGGTTCATGCTTCTGATACTTGTATCCCTTATTGGGTGTATTTTCATTCCCATTTCATTTGTTTACCTTCAATAGGCTATGAAAAAGATATCATTTATAGAGTTTCTAAAGATGTGTTTTATTGGTTTTTGTTATGTATTATTATGTATTGTATTTTGTTACCTTTCCCTATATAATTTTTGTTACATATATGTATTTAGTTTCCTAAAGTCAACTAAATTGATCATTCCATTGGTATTTAATCCTTATAAACATTCCAATGTAATAAGTATTGATTCAGCACTGGTTGAGAGGGTTCATGGTGTTACATTATTACAATAACACAACCATTGTCACCTAGCCATTATAATATCCGGGATAAATGAGATTAAGTTAAAATTGAAAATATTATTTAAAAATGTTTTTAAAATGAATTTAGCGGTTACTAGTTACATTGAAATTAAAATAAAATCCAATTGAAGTTAGATGGTGTGGTTTAATAAAAAACATATTTTTATGTCCTTAATGGTATTTTATGTTAAATAATTTAATTATTCACAATGATTGAAATATATTAATGGAATTTATATATTATATTTTCAAAACTTTTTAATTTTTTTTGAAAAATTAGTTTTATAGTATTGGGATAATAAATAAACCATGTTTTAATACTAAAAACAATATTGTTCTAGAAGGAAATTATTCCTCCTTTTAATGGAACATCTATTATTTAAAATTTATTTTTACACCATTAAAATATATATTATACAAAATAAAATTCATTTTATAAATAGGGATATAAAAATTTTATTAGGGTAAATTGTTTGTATTTTTATGATATGTTTTTTATGAATATTGAAAATACTACATTTTAAATCAAATATTATTTTTCATCTAATATATATATAGTAAATTTTATTATAGTATGATATGATAAAATTTAAATAAATTAATCCAATTTGGGTAATATGAATCAATTATACATTGAAATTGATCATAAAAACAATTCATACATTTGATCTTCCCCCGTTTAAAACACGCATGATCATTGTGTCTACAAGATTAATTTTAGATCTAATTTTACCCGTTATATGAAATTATTTTAGTAAAATGGAATTCATAATTGGAATCAATTGTTATAAATTATACTAAATAGTAAATTTTATTTTTAGTCATAATAAAGTTACATGCTAAAATTAATATTTACCACGACATATGTAAAAAATAAACCATGTTAATGTTAAAAAGGTAAACCCTTAAATTAAAAAAAATGAAAAAACAATTAATTTTAATTTGAGGTGTTTCTATAAGATTTCTACTATATAAAAATTTAATTTCTATCAAACATCATATAATTTAATGCCCCCTCAATTTTGATGGCATTAAATATAAATTTGTTAAGATTTTAATCAATTTATCCCACCTCTCCACAAGTTTAAATATCAACCCTCACAACCCCATTTTGACACAAAAGCCATTACAATCCTAAAATATCTATAGTAACCTATCTTCAAAACTATCCCCATGTCCTAATACATATAGTATTACCAAAATAAGAATTCCCTGGCCCTTAAGGGTCTCTCTAGGGGGTGACATTCAAAAGGTAATTTTATCAAAACACCTCTGTTAATTTATTTTCTCCTCAAAATTTATCCTCATATGATTCATAAATCATGTTATATTAAATAAAATAATTGTGAATATAACCTAATTTAATTTTGAAAATGGATTATCTTATATTCATCCATCTTATTACATCCTATTATTCAAATAAATGAAGATATTGTCCAAATTATACCTGTTAATAACCTCCGTGGATAATTTTTTTGTTCGTTTACCATTTTATCATTCATTTATGGCCTAAAAATATTATTCCTATTAAATAATATTTTAGTAAGTATATTATATCATATTTCATTTCATGGAATAAATATATACTCATAATATTAAATAAAGCAAACTAGTTTGTGATGTTTGTAAAAACAGCCAATATAAACTAATCATTTATCAATAACATTTTAACTAATAAATTATCATAATATATCAAATTATTATTATGAATGGTTAAAATTTTGAAATTTCAATAATACAATTTCATTGACATTATGGAGTTTTATTTGTATTCGATATAGAAATCCATAATTATACAGAAATATCCCAATCATGGGAATCGTGGAACCAACTAACCTGAAACAATAAAAGTCATGAAATGTTTTTAACTAATCGGTTGTAATACGTTATTAAATCATCAGATTGATTTTTTGAAAAATAAATAAGGATCATTAATTAATTTAAAAATAATTTATCCATTATACATGAGGTTGATGTATGGAAAACTAAAGGGAATCTTGAGGTAAGGGTTTATATTCTCACTCTTTTCTTCACTGATATATATACCATAATCACAATATAATTCTTAAGGGTGGTGTATATAAGTCACATTTATATATAATGTTAATAACCTATCTGTATTAATTTTATCAAATGTATCATTTAATTATTATTACTTTATTGGGGCGTATAATTCAACTGATTATAAATTTGTAATGTATTAATTAATCTATTTTCTATTCCTTAGGTTAAAAATATACTTCATAATTATTTATTTATAAGATTATGTGTGATTTAACATTTTATAATCTTATTTGTTATTTCCAATAATTTAATATTTATTTTTCTAGATTAAACATTAATAATTAATCTTATTAATTATCACTTCAGTAAAATGATATGTATATGGGAGTTTCGATTAAAAAATTATTTTTAATGTTTCTCATAAAATCTAGTTTTTTTGATGTTTTAGAAAAAAATTTATTAAATTTTTTTTATTATGATTTTTGAATGTATTTTTTAATAATTTTTATAAATTTTTATAAATTTGTTTTAACAGATTTTTTTATGTCTTTTTCTATTTGGGGTTCTCTATGACATCTCTAAAAAATTACAAAATAAATGTGTTTTTAACTCTTATTCAATGAGTGTATTTACCCACAATCATGATGACTTTATGATTGGAATCATACATTAAAAGCTTACAATATTTTTTTTACAAGAATTTATTTTTTATATAATTGTGTTGAAATTTTAAAAATATTGTTTTTAAAATAAAAATGATACTTTACTCAATAAGTATATCATGTGTTCTCTCAAAATTACTTTCCATATAATTTAAATTTATTTGTTTTTAAATATTCTTTTTAGGATACACCATTAATAAACATTATCCCTACTCTTTTTATGGTCTGTTTATGTTTATTATGTGTTGATATCTATGAAACCTATTTATTTGACATGATTTATGTTATGATGAAATTATTATGAAAATATTTCAGTACACGGGTTCTAATATAATGAATGACTTATTATCATTGCGAAAACTATTGTATATTTTTCATTCCATTAAAGGTTGGAACTATATCTTCCTCTAATGGACTTAGTAATGATAAATGTTAAATGAGATCAAATGGTTACATGGGAGTTCATTCTACACCATTAAATATATTGTACATGGGAAGTCCTACTAAACCTGCAAGTAGATGGTACATGGTTGGTTATACAAATACCAAAGTTGTTACACATGTGAATAACCCAAGATTAACTTTATTTGAATTTCTTGGTAGGTATCATTGAAATAATATTTTCAATGATTATGTGTTTTCCACAATTCCATGATTTTTGTAAATTTATTCTTTTATGAATCATGACTAATAAATTTTATGATTTATTCTATGACTTGATATTATAATCATTGATACAGAAGATATGATTTTAAAACTTTATGTTCATATTATCATACCCTTATTTTTATGTTATGATACATTTCCCCCTTGTATCCCATTACTGTGAATCTGAGATCACCCTTTTTTTATGTTTTTTCCCCAGGATATGAAGAAAGATATTATGCTAAATATGTGAAAAATGATAATAATTATAAAAGGAATAAGATCTAGAAAATTATAGGTATTTTATGATTCATTTTTTGATAATTTCATGTATCCAAATACAATAAAACCATTTGAATCAGGAATGGTTTTTATAGTAGTATTAATTTTTAGCAAATTGTATGTAATATATATGTATGTTAAGAGTGGGTAATAATTAGCTTACTACATATATACTGGGAGATGATAAAAATTATTATGGAAACCTTCCCACAACACTAAATACATGACCAACTCTTGATATATTATATCTGTGAGTGTATATTGGATATGGATATAAATTTCATTGATGTTGCAAGTGTAACTAAATTTGATAAGAAAACACCTACAAGAGCATTATATTTCAAAACCATTCTGGATATAAAATCATCTTAACTCCATACTTGATCACATTTCCAAGTAAATAATGTATACCATAATCAATTCGAATATAATAAAAATATGAATGAGGGGATTTGTGAGCTTACTGGCATTGTGGGTCAACAAGATATAGTTTCCCAATCCCCAATGTCATCTTCTCCAAAATCTATATTCCATGGTAATATAAAAAATATGGAATTTTCCACTCGCGAACTCACCTGTCTAACACTTTTCTATAACAATATGATTTTTTTCTATCTCTTTCAATGGGGCTCACCGCCTCACGTTTCATCATGACACTGGTGTTGTTTTTGTTTCCCCGCATTCTACATTCCTACAATAAGATCCATTCACCACTTTTTTAGTGATATCTAATTTTTGATCGAAATTGGATGTTGGGTCATCAGTTCGTCATTCCATGGATTTATCCTTATAATTTTTCACATGTTCTGGGTTACCCTCATAGATTTGAATATATTTGTGAAACTCTTTTTTAGTTCTGTATTAATATGGATAACAATTAAATACACTAAGTCTATATAAACATTACAATCGTTCTGGATAGTTTAGAAACCTTACGTTTGGAGTGTAATCCCATTTGGTATCGCTCAAATGTATGGATGCAGGAACACAAGTCACATGTAATATTTTTTAAAAGAGGGTTTCTATGGAAGTGGAAACCAACACATCATGTGTTAAACATGAGGTATCTGATGCCATTGTAGTATCTTCAATAGATTTCACCTCAATAATCCCTTGTTTAGCATGAGGTAGCTGTTTCCATAGAAACATATCTTTTTAATGATCTCACCATAGGAATCCCATGTTAACATTGGGTATAATTGTGATAATGTTATCATGTTTAAAGGATGATGGTGATGTGATGAGAATGATTAGAACATCAAGTGGTGGATCATAAAGGTGCATCCCTTGGAGGTAGAACTAAGAAATATTAATTTTAAAATGGGTTAGAATTCCTTTTGAAGCATACCCTTGGGCGTCTGTCCAATATTGTAATGATTTAACACCATGCGGGATGACTTGGACACTGCTGGAGTTGGATCATGTAGGTCCCCCAATGAGATGGAAATCACGATATACGGTTTGCTGGAATTGAAACTCAAAAAGGAATCCTACATACCGTATTTATTATACATTGATATAACCATGTGTATAATGAGGGATGGGTGGGTATTATGCATGGGTGATACCTTGTACAAGAGAAATACTCTTTGATGGATTTATGTGGGCATAGTCATGTGAGCTACCAAGGTGATACTAGGAGAAACAATGATGTGGATAGGGAAAACACATGAATTCAGCCTAGGAGGGTGGCATGATCTCACCGGTATGCGGTAGCTTAGGTAAAATTAGGTTTGATAATTGATAGATTGTTTAGTGATATGTATAGAATAAATAGATTGCTGGTTTTGGACCTCACGGAAGATTTCTAAATATCCCATGTGATTGGGAATCAAACACGACATAATTGAAGATGGGGGTTGATTTAATAGGGATTATAAATAAAGGGGAGGCACATTAGGGAAAATAAAAATTGACATGGGCTTAAGAATATGAAATACCCATGGATCATGGGTATGATTGTGGATTACAACTAAGAAGGTGGCATATTGATGAGGGATTTGTGTAATATACCCTACTATCCTCTAACCCCACATGAGTCATGCTCAGTGAGAGAAATTAGTGGAATCATTATACATGAATATCATTTAATTAAAGATGTTCCAATGAAATATTGTTTAATGATAATTCATGGAAGATTCATGATAGGGACTTCGTTCAATGTGTGTTGGTTTTTCATGTAAGAGTAGAATGTTTGGACATGGTGACAAATAGCAATGGGAGAGAGACGGAGAATTGATATTTCTTATGGTGTGAAGGTTCTTGGTTCCCATATCGTCTTTGATCATAGGAGGTGGATTTAATTACTTGGGTGGAGGATATCATTCTTTTTCACTCATATACAGGGACATCATTCATATTCCTCACATGGTGATATAAAATTCTACCATCATGTGTTGAGGAAGTTGGTTCTAGGAATCTTTACTTCATACATCTCAGATGATGGTGACTCAATCTTTACTCATTAGGCATACAAAAAGTTTGATTAGAAATAAATGGGAGGGGATAGATTCAACAAGTCTTGGTTTTAACATATTATTTGAGTCTCCACTCACATGTCCCGCATTAGAGTCCCTATGAAAAAATAGAGGGTGATTTGTGTACCAATACATAAAATTAAGAGGTACAGTAATTAAATAGGGGATACACAGTGAGGGACAAATAAATAACAACACACGATACTGGAGGGTTCTGCGCAAGACATGTGTTATGGACAAAAAAGGGATTAAACAAGGTTTATTTATAGAATGATAGGCCATATAACATCAAATTGGTGGTGGGTGTAAAATCGAAGGACAACAGGAAAAAATTAGGCCTGAGTGAAAGGTTCGGTTGTTCACATGATTAGGGTTTCTTGGAAGAGATATATTTTTCAAGAACTAAAATCAAGAATGAATGAGATAAGTGTTTGTTATTCTACAATGGTACCACATGAAGGAGGGACCCCAAGGAACCTGTCACTCATGATCTTATTCCTTGAGTATTCCATTCTTATGTGATGTCAGGGAAGATCAATCATTCATGTAGTATAGTGATGGTTTGACTTCTGAAGGACCACACTAAAGAAGGGGTTCTCCCTCAATATATTTGCATGAAATTTAATGCAGATCATAAAATTTTGGCCTCTAAAGATGATTACCATGTATAAATACCTTGATCTTTAGAGAGAGATAATCTGAAGCTCCATTTGGCATTTCATTGGATGTACCAGGGATTTATTTCTGAATGATTTATTAAACTTATAATGATGTTCTTTTTCACTTATGACTTGTTCATTTCAAATTTTTGATGACAATGATGCATGTTTTCTATCACATTGGGTGTCTAATATCCATTTCCATGGAATTCACTCTTGAACACACACATAGAAACTTGTTTTCACAGTCCATCTCATTATAGGGATGTTCCTTTGAATAAGATAGTTCTTTAGGTTTACCAAAAATGGAATGTTGTGTCTTGGTGTGGAATTCAGCACCCACAAATCCCCACCCCCTTGAATATTCAGTGATGTGGGACCATAAGTTTCAGTTTCGAGGGATATTGTGGTGATCGATGTAAAATCCACAGGTTTCACAAATTACAATTCCTTGGGAGCAGAAGATTCCTTATGCATGTGGGTAAAGCTAGGGAGGCTTTTATAGATACCATCAATTTCCATGTGATATAATAGTTTTTATTTATGTTTACCTCAACCACATTTCCCCGAATGCCAAAGGCTACCAACTTGCAACAAGGTCCTAGGAAAGATAGTGGGGAAACTATGCCCTCATTTGTCAAAGTGTAGCGCAGTGGAATAAATATAAAAACACAAAAGTGGAACAAGTAAACAATATAATCATGAAATGGAAAATGGAAATTAAGTAAAAGATAACCAAAAGTTATATATATGATGATGAAACATGTCACTAATTCTATGAAATCATCCAAAACAGGATATACTGCAATCAAATACAATACAGCACAATGTACGAAGTACAGCCAGTCAAAACCAATGTTGTGAAATAGGAATGAAGTAGCATCGCAAGCCTAAGCTCGGTCCCATGCTCTCATACTCCTATGAAACAATCATGTACCTATGTAGGGACCCTTTCCTTTATCGACACCTGCAACAACATAATCTGTTTGGGCCCTTGAAATGTCCCAACCAGGGTGTGAAAAATAAATCTAAGTAGGAAACCACCAAAGGCCCATGCACAACTGTTAGTGAAAATGTGAAACATCAGTGTGCAATAATGAAATGTAGTAAACTAGGAAGTACTCAAAAGTAACTATTCCTACTAGTTACATTTCAATTTTAATAATTATTTAACAATTCAAAGCCAGTGCTTTAGCATGGCAGGTACAACGTTATAAATCACCACAATGTATATTCAAAGTATGCATTTTCTTAAAACATGCAAATCCTTACCCTCAGGCATACAGAGAAAAAAACATCAGGGGAATTCCCTCAGGCATAATGAACATTTCCCTCGGGCGTAAGAACCCTTTCCCTCTGGCTAAACAAAACCATGCCATCATGAATAAGAGACCCTTGCCCCTCAGGATAAACAGAACCTTGCCCTCAGTCTAAATAGAACCTTTCCCTTAGGATAAACAAAACCTTTCTTTCAGGATAAACAGAAACTTTCCCTTAGGCTAAACAAAAGCTATCCCTCAGGGTAAACAAGAAAAAAATCATGTAACTGGGCCGATCCCAAATCATAAGCAACAAATCTACATATGTTTCCACTCAAAAAAACTCAAAACATGTTATAATCATGTCATACCCATGGGTATCCTAGACAAACGGCTGAAAAAGGGAAACAAACTCTTGGGGTCACCCTGGATCAAATCAAAAATCCCAAACAATACATTATACTTATTCATTAGATTACCTATGCTATTATAAGTATCTAAACAGTCAAGGCCAAGGCCACACGACATCTCGAACAAGGGCGCATGGCACAATAGTGTACAAAATCAACTTGATAGTTGGAAATAAACACAAGACCATCTACCTTGATCTCCTATGATCGATAAACGTGAGAGTCACCTCCCGAAACGACCAATAAATACATAGATTTAATATGAAATATTACCCGTTCAAACTTAAATAACATCCATTAGGGAAAAAAGTGGAAGAAAAGATTCAAGAATATGGAAGACCTTACTTGCACAATTCAAACAAGATCGACGACGGAAGAATTGGAGTCTCGGTGTGCGATTGAGATCTCCTCTATATGCAGGCCTCCTCTCCCAGGGCTCCTGGAGAGTTCTCTACCTCCTCTATCGAATGAGGAGTCTTCATATTATTTTTAATGAAAAAACATAACTAAACGGTGTGTACTCTCAAGTACACAATGTGTACTTTCCATTTTCTTAATCGTTCCAATGGATGCTACGTTCCACCGCCTCTCTATTCATCTACCGACTTGATTACATGGCGTGTGTTACTAATTAAATGGCATGTACTATTGTCCTCTGGTGACTAATTTCACCGCCTTACTCTTCACCTACCGACTGATTACACGGCGTGTATTACTAAGTACATGGTATGTAGTTAGTTTTTACACTCTTAATCACCGAGAAGAATACATGCCCTATATTCTCATCCCACACAGCCAACGTACACGACATGTGTACAAAATTACATGGCGTGTACCCATAAATTTTGGATTTTCCAAAATTTCCCTTTTTTTCTCAAAAACACTTAAGGAAAAAGGAAAAGAAGAAACTTGTACCTCATGAATAAGAACTGGGTTCTTACAAACATCCCCCCTTAATGCAATTCACCCCCCAAATTTCCCTTACAAGGGTGGTGAAGATATAACTGAGAAAAAATCAGGCCAGTCAGAGCATACGATATAGGTGTGGGAGGACGGGTTGCGTACTTGCGTCCTAGACTTTGGGGGCTGTTGGGAGAAGCACATACCCCTGATCGAGTTTTCCTACAATAATAGTTTTTAGGAAACTATTGAGATGGCATCGTACGAGGCTTTATATGGTAGGACATGCTGATCACCCCTGTGTTGGTTTGAGGAAGCTGAGGGAACTTTACTGGCACCACATCTCGTGCAAGAGACTTCAGAGCAGGTCCAGTTGATTCAGAAGTGGATGGCTACTACACATCCTCATCAGAAATCTTATGTTAACAATTATAGACGACCCTTGATGTTTTTGGTCAGGGATCAGGTTTTCTTGCGTGTTTCACATAGGTTGGGACACATGGGGATTATGTTTTCATAACTTTTTTTTACATTACCTAATCCTGCACACAACCCCACATCTTTAATAATGACAAACAAATCATGTTCTATTCACCCGAAAAGCTTTCTGATCCATTTGAAATGGGCATCCAATGTGAAAAAACTCTTCTAGAGGTTGTTGGTTTGTAGGGATGAGATTTTTTGTAAATCCTTAGGTTATTTAGAATCAAACGGTTTAATAATGTAACCAAATACATATAGTAAGGATGATTCAATCAATGAAGGAATACGAACTGAGTAAATCCCTTCCACTAGGGAACACCGGGCTAATGGTGATGTGAACATTCCTTATTTTTCAATTAACATTCCATGTTTATAGTTCACATTGTAAAATGATCCCCCACATTAAAACATCAACGTACACAACAAAATTTCTAGGGATCATATGGGGCCTTGCAGTCTATGAACTATGTGGGAGTACTAGGACTGTTTTGGGAGATGAGCTAGTAGCATTATAGTTTCCAACCCTGTATCCCTATACCTTTTAAAGAAATGATAAAAAGATCATCCTAGGAATGTAAAAATAATTAGAATATCATCCCGTTTAAACATAATTCTTAGTTGGGAGTGGTTTTAATGTGTGTGCAACACATTCTAGGAATATTGTGCAGAGCGGCAGGACATCGGGCTGTATAAATATGTACAGACATAAGAGATAAACTATTTCAATCAAAAGGAGTTGGTTCAAAATATTATTATCTGGTGGTCCTAGGATACAATCATGTTCTATCTTCACTAAGGGGATGTCATTAATAGATTTTCTGATATCTAATGCATCGGAGGAATCCTATTGGAGGGATTCTAGTATTATGTGTTCCTGCTTCCACAAAAACCCCAAGAATACTATGATAAAACCATATCTGAATTTGACATATCCCCAATGCCCTGAAGGATAACTTGATGATCAATTTCAATGAAAATGAAATCCAATTCTAGAAATGGTTCGATTTGTTCATAAATAATGAACAGAAGATGTGGATTCCAAGACGAGGAAAGATGAGTCCATTAGTATTCGATAAAGGGAAGGATGGATCATACTAGATCATCATGGGGGAAGGACAGTACCACCAGTGGAAATAGGTCATGGTGGGAGGATAAAACCCCCTTAAATTATATACTACAATCCTTTCCACCTACATAGCCATGTGGATACTTCTACTGAGAGACACAAGGTTGACACTATATCCATGAACACAAGTGATAGTAGTGATCCTTATTGTTCGTAACATAGTAAAATTAGATTACTCATGCTAGTCAGGTTGCACATCATACTAAATCATGTTTCAAGGGCGAACACACCTAGAAGGATTTATGGACCATCTCATTTTACTCACTATTTCATCACAATATATCTCATGGGTTATTACTTCTTCAATGCCACGACGCCATCATACGTCAATTTGTGACCATTTTTTCTCAACATAAGGGAGTTCGATCAGTGATTCTTGATGATTTCATAGTCATACATTGAATCAGTAACAACAAAAACATCAAATAACATCACATCTATACTCTGCTTTGTCTGATAGAAGAAGACCTACAAGGATCATTTCAATAGATGGAGTACCTCTTAAGCTTTTGGGGAAGAGTCACGGTAGATAAAATAAATGGTATGGTGTTATGTGAGTTGTTCATGCCATCTTATTTTACTAATATGATTGGATATTTTTAGAGAGGGAAGAAGAAATTAACCATAGGGTTCCATGAATAGAATAACCCCTACAAACTCAGCTAGTGGGTGGAGAATTTATTCAACACAAAGGTCCTAGAAGAGTGGAACCCTAGTATAATCATCTAATTTTGGTGAATGCTAGTAATTATAGGCTCTTGTGAGACCATTGTGCATCTGGTGACTAATATTTTTGTAATCTTGACGATAGAATATGATAGAGGCTTGGTGGTGTAATAATAAAAGGAAATATATTGAATCATAATATGGTGATAAAAATAGTGAAATGATAGTATCTTCAACAAGGGAGTGAGAGAGTGTCCACTTAGGGTGACCATTCTAGAACCATAGTGGGGAGGATGTCACAAATGTGTGGCTACACCCCCACATATAGAAGGTATTTTTTCATGGAAGAAACCCCAAGAATTAGTGAAAGAGGCCCTATGAATAAGCTATGATATCATATAAAATCGACAATTGAATTTATATTTCCATTTATTTAGTATACTAAGAGGATGTTGCAGATGTCTTCGATTACATAGGTCCTCTAGAAGAAACTAAAGTGGGGTGAGGTCAAACATCCAAACATCAGGTGCATAAAATTCATAGTTAGGATGTACTTCCATTGGCAACACACGTACCTAACAACCATGGATGTTTTTTCATGCCAACGTGGGTAGGAGGAGGAACCACCCCACCAATGAAAATGTGATTCTTTCCCAAGAGTTTTATATGTGGAAAATACATTCCAAGTAAGATTTCAACAAAGAAGAAGAATAATATGGGGATTACTAAGGGATGTATGATCTTGAAGGGATTCCCAAGGAGAGCAGTGATATCATGGGATCTAATGATTTTTTTTTCAGGTGTCTTGTAGTAATAATAACCCACTTATAATATTATATGAACATTTCATATCAATACTCAGATCCACTAACATGAACAAATCTTAATTAGAAGTATATCATTGTTGAGTGAGGAACCCCTACTGTAGGGAATGAAGATGTGACAATGGGTGTGAAGGAGTATGCTCCAAGACCTACATCAGAGGTTGAGGTAGGTGGTTATCCTATCGAGGATGAGAAGATATTTAAGGGGTCTAGATATGAAGGTTAAGGTGAAAACCTTCATGCTCCATGCCCTTACCATCATCTATGTGGGACCACATCCCGATATCCTTATTGTGGAGCCCAAAGATAATGAAGCAGTGTGCTCAATATGGATAATAATTGAAATTCCTCCTCCCCAATGTAAGAGAATATTTAAAATTATACAGTCAATGTTGGTATTTATCGGATCATTAGAATCATCATTTTTTATGGATTTCATGCATCTTATTCCAAAAAAACATAAGGAGAATGAGTTTAAATCTGTGAAACATCCAGTGATGAAGGGTCTCCTATGGTGAATTTCGAAATGGTAACTCAAGAGCTTGACCTAGTGGCACTTAGCTCTTCTTACTATATTCCTTCATAGACTCGTACCTATCATTTGTGGATCAAATTGACTTAGAAGTTATTACCTGATATAGTGAATGAAATAATGAAATTCTTGAGTTCAGATGATATCAAGGCATCCATGAGGTCTATTTTGTTCAATGGACCTATTCACAATGATTTGATCATCATATAATTTAGATCCTTCGTGATTCTAAATGTATTGTAAACTATGAATTTGATTGATACCATTTGTGGTGTAGATCTCGAGGATAACATGAGAGAGGATACTGGAGAGGAATAATCATGTAAACATGGCCTCCCTCATGATAAGGAACCTTGTACCTTGGGGAGGATATTAGAGGAATACATTAATGTTGAACATCTTGAGGACTTTTTATAGTACAATCCCACAGATCCTGAAGATCTCTATGACTATGATCCTAATACGGCCGAATAATATCATATCATCTAACGTAAGTAATGGAGGTGCATCTAACCCTTCATTGAATTGCCTATATATCCAATGATTGTGATCTATATGGGATCCCTCCATTATTGGGTAGGAAATTTATGTTACATAAGGATTTATTCATGAGTTATTCATCTTTCTGTCCATGATTACCTTTCTTAAATGATGTGGGAGGGAAGACATCTCCAGGAATTATCTTGTAGATAGAATATTTCTGATAGAAAATGAATGATTCAGGAGGACAAATAAGATATTTAACCTCTTTTTGGGCTTGAGGGGGAGGATGTTTCCTTCCTAAACACTCATTAAGAGGTCCTTAGTAAATAGAGAGTTCAAATAGATGATATAGATACCCAAATAAAGAATATGACTAGTAAAATTAGTTCTCTCTAGGTTACCTGGGGCTGAGAACATGAAAGAGATGATGAACTTCATCATTTGGCAAGACACATGGAAAAAGATCTTGGAAAGAAGTAGAAAATCTTAGAGGCTACTCGCTAGAGATTGGAAGAGTTGAAGCACTCAATCACAATAGTATTGGAATAGGGGAAGTGTGTTATAACTCATAAGAGGATCCAATATTTGGATGACCCTTTCTATGCTTCAACTTTTTTTCTTTACCTATTTCAAAACGTTCTACGTACATGAACAGAATTCATTTCTCACATTTATTATTGTGCATCAAACCTATTTGTGAGACAATAAATGAACACTTCCTAAGTTCATATGGGTCATTCCCAGGGTTAGAAACAAGGGAAGATAGCATAATTGATCTCTTAGTATGAGAGTGCCGAATAATCATCCAACACACAGGGTTTGTTATTAATGAATGATCCCTCAATAGAGTTCAGACATGAGAGTGTTTGTGGATGGAGAACATGTCTATCATAACATCTAACATTCGTTTCCCAATATTTTACACTAAAAAAGTTGGTCAATAATATGGGCATTGGATTTCACTCGAATGAAGGGGATTGAAGAGTTTGAATCAGAATTCTCAAAAATAATAACTCAATGAGAAATGAATTGATAAATAGGATGAATTCTAACAGTGTCTACAACATAGAATCTATACTTTTATCCAGAAGTGGTGATATAAAAATGAGGTTTTACCACTGACCATGGTCAAAACATAGAACCTCTCAAAATTCCATTTGAGTACATCTAGAAAATTGTTCAATAATGATAGATGAGAGAAATTGTCCTGGGAACAAACATTTAGGTGGTACCTTCGGACATGTAATAATATTTGTATCGAAATGTGGGGTTTATTAAGCATGGATACAGATTGATGGAATTCTTGAATAAATTTCAAATATCATAATATTATCTACCATGTATTGTAGAAAAAGTGTATAACACACTATTTTGAATGTATATCAAACACATTTTACAATGGAGAACTATCTCGAATTCTATGAGATAATAGAAAATGTGAACAATGTGGAAGATTTATAACATTGGTAAAGGACCTCTCAGGTGAGGGACTATGTGGTTTTGTAGTTTAACATATTTCAATAGGATGACATACACATAGTTCAATGTCATATGGTGATGATAATGTATGGTACAATTTAATATTCTATAATTGGGAAATTTTTCATAGTATAAGGTTATAATACCTTGAAGTCATCCAATAGTTTAATGTCATGTTATTTAGACTATGGGATCTTAGATTAGGGTAATAGAGTTTGGTCCTATTGAATTCTCAATTTGGGAATATATTCCATGTTATAGTGAAACAAAAATACAAGAAAGATGTCCTAGGAGGCCCATCACCACACCATATTTCCCTTGGAATGTTTTTTATTGCAGTTAATTTCCATTATTTCTTAATCATGGGCTTCTAGGTTAAGGTCATAGTGTCTAGACCAATGGTAAGAAGGAATCCAAAAATTGTAATTTGTGGCACGGTGGGGTTATGAACCCGATGTGAATGAGGTCTAAGGTGTACTACTGCTCGAACATATTATTTAATCATGGATTTTTGTTTATGTTGATTGATATTGGAACAATAATCCTTTATGTGGAATGACCCCATTGATACCTATCCCACAAAACTCTTAATCACACATGATTCTTTGCTTGGTGTGGGAGTCAATGAAAGGTACATGGGGTATAACCAACATGTGGATCCACACATTTGGGGAGATACCTAGGGAATAATGGTGGAATGTCAATAATTTTATAATCTAGAATAGGGGATAATTATTGATAGGTATCAACTATTGACCATGTTTGAAATATATGGATCCTAAAAATGGGATTAAAAAATGGGCTGATAGAATGTATGATCCACTAATGACCATGTTCAAAACATAGGATCTTCAATTTTTTACCATATATACATTATGGTGTGAGCCTAGAATGGGAGGTGAGACAATGATGGAATGGGACCATTATGTTAGTGTTTCCTTCTAGATTTGTAATTATATTTAAATTATAACTGATAAAGAGTCAATGAGGGGAACAGGTGTCTCATAGAGTGATGTTTGAACCTGATTGTTGTAACTAGTTTTATGTCATATTTCATGGACCAGGGAAAATATTTTAGAGTCATATTGGATGGAAAACAAGAAAAAAATTAATTTAAAGGGTATATATGTGTTACACATTGAATAAATCCCAATGTGAATTAGGTCCATGAGATTACACATACTATAATGATACCTTATGGTAAACTGTACATATATTAGGGTGATAGATCATTGATGATAAATGAGTAGAAGGATCTAAAAGGTTTACATACTGGAAGATAGTGTCATAGATATAATATACCGGTGTGCTATGTATCCCATAGTTATAGGAATAAATCCACATGTAGTTCTCAAATGTAAAATGGTAAAATAATTTACTAGTGTGTGAAATCCTTTTTTTCTAGGGAAATTAGGCATACCAAGATTATAGTGAGGAAAACAAATGTTTTTGTAGGGAATAGTATTTGATTTAACGTTGTTATGTTGAGGATGTTTTCTCTTAGTTTAAGGTCATAGAGTTCCAACCATGAGGGATGATATCTCAAATGGGTATGTTCAGTGCAGTGTTTTTGGAAATAACTAACTTGAATGAAGACCAAGGATTTTTAACCCCACATAAAACATGTTCTAGAGGACCTATGTAGTGTGTTATGCCATGATGCTTGGAGTACATGATCCTTTTTTATGGTTATGGGCTTTAGGCCTGAGGAAAGAGGATCCCCAAAATAGGTATATTTTGTGTGGCAGAGTATAAATATTAAATGAATGAAAGCCCCATCAGTTAGAAAGATGCTCCAAATTTACTATAAGAGGCTTTTGATATTGGACTTCATGAATTATATATTTCATATATGGAAGGAATACTTGACGTGAATGATCCAAAGAGGCTTTAGTGACATAAATGGGGCCATTACGGGAAAAAAGAGGAGGTGAATTTGTGGTTGGGCCAAAAGAAAAATTTTCTAGGCATCACTACATATCCCATAAAGACCAGAATCGAGCTAAATTTATTTATTGAAGGAGGTCTCCCTATGTAAGATTTTTTTATACACAGGGATGAGCCATATTGGTTTTTTGTTTTTTTCTTTTTGTTGTTGTTGTTTTATTAGGGTCTTTATCGGGGTGGAATATCATGGAGTTTCTATTTATCCTTGTGTAGATATGATTCAAACTGTATGTAGATCATTAAAATGGCTTCTTCAATGATCGATGTCGAAGGAGATTCCCTCTTAGGAGAGTACAACACAGTGATATGTATTTTTCATCATGTGTCTTGGTTGATAATGTCACAGTTCAAGGTCATGTGATACGACCATTCCATAAAATTTGTCATTATGCATTATGGACACTGGTTTTAATGAATTTTGAATTTGTGCGACATTGATGACAATTGTTAGGTATTTTATCATCATACAACTTGTATTTTCGGGGAGAGGTGTTTCAATATTAACATGTATGATTCATCATTTGTTAACCTATGTGAATTGGGACAAAAAATACTCGTTCCAAGCATACTGTCATATTGAATAAATATACATAGATTAAATTCATGATCTATGTACTTGAACTTCTAGATTAAATTAGTTGAACATGGACCAAGTTTGGGAATGTATCAAATGGGTATGTGTATTGAGGTGTTGTAACAAACATGATTTGAATGAGTAGGATGGATGCCCAATAGCACAACACTCTTTTAAAATAAAATCCCACATACAATTTTATGATGTTTATATAGAAATAAAATGAGGAAAAATGGATGTTGTTTTGATGGATCTATGGAGGTCCTAAAGATGAATTGTCTGGGCATCGCTATGTATCCCATATGAGTGGGAATTAAGTGGCATGTACATCCTGACAAATAAATATCCACTCTAATATTTGATATGTACAGAGGGAGGGGGTAGTTTGGTTTTGAAGTGGATGGACAAAGATAAAAAATCTTTTAATTTCTATATATCATGTATGGATAGGAATAAAGACATATGTAGTTCATGAACATGGAATGGTGGGTGATCGATATTATGGGTATTGTCCTCTCTGGAGATAACATTATATCAATGTGAATTTTATTATCATATGGTTAGGATTTTGATTGTTACATAGTTTATCATCATGCAACTAGTACATTGGTTCAACATGATTTAAATATGTGAATATTGGACTATATGGTGTCCTATTTTAATTTCATATAGTCTGTACCAAGAACCTTGTTTAGCATCTGTTCTCAAGACATTAGACTCCTTATGAGAAGTACCCCATGAGAAACAAGAAATTGGTTGGAAGAGTGACA
The DNA here is from genome assembly GCA_963277665.1 of Viscum album. Lineage (NCBI taxonomy): Eukaryota > Viridiplantae > Streptophyta > Magnoliopsida > Santalales > Viscaceae > Viscum > Viscum album. The sequence continues at coordinate 181,556,475 of OY728140.1, forward strand.
CACTCACCATCAAGGGTGACCGGAGATTGTCCACCACTAGGATAGACTTTAGGAATGATGTATGGTCATTCCCACATGGGATATAACATTAGTGGCTTCCTACCTGGTATTATTCAAATTCAGAGCTCTAATAATGAATCACATTAGAGGACAAATAGAAGTAGAAATTTTTAGTTAAATCCCATTCTTTTAAGTTTTGGTTCCTTAATAGATTTTGTGTAGATCCGGGATAGTTATAATTTAATGATTATACTTTAACTAGATAAACATATTATATTTTTTTTGGCATTTACTAGTCATATATTACTATTCATATAATACAAAATGTGAATATCGATTGGAATGATAGCCTCTATTTTGTACACCAGTGTATATGGAGTAACCTTTTTGGAATTTTGAGTCATCATTTGACAATACCAGAGAGCATTGCTGAGATTTTCTAGTCATTTTTTCTTTTTCAAGACAACTATATTTTGATGAATGCTCAAGAGGTATTTTTTAAATCCTGGATCATTCTATTTCCTAGTTCATGGGAGGGGGAGGATTTGTTAAACCAAATAATGTACATTGAATACAACTTATTAATCATGCCTTCATAGATGTTGGTGTTGTTGTATATAACCATACCGTGTGGGTCTATGAATCAATGGATGATATTGATGCTCAGGAATTCAATTACTAATTGGGACTAGACTTCCATGAGAGGGATAACATATGGCCACATGTTAAACAAATCTATTGTGGTCAGAATGCATTTTCTCCGACATGCAATTTTTGTTGGATAAATTTATATGACATCGATTCACCAGACAAAAAATGTCCAAAATTAATTTTAAGTATTGATATGCTCTATGGGTAAATGTAGAATGTTGGAATGGATCCTACATGCATGGAACCTATTGGTGATCTTGATGCAGTCATGGACTATAGTGGGACTGAAGTAGCCCATCCTTCTAATCGGATGGGGTAGCTTCAGACATACCTAATGTGAACCAAAAATATGAAATAATCTTATTTCATTACTGGAGGGGTCTCATCTCCATTATTGAAATGGAGGATGATTTCCACAAACCCATATCTGTAAAGATACTTTTTGAGTTTGGCTCAACTCTGGAGGGTGAACTCTGTGGAAGGCTGATTAATTCTCTCATGCATGGCTGTGTCCCATGGGAGAGAGCCATGCAGGAGAATCTCATAGAAATGGGTTGTCCAATAAGATGCTTCTTCATCTATAGTGGTATCTAGTGGTCCCAATGTAAGATATCTAGTATTCAGGAGATTACCAATGTACTATCATAATCAAAATCGTCATCATCTGAGGTGACGGGAGAGACAACTCGCTGATGTACCACATGAATGAACATATCATCATGGCCCAAATTTTCAAGAGAGGTGACTATATAGGCTAGGGACATATCTCGACCAATTTATGAATGTTTAACATGAGTCACCAATAGTTGGGAAGGGATGTGGTACATCAACTGGTGAGTGATCTCTAGAAAAGGAATCCTATTTGTCGTATCAAAAATATAATCACCATTTACTTTATTTATATCTAAATAAGAGTATACCTTCACATGAATGTGGGGAACATCAATCTTGAGGGATAGATTGATAATAGTAATGAGGTCCCATTACTATTCCTTATAGTTGGTTCATCCTTATAAGAGTATGAATGAATAGGATATGATAGCCTATGTCGGGGTGATGAAGATGATCCCCAAGCATACTCGATTGAGTATGGGGTAACTGAGCCTTATACCAAGTGGGATCTTGGAAGAACCATTGAATTGAATCTAACAACATGCAATGGATTATTCCTCTAAGAAGATTTCCACATCTTTTAAAACAACATCCAGAAGAAATTCATTGTGGGGTGGATGAATGGAGAGAGAGAGTATCCCAATTCGTGACCTTTTAAAAAATTTGGTATAATGAACCTAATGTAGAAATGCTAATGAATCACCAACTAACATGTTATAGGCTATTCAACACCAGGAAATTCATAATAAAATTCTGTAAATCCAAGTGGGTCACCAAATATATTTCATTATGCTATAAAAAATCAATATCAATTACATAATGAACACCAGTACAAAGCACCTCTTACCATTATGAAAGTATATAGACTATATACTGAGTATCATGATACTGACGTAGTATACAGTTTTCATCATCACTTTATTGTTCATTTGATTGAGGACAGTGCCAAGGGATCATTCTAGAGTAGTCAGATAACATACCAAAAAATTCTGAAAGAAGGGTGGAATCAGAACCAAAGGCTATTGAAGCTATTGCATGATATCCTAAAATTTTGCCTTGAAATCTTCTCCATAATGGTAGGTAGAACCATTATTCATGATCTGGGAAAACTTCTTATGCCTTTTGACTAGATTCATGATGAATCCATGTGTGTTGGATATGTGGACCTTAGGACATAGTGTTGTGAATGGTATCTCAAATGTGGAATTTAAATGATGGATTGGATCTTCCTTGAGTCGATATTGATGACATTTTATCTAATTATGTTACCAAGAAATTTCCTTGAGGTAACCCTGAAGGAACATTTCATGATGTTCCTATTAAAATTCTAAGGATGAAAAAATTTGAACACCTTATCATGGTCTATGAGATGGTCCAAGTGCTGGATGGATTTGACCACCAAATCATCTATATAAAATTAAACTAGTGTTCAAAATACCAATTTTAAGATGTGATGGATGGACTCCTGATAGGAATCCCTATCATTCATCAATCCAAAAGGCATTACTTGGAAAGAGGAAGAACCTTTTAATGATATGAAGGAAGTAGACTCATGATCATCGAGGGGGAACACGATCTTATAGTACTTGATATATCCATCCATGAAGGAGGGTTCTAGGAACTCAGTATCAGAGTCAATCAACATCTCCTTCATGGAAGGGAAAATCATCCTTTGGATAGGGACATATAAGGACCCAGAAGTTGATGAAAATAATGATATTTCTATTGTTCTTCTTTAACTGTGTAATGTTGGCTAGACACGTGGGGTAAAAATGTTTCTTGATGATTTTTCCATTAATATGAAGGTAAACCTCGACTGTGACCATATAACTATTCAAATGATGCATTTTTCTAGGTTCTTCTTGAACCCATGATGGATTATTGGGAGGCCAAGAAGGTGAAAAGTGACATGAGCATCAATTGTTTACATCTCCTCATAGTTCTAAGAGAACAAATAATGGTGCTACATTAGGAAATACATATATGTTTCTCCTATTCATGCATGTATGTAGTGATCAATGTTGGCCTTGGATCTACCACAGTATCAAGGTTCACCTAAACCAGCTCATAGATCTAATGGACACACCTTCCTAAAAAAATGAGGAATTTTGTACAGATCCCCTTCATCATATAAGGTAGGGGAATAGTGGGATGATATAGTTCATTCATGATAATTGATTTTGATGGAACACTGGTGCTTTCTTAAGCTGAGGTAGATTCCTCATTGAGAGACCCAAGAATTTCTACATCCATGGAGACCGAGGTTTCCATAAAAACTTTTGTCAGGCCTTTGACCAATGGATTCATTTTTGATATTTTTGCATTTGTGATATGTAACTTTTTGTGGTTTAACCCAGATCCATAGAACAAGAAAGTCTGACATGTTGTTGCAGCCATGAGGAGATCCTCTTAGAATATGGAAAGAGTAGGGGGTTGTAGTTTCAGCCGATCCTGAACTATGTAAGAGTATCATGAAATCTATTTACATTTTCTATAAATAGGTACACAACACCATTTCCTTTAAATAATGAAAAATAAACTTTCCACGTTTGGAATCATGTCCTCCAAATAGATAATTGGGATGATGAATGTGTCATACAAATCTATCCACATGCTAGTTTTGAGGGACGTTTACTCAACGACATTGTTCTTCACCAACATGTTCTTACTCATACAGTAAATGGAGTCCATATAAATGGTTTTACAAGTGTCAAAGGTATAAGAATCACCTAGAAGCGTGGATTGTCTCCTATTATTGGAGTAATAGATACATTGTGGATATGTTGAGGGAATTTTTAAATGAAGTTGAGTAAGGGTCCAACCCATCAATGTGTATTAAGAGATATCCTAGAAGACAACCATGAATTTAGTATTTTTTTCAGAACGATGAACTCAATATTCAAATACGTCCTACCACATAATCTTAGTTTGGTCTTGTTGTAACCATGAATATTCAAGTCATAGGGGATGAATTCATCTTCAATGAGTCCCACGTTCTGGAGTGTATGGTTCGGGATGAGATTATACCTTGATCATATTTTAATAATGTTGAAATTGAAATTGAAAACAGTGAACTAGTCGGTGATGTATAGCGGGAGGATGTTCACCTTCATGAGGGATCCCTCAACCTCTCTAGATAATGAGATCATGTCCTAGCATTCATAATACTTGACCTCTTCATTATTTATGTTCTTTACGATTCCATCCTCTATTTTAAACTAAGGGGGTATTTTCACGGAATTTGTCAGGGACTCTCATGTATCTTATGATAGAAAGGGGGCCTCGATGATCGATATATTCATAGGAATTCTGTATAGGTTGTTTAGTATGTCGTACTTCTGTTCTGGGAACACATTTTTACCTGTAGGGGTTCTCTCTTCAATGGGAAACACAATTCGCACTACTGGATGAACCAATAGATTCTAGTAGGAACTAGCGACATCCTGCTTCCCATTAGTTAGTCCACTAAGAACTAACACATTATAATTAATGGTTGGTTAAATCCTTGATTTAGGTGGATACAACTGATCATGGGGAGCTGAATACTCTTCTTCAATGTTGATTAGCTTGGCCTGGGGTTGTAGTCAATATGGGGGATCAAGGTTGAAGGATTTTTCTTATTGACCTCAATGAAAGACATACTGTGTAGTTTTAGTAGCATGCATAACTTATCATGAAGCACTTGAATAATATTTTTGGTGGTTCTCATGTATTAAAATTTTTATTTGATGGAAAATAATAATGGAATTTGGAGGGATATCTATATATTCCTCATCATCTGGGACCATGTTGGGGTCCACTAATTGAACAAGATTCATAGAGGCACACTCCTATTATATTTTTCATGATTATATTCCACCACATGGTAGAGACAGGGTATGATCCCCCTTTTTGATGCATGGAATCACCATCGACAAATGAAGTATTCAACACTAGTGGGGGGATTTTCATTCCAATTGTGTTGTCTGTTCTTACACTTATAATATGTGGACAGATCCAAGATGGATGCAGCATTTGTATCCTTGGAATCTTTAGTCACTTCAAGAGGTTTAGGCCGGCCTAAGAATGAACCGATGATGTCAAGGGCATGAGCTACTACCCTGTGAGCCAAAGATTCCATAATCATTTGAGACTTGTGGTTTGAGACATGCTTCCATTCACCAAAACCCTTAATGTCACAATCAGGAGTGGAATATATTTGTGGTACCAATTCTCAGACCTCACCTAACATGACCATGCCTTTAAACACATTTTCTGAGATCCAATAATAGAACACAGAAATGTTTTCGATGATATGTCCAAATATATTTTGGTAAGCGAACTGGTCAGGATGAATAGTGATCTCAGCCTCATGTGGCTTCCTACACTATTGATACATTTGAATTCCTTCTATTAGACCACTATATAAATATCCCAGAACATGGAAATCAATTAAATAGATGGTATGGTTTCTCTTTTCAAAAAAAGGGTGCTCTAGAAGCTTGTCCATTACAAGGGACTAATGGATTCTAATTGGATCGACCCATATTCAATCATCTAGGAAATGTAACTTGTTGAGGAGGTGCCCGCTGATTCCTCTATTTGTAAGGTGGATCATGTTGAGGTTGTAGAACTCAAAGATGCATTGCCAAGCTAGGTTCTATTGGTAATATACCAAGTATCTCTAGGACCCCTACCTGTAGTACAATAAAAATCACCACCATGAAATCTCTTCTGAGATGATCCTAGAGAGGAAATGGACATGAATTCATATCTAGCTATAATTCTTTTTTTAGGAATTGATTTATGTTAGAAAAATTATGAAAACCACCATCGAAATAATGATTGATGATTATGGGAACAAGTTCATTATTTAACATTCAACACATACATCATTATTAGTTAATCTTGAGTAACAATCATCTTGAGAGATTATATAAGGCCTTTCCACCTCAAGATAAATTATTTGATTCACTAATTTACCCATTTCTTTCTAATAAAGTGTCCAGAAATTCATTTATTGTGAGAAGTGGAGCTGAAATGGAAGAGAAATATTCCATGCATGTCTTCTTAGCTGGTGGTGGACCCAATAGGCGACTAGTTGTTTCAGAATAATTCAATCCCTTTTTGTTGGGAAAAAATCCCTCAAGGTATCATTGAAGCATTTTTGAGGTGATTGTGTTTGTTGACAAAGCAGACATCTATGTTGTGTTTGTTGACAAAGAAAACCAGGGTGAATGATTGTGTTGACAAAGGGGGTTTAAATGGTGATTTTTTGGGTTCAAGGGATGCTTTCAACAATCCATGATTGATTGAAGAACCTTGACAATGGAATGGATGATCTTGAGGCGGTACAAAAAGAGAAGATACAAGGTGGTGCCCTTTTCCAGTGTTTTCCAAATTTATGGGCCTGAAAATCGCCAATGGAAATGGAGTGATATGCTTTTGGCAAAGGTTGAGGAGAGAGAAATTAAAGAGGTGCGCGGAAAAATTAAGCGTGGCGCACAAAATTAGCGGGTTGCGCGAAATCTTGAAGTGTGGCGCGCAAAACAGCGGGTTGCGCGAAATTGTATTTCGCGCAAAAGATGTTTCAAGGCCGAAAGCTTGAAAATCGGTAAAGGCATGAGGCACGCGAAATTTTGGAGGCGTGTGCGAAAAATTGAAGTGGCACGTGAAATAGTGGATGAAGTATTTCGCGCAAAAGATGTTTCAAGGACGGAAGCTTGAAAATCGGCAAAGGCATTAGGCGCGCTCAATTTTGGAGACCTGCGTGAAATAATTACGCGGTGCGCGAAATTCCTGCGGATTGCGCGAAATAAAGGGATGAAGTTTTTCGCGCAAGAGGTGTTTCGAGGTCTGAAGCTCGGAAAATGGAAAAGGCATGAGGTGCGCGAAATTATGGAGCAGTGCGCGGAAAATGGTTGTGCACGGAAGATTTGTATTTCGCGATCAAAGCGGATTACGCGCTCAAGGAGGGTTTTTCACGCGGGGTCGATTTTGCCTATAAATATGAAGTGACCCTCCTCCATTCAGAAGAGTTCAAGACATAGAAAATACCCGAGCTCTGGTGCGCGAAATTGAAGTTAGAAAGGGTGTTGCGCGTAAACTTAAAGTTTGCGCGTAAAGTCAGTTGTTGCGTGAAAAGCTAAGGCTGCGCAGAAAGTTGGTGTTGGCGCGTAAAAGGAAGGTTGCGTGAAAAGTTGATATCGCGCAAAAGCAGTGAATTGCACGCAAGGCAGTTTCCAGGATGCGCGTAATATTTGGAGATTGCGCGAAAAAGGAATTTCGCGCAATTCATAGAAATTGCACACAACACACCGTAAGGGTTGCATGTAAAAAATGAGGTTGCCCAGTACATCTGGTGCAAAGTGAGATTCATTTGCAGGTGAAAGTTGGACTTCAACAGAGCACCTACATACAGAGGAAGATGCATTCCTTCATGAAAATGAAGAGACCTACAGGTCTATAAATTTTGAGTGGATTCCTTCCAAGAGCAGTGTGCTTAGGAAGCAGAAAATGTGATCCTCTCCACCGGCAGTGAGCCAGAGAGAGAGAAACAGGGAGTGACCCTTGGGAAATAAGTGAGCTGACCCTAAACTTTGTAAAGGCAGTGAGCCTGGGCATAGAAGTGATCTAGCCCGAACCTTGTAATCCACAGCTAGTGAAGATTAGTGGAATTTGGTACGACCGGCAACCTGTCGGCGTATGCTCCTTGGACGTAGCCCTTAGCGGTGAACCTAGTAAAATTGGTGGGTCCTGTGCTTGCTTTACTTTCTGTTTATATCGTGCAGCAGGAAAAAGAGAGAAGAGTGTTTTTCTTAACCGCGAAACAAGATCAGAACGAGCATTAATTTTCAATTATCCATACCCTGATTCACCCCCCCTCTCAGGGTATCCAGCCTAGTGGACCTAACAAGTGGTATCAGAGCGAAAGGTTGAAAGTTGTTCTTCTCTCAATGGAGGTAACCAATAATAAAGGGATTCCGATCTTCGACGGATATAATTTTCAGATATTGAAGAATCGGATGCAACACTATTTCTGATCCTTGTGAATGGATGTGTTTTCAGCAGCTATGCATGGTATCACAGCTGATATTAATAGTGGTGCTTTATCAGAAGCTGAGCATAGAGAGTTGGATGCTGATTCCAAAGCAATCAATGCCCTAGGGGGATCCCATTCCAATCCTATCTACACAAAGGTGATTTCATGTAAAACGTCACATTCCATGTGGGAAAAGCTTTTGAATATATATGAAGGGGACACAAAAGTCAGAGAGGCAAAGTTGTAGGTGTTGTGGAACAAATATGAAGATCAGAAAATGAACCCGAATGAGTCTGTTGACGCATTCTTTGACAGGGTAAACATTGTTGTGGAAGATATGTGAGGTCTTGGAGAAGTCATTGAAGACATAATGATTGTAAAGCGCATCTTGAGGAAACTTCCACCTGAGTTCAATCCGAAAGTTTCAGTACTAGAGGATAAAGATCCAAAAGAGGTGACATTGGACAATTTGCACAGTACCTTGGTTGCATATGAAATGAGGAACGATGATAATGAGGATGTGGAAAAGGGGAAGTCTAAAGAGGTGGAATTTAAGGCCATGATGAAGCTCACCATTGAAGATTATAATGAAGAAGAAGTGACAGATGAGGTGATGTCGTTCCTTTCTTCAAATCTACAAAGAGGAAGATGAAAGTTTAAAGGTAAACTTCCACTAGCATGCTTTAGATGTGGAATGGTTGGTCATCTTGTGGCATGATTCCCCAAGAAGTTTCAATAAGATGATGATGATGATGACGTTGAAATTCCTAAAAAAAGACTACATCTTTTGTAAAAGGGAAGTAAAAATTCAAGAGAAATTTTTTCAAGAAAAGGAATCTTCTTTCACAAGAATTTGAAAGTTCAGATGAGTCTGAGGATGAAGAAGTTGAGGAAATAGAAAATTGCAGAGATCGTGGGGTAAATGCCTTGGTGGCAATTGTTGGTAGTTCTCAAAAGGTAGAAGAAGATGATGCTAAAGAAGAAGAATAAATTGAAGGGAGAATTGATATGGAAGCCGAATTTGAAGCAGCTCTTGAGGAGATAGATGTTTGGAGAGCCAAAACGAAGAAATCCAATAAAGTGGTTCGTGATGCCAAACACTATATGCAACAACAGGATGAAGAAAAGTCTGAGCTGTTAGAATAAATTGAAAGACTAAAATCCTCAACACCAGAGAGCTGAGAAAATATTATTGAGTATAAGCTTAAAATTGAGGAACAAAAGAAGGAAATTGATTGTTTGACTAACACAGGAAAGGAGCAGGTTAGATGTACCAAAGAGCTTGAAGAAGAAGTGGTCAGTCTGCGACAAAAACATAAGGATCAAGATAAACTCTTGACCCCCAATGTGATATCCGAAAAGAAGGCCATTCAGAAGACAGAGAAGATGAAAGCGGAGCATAGCAGTTCAGTAGGGAAGAAGCAGAAATTGAGCTCAGATTTTATGGTTTTTTCTGGGCTTAGTCAAGGACAAAAATTTACGACAATTGTAGTCAGACCGCAAGCACTCATCCCGAAAGTGAAGGTTGATTTGGGCATAAAACAGAATCAGAATATTCAGAGATCCCAAAGGGGAAATCATAGTGCTGAAATATCACGAGGGAATACATCCTATATCAGGTGTTATTACTGTGGGAAAATGGGACATTCACAGTATGTGTGTTCCATAGCCAAGATATACAGAAGGGAACATGAGACAGATGGCTTCCAAACAGAGAACTGTTTTCCAGAACACATTTTGAAGGAAACTGTTTTTGGTGCGGAGGATTTGGACACATGGCTAGGTATTGCACTTCAACCATTCAGAGAAATGTGTCAAAGCATAATCAAAATGTTCGCAAGCATCAGATCAATAAACCAACAAGTGAGTTAAAAGTTCAGAACAGATTTGCAGCCCTGCAAGATGAGGGTGGTCCATCATACTCTGAAAAAGAACAAAAGCATCAATCCATGCCGAGTGTGAAAGAAAAATTATGGACCAAGAAGAAGAAAAATGAAAAGGCTGTGGTGCAGGAGATTTCCCTTAAAGCATCAGATCGATCTGGTGTTTGGATCCTTGATAGTGGTTGCACATCCCACATGATGGGTAATAAGGATCTTGTTACAGGCATCAAATATGACAAAGAAGGAGTTGTCAAATTTGGAAATGATGAAGGCCTGAAGATTGTTGGATCAGGGAAAGCCAAGTTTGGGGGCAACGAGATGAGACGTGATGATGTCTTGGTAGTAGAGGGTCTCAGTCATAACCTACTCAATGTCAGTCAACTATGTGACTCTGGGCACTCTATCCAATTTACCAAGAAGATGTGTGTTGTTAAAGGAAAAGATGGAGCAGCTGTTCTGCAGGGAAAAAGGTCAAAGGGAAATCTCTATCTTGTAGGTGGGAAAGAAGATACTTGTCTTTTATCCAGAGAGGAAGAAAACCAGCTGTGGCATAAGCGACTTGGTCATCTATGCCAACCGTCTATAGAGGATCTTGCTAAATGTTATGCCGCTAGAGACTTTCCCAAACTATCACGTGATCGCACTCATACGTGTGATGCTTGTCAATAAGGGAAAATCATCAGAAAGACATACAGGCCAAAGGAACAGAAATCAACTAGAGTACTTGAATTGGTGCATGCTGATGTATGTGGACCTATCTCACCATGAGCTATAAATGGGAAAAGGTACTATGTTCTTTTCATTGATGACTATAGCAGAATGGCCTGTGTATTCATCATAACCCATAAGACAGAGGTGTTCAGTTGCATAAAGCAGTACAGGAGGGAATCAGAAAAGATACTTGGGCAGAAAATTCTGAAGATTCGTACTAATAACGGTACAGAATTTACAAAAAGTCAGGTTGAAAACTATCTCGAGAAACATGGGATAAGGCATCAAGTTTCATCAGTAAGAACTCCCCAACAGAATGGAGTAGTTGAAAGGAGAAATCGGATCATCAACAACATGGACAGAACAATGCTTATTGATAAGGACCTGCCAGAGAAATTTTGGAAGGAAGCAGTTTTGACATCGGTCTATGTTTCAAACAGGTCCCTGTTATGTCTGAAGCAAGGGAAGACTCCATATGAACTGTGGTACGGAAAGAAGCCAACGTTGAAGTACTTTCGAATCTTTGGAAGTAAGTGTTTCATTCTCAACAAAGAACATCATAGGAAGTTTGAGGAATAGGGAGATGAAGGGATATTCCTTGGATATTCTGGGAAAAGCAAAGCGTATAAATGTTTCAACAAAATACTGGGAAAAATCATTGAATGCAATGATGTCACTATAGTTGAAAATGAGCAGAATACTCAACGATCCAGTGAACAGTTCCTGGATGAAAGTGATGATGAGGTAAGCAACCCAGGGGGAGCAGAAGTGGCAGAAGCTGACTCAGAAGAAGATACTGATGATGAAGTAGAAAGTGTCAAGTCGGTGTCTGCGAGAAAGCCAAAGAGTCGAGCTGAAATTGATAGGCAGAATATCATTGGTGATCAAACAGCTCCAGTTCATACTGGAAGAATGAAATCATCACAGCAAGCATCGTTTTTGTCTCATGTGGAGCCGAAATGTTTTTCTGATGCAGCTAAAGATACAAACTGGGTTCAGGCCATGAATGAAGAGCTTGATCAGATTGAGAAGAACCAGACATGGGAAGTCACATGCTTGCAGTTAAAAGAATACTTCGGTATATCATGGGCACGGTGGACATCAGCTTGACATACAATGACAAATCTCAGACAGAGTTATTGGGATATACTGATGCAGACTGGGCCGGTTCAGCAGATGATTAAAAATCAACGTCAGGTGGTGCATTCTATCTTGGTGGATTGTGTATTTCTTGGCTAAGAAAGAAACAAGATTGCATTTCATTGAGCACCGCAGAAGCTGAGTATATTTCGGCCACTAAAGCATGCACACAGTTATTGTGGATGAAGCAGCAGCTTGAAGATATGGGAGTTGAAGTGAAGTCTCCGATCAGAATCCAGTGTGATAACTAAAGTTCTATAAATCTCAGCAAAAATCCCGTCCATCACTCAAGGACAAAGAACATTGAGATCAAGTATCATTTCATCAAGGAGAAGGTTGAGCAGGGAATCGTGAAGTTGGTGTATGTGCCTACAGAGCTACAGGTTGCAGACATTCTGACAAAGGCCTTACCCAAGGAAGCTTTTGAGAGGCACCGACTGGCTCTGGGAGTTCAGTCGATTCCCCGCACTTGAAATAGTGTGGATGTGGAACCCCCCAGCCCTCTCCTAGAGGTATGATGTGTTTTTCCCTAATATGCGGATATGTGTTCTCTACTATGTTACAGACTACAAAGGAGTGTCCTTTGGGTTCGTTGACAAAGGGGGAGAAAAGTGTTTGTTAATTTTTTATAGAAGGATAATATAAGTGATTGTTCAAGGGGGAGACAGTGTGGAGATTTGATATATCCTAATTGATATGGGGAGAAGCTGACAGGTGGAGTAGCCAGAAAGGGGGAGCAATGAGAAAGGGGGAGTGTATTAAATCTGACGATGCTAGAAGTGATCGATTAAAGAATAGATATCACGATAGCTGAGGATCGTGATAAAAGTAGAAGAGAGGTGATGGAAAGTGGTAAGAATACTTCCAATCCAAACATTGGTCTTCCAACAAGTCCATCGACAATTGGTATTAGTTTAGTACAAATTGGTATCAGTGTGGTGTCAACAGTGGATGTCCGAGATGAAGTGATTCATTGATGACCTTCTCATTTACTCTTGTTTCTCACGACGAGCATTGCTCATGTGGGCTTAGAGTATGTGTTGAGTAAATCCTTGATCGCTATCAGAATCGCAATGAGGTGAATGGTGGATGAAGAATTAATGATGTATCTTTCCATAGAAGAGTTTTCAACCAACCCAAAAGGGGGAGATTGTTTGGAAAAAATCCCTCAAGGTATCATTGAAGCATTTTTGAGGTGATTGTGTTTGTTGACAAAGCAGACAACAATGTTTTGTTTGTTGACAAAGAAATCCATGGTGAATGAGTGTGTTGAAAAAAGGGGTTTAAATGGTGATTTTTCAGGTTCTAGGGATGCTTTCAACAATCCATGATTGATTGAAGAACCTTGACAAAGGAATGGATGATCTGGAGGCAGTACAAAAAGAGCAGATACAAGGTGGCGCCGTTTTCCAGTGTTTTCCAAGTTTATGGGCCTGAAAATCGCCAGTGGAAAATGTAGTGATATTCTTTTGGCAGAGGTTGAGGAGAGTGAAATGAAAGAGGTGCGTGGAAAAATTAAGCATGGCGCACAAAATTAGCGGGTTGCGTGAAATCTTGAAGTGTGACGCGCAAAACAGCGGGTTGCACGAAATTTTATTTCGCGCAAAAGATGTTTCAAGGCCGAATGCTTGAAAATCGGTAAAGGCATGAGGCGCGCAAAATTTTTGAGGCATGCGCGAAAAATTGAAGTGGCGCGTGAAATAGTGGATGAAGTATTTCGCGCAAAATATGTTTCAAGGCCGGAAGCATGAGAATCGGCAAAGGCATTAGGCGTGCGCAATTTTGGAGACCTGCGCGAAATAATTACGCGATGCGCGAAATTTGTTCGGATTGTGAGAAATAAAGGGATGAAGTTTTTCACGCAAGAGGTGTTTCGAGGTACGAAGCTTGGAAAATGGAAAAGGCATGAGGTGCACGAAATTATGGAGCAGTGCGCGGAAAATGGTTGTGCGTGGAAGATTTTTATTTCGCGATCAAAGCGGATTACGCGCTCAAGGAGGGTTTTTTGCACAGGGTCGATTTTGCCTATAAATATGAAGTGACCCTCCTCCATTCAGAAGAGTTCAAGACCTAGAAAATACCCGATCTCTGGTGCGCGAAATTGAAGTTAGAAAGGGTGTTGCGCGTAAACTTAAAGTTTGCGCGTAAAGTCAGATGTTGCACGAAAAGCTAAGGCTGCGCAGAAAGTTGGTGTTGGCGCGTAAAAGGAAGGTTGCGCGAAAAGTGGATATCGCGCAAAAGCAGTGAATTGCGTGCAAGGCAGTTTCCAGGCTGTGCGTAATATTTGGAGGTTGAGCGAAAAAGGAATTTTGCGCAAATCATAGAAATTGCGCACAACACACCGTAAGGGTTGCGCGTAAAAATTGAGGTAGCCCGGTACATCCGGTGCAAAGTGAGATTCATCTGCGGGTGAAAGTTGGACTTCAACAGAGCATCTACATACAGAGTAAGATGCATTCCTTCATGAAAATGAAGAGACCTACAGGTCTATAAACTGTGAGTGGATTCCTTCCAAGAGCAGTGTGCTTAGGAAGCAGAAGAAGGTGATCCTCTCCACCGGTAGTGAGCCAGAGAGAGAGAAACAGGGAGTGACCCTTGGGAAAGCAGTGAGCTGACCCTAAACTTTGTAAAGGCAGTGAGCATAGGCATAGAAGTGATCTAGCCCGAACCTTGTAATACAAAGCTGGTGAAGATTAGTGGAATTTGGTACGACCGGAAACCTGTCGGCGTATGCTCATTGGATGTATCCCTTAGCGGTGAACCAAGTAAAATTGATGTGTCCTGTGCTTTCTTTACTTTCTGTTTATATCATGCAGCAGGAAAAAGAGAGAAGAGTGTTTTTCTTAACAGCGAAACAAGATCAGAACGGGCATTAATTTTCAATTAGCCATACCCTGATTCACCCCCCCCCTCTCAGTGTATCCATCCTAGTGGACCTATCACTTTTAATGTCTAAAAGAAACATTAGTGCATTGCTACATCATGATTATATAGGGTTTACAATATGCGTACACACATTTCAATGACATGGTCTCGTGGTTGAAGTGGTTTTCCAATCCTTTTGTGTGGGGTAAAAGTACGATTCCTAAAATTTGTTGGTGCTCAAATATCATCAACTAATTCCGGGTAGGGCTTTCAGAGGAAGATTCTCAAAATATTCCAGAGGGTTCGGTGATTCATACCTTGATATCATTCCATAATCCCTTGTATGTATCATATTGGGATGCATGGAATCAGAAGTCTCGATTGTGGGAAACCATCTTAGAAGGACTTGAAGTTGTACTAGATACCCTAATGGTGGATGAACATGATCTTGTAGTGGAGAACTATAATTTGGGCACCACTCGCAAGGAGATCCTTGATGATCCTATTCTAATATGCAATATAATGTCGCATGATGGTGATTTTTAGATCATCATATGTCTTCTGTGTGAAATTAGCTAGATCTGAATTATTAAAAATTCCAATCTTTTCCTTTCATATGATTGTATTTTTTCTAGGTGGAAATTGTGGAGGGGGTCTCTATTGCCAACTTCCTACCATTGTAGGTGGGTGTAAACACAGGTGTAAGGGTCCAATAGATACATTTCTACCCTAGTATAATGTTTATCTCCATCATATCATACGTTAATATCCCCTTTAATTTGGTAATATAAGATCGATTATATTTATCATGATGACACTCAGGGGGGTGAATCATCAAATCATTGGTGAATCAGTATGTCCCTAGATAGGACTTTAATATAGAGTTGAATATTTTCCACAACCACAGATCTTCATGTGTGGGGACACTTCTTAATGATTCCATATAGCACTGTAAAACTCTTAATGCCTTTGGGTTGAAGGTCAAGGTGTTATCTGAGCGATGAAATATATTGTTCCATTAAGAGTTATTCTAACTCAACCATGTTTGATTGTAATTCAATGTAATCAGTGTTATATTTGGTATGAAGGTAGTCCAAATGATGGTCACATTGGTTAACTCGTGTCACCTATATATTTCAGTGAAATCATGTGACATGTTCCGCAGTGAGAGACTCCAGAATGTTGAAATCTGGTACCACATTCTTACAGAACACTACTAACGGATAATCAGAGGGAATGAGTGTCCCACAGGATTTCCTATTTATTAATAAGGCCCAGTTCCTAGTTATACCAAGTAGTTAACAGTACCGTCCAAGAAAATTTTGAGATAAGTAATGATTTATTATGTAGATGTGTACTATCCAATAGAGAATTCACTAGCTAAGCTGGTATATTACTATAAGTTGGATCACTTCTCAGGGGTGGTAATAACCACATCATCACATCAATGTATGACTAGGTACTCACCACTCCCTCACGTTCAAGGGAAGATAAAGTCATATATGGTTCTATCATGTTATATTTATCTATCAGTCTCAATAATAACTCATAATGATCTCACGTAGAGGAAGAGAATGATATGTGAGGGGATAAATATGACTACACCACAATACCTCATAAGGTAGACAAATCTTCTTCCACCTGTATATACCTATGAAGGGATTCAGGATCCTAGTTGATCTCACATTCTATGATAGAGAATTTCACTGACCTAGATCCTCCCCTATAAACTAATGCATATAACTATGTGTATGGATCCATCATAGAGTCACATTCAGCTTCATAAGATGAGAAGAAAACTAGATTAATAATGGATTGGTTCATCCCAGAGTTTAGCATTTTGTGGTGGTGATTCACCCTTCTACCTAGGTATTGTTCTTTAGGGAAGGGATATATTTTGGAATGATGACCTTTTTGATATATATTTATTGTGTATTGAGTATCTTGGATATTATTATTGTTGGATACAATAGGGAACTCATTATCTAATGTCGTTGGAGCAGCTATGACCTCCATTTCGATAGGTCCATGTGTAAGGAATGTCATTTCATTGATCAATATGGACAAAAAGAAAACCTCCATGTCAATAAGCAGGAGTATGGGGAGGTCCTCTAAATATGTCAATGAGTGCATATAGAGGACCACTACATGGGGTGGATGTGGCCTGAGGAGGACCTCTGTATTGTTTGATGATGATATCATGTGGATGGAATTCACACAAGTCGTCAATGAATAATAGAGGAAAACTAATATTTGTTGAAGATGATGTGAGGAGGAACTCCTATATATATGAGGACGAAATGAGAATGACCTTCACATGGCTGGATGGTGATAGGGGGAGAACCTCCATATCAAGAACCATATGTATAGGGGGACATACATACTAGATATTGATGAGTTAGGGAGGGACTCCACTTTTTCAATGTTGGGAACATGGGTAGGACCTCCATGTTGATTATGATTATGGGGAGGACCTTCGATTTAGTGGGAGATTATAAGGGTAGGGCCTCCTAACTAATTATCATCATCACAAACAAGACCATAATGGCTTATGGCTCCACCAATAGCTAACAGAGTCAAACCAACCTACCTATCTAGATATTGATCTCTCGATCCCATCTAGGTGTTGATGGGTCCATAATCTATAGTATCAGGGATCTTTAATAGTGAGTCTGTGGTATTTGGATCCTCCTATTATATAGGAGATTCTAACCCCCTAAAGATAATTCTTTTAAGCATGAGTCTGATGATGACCTCAGGTCATTAGAACCGGGGCCATTAGATAAATGAAATGATCCACCTAATCATCTTATAGATGATCAATAGGTGATGGTGCTAACAATGCTTGGTGTGAGAACTCTAGTGAAGCTTCAAAGAAGTGGTCATTACTAGGGTGACTGACGATTCCCCCTACCTCTTCAAAATAGTGTAGTGAGTCATGGGAGGACTACAGGGTGAGGCTACCAAAATGTTTCATCATTGTAGTGGGGATAAGTTTCCCCCTACGCGGCACATGGGGAGGTGTTGTTAGCCAATTGTAGAAGCCTCCATTTCCTAGAAATCCATATCCCCTATGGTAATGACTCATTCCTTCTCATACCAAAATAAGAGTTCACCGATCAACCTATTTTGAAAGATCTCTACTATTGAAATAAAGCGTTGATGACGGATAGAAGACAACATAGTGAAGATTTTGGAAAATTTGGGGTCATCCATGATATCCACATTTATATTTTTTATTTTCATTTGTCAAAGAGAATTTTATTTTTGGTTATCTACTGCTTCAGTATGACATCCCGCCTTTTTATCACATAAAATTTCATTACATTATACAAAACTGGGTATCTTTAAGGTTTAGTGTCTTTGAAACTAGTATCTTAATACTTGACAACGTAAAAAATTATTCTTAAACACTTGAAAGGATTATTCATTTTTTCATCCAATGTTCATTACAACATCTCATAACCTAGCGAAATACATCAAAATAAAGGGTGAGAAGAAGTCCTAGTAAGGGAAACAAGGGAATACATTTAACATGTGAACTTGAGATACATCAATAATGTCGCGAAAAAGAACATTAAGGTAAGAGAAAGAAATCATGAAGCATATCATAATAAAAATAATGTATTTCATATCTTGAATATGTGGCTACAACATTTAACTTAGAAACTCATTTTTGTTTCACTGAGGTAAATCCCCAATGTGTCATTAAAAATTACCAAGGTTATTCACCAATATATCATTAAGAATGGTAATCTCTTGAGATTAAGTCTTTACCGAATGCATTGGAGCGCTATCAGGGAGCACCCTTAAATTTGATATTATAATCATGTGATCCAAATATATCATAATCAAACATTTAATAAATAACCCATATAGCATAAAATAAAAGGGATTCATTTCATAATCATAATTTTTTAAAAACAACTTTAAAGACATCATCTTTATGTTACTTTAAACCCACGGAAAAAGAAAAGAGGGTTTGATGTATGTAAATACCGAAATTAAAATAGAACATTTTGATATATATGTGAATACCCCTATAGAAGAAAGATCATTGAGTATTCACTTAATAAAATAAAAGAATCTGAGAAAAAGAGAGCGACATTTTGAGACGAAAATTCTGCAGCATTATGGCTATGTTACAGGGTTTTGGAAAACATTGATAAGAGAGGGGACATGGGTCACCCACTCATAAATGATCTAGAAAATAGTAGAGGGGAAAAATATAAAGGATATATGAACATGGTAATGAAATCTTAAGGAAATACCATTTGAAATGAAAAACATGAAAGGAATACAAAAATAAGATTTTTCTTACGAAAATTCGACAGCCTAACGGCGTCACTTAAACTTCAAAAAGTTAAATTGACGAGATAAAATAGGGTCTTTCATCATATGAACATATAAGATCAGCATGATAGATATAGAGATCATACCCCAACATAATAAAAAGTAACTTGAAATACTTGACATGAAAATAGAACTAGAAAATAGGAAGGGTGAAAGAATACCTTAGAAATTCTGCAGCCTAACGGCGCCACTTAAACATTATTAAAATGAATTGATGAGAGAAAGAGGGGGTATCTCATCATATGAAAATTAAAACGACAGTAGGATAAATATAAAATAACATCACCAACATAAGAACATGGAGAAGAAAAGAAATTACATAAAAGAGAGTACTTGAAAAGAAAGAGAGTGGTAGGATCCCTTACCTTAAAACGTAACACTTAAAACTCGAAGAATGGGACCTTGAGGGATTAGGGGGACCTTGGGAGGACTCCTTGGGATTTAAGGAGACCATAACTGAATTTAGGATTATTTTCTAATTGAAAGGATAAGAGAATGTCTTTGTATTTATAGGGGAAGTGAGGGGACAAGGCATTAATGGCCAAGGGACTCCTCATTGGTGGTATTGGAAAAACCATGGGCTTTCCCATGGTATTTGACCATGGTATTGGCCATTTGGGACACCTCATACCTTATATTACTATTCATAAGTCGACCAGAATTATAACATAATTATTACATCCTTAATGATGTCATTAAACACCAGAAACTCTAAACTGAAAATTAACTATTCACCAAAAATTCAACTTTTTCATAAAAATCCCAAATTTTTATCTTAACCAAATATCGATGCTCTGATTTCAAAAATTAATCCCCTTTTATGAAAATAATTTTCTAAATAATTTTCAATTAGTTTTTATACAGAACACTATTCATTGAAAATTCATTTTTATCAGAAAAAACCCCAAAAATTACTTTAACATAATTTCGATGTTCTGAATTCAAAAATAAAGTCCATTTTATAAAAATAATTTTCTAAATATTTGTAATTTAATTTCTAATTAGAAAACACTATTCACTCAAAAAAAATACTTGACTAATATTTTCTAAATCAGTTATTTACCTATTTTATTGAATCACATTACTTAATCAAGGTACCTATATTATATTAGTACTTTATTTAAGTGAGATTAATAATCCATTTGGTCACATTACTAATCCTAAGCGTAAAATTACTATTCATAAATTACTATTCACCAAATATTATGTTGATCTTATTAGACTTAAAATTTCTTACAGAACACATTTGCAAAAGACCATTTTTTTAAAATCATTACACATCATTTATTATTTAAGGTTTTCAAAAATATTTTAAAATATCCATTTTATTCAAATTCATCAATAATATACATCCTACATTTATTCGTACATTTGGAAATTTAAAAACATCACCATAAGAATAAGTCAAAATTTTATTTATCTCAAAGGATTACACAAAGCAGTTATGGTCTCCTTACATAGACTCTTATAACCCCAAAATAGGACCTAAGTGTAAGGTGTGCTAAGGTGATAGATTCTGAGGGAGGCTCGACCAACATTGCACAGGTAGTAATTTCTATCAGTTTGAACTTCTCGTGAAGGAGATTCCATTCTAGCTTCTCATGATGATGTTCGGCTTGGGTTTGGTCCAGAGCCAAGCCCAGTGGTGTTACCTCCTTCCCAAGTTCTGTTAGATGGGCTTCGATTGGACCGAGACTACTGGATGAGGCCATCTAATCTTCTTTTTATATTAATTAACCAAGATCACTTGTATTTAGAGACAATAATCAAAAAATTTAGTTTCCAACAGTCATATTGACAAATGGTCATATAACAGTCGAAACCCAACGGTCTAATTTTAATTATACTCATTTTATTGAATGAAACAGTTTTGTTGAGTATAAAAATAAAATAACACACAAATTTAGGAAACAATATTTATTAAAAGTTTCAAGTCGTTACATTCTTCCTCCTTTAAGAAATTTCATCCTCACAATTTTTAAAATTAGGCTTGGAAATTTACTTGAAATTCCCACATCGGAAAAGGAATCAGTAAAACTCTTACTTTAAAAGAAAGGGAAGTACAAAGGTCACCCGAGTTAACCCATACTAGGATTCCATGTACGGAAACATGGATATGGAAGAGAAAAAAAGGGTCACATTCTGATTGAGAGTGATAGAATACATGGTTAGGAGAAAGTTAACCACAATAAAATCACTAACTTATGATGTGTGGAAACGGTCTTTGATTACCCAGTAGGAAACTTAATCCAACACCATTTTTATTTTATGTTCCTTTTAATAATTTTGAGGAATTAATTTAGTACATAGAATAAGAACACAAGGAAATATACTTACCTTCTAGTAGAGTTTCATCCTCTAATAAGTTTCTACCAAAACTACTCTATTCTCCAAACAATGAGCATTCAAAAACACTTGGTCTCACCATAGGCACAAGAATAATCTTCTAGAGAATCACAAAATCCACAAAAGATTAACTATATATTTCTTCTATCTTAAAAACTTATCCCAAAAATCGAAAGGATAAGATAAAACAACTCTTCAAAAAGAAAGTACCCCATAGGAAGGGAAGCTACTTTTAAATATTCAGAATATCATGGTACTACCCATAGTTCATCATAGAACATTCTATAAATAACTGCTCTTAAAATTCCTCACAATAAACCAAACTAAAATTGAAACCCAAATACAAGAAGGATTTGTTAACATAGTCTTCCAAGATAAACTTTATCGTTCATCTCCAAACAACATCAACCACTCCTAACAACTTATAACAAAATTAACTAACTTAAACCTATTTTCCCCCATATATGTTAATCATTTCAATAAGTAACATAAATTACTATAATTTCACATTAAATTCATCAAGTCTTCTAAATATAAGTCAACCTTTACTCCTCAATTAAAGTACTGTAGTAATCTTTTTACCTCGATCATATAGGGTTCCCAAAATAGTGAACGTCTTCCAAAATACTAATAATCTTTTAATACCCTAATCATCTTTTTTTCTCAAGAAGAACAACTTCACAACATCAACAAGTGGTACATAACAATAGATGTTTTACTTAATGATATAAAAACATCTTAGGTAGTGACTCGATGTTCTTAGAAAACATTAAAGATATGATCATATGGCACAAACTAAAATACAACATGACATAGTCAATTATTGTGAAGATGTTACATGTACTTTAGTCATCATGATCCATCTCAGCATATGACTTTCATTGATCCCTTGTCCTTGAAGTTTGTTGGTTCTCATCATGCTTCTCATCCCTTCCAAAAAATCATTGCCTTGGATAATTTCCAACTTCTCCATATTTACGACATTGAAAAGTATAAGGTAAATTAGATCGAACCTTATCTCTATTCATCACATTATCCATTTTTAAAGCAATTGGATACTTTATGCCCTATCACCCCACACATAAAACTTCTCCCAGTTCCTTTATGACATTATCCTTGGTGTCCCTTTCCAAACATTTTTCATAATGGAAATTGGGTCTTCTTTTCCTTATCAACTTTATCATATGAACATCCTTGAGACTTTGTCTTCTTCATCCATGAAGAATTTGGGCATTAAACTAGGTAAAAATTATTAATTGTGATTTTTTATAGATGGTTTGGAATAATCACAATATGTTCAACTTGATCTCTCGTCATCTCTGTCATATTAATAGGGAAATTGTCACATTTCTTATAACACTGGTTGTTGGGACATGTTCTTCCATTTCCTTCCATTAACTAAGAAAATAAAGTATAATTAGGGGGCTTAAATACTAAGCCAATAATCATGAAAAGGAAACTTAAAGAATAGATGGATAAACATGTAGAAGAAAATTATACCCTAACTTGTGATCCCCTAGATTCCAATCTGGGTTATCCATGATCATATATTCTTATGTGAATCTTGATTTTATTTTGTCATTGTCCCTTTAATAGTGGTTCATACAAAGATTATGAATTTACCAAAGCATATCACCCAAGAGTACAGCAAGGCCCGTTGTCATGCACTAGGTTACCCCGGGTCAAGCCTGAAACACCTTGTCAGAGTTTTCACTCCACGGAACATCTTTACCAGATCAACCTCTACTTGTTCGTTTCCAGACAGGGATTTATTTGTTTGGAACCCACTTACTCAATACTCACCAAAATACCATGAAGATTTCCAATATTTAAACTTATGTATAGGGTAATTACTATAGTTTTCATATTCTAATTTCTATAATTAACTAAACCATACTTTGATACTGACTATGACATCCTGCTTTTTTATCACATAAACTTTCATTACTTTTTACAAAACTGAGGATCGTTAAGGATTAGTGTCTTCGAAACCAGAAGCTTAATACATGAAAATATAAAACATTCTTCTTAAAAAATGAAAGGCTTATTCAATTGTTCATCCTAAGTTCATTACAAAATCTCATAACCTAGGGACATACAGCAAAAGAAAGGGTGAGCAGAAGGCTCAATAAGGGAAACAAGGGGAAACATTTAACACGTGAACTTGAGATACATCAATAAAGTCGTGAAAAAGAAATTTAAGGCATGAGAATGGAATCATGAAGCATATCATAATAAAAATAACGTATTTCATAACATGAAGATGTGGCTATAAAATTTAACTTAGAAAATCATTTCCATTTCACCAAGGTCCATCCCAAAGGTTTCATTAAAAATTACCAAGGTTATTCACCAAGGTATCCTTAAAAATGGTCATATCTAGAGATTAAGTCTTTAAACTTTACATTCGAGCGCTATCATGTCGCACCCTTAAATATGCCTTTATAATCAAGTGATACACATATATCAAAATCAAACAATTCATAAATAACCCATATAGCATAAAATAAATGGGTTTCATTTCTTAATCATAACATTTTAAACACTGCTTTAAAGACATGATCTTTATGTTACTTTATACCCACAGAAAAACGAAAGAGGGTTCCATGTATGTAAATCCCAGGATTAAAATAGAAAATTTCGATATATATGTGAATAACCATATAGAAGAAATATCTTGGTGTATTCAATTAATAAAATAAAATAATTTGTGAAAAAGAGAGAGACATTTTGAGATGAAAATTCTGCAGCATAACGGCTATGTTACAGGGTTTTAGAAAACATTGAAAAGAGAGGGGACATGGGTCACCCAATCATAAAATATCCATAAAAATGTAGAGGGAACGAATATAAAGGATATATGAACATGGTAACAAATTTTAGGGACATATCATTTGAAATGAAAAACATGAAAGGAAGACAAAAATAAGATTTTGCTTATGAAAATTCAGTTGCCTAACAACGTCACTTAAAATTCAAAAAAATTAATTGAAAAGATCAAATAGGGTCTCTAGTAATATGAAAATAAAATATCAGTATGATAGATATATAGATAATACCCCAAAATAATAAAAGGGAACTTGAAATACTGACATGAAAATAGAACATGAAAAATTAGAAGGCTGAAAGAATCCCATAAAAATTCGGCAGCCTAATGGCGCCACTTAAACATTATTAAAAATGAATTTATTAGAGAAAGAGGGGGTCTCTCATCATATGAATATGAAAAGGAATGTATAATGAATATAAAATAACATCCCCAACATAAGAACATGTAGCATAAAAGAAATGACATAAAAGAGAGTACTTGAAAAGAGAGTGGTAGGATTCCTTACCTTAAAACGTAACTCTTAAAACATGAAGGTTGGGACCTTGAGGGATTGGGGAATCTTTGGGAGGATTTTTTGGGAAGTAATAAGACCAGAAATTCGTTTAGGATGATTTTGGAATGGAAAGGATGAGAGAATGGCTTGGTATTTATAGGGGAAGTGAGGGGACAAGGCATTAATGGCCAAGGAACAACTCATTGGTGGTATTGGAAAAACCATGGGCTTTACCATGGTATGTGCCCATGGTATTGGCCATTTGGGACACCTCATACCTTATCTTACTATTAATAAGTAGACCAGAATAATTACATAGTTATTACATCCTTAATGATGTCATTAAACACACGAAACTCTAAACTGAAAATGCACTATTCAACAAAAATTCAACTTTTTCAGAAAAATCCCAAAAATTCATCTTAACCAAATATTGATGCTCTAATTTCAAAAATGAACTCCATTTTACGAAAATAATTTTCTAAATATTTTTAATTTAATTTTTATATAAAACACTATCCACTGAAAAATCATTTTTTTCAGAAAACATCCCAAAAATTACCTTAACATAATATCGATGTTCTGAATTCAAAAATAAATTCCATTTAATTAAAATAATTTCCTAAATATTTTTAATTTAATATTTAATTAAAAAACATTATTCACCTGAAAATACTAACACTTGACTAATAATTTCTGAAACAGTTATTTGACTATTTTATTGAATCACATTACTTAATCAAGGTGCCTATATTATATTAATACTTTCTTTAAGTGAGATTACTAATCCATTTGGTCACATTTCTAATACTAAGGGTAAAATCACTATTCATAAATTACTATTCTCCAAAAATTAAGTTGATCTTATTGGACTCCACATTTCTTACTGAACACATTTTTAGAAGAACATTTTTTTAAAATCATTACACGTCATTAATTATTTATGGTTTACAAAAATATTTAAAAATATCCTTCTTTTTCAAATCCATCAATAATATACATCCTACATTTATCCAGATATTTGAATATTTAAAAACTTCACCATATGAAAAAAAAACAATATTATTTATCTCAAAGGATTACACATAGCAGTTACGGTCTCCTTACATAGCCTCTTATAACCCCAAGAAAGGACCTAACTGTAAGGTGTGCTAAGGTGAGAGGATCCGAGGGAGGCTTGGCCAACATTGCATGATTAGTAATTTCTATCAGTTTTAACTTCTCGCGAAGGTGATTCCATTATAGCTTCACATGATGAAGTTCGACATGGGTTTGGCCCAGATCAAAGCCCAGTGGTGATACCTCCTTCCCAAGTTCTGTTAGATGGGCTTCAATTGGCCCGAGACTACTGGATGAGGCCATCGAATCTTATTTCTTTATTAATTAACCAAGATCACTTGTATTTAGAGACAATAATCACAACATTTAGTTTCTAATGGTCATATTGACCAATGGCCATATAACAGTCAAAACCCAACGGTCTCATTTTAATTATACTAATGTTATCAAATGAAACAGTTTTGTTAAGTATTAAAATAAAATAACACACAAATTTAGGAAATAATATTTAATCAAAATTTTTGGTCGTTACATTCAGTCCTCAAAAGTATGAAGATTCATCTATCAGAACGTATGATAGGAAAAAAAATTCCTAATGCCCCAACATCATCCAATCCTCCATGACTAGAGAGAGACCCACACAGATGATGACACAAACCTAAATTCACAATATTTAACATCCCCCATATATGTTGAGTTACACTTCATGACCACTATTTCGATATCTGGTCCTCTCACTAGATATCTAAATATGGTGACACACATATCATTTAATGTCATGGTAACTTGTATTCTCTAGAATTAAGAGAAGAGTCTCACATCAGGTTCACTATTTATATTGGTGGATCGACATCTATAATGTCCAAGTACAATCCTTGTTCTGATGACCTATATGTACAATCCCTATGACTAAAGGTGAAAAGCATTACACTGGGATCACCATGACTATTTCTCATGATTTCACATAGGTGTGTCCCATCACGTTTCATTATGACACTAGATTTGCATTGTTATCCCATTTTGTCAATTTCTAAAGGTAGTCATCATTAATCTCATTATCGACAATGTATCCTTTAAGATTGAAATGGGATGATGTTATGTTGGTTACTTCTTCATCAAATTTCAATATAGAATTTGATTTATATTTTTATTCTCCCACATTTATTTGACTACATTCATGAAACTCATTCACATGTCCATCTATTTGTGAACTCTGATTAATTACACTACTTTTTTCTAAACATTCAATGGGGTCTTGACCATGAATGAAACATTGATCATGAGAGTAGTCATTGGGAATTGGGATATTGTTTGGAAATTCAATCATTTTTCAACTATATTATTTATCAATATAGGGTTTCTATGTGTTTTTAGCATATGGAATCCCATGTCGATCATGGGGTTTCTGATTTTGAAGGAATATCTTCTATCGATTTAACCTCATCCATCCCATGTTTAGAATGAGGTAGCTGAAACCATAATTTAATATCTTCCAAGGATCTCACCTCAAGAAATCCATGTAAATATTCTATGTAATCTTGAGGTAGGTCACACTTTTATCTTCTTGAGGGGAAGGGATGAAACAAACCAGAATGCCCATTGGGGAAGTATTAGATATGTATATCCTTATAAAGGAGTACATGGAATGTTTACTAGTAGGATGGGTAAGAAAGAAATTATAGGAGAACTTGAGGGGTTATATTACATTAAGAGAATATTTCACACCATGGGGATAGATCTGGAGTTCACTTTAAGTGGATCATGGAGGTGAACCTCTATGAAGTGGAAACAAAGTATTACCTTTGGCTTGGACAGAACCTCAAAGAGGAATCCTGCATTCTTTATCTAAGAGACACAGATCAATACCCTTGTATTTTTATGGATAGTTTGGGGATTATACAGAAGTGATTCCATTTATAATAGGACTTTTCTAGGTTAGATATATGTGGGTATTTCAAAAGTAAGTTACCTAGGGGATTATAGGTGCAATAATTATTTGAGTGGGTCATACATATTATAACGGACTAGGTGGGTGGCATTATCTCACTGGGATGTGGAAGTCCGAGAAAAATGGAGATGGATTGTTTAGTGGAATTGATATAGGGGATGTCTTTCTAGTTATGGACCTTGTATATTATTCATTCATATCCCAATCGATTGAGAATCAATTCCCACATAGTAAGAGAAAGGGTATTGATGTGATGGGGATTATACCTAAATAGGAGGCCCAATAAATTATAGAAAAATGGTTGGTGCTTGTGCATATGATGTGCCCATGGATCATGGTTATCATTCAGGATATAACCTTAGTATAAGGACCATTAGGGAGGTATTTGTGTTTTAGTCTCTAACAACCTCAAATCCCACTCGATTCAAGCTCTGTGTGAGAAAAATGTCGATGTACTAGACCATACTGTTGTGTCGGGAATGATGAACCAATGAGTTGTGGTGTGGGGCTTACACATGGATGTTTCCTAAGGAGGTTTCATTCTATTTGAGTGTGTATTAGAAGTACATGCATACTGTTTGGACAAGTTGACAATGTTTAAATGGATGTGGATGGTGAACTGAGAGTGTAGGTATTGGGATGGTTCACTGTACCCATCATCTCTATGTTTATATACAGAGGATGTCATTCCATGTGATGTGGACTTCATTCCATGTCACTCATACATGTGGACATCCTAAATTTTTATGAAATGGTGAGATAAATATTTAATGACATATATAGAGGAAGTTGATGCTAGGGATATTTACATCATGTATCTCAGACATGTGGGACTCACTCCTTTCCACTTTGGTTACATATTTGTCGATCATCAACCCATGGGAGGGGGATGGCTTCAATAATTTCCGGTTTTAATAGTCTAGATGAGTGGTAACACATAAGGTCCACATTTTTGTCCCAATGATTAAAATTAAGTGGTATTAGAATACCAATACAATGAATTAACAGGTAGGGAGACACAATAGGAAATACATTATGACGGACAAGTAATCATTTTGTTCAAGCCTATTGGGTTGAATGTAAGAGGTGTGTAAAATAAATTGATAATTCACAAAAAATGGATTGAAACATGGTTTTTTGAGAGAATTTTATTTCATTGGGCATCAAAATGGGGGTTCACACAATATAGGAGGCATTCACATGAAATTCAAGGATGAGCACATGGTTTGGCCATGGAAGGGGCTAGGTTTGAGCACAATATGGGTTGTTTATGTGCACACAACTTATGATTATATGAAATGGGTGAAGGTCAATCGATTGTGGTCCCACATGAAAAAGTAACCCTAGAAGACCTATCATGCATGATCTTATACCTTAGTGTTTTCATTCTTGTGTGATGTCACAAAATATCAGTCATGCACGAATCACGTTGACGCTTTGACATCTATTGAATCACCCTAAAGAAGATGGATTCCTTCAATATATTGGAATATACATTTTTTATGATGCATAGGATTATGGGTGTTGAATTGGGTTTTTATATGGATGTTATGTGAGTTGTGGCGAGTGAGAAAATGAAGGGCCATCTGACATCGCATTGTATGTGCATGATATTTTCATACAGATGACTTTCATGCACGCAGAATGGATCACATTCACACTTCTGACAATGATATTTTTAGTGGAAAGTATGAAAAATTCCCATTTGATATTTCATTGGGAGTGGTGGATATTTTCATATGGAATTCACTCTTTCACACACACCTCAAAACTTGTGTTCACCATCCTTCACATTCTAGGGATGTTCTCTCAAGTCAGATGGTGCCTTTGGTTTACCAAAAATGAAACATTGAGGATTTTTGTCGAATTTAGTACCCACAAGGGGGATCAATCAAATTATTTTCTTCCAATGGATCTCTACACAACAAAAAAATTGTGGAATAGTATCCCTAAACAATCACGCCAATTCATTAGAAACTCAATCCAACCCCACAATGATCCCTTCTCTTCTACCTATAACCTTGTCTTGGGTATGGAAATCTCATATCTCATCCCCTAAAATTACATCCTAAATATTCAAATGAATTATAATATTGTCACATGGGTAGTAAAATAAAACATCCTTATTCTTTTGTATCTCACAATAAAAGGATCAATACTCCTACTGGCTTCCACTATCCTTGTGGGACATCTCAAATGCCAACCTAATATGAGAAAATTCTTAATAAACCAAATCATGGAAATCCCAATGTTGTAAATGACTACTCTTATAGGAAAACATAGGTAATTGATGTGTAATATCTTCCATCCTTCACCCATTCCGTCCACAAAAAAACAATATACCCCCAATTAGTTAACATGCATCCCACATAAGTCCTCACTAACAATCCACCTCTCCAAAACAATTACTAAATAATTTTCCCAATCCCAAGGGTAATTTAGGTGTAATTAAAATTTGACATGGAAAGAAAATTGATATTAATTATGTGTAATCCAAAAAATAAAAATTATATATTGATCTAGAAACAACAATGAACAAAAATCTAGATAAAGAACCTGTATACACTCCCTCACCACCTTCAATTCCTCTAAAGAACTCATTTCCTTTTCATCAGTCCATAACAAAGCCTAAGAATTCATTTGAGCCTGATTATGTTATTCCTGAAATGATTAGACATGATGGATTTGATATTCCACTATAGTATTCCATAACAAGAGTTACAAGGTTTGAAGGGTTTCATAATGAATTTTTATGACATAACAGACAACTTAGGACCAATAAAAATGTCCCAACCCAGTATTCCATTCCCATGAAGTGAAATTTCTCAGGGGACTTTAAAATTACATTTGAAATAAAGAGTTATATCATTGATGATGAAGAAATAAACCTATAATCCTTAATAAATTTAATAACCAAATACATCTTCTCCAATATTGGTCTATGCCCCTTTAACCCAATGTGTGTTTTCATCTATATAGGTAACCAAATCACCATCAATACTGAGTGAATAATCAAGTGTATCCCTATCAAGGTCAATAATATTATCTTACAAACAGATTTATTTTTCCTTGAAATTATATTTATGAAATATGATTATCAATCACCACCAATTCTATGAACACCACTTCTAATGATAGATATTTCAAAAATTGATGTCCATGTGGGAATCTTATCAATGTAATTTTCTAACCAACTATTCATGTTTAATATTATTTAATCAATGCATTATCCAACATATGATCAATAGAAACCCTCTATACATAATTATTTTGAAACATATGAGGGTCTATTGAATCTTATTCCGTCACAACATTTTTATTCTAAAGGTAGAAGTGTTTTTTAAATTCTCACCATGATATAATAACAAATAAACTGAGAAGATGATGTTGACATTTTATTTCTAGAATACATCTATCAAAAGGACCATAAAAAAATATCTAGAATACAATATCACCACTGATATATAATAATTTACATTATATAGTATTGTGTAGTCGGAATAAAAAACAATATTCTCTTCATGTATTATTATGTTTTCTGTTCAATAAATGATGTATGAAACTGATCTAAAACCTTTTCAAAAACACATGCAGTATGAACTCATTTTCAATGATGACTCATACTATTTAATTTTACCAATTTCACTTACTATAATAAATATTATAATCTTGTTCCTGTGTTTGTGAAAAAAGGGTCATAGTTTGGACCCTTAGTGATATACCAATATTCAACCTTGACCTTTTGATGCATCACATCTATATTGAGGGATCATCCATATCAATAAGACATCATCAAAGAAGACTCAATACATTCATAAATTATGTAGTTAGGTAATAACATACCTAGCCTATTTAGGACGGTATTATCCTACCAATTTTCAAGAGTGAACGGGTTTGTTAGAATCATGTTTTTCATAGGAAGGGTAGGATAACTATTGCCTAAAATGAACATGGACTAGTGGTACCAACATGAGTGAAATAACAATGGTGTTTTTCCAATATTATATTAAATAGTATTATGAAACAAAAAACTATCACAAATCACTTCCATTCCAAGATTCAAATCATGAAATAGTATCTGGAAAATTGAATTATTACTTTCTTGATGGATATAATAACTACATATATGTCTCAATCATAACTCAAGATGAATACACATACATGAGATTTCCATTTTGATTTTTCAATGCTCCTAAAAAATTAATAGGTTTATGATGAGTTTCATTTTTGATTTAATTGAGTATTTCTTGGTGGTATTCATAGATGAATTTACTATTTATGGTGACTTGTTTGGATCCGGCAAACATTTAGTCTCTCCAATGCTACAAAAATTGTAAAATTTAACATTTTCTAAAAAAATTGAAATGTTGTATTCATGTTTACTATGTATGTTACTCTGGGTAACATAATTCCTAAATATGGTATTCCCATTGATACTTCAAAAATTTAGATAATACAATAAATTCATTCTATAACATATGTTTGAAAATTTAGATCATTATTTTTTCATTCTATTTTCTATTGGAGATTCATCTTAGACATCATCTAGATTTACCTCACAATCACTAGATTACTCCAGAATGAAGTTACGATGTATTTCAATGTGTATTTCATGAGAAACATTGTCAAACTAAAATATTTTCTTATATATCACAAAAAATCCAAAAATCCAATTCCCATATTTCTCTTTTAACATTAAATTGATGTGTGACTCTTCTACTATATACATTGGGTCTTCTCTTGTAAAAAGAAGAAAAAAATACCTCATGTCATCTATTATACCTAAAAAACAATATTAATCTCAATATCTATACACTATCTCTAAAAATGAATTTTCAACAATGGTGTTTTCCTTATAAAAAATTTATCGTAGTCGCGTAAGTTCCAATATGATAATCATTATTAACCATTCAAATTTAATTTACATACTCAATAAAATTTATTCCAAACATAGGATAATAGAAACTATCCTAATTCCCCATGATTATGGTAATGAGATTGAAGATCTGATTTGATGTGGAAACCATTTTGTTGATCACCTAATTATTATTTATACATTTTTTCATAATATAAAGTTTTATCTTTAATTCTCCAATCATCACCTCTCATCCCTCACTCCAACGTGAACTTGGTATACCTCAATTTTAATATAATTTTTAACTGTTGTTTTCCCAAAAAATTGTTCAAATAGGAAAAAATTATTTCAAAATACTATTTTTGATATGATAAAAATTCTTCGAAAATAAGAGCAGACATGATGATTTGGACATCTACCAATGAATATGAAAATTCGTCCTTCTTGTAATTCTACCATGTAATACACATTTATGTCTATAATAGACTATAATGTACATCCTAACATGTTCTTGGTCCAATTTTTTTATAGAATTCACACATCAGTGACTCAAATGAGTTCTATCAATCATGCACCACTTTCCAAAATACTGGAACAAAATCCTAAGGAATTGAAAGAACCCAAAACAACGTAATCTTCTATTAGAGCTTCTATATTTGAGTCATCAATTTCATTGGAAACCCCATTTAAATGGATTCTAATTATCTTTTAGTTTTTGAATATATTTCAATGTAATTAGAGGTCAAAACCACTAGGATGAATGATTTAAAAATAGCTAGTGAGTTACTTAAAACCAATTCTTTCATTTATTTAGAACCTTGTGTTCCATAGTCTGGGACATATGACCAAATTTATTTAACTAAACCACATAGTGCATATTTACAAAAAATAGTGTCATGACTAAAAAACCAACTTCATTTTGTCCCCAATAAATTATATAGAGGAAATTTCTAATGAACGAGTGAAATGAGTGCTTGAGGGAACATCTAAGACTATAGAAATGATTGGCATCGATATTTAATTATGCACATTTGGGTTATTAAAAAGACTATAAACCACCTATTTGGATGTATCCATTTAGGATAGTTTTTGGTAAATAATTTCATTTAATATTTTAAATCCAACTTAGTCTATTTTAGGCTATAAAACTATTAACATTTATTGTGGAAAATCATGTGTAGAGAGAATATTTAAGTTGACAAAATTAGGGGTGGTGCCACATTATTTTATGAGAATTATTATCTATACAATTAAAAATACAAGTTCATCCATATTAATCATGTAATACTAATGATATTTCATAATAAAGAAAAATAAATTCTCATTATCTCAATATTTTTACATCACCTAGGTAAACTATTTAATTTTTTGGAAGGTGATTTTATTTTCTATAATATTTACCATTTTGGTAGTATGGAAGACAAAAATCCATATTCCAAAAATAAATTCACTGTGAGTGCACAATGGTTAATGAATCAACATGGTAGAATAGATATTCCAAGAATCACATCGACTTCTATAGAATCGATAACATTTGTAGTATTCCCACCACTGGGATTGAGATACTGACCCAAAAAATCCATACATAGGGGTATCGTGTTCAATTAACCTTTCTCTCACACTCTTATTCATCATCTATCTATATATCTCATTCTCTCTCTCTCTCTCTCTCTCTATCACTCACTCTGTGTTTCATTCTCATTCTCACCTTATCTCACATTTTTTCACATTCTTCATTTGAATTTTTTTCCATATTCTCAATTAGAATATTACAAGAATAGAATATTGAATCTAAAATAAAAATAAATCAGAATAAATCATTATTAAATTGTGAAATTATTTATATCAAATTTTATGGAGTTAAAAGAATATTTTTTATTTTAATAATCTTCTACGTACCTAAAAAATCTAAATAATTAATTTTTTTTAATTCCAATTCTTTTTTAAGAATAAATATTTGATTGAAAAATGATTCCTCTTACTCGTAATGAAAATTTTCAATATTCAACTCAAGGTAACCTACAACCATCATATTAAATTGTATGTTTTGAAACCATGATTTTGGGTTCTAGTTTATGGTTCTTTATGAAGAATTTACTACTTTGGTTTTCATTAATTTGATATAGGCATTTTTGGAACTACATGAGAATAAAAATATCTTGATATCCTCTCTTTACCCTTCTATTGATCCTCACATTGAATGACCATTCAGAAAACTGAAAAACATTTTATATTAAAATCCACATTACAAGACCAAAACCTTTTCCCACCCAAAATCATCATCAATTTTCAATGCATTTTTTTTAATTTTTTTGGGGATCATATTTCATTTGGATAATCCATTCTATTATTTTAATCAATTCATCATAGGTTTAGGGGAAGCATCCATTTATTTTTTGAGGATGCATTTAAATTTATTGAGTTTCGTAAATTTATATATGTTTCTCACCGTTTATTAAAAAGTAATTTTAAATTGTATGTTCCCAGGGTTTTTTGGGTATATACATCTTTGGGTTTTTTCATTTGGGACTTTGTTGTTAAAGTATGGTTTAGAGGTGGAGATACATTGTTGGGGAAAATGACCTAAAGTACAAAAATATATATTTATTTAAATTATTAGAGTACAATTATAAAAATTCTAAATGGGATTATGTGTCTGTTTTTATGAGTTTGGGAGGCATTAGAGATATTTTATGCACCTTCATAGAGGATGATTTGATAAATTACCTCTGGATAATTACACATCGTGTACATGTGACATGAAATGTAGCTTCCATCAGGA
The DNA here is from genome assembly GCA_963277665.1 of Viscum album. Lineage (NCBI taxonomy): Eukaryota > Viridiplantae > Streptophyta > Magnoliopsida > Santalales > Viscaceae > Viscum > Viscum album. The sequence goes on from OY728140.1 coordinate 181,592,024, forward strand.
ACATGTAATGAAATGGATATATTTTTGACATGGATATAGATATAAGTCCTAATTCACATCATATAAATGTTCATTAGTCTAAATATTAACTTATTTTAATGTTTATTTCAGTATTTCTTTTGAATTTAAAAATATATGAAGTGATAGGATTACATGTCTTCTATTCCACAGACAATATAGTTTTATGTTTTCTGTGGGATTATGTTTCTAAAAATTTGTGTGTATCCTCCCATATATCATTCGATATATGAACTCATGTATTTGTAAACTCTTACTCTCATATGTAAATCCTGATTACTCATCTGATCCCTGGTGAGTGTTTCTACATAGGTTTCCCCTCGGTCCTATTGATCTGTATTTTTTGCGGTGTAATTTTTTAACATGATTTTTTATTTTTTGACCTTGACCTAGGATTATATATATTTTGTATATATTCTATGTCTTTTTCCTTGTTGGCATTTTATATTGGAAAAACCCCATTATTCAACATTTTATGGTATTTTGTGTAAACCTAAAACACTAGTATGTTTATTTGGGATGTTTATAAAATATTGTGATTAGGAGAATGTAATAAGAACTAAAATAAATTTAATCATAGCTATATTAAAATTCATGGATTGGTATATTTTTGGATACCATGGATTCAAATAGTGGTTCAACGTAGCTTTTGGTTATCCGTTGGATCAGAGAACCATTTATAAATAAGAACATGTCTAAGGGTTTAATGTGTCTTAAGCATGATGTGATTCCTTCGATGATTTGTTTATATAGAATCCAAAGGTAATATAGTATTTCTTGTTTATATGTATCATGATCATTCGAGAGATAAAGTTATACAAAATTGAAAGAAAATGGTAATTTTAATAATTAACTATCATGATTTCTAATGTGATAGTGTGATATCAATGATTTAATACTTATATTCAGAGGGTTATTCGATATACCATGTTGAAAATATTATATTAAGAAGGATATTCCCACTCCCATGATTAAATTTTAATATTGTGTGGAATCATCCTAGTCTAACATTGTAATACTTATATAAATATGGAACTACCAATTCCAATGCAGTAGTGACTATATTGAGAAGAATCTACCCAGTCCCATGTGGTAATGATTATATTAAGAATGCTACGCCTATTCTAATGCATAATTTATATATTATAAGATCATCCAATATTTTATTTCTTTTATATGGATTATTTATTGTTTTATATTGTTATGATTAACTAGGTTTTGATACAGGACCAACAGTATTCTATCATGGTTCCAAATCATGTTTTTCAATGTGTTATATTTATTGAATAATTAATATACATGTTAATCAATTTATATAATGCACATATTGTCATATTGGTTTTCATTAGATATGGTGGTGGACACCTTTTGAGTTTTACTCACCCCTATTGGGACTATATTTTGTTACCCAAGAAGATTACCTGGATGTTGGTTTGTATAAGGGTAAGGGACCTTATAGATGATTTTTTTGTTAGCTAGATAGCATGATATTTTGAGATGGGTTTGAGACTGGGGTATTTTGGTATTATTTTATTCTAGATGATTCCTTTATTACTATTTTTTAAGTTTTACATTTTGATACTTATCAAATTTTAATTACACCATTCTCCATTATTGGTTTATTGATTTCTCCATTATTTTATAGTACACTAATATATTATTTCTTTTTTTCCCATTACTATGATATATATATATATATATTTACCATTTTAGTTCAACTATATTTTACACTAAAATGGGATATAGTATCTCCAAGATACATATCAACCCCCCTACACAATTTAATAACATCTGGAATATGGGGATGCACGCTTGAGGTCAAGTAACCAACACATTTTGTCTATGTGATAGGATGGAAGGTTGTTTGTGTTGCAAAGTGGTACCAAATGAGTATGTTTAATTTTCTTTTTCAATTTTATTTCATTTATGGGTTGGTATAAAGGTTACATGAGTGTTTTAGGACATGGTAATAAATGTTTTCTTGGGATTAGATGACCCATGTATGGGGGGAAATATGAGTGATAATAATACATTATGATGTTTTTATTTATTTAGATTTATACGCATGTACTATTATGTCATGATATGTGTACCAATTAATCATGATAGAAATATATGGATATATATTGACATGAATTCTTCACGGTAGGGTAATATTTACTTTATCTGTAATATACATTCTTATATGGATTGTGGTATGAAACACCTATTATATATGATAAATAGAATAAAATTAATCATTATTTCATGATAAAGTTCATGTATTCAATGTTTATATAGATAAAGAGTAGTAGTTTTTGGATACGGTTTCCTATTGAGGGTTATTTTATTTTTATCTACTGTTTTTGGAGTGTGTTTATAAGGTAGAGATTTTTCCTTATCATTATTTTCGAGTTGTTGATCAGGAGATAAAAAATCGACAAACTCTAAAATTTTTTTGACTAAATATTATTGTCGCTTCATAGGATTAGATGGATTTCAAGTTTCATGAATGCTTTGTAAGGGTCAAGAGCTCCATGGAGACGGTGATTTCTGGTACTATGCCTTTTATGACTAAGATAATGATATAGTTATAGCTCTATCATCTTCCTATATTCACTAGAAAAGGAGGAACCTAAGAATATTATTTCAATATTTAGTCAATCTATATGATATTTAAGCATATTGAGATAGTTGTAGATAGGTTGGATAATCTTGCAATATATATGACATGTGGGCCTACCAAGTGTTAGTGGGATATTCTTGAGTAGGACGGGAAGTCGGAGGATATATCGTGGAAATAATTTGAGAAACTTATCAGGAGAATATTATATCTTGATAAATTAGAGTATAAAATTATTTTCATATACATTAAACTAAAACCTTAGGGCATGTTAGTGATGGAATATGAAAAAAAAATCAGTAACCTACAACACATTTTTAAAAATTCATCTATTGATGTGATTTCCAGGACTAGATGTATTTTGGACGATGTTCACTATGACATCAGGTCTCCATTAAAAAACATCCATATGAGTATATTTATTGTGTGATAAATTATTAACTAATCATATAATAAAATATAAAATATGAGTATAGAATAGTCCATGTAGTTTCAGTAGGTATACCCAGTAGGTCCTCTTCTTATGTTAAAATTCACCTCTATAATAGTTTCTACTAAGGTATTTGAGGGATGACCAGTCATAGTAGTATTCATGAATCATAGGCCATCATTATATTTTATTCATATCAATATGAAATGTTTGTACACAAGAAAACACAGTTTCCATACACCTATTTGTAGTTCCATGATTCTGGTAGGAATGGCCACTTGAAAATATTTTTTAGAACTTCTCCAACCATATATGTGGATGTGTATCAAGACAATTACTTCTGTCTTTATATGAAATAGCTACTCCACAATAGATATTTAGTTGCAATTACATAGGATGTTCTATATGGGGAATGGGACGTGGTGACACAGTGCATGAATGATAGTTTTAGGAAGATGGAATAACTCAATAGAGTCTGGCTGGTGTCCTGGGTCGTGGGGTTGGTTTGTTTCATGTCATGTTATGTGACTTATAATATAATATGATTATAGAAAAATAATATGCTTATTTGTTTTATTATATCATATTTAAATGAACATTAATCATATTTAGCTTTGATAATCTAGTCATTGAATAGTGATCACATGATTAGTATAAATATTCGGTATTAACGAAGCCAATTAACATGATCTAAGTAAGTGATGGTCCCAACAAATAGGTTCATATCCTATGAAGCCCATTTATTTGAACATCAAATGACGATAGAATTACTAGGAATTTCCATGACCATTCAAAATATGATATGCAATAACTTAAGCAGGATTGAAATCATTAATGGGTGAAGTCCATACCCATCGTGATCACTAACCAAAAAAATGTTCTCTGAACAACCCCATGAAAGTCTCACCATTGAACAACTTACTCATAGGGAATTCACTGGTGTATTAATGGTATATGTATCAAAACATTATAAATATGAATATTTGGATTATATTTTATAGAATAATTAATATATTTTCAATACAATATATTTAATTCGTAAATTATTTTTGCCTTGATATAAAAAAACACAAATAATATTTTTCTATAGTATAGAAATAAAATTTTAAAAAACTTATTTTGATGATTTTATGTTTTTTAAATAAATAGTTTTTAAGAATATATTATTATGAAAATTTTTAAGTAAATATAAATGATCATATAAAATTTATAAAGTTGGATATAATTTTTATAATGTTTCACAAAATATCATTTTAAAAAATCCCAACATTTTTTAATAAATGAAAAATATTTTATAATAAGTTAATATTCACATATTTTGAAAAAATTTTGGTTAAAATAAATATTATTTTGGGAATCAGAAAGTGAATAATATCCAGTGGTGAATTCTCTTTCATTTTTTTGGATAATTAATTTTTTTTGGTAAATGTAAAATACCATATAATCATATGGTGTGGATTATGAAATTATAATGAACCAAAAACGATGTAATAAATAATTTAAAGGGTATCCATGATAAAAAATAAACAGTTTCCTTTAAAATAATGTTATTTAGAGATTATTTTATTAATTTTATAAAGCCTCTTAAAATTCTTCAATACCAATTGTATATTTTAAGGTTTTAAAATAATTTCTTTAAGAGTATAACTCTCTTCCACATAATAAAGGATGTTATTATATTAATTGTAGACCCTTTATATATTAAACAATGTAATGAAATTCCATTTGGATGAAATAATGGGAAATCTCAGGTGAAGTATTTTTTTTGGTAATTTTATTATGTAGATTCAAAAACCTATGTTGGAAAAATATTTAAAAAATTACAACTCATTTCCTAAATAAATGCACACAATATCCCATTTATATGATCTAAAAATTCTTGGATTACATCATTACTCTTATCACCCCTCTTTATAGGCCTCCCAATGTCCCCAATACCCTTAATAAGCTCCTACCATACATTTTGACCCATACACTCAAATTAATGATCCTCACATTATCTTCATTATTAACATTTATTTATTATATTATAATTTCTATTTCTAATTACTAATGATAGAAAAATGTATTTCCCTATATCAATTAATTCCCATTGTATTTTCAAATTATTAGAGACCTCATTCACTCTAATCAACCAATTTTATAAAATTTAATGTTACTTTGTTTTGATGCATAAATTTCATCAGGATTCTCCTAGCCAAAAAATAGTTTCTTGAATAACATACCCATTTCATATCATGTTTTTTCATGTTTATATGAGTATACATATTTTTTGTTGGAATTACATATATTCATTCCATAATTATTAATCATATTATATAATATTCTAATGAATTAATCCATTTTTTATGATCTATGTGGATTATTAATTCATGAGAATGAAATTAAAGTAATATGTGTGACCAAAATTATGATGTTCTCTAATGAATTGTGTAATATTTAGTCTAATGAGATGTCATGTTGGGATAGGGGTGAACCTGATTCGTTTATGATATCATTTCCATTACAATTTATTTCATTTATCCATGATTTATGTTTATGATTCAGTGGTTTATATTTTTTCCAAATTAACAATGTTGCATTTATTATTATCATGATATATCATGTATCATTGTTCATGTTTATGTTTGGAACTATTTTATGCCCCATTGGTATGCCTATTTTTTAAAAGATTTTATTTTATTTATGTTATGCCATGTTTATTCCCTTTCTATCTTTCTCACTAACCTCGTTCTTCTATATGTCTCCAAGTAATCCCATGATGTTTTAAGTACAATTTAATAATAGTATCATGTTAAGGACGTTTTCAATAAAGATGATTTAATCTTCATTTTATGTTTTTATGTAATGTACAAAATTCCAAAAGACATAATACATTTCCAATGTCTAGGTTGTATTGCATGTAATTTTATCATATAAATTATGTATTAATGTGGAAGAATGAACAAGATTGTTATAGATGATATAAGAGGAAAATATTAAGTATTTTTGTGATTAGGATTAGAAAAATCCCCTGAAATAATTTTGGATTCTATGTCTAAAAAAAATTAAAAAATTATGGTAATTATAGATTAAGTTATCTTTAAAATAAGTACATTCCTATTTGGATACTATAAGTAGACATAGCTCCGGCCTAGACGTAACTATGGGTAACAACTCATACAAGGGGAATCGAGGCTGACCTAGAATAACGCGGTACACAACAATGGGTTGTACTGTGAACTTGGTTTGAAATCCACTGGGAATATGCTTGGGTAAATTCATAAGATCAATAAAAACCATTATTAGGGAAACCTAAAATAATATTACCATAATAATATATAGCAGTAAATAGATCAAATATGACATATATTGAAGACTAGAAATTCATAAGATAATAAATACAAGAAATTTATAGGATATCCATTTATTAACATTGGATCCCCATTTATGTTTTTAATAGTATAAAATATTAATACCTATTTTCATTTGGATGAAGATAATGTCTAAAAATATAAAGAATCATGTAAAAGATCAAATATATATGAAATGTGATGACTGACCATAATGAGATTCCAAACATGACGGGAGCATGAATAACAAACATTCATATGATAATCTACTATTTAACATTGATAATGAATGGAAACAAAGATCCAGAGGAGCTACCAAAACCCCCTACGTGAAAAATGTTGTTATTGAGAGGTTAATATGATAAATTCCTCTTACATTCATTGGATCATCTAGTCCCTTAATCACAGAACATTTCATCAACACCATTAATAAGATCATCTCCTTCCTCCAATATTCTGGTCAAGAGAATGTTATATTATCTGTTTATCCTATGGATGTAGATGATGACCAGTGGGGGAAATTTATTAAAAATTAAATTCCATATAAAGGGATAAAAGGGATGTGGGGGTAGGAATTCCACAAAAGTTTTTCAGTAACTATTTTCCTCACACTCTCTAAATAAAAATGTAATAGTATTTCCATCACTAATGGAATAGGTGATGAATCTATTGGAAAATATGTGGAAAACTTCAGAATACATGAAGGATACACCTCCATCATTTTCATTACCCCATAATTATTAGCTGAAAACATCGTTTGTGGTCCTATATGTAATCTATGAAAATCCGAGGCATCACTAGAATTTGATAACTATGAGGAAATTTTCTGATGTTTCCTCAATTTAGAAATCATGATTAGAGATTCTCTAATATATCAAGGGGTTAATTAGCAGAAATTTGACATTAGTTTTGCATGTTTTGTGGAGAAATATAATAGTTCCATAAAACATAAACATCCCACATGTCAAATGTGTAGAACAAATCCCCCACAATATTTCATAAGGGTGGAAAATAAAATCATTAGGCTTAGTAAAGAAGGGATCATAACATCCAACTATTAATTGGAGAACACTAAAAATATGATAGGGGAATATAATTATCCGAAAAACCCTTAGTGTGTTTCTTATTTATTCTACTACAATAAACCATTGAAAATTACAAAAAAAATGTAGTAATCTGAAGGTTTTTTTAGACAAGAGTTGACCTCCAAGGTAGTAAGGGTGATCTTTTTCCATAATAAAAACTGAGGGGATCCAAAAAATTTATTGGTGACACATGTTATTCTTATTCATTAAATAATAGTGAACATTGTTTCTAATTCTAGTTCATGGTATCATTATTATGATTAATGATTAACCTATATATTCAAAAACCACCACAAATAATGTAAGTATGGATTTTAATGAAATAAATGGAGAAATTATTACATCCAAATTATATAATACCTCCCCTATTAGAATTTTTGGGATGAACATTCCAGGGATCTATTTCATACTACAATTTGGTGAATTTCATGCAATTCAATAAATTTATTCGATTTTAGTATATAAGGCCAACATATATTTCCACGAGAAAGAAATCACTCTCTATATCATGAATTGAACCCCAATGCTATACAATTTCAAGGAGGAGGAAGAATCTTATTTAGCATTAACATTGCAAGTTTGCATATTATTTCCCTTTGAGAAAGCATAATTTTCTCAAATGTTTGAATCTAAAGATAAAATAATCCTTGAAGTCATGATTTTTTTGAGGGAGTAAAGTAATTTGTTTCCTAAGGAATTTCTATGTCTTCCTCGTAGATGAGGTGATAAATTTTCAATTAAGTTTATTATTATGATTTTTTAATTATACAACAATCCATATTGAATTGTTGTTTTGGATCATGATGAGCATAAGAAAAAACTATACCTGAATATATAGAAATAGTTAATACAACCTTAGAAATCAACATGTTTTGCAAAAGTACTCTTCATTCAGATGAATGGCGGTTCAATGTGCCTTTACATTGATTATTGGGAGATATAGAAGATCATGATAAAGATCAAATATCCTCTCCCTAAAATTCATGACTTGTTAAAACAGCTACATGGAGCACAATAATTATCCAAGGTGGATCAAAATTTAGGATATTACCAAGATGGTGTATGAAAATAGGATATCCCCACGACAACGTTCCATAAAAGTTACATGATCTATGAGTTCATAGTAATGCATTTTGAAATAAATAATGCTACAAAAAACATCATAAACCTGATGAATAGAGTAATTAGGTATTATATCATGAAATATATTATAGTATTTATAGATTATATTTTAATATTCTCAAAAATCAAGGAGTAGTATGAAGAGAATCTAAGTACTATTTGAAATACATTATAAAATGAGAAGATTTATGAAAATTATAACAATTGTCGGTTCTAGTTCCAGGAAGCCTCATTCGTGGGGAATATCATCACAAGAAATGAAATATTTTTGGATCATTAAAAGACAATAGAAATTCATGGATGGTCGAGACCAAAGCCTATGATAAATATTAATAGAGTCATTGTATTGTGTTGGTATTATCAATGATTTGTGAGGAATTTATTACGATTGTCAAACCCTATAACCATGGAAAATCAAGATATAGAGTTATGTTTTCTTAGATTGATGAATTTTGAGGGAGAATCCAGGACTAAAAATAGGGGATTATCACTGCACCTATCCTCACACTACACAAAAGTGGATAAATTTAAATGTTATTTAATAATTATTTTATGAAGATATTGGTTTGGGTGCTAATTGGAAACATAAATGTGATATCATATATATCAAGGAAGGTTAATGTTCATAAATTGAACTACAATACAAAATTTCGTGAGTTATATACAGTAATATTCACATTGAAAATTTCGTTGAATTATCTATTTAGGGAGAGGAGTGAAATATATATGGATCATAGAAGTCTCAAGTATATATTCACACAGAAATAGAAAAATATGTGCCAATTAAGATAGTTAGAGTTGATTATGGACAATGATTTATCAATTCACATCCATCTAGTTAAACAAAAAAAAATTGATGATACTTTAATTATATATGTTCTGAAAATTCTATTGTTAATGATATTATAAAGGGAAATAGTATTCTTACATTTGTAAGGAATGTACACTATAATAAAATAGGTGAGAACATTATCAATCCTTCAAAAAATGATTTACGGACCATCTCTTATAGGGAAGATAAATTATGATCAATGGTATGATGTGATAACATAGATGAAAGTGAGAACTATAAATAAATATAAATCCTCCAAGTTTATTGTTAACCAAGAAAGAGTTGTTATATTTTGGTCTTGAAAATGTGTACCATAAAATCATGAGCTAAAGAGGGATCCATTAGATGATTCACATAGCTCAAACTTCTCTATCTACGAAGAACAACAATGATGTATCTAGATCATTATGAAAACTATTGGTGGAAAAATATGAATATGGAGATCATGGAATATAAATCACGGAGCCCAAAATCTAAAAAATTGAAATCTGAATAGGAAAAAATAAAAGGAGATGATTCAACCATTACCCATACCTACAAGGAAATGGGAAAAAAATACCATGTAATTTTTCACTGGTCTTCCAAGGAAATTGTAAAACAAAACCATATATAGGTTTTGGTGGAACATCATACATAGACTATGCAGATCAGTGCAATTCCAGAAAATTTATCACTCAATAAAATTGCAATGATGTATGTAAAAATGTGAAAGAAGAAAGGAAAAAATAAAAGGGGATGATGGAACCATTACCCATACCTACATGGAAATTAGAAAAAACACCACGTATGTTTTCACAAGTTTTCCATAGAAATGTGAAAACAACACCATATATAGGTAATGGTGGATAATCATACAAATATTATGCAAATCATTATGATTCCAGAAGGTTTCTCACTCAATAAGAAGTCAAGGATATATGTTAGAAATGTTTTGAGGCTTCATGTTACACCACTATTGATTGTATCTGAATTTGATATGACATTCATATCCATGTTATGGAAATGTATCCAACATTATATAAACATTGATATGAACTTCATTACGTATTATCATCTTCCAAGGGATGGACAATCTTAGAGAACTATATATACATTTGATGATATGTTGAGATCATGGTCCATTGAATTTAAAATATGATGGTATCAACATCTTTAATCAAATTGAGTTCACATTCAATAACAGTTTCCACTATAGCTTCCAAATGGATTCTTATGAATTCCTTACTAGGATGAGGGGTGAAATACCTACCTGAAGGGATGAATTTTGGGAACAAAAATTACAAGGTCATAAAATGGTTGAAAAAATAGAGGAAAATGTCAAGGCCATTCAAGAGATAATCAAGGATTCATAGAGTCCAAAATAGAGATATGCTAATAATCATCAAGGATTCCATGAGCATGATGTTGGGGAGATTTTGTTCCTCTATATATATCCATGGAAGGATATGATTAGATTTGATATGAAGGGATCTTTTAGTCCAAGATACATCATCCCGTTTGGGATCATTGACCATATCAGAGTAGTGTCCTATAAACTTGCACTCCCACCAAAACAATATGAAGTAAATAAGGTATTCTATATATCCCTATTAAGTTAGTATATACTAGACCCATCACATGTAATTAAACTAGAGGTGGTACCAATGAATAATGACTATTTCATTGAATATTTTCCTGTGAAAATATTATATTGCTAAGAAAATGTTCTATGAAATAAAGAATGTGAATTTCAGAAATTGATAATGAGAAACCATATGTTTTAAGAAGAAATGTGGGAACCAGAGGGGGTGATGAAACAAATTTACACTCAACTATTTAAGTGCGGGAAAAACATTTTTAAATTCTGAAATTTATTAAGGGAAGATATTATAATGACCAATACTTTTATATATTATATTCCCCTATTTGATTTATTTAAATGACTTATTATATACTATGATAATAGAAAACACATTCAATTATTTAGTTTTATTATATACTATTTAATATAATATTAATAGTACATAATGTTGATAATTTAATAGATAAATAGTGATCACATGAATAGTATAAATACATGGTTTTATCAAATCCAATTCAAATAGTCCAAGGATGTGATGGCCAAAACTATTACGATCATTGGCACGCGTGTTGCAAACACTTGAAAATTTGAAATATGTATTATCCTACAAAGTACTGTAGAAGTGGCGAGCATGGTCGAACCACAATGAGAATGTGAGTAGACACAAGAAATTTACTTTTGGAGGAATGTTCTGGCAGATGGGTTTTAATGGTGTGATTAACAACTATGTTCTAAAAACCGAATGACTATTTTAATAATGACAATTTCAATTAACTAAAACAATCTCAGTGAACTAAGCTATGAATAAAACTAGCAGAGATAGAAGTGTCTGAGTCGTGACGTCCGTTCAAGTGCATGCAATTCCAATTATTTAATTCCTACATTTGAATATTTATTTATTAAATTATCATAAATTCCAAATTTAATGAAAATACTATCTGGTCTCATTCTCTAATGTTATACAATATTTTAATGTTTACACAAATTATATGTCATTTAGTACTCTATCCTGATGAATAATTTATGCGTAATTATAGCACTAAATCACATGGTGAAATACAATGACTCGTTTCTCAATAAGTTGAAGTATCTACCTGCGTCGGGTTCACTCAAATGGGATCACTTATTCAGTATCACTCACACAAGTTTGAAGATGTGCAAACACAAAATATTATTTTTCCAATTAATATTTTTATTTATTCTGAATTTTATCGCGCTCTTGGTCGAATTTCGAGTAATAAATTCTCTGATGAACTCCCGTTCATGATTAATTATTAAGTATCACAAGAACTGGTACCAAATAATTTGTTCAGATCTCAAATGACAATTAATTTATAGGTAGATACAATTAATTAAATAAACAACCAAATGAAATTAATTCAAAAGGAAATAAAACATGAGGATAAATTGAAGACATGCAATTACCTTCACTTTCATCACAACTCCGACACAAAAAGAATTAGCATTCCATCGCAACGACACAACAAATAAAATAATAAATTGAAGATATAACTATGCTCGTTTCATTGTTGTGGTCACCACGAGATGCCGTCAATGATCACAAAATAATAATCATCACTCTGCTCCGTGCATTCACTGACGCCATACCCGAATCAAACCACCGCGCCACTGAAAATATGCTTTGATCTGCGCTCACTCTCGTCGTGCGATGTCAATCATTGTAAGTACAAGCAAACCACCACAAACATAGATTATGTTTCGGAACCTCTACTGCACTCCTGATGATGGTTTATCACTGGTTCTGACAGAGGAGGGTTGTTCGTTGTGGTTGGTGTGCTGATTAGTGAAGAGGTCATCACTGCTTGCTTCCTGCTGCAAGATGAAATGGCCGAGAAGGGATGGTGGGGATGACATGAGGTGAGGAGGGCACTAGATATCTGAGGGAAAGGGGGCGTGTGGTCTAGCGGTATTAGGGGTGTATGGATGAGGGGCGTGAGGTGAGGGGGTGAGGGCCTAGGAGGCACTAGGAAGCCGGTGAGGAGAGGGTCATGGGGTTTTTTTTGGCTGAGAGGAGTGGGGGTACATGGGAATAGGAGGGGCCACCGAGGGGTGAGAAGGGGTAGCGGGGGTAACGGGGTAGGTGAGATGGGGAGGGGAAGCCGTGGGTGAGAAGGGGAAGTAGGGAGAGGTGAGGGTCCGTGAGGATGTATAGGGGAAAAGGGAGAGTTAGGCCGCCGGTTTGGGGTGAGGCGCTGGGTAGATGGGGGTAAGAGAGATTAGAGAGAGGGATTAAAGGGGGTGAAATTGGAGAGGGGAATATGTTAAAGGGGAAGGGTGATTTGTGAGAGAAAAAGGGGAATGGGGAGGGGTGTGGTTCATGGATAGAGGGAGGTTAAGGAAAAATGAGGGGTATGTTATATAGGGGAATATAAATTAAAAAAATGAAAAAAGTAAAAAAGTTAATTCTAATTTTAAAATTCAACATTCAAAATAATCTATTAATCTAAATGTTAAATAATAATAATAATAGTATTTAAATATTAATGCACAGGTAATCAAATATAATACTACTATTCAATATAATAAACTAATAACAAATACTATTTTATTAATACAACAAAATAATGAAATAAAATAAAATACAAATTAAAATATACATACTAATAAAAATTAATAAAATAAACTTAACTAAAATTAGAGAAACTAAAAATAATAGTAGTGTTAAATATAATATATAAAATTAATATTACTAATATAAATAATAAATTACTAATATAAGTATATAAATTCCCTAAAAATTATCAAAATATCTAAACTAATACAAAACTACAAAAATAAACTAAAAATTTAAAAATTGGATAAACTAATTAATTAAAACTAAGTTTGAAAATTATAAGAATACATGTAAAATCCGTGTACATCAAGTCCCCCACACTTAAACTTTTTCACTCCTGGGAAAAAAATAAGAAAGAAAACACAAGTGGCCGTAGACAAATCAAAACATCAGAATTAAAAGTTCAAAAAAATTCAATCTCATTTACCTATAAAATATTACGCTTCATTTAAAATCCCAATTTTCAAAAACCATTTTTCTTCTACTCACAATCTTTTCAAAACAAGTAGGTTCACTCATTTATCATGTGACCTACCTTGCCATTGCACTCATCGCTCGAAACATTTGATCAAATTTTTTCTCAGTTCTCAAACACATGCATGGTTACCACAAGCTTTCCATGAATTTCACATCTCCACTAGTGGAAATCAAAATAATAAACCAATATCAAGGACTTTACATTTGGTTCAAATTTTTCTGAAGCTGTGGTATGGTGAGTTAAAAAAATGACATCTTTTTGGTAAAAAGGAGGGTTGAATCTTGAATTAAATGCATGATATATGTCAATCCAAATGTCTCCTTCAAATGTCTCCCTCAAACTCTCGCTCCCCCACGCTTAAAAAATTGGTTGTCCAAAACAATATTATAATCCAATGTTTCACTCTTTTTCTACCTCTTTTTTATAAGACACAACTCACATAAATAATATGGTCAGGAAAAATTGGTGAGTATCAAAACAAAAAGACCATGAAATAAATGTCATACAATAATCCCAAATAATGGTACACAAGTAGCATATACACTATAACATCTCATTGAAAGTAGGTCATATATGAATCTTCCTCTCTCCTATATTAATGAAACATCACTTTTATAAGTATCCCCGAAGTCAAGGGTTACCGCGTAATGACCACCAATGAACTCATTGTTTGAACCATAAGGATTCTATATTCCTATATCAAAATATATGTAATGAATGTTTCTAATGTGAAAAATAACCCATATGATCAGGATGGTATAATGTCAATCCATGTACATCAAATGACTCACTGCCCCTCGAAGAACCCCCTCCATGATTAAATCTCTCCACCACACTTAGATTGAAAATTATCATGGAAAAATTCAAGAAATGTGTAGGGAAGGGTATCAGTTATGGGATTATCCAAAAACAGCTTCTTCATGGATTCTAAGGGATATACAATGGTGAAAATTTATGGGTGGCTCAGTGGGTCAACGGGGCTCAAAAATCAAACAGATTCCTCGATTATTTTAGTGCAACTTTCAAAAATTCATATCACTTTGATGAAAAAACATGGAATGTTCTAGAAGAAATAACATGGTTGAGATTCCCTCAAGAAAAATATAAATAAGAGATGATGTAAAATGGGCCAGAGTCCTCACAGTTATGGAAATATAATTTTGGACAACACATATGTGAATGAGTGAAAATAAGTGTCTCAAGAATATACAATTTTTTGAAAAACATTTTCGAAGCATGAAATAATATCAACAATCATCTAAGTCATGAGATCAAGGATCAAGGAATTCCAAACAAGAATCAGGTACTCAAACTGACTAGGTACACAAGTGGTATGTTCCCATCTTTGTTGTGACAAAATACAGCAGCTTTTATGTGGGTTCATCAATCACAATAGTGTTAGATTTTTTTTCATTTTTCAAAATTTTCATTTTTTAATTTTTTATTAGTTTACATGGTGTTTTTGGAATCTTAAAATATGGAAAAAATAAAACACTTCCCAATGTAAGTGAATATTGATGTGGAGAGGCGGTTTGTATTTGATGAAGCTCCAGAAATGGTATACCTCTAAAACCTACACATTGACAGCACATACTCGCATCATATCAAATAAGTCACCCCATAATCAAATGAATGCTGATGATATAACTATTTATGATGAATTTAAATCCACTACTGTTCCGTGAGAAAACAGATTGTTTTAAATGCATGCCATTTTATTTAAAATATAAAAAATGAAATGCAATGAAATGCAGTGAAAATAAAACAAGCAAATTATGGGCTGCCTCCCATCGAGCGCTATATTTACTTCATCTTCAGCCAGACGTTATTGAAACTCCACCAGGGTCAAACGGAAATGTAAACCATGCATAGCTTTTTTTTTTCAGTAGGAGCGTGGAATCCATTCGTTGAAGATGATTTTATCCTCAAAGATACACAAAATCTCAACGGAAGCATGTTAGAAAAATGAATATGCGAAATTAAATGAATATAGGACAACTCACAAGGGAATGAATATACCTCACCTGTAGAAAGACTGATCGAATAATTGAATTTTGGGAAAACTCTGTCAATGGAAGGATCAATAAGATTACCTCTTTGAATGTGCATAGGTGAAAAAAATGCCTTTACCAGGCTCATTCAGTGGTTGTCTTATATCCATTACATCGTGTAATGTAGTATCTAGGTTGATGATGTATCCCAATTCGTTATCACACCAAGCCACTAGCACAGGGAAATCCACTGGTTTCAAACTCAAAACATGCTTGATGGTTTCATTTATTTTGGCAAGGTCAACAATATTGTTCACATATGTGGGTATTTCAAGTGAAGTGTTTTTAGCCTCGATGCATGGAGCAAGTGGTGTGGGGTCAATTAGAGCAGGCCACTCCATTGTGTCAAGAATGACATCTTTTTCTAAATTTTCTTCTATACCTCCCTCATCATATTTCATTTTTGGTACATGTTTCACCACAAAATCAGGATCCTACAAGCAATACCATTCATCCATAGTTTCTAGAAAATTATGAGTGTTCTCTACCACCAATGCTGATTGATTCTCCGACTCCAGAAATGTTTCAGAAATATTCATTTTATAAAAAAAATTGGACTCACACAGATTTTCATAAAGAGGTTATTCAATGTCATTTGAAGTAATGTCCTCTTGAGTGTGGACTTTCACTGTCTCTTGCTTCAATCCCGAATCTATCATGGTAAAGAATGGTCCTAGTTCAATTTCTTCTTCATCTTCAAAAGGTGAAATCTGATAGACATTGAATGTGTCCTTTTTCACTTTGGGATGACTGGGTTGTGAACTCACAGAAGGATATGAAATCACATTTTTCAAGGGACCATTATGTTCAAGAGGACAGAAGACCAAACTCTCATATTCTTCAAATGTGATTAGATTGGAAAAATTATTTTGTGATGGAGGGGAGTCATCAATTTTATGACAAGAAGGCATATCAAAGTCATTATCAGACTCGGGATTTGGATGTTTTTCAAATGGAACCTCTATTGCACTCTCCACAAAATAATTGTTTTGAATTAGATCATCAAGTGGTAATGACACAGATAGTTTGGAAATATGATTCATTTGATTGATTAAATTATTCAATAGATTTTCTATATCTTTTGTCGAGGAAGTAAATTTTGTATTACGTTCATCTTGAAGTTCAAACCTCTGATTTGTCTCAGTGATAGCACAATGCAAAATGTGCTCAATTATTGTATCATTTGTTTCAAATTAATTATCAAGTTCTAAATTTTCAGGAATGCATTGACTTTGAAAGTGATCAACATAAGTATAAGGACTTGTTTCATATCACGGCGAAACATTCTCATATGTATCATATCATGTACTTGAATAAATATCATTGAAATAAATAGGATTACCTGGATAGATCATGTGCGGTGAATCATTATATGTCATACCATGAGTTGGGTCTACGTAGGGCAGGTACTGGTTGTAATTTTGTGGTGCGGGCCACGTCATTTTGAACTTATAGGTGTCTTCAAAATACCTGCTATGAAAAATTCCCAAAGTAGGGAACTGTTTTTTGGTTGGTTAAGTTTTTTTGTTTGTTTACCTAAATCACTCTTTTAAAGGAACTCCAAATGCAACTATTCTCCCTAGCGACGATGCCAGAAATTTGGCATGTGCATCGCAACGTGTGAAAATTTGTAAAATTTATTATCCTACTAACTACTGTAGATGTGGGGAGCAGGGTCGAACCACAGAGAGAATGTGAGTAGACACTAGAAATGCCCTTTTGGAGGAATGTTCATGCATATGGGCTTTAATGGTGTGATTAAAATCTAAGTTCTAAAAACTAAATGACTATTTTAATAATGACTATTTAAATTAACTAAAACTATCTCAGTGAACTAAGCTATGAAAGAAACTGGATGAAATGGAAGTTTCAGAGTTGTGACGTCCGTTCGAGTACATGTAATGTAATTTATTTAATTCCCACATTTTAATATTTATTTATTCAATTATCACCAATTCCAAATTTAATCAAAATACTATCTGGTCTTGTTCTCTGATGTTAGAAAATATTTTAATGTTTACATAAATTATCCGTCATTTCGTTCTCTGTCCTGAAGAATAATTTGCACGTCATTATAGCACTGAATCACTTGGTGAAATACAACAAACCGTTTCTCAAAAATTCGAAGTATCTACCTACATCGGGTTCGCTAACATGAGATCACTTATTCAGTATCACTCACACAAATTTGAAGAAGCGCACCCAAAAAATATTAATTTTCCAATTAATATATTTATTAATTCAGAATTTGCTCGCGTGCTTGATGGAATTCTAAATAAATAAATTCTCTGATGACCTCCCATTCATGATTACTTATTAGGTATCACACGAACAGGTACCAAATCATGTGTGATGAGGCCAAATGAAAATTAATTTAAACATAGATACAATTAAATAAATAAACTTCCAAATGAAATTAATTCAAATGGAAATCAAACATGAGGATAAATTAAAGACATCCAATTTTCGTCACTTTCATCACAACTCCGACACAAAATGAATTAGCATGCCATTAACGATATGACACATAAAATAATAAATAGATGATGTCGTCATGCTCTTGTCATTGTTGTGGTCACCATGAGACACCGTCAATGATTGCTAAATAATAATCATCGCTCCGCTCTGTGCATTCGCTGACACCATAACTGAATCAAACGATAGCGCCACTGAAAATATGCTTTGATATGTGCTCACTCGTGTCATGCGACGTCAATCTCCAGAAGTCCAAGAGAACATCCATGAATGTCGATGATATGTCCGAACCTACACTATGCTTCTGATGATGATTTTACACTGGTTCTGACCGAGGAGGGCTGCTCACTGTGGTTGTTGTGCTGATCAGTGAGGAGGTTGTCACTGCTTGCTGCCTGCTGCACGCTGAAATGGCCAATAATGGAAGGTGGGGATGGTGTGAGGTGAGGAGGGTGTTTTCTATCCGAGGGAAATGGGGCGTGAGGTCCAGCGGTATTAGGGGTGGATGACCGAGGGTTGCGAGGCGAGAGGGTTAGGGTTTGGGAGGCGCTGGGAAGCCGGTGAGGAGAGGGGCGTGAAGTTTTTTTGGCTGAGAAGAGTGGGGGTACAGGAGAATAGGAGGGGCCGCTGAGGGGTGAGAAGGGGTAGTGGGGGTAGTGGCGTAGGCGGGATGGGGAGGGGAGGCTGCGGTTTAGAAGTGTAAGAGGGGAGATGAGAGGGTCCGTGAGGATGGAGAGGGGAAAAGGGAGAGTTGGGCCGCTGGTTTTGGGGTGAGGCGATGTGTAGATGTGGGGTAAGAGAGATTGGAGAGAGGGATTAAAGGGGGTGACGTGGGAGATGGGAATGAGTCACAGTGGAAGGGTGGTTGGTGAGGGAAAAAGGGGAATGGGGAGGGGTTTGGTGTGTAGATATGGGGAGTTTAAGTAAAAATGACGGGTTTGTTAGATAGAGGAATATAAATGAAAAAAATAAAAAAGTTAAATCTAATTTTAAAATTAAAAATTAAAAATAATCTATTATTCTAAATGTTAAAAAATAATAATCGTAATAGTATTTAAATATTAAAGCACATGTAATTAAATATAATAATACTTTTAAATATAATAAACTAATAAGAAATACTATTTTATTAATACAACAAAATAATGAAATAAAAGAAAATTAAAAATAAAATATACATACTAATAAAAATTAATAAAATAAAATAAACAAAAATTACAAAAAATAATAATAATACTAGCATTAAATATAATATATAAAATTAATATTACTAATAGAAATACTAAATTACTAATAAAAGTATATAAATTAACTAAAAATTATCAAAATATCTAAACTAATACAAAACTCCAAAATTAAACTAAAAATATAAAAATTGGTTAAACTAATTAATTGAAAATACGTTATAAAATTATAAACATACATGTAAATTCCATGTACATCAATCGTACCCCACGAATCCCATTTATCCTAGACTCTAAGGGATATATCATCACAGCCCACACAATGTTCGTTGAATCACCCCATGAAAGTCTCACCATCACCCACCTTGATCGTAGGGTGTTTTCTAGAGTATTTAAGGGGTATGTATGAAGACCCTATAAATATGATTACTTACATTTCTTTATTATAGAATAAAAATATATTTTCATCTAATTATAGTATCTTTATAAATGATTTATACTTTCATATAATAAATTACAAATAGTATGTTCGATACTATTCTTGATTCAATTAAAGAATTTATTTTGAGGAGTTGATATATTTTTTAAATAATTAAGTATATAATAATATATTATTATTAATTTTTATTCATAATTATGAATGATCATATAATATTTATGAAGTAAAATATAGTTTTTATATGTGTTTGAAAACTGTAATTGTTAAAAAACCTAGAATTTATTAATAAATATAAATTATAATTTTAAAAGTGAGAATATATATATTTAGAAAATTATTCTTTCATAATAAAAAATATTATGTGAATTATAATGTCTAAATTATCAAACCATGAATGTTTCATAATTTTTTGAGATAGTCATCTTTTGGGGTTGAAAAGAAATATCATGCAAATTTACTATGTGTATAATGACATAATAAAGACCCAAATGTGATGTAATAAATAGATCATGGCAATCCATAATATAATATATTTTTTCCATTTAAATTAATTTTATTTAAATTTTATTTGATAATTTTTATAGATCCTAAATTAATCCCCTAAAACCATTATTATATTTTAATGTTTTCAAATCATTTCTTTAAGATTGTGACTCACACCCACATATGAAAGGGTGTTATGTTATTAATATAGGTATTTTAGACATATAAACTAATTAAAAAAACTCTCATTTGGTAGATACGAAGGTCAATAACTATTATAAGGTATGTCATATTGGTTATATTATTATATAGAGTACAAAAACCTATGTTTGGGAAATATTAAACAAATCTCCACTCCATTCCCATATAATCCCACCCAATATTCAATTTCCCTTCACTAAAACTCCTTTGATATATTAATTACATTTTAATCCTATCTCAATTTCCATCCCAATGATCCCCCAAACTCTTAATAATCTCCTCCCAATCATTTGAAGTCACACACTCAAGTAAGGGATCCTCACCTTTTCTTCTTTATTCGTTTTTTATATTATGATTTTAGTTTCCAATATCAAATGATTTTCACATGTATTTTTATGACCCTATTGCATCCCGTTTAATGTAAAAGTTTTAAGAGACCCCTTTTCTCTCCTCAACTAATTTTATGAGTTTCTATATGAATTCATTATGTTTTCAAAATTCCACCATGATTTTCTATGCCAAAACAGTTGTATAGTGAATACCATAACCATTTCCTATCAATTTGTTTCAATTTTAAAGGAATATAATTATTTTAGATGATTCTTACAAGTATGTATTTCACACTCCTAGACCATGGAATAAAATATAATGATTTATTAATCCGTGTTCTGTGCTCTATGTGGAACACTTTAGAAAGAGAATGAAATGAATGTGATAGGTGCACCTTGAATTATATAGTGTTCTAGTAAACTGGGTAATGTTTATTGTCATGAGACATAATGTTGGGATATATAGTGACCCAAATTCCATTATTGGAAATTTTCCTTCATTATATCTATTCATATTTCAATTATCTATTTTTATGATTCATTGTTTTATGTTTTTTCCGCATTTTCCATGTTACATTTAATATTATTATGTGATATCAAGTATCATTGTTCATATTTTTCTTTCCAACCATTTTTATTCCCCATTGATATCCCTATTTTATAAATTTTTTTATTCTTTTCATGGAATTCCATTTTAATTACCACACATGGATTTATAGATTACACCTTTCTTATGTATGGCCCCAAGTTATCCCATGAATTTTTGTGTTTAAAGGAATACTATGATTATGTTAATGATGTTTTTAAAAAATATGATGCATTATGGGTTTTATATTTTTTATGTGATGTAGCTAATTCTCCATGAAAATAGACTTACTAGTATTATGGGTTTTATTAAGTGTAATCATATGCAATAAATCATGTATTAAAGTCAAATAAACAACATGGATGTTTTTGTCAATGATATGATTCCAATATCATATACTCTTTCATTAGTTTTGTTTGATACTAGAGAAAAACATTGTTTTGATATTCTCTGATTGATAATGTTTTGGGCATGAAACAATAATTTCTAGATGGTTATTTGACCATCGATACACCATTGGGACTGTTATTAGAGAATATCCAATGGTGTAGGGTGTCCAGTTTATATAAATTTGGAAACCATTTCGTTTGAGATCCATTTATAAAGAAAATGAATGATTTTTATTTGATTCATGATATTTATTGTTAAGAATTAAAACAAACTCATGTTAACATTTACCAAAGGAGAAGTATAATGTTATTCCCTCAAGGGTGAGCGGGATATTGATGTTGGTCTTGTAGGCCCAATTCTATGTATATTGGTTTGTATCATAGATCAGATGGGAAGTATGTTTATGGATAATGATGGAATGCTTAAGGACTGTTTTTCTCAAGTGGTAGACCATTTTTTGGATTTATTTCTGGATGAATTATATAGATTAATACTTGAGTGGGAGGTCATGTTCCTTATTGAGACACTTTTGGGATCAAAACTAGTTTCTACACCACTTTATAGAATTGATGCATTAGATCATAGAGAGTATAATGTTTAGTTTGAAGATATTGAAGATAAAGGTTTCATAGGGCCAATATCATCTCTAGGGGGTTCATCATCTCATTTAACCACGAATTATGATAGTATCTAGTACTTATGTGGGGACTATTAGAGATGAAACCTATGGATGACAATGAATAGGTGTCCTCATTCATGCATTTAATATCTCATTCTTCATCATAGGGGTACTATGATCTCTTCCATGTTTTATTTGGGATCTGATTATCACCAATACATAGTGAGGAAATAAAATATTCCTCAAATTACTTTTTAGAGAATGTATGGATTCTATTAGTTCATACTGATTCCATTTTGTTTGACCAATGCACTAGAATGATTCATGGAATTGATAAATTAGGTCATTCATCTTTTCTAAACTATTTTTTGTTGATTGTATTTGATTAAACCATAGTGTACAACTATGAAGTAAAAACTAATTCCATTCATCTTGAAATAATCTTGATTTAATTTAAATTTCATTGTCTTTATTCCAAGATAACCAAATTCATTTTTTGGGATTGATATTGTTCCCTTTATTGGTTTTTCAATCTTTGTGGAAGGAGTCTTAGTGGACCCATAGATGGATTCTACTTCATTATCAAGGTAGAAATCCAATAATTTCTTTAATCAATGGATGGTTCTTCTTTTATTTTGTTATCATGAGTTCCAAATCAAGTAATTATTCTATCTAGAACACCAATTTTAGTGATGAAATACTAAAGAGTTCGATTTTTTGATAGATTCATGTCATATTTATTTTTTAGACAAGTAACG
This sequence comes from Viscum album, assembly GCA_963277665.1. Lineage (NCBI taxonomy): Eukaryota > Viridiplantae > Streptophyta > Magnoliopsida > Santalales > Viscaceae > Viscum > Viscum album. Next base: position 181,615,574 of record OY728140.1, read on the forward strand.
TATGATGACCTCATAACATATATTCACATTATTGGTGATGGTTATGTATATATTTTATTCCATGATGCATATGGTGTTGGAATCAGATCTATTAAGATGTAGGAGGATCGAGTGGTTTCTTATTTCTCCAGATAGAAAAGACTGCATGACATGAATTCTATTAATCAGGATTAATAGTTATCTAAGGTGGTAAATCACCTGAGATATTATAGAAATAATAATTTTTAGAAATTTTTGTGGTATCCATAGACCACAAGAGCCTCAGGTAAATATTTTCATAGTGAATTATAAATCATTTTCAAAGGAGGTGGGTTGAGTATATGTAGTATTTCCTCTTCATGATTGATTATATATCGATAAAGGGATACAAATTTTATGAAACATTGTGCTGGAAGATGAGTAAAGAGGTAGTGGAAGAGTCTTTAAATTATTTCTAGATGATTTAACTCATTAGTTATATGTATATAGATGTTCAAGAAGGCCATGGATGCGCATTTCTAACTATAACATATGTTATACACATTCATTTAGAACGAATCAAGATATCGATATTATTTAATACAATACTATTTATGATTAGAGACATATTATATGATAGTGAGACACCTTTAGGATGGTCTCTTCAATGTATAAATTCTATTCTTTTCTATGGATGATTATAGGTTTATAAGAGCATTCCTGAAGAGGTGATAAGAGAGATTCATGCGTCTAAATGGACAATACATCAGGGATTGGCATGGATGTATCCTGATCTTAATAGATAGTAATAATTTTATGGATTGAATACATATGTATTGGGAATTGAGGTGATATATTTCACCTATCTGATTGTGTATGTTTGGAATCCAAGGCAAGGTATTCTCTTTCTGTCTCTACCCATTCATCAGTGAGAATGGGAGGATTTCACATTGGATTTTGTTATATGAATTCCAAGTAAACACTATAAGAATGATGTTGTATGGGTGATCGTAGATCAAATAATGAAAGTATCTATTGGATATAGTAGATTACTCAGGGGTGTGTGGGGGGTGTTGAATTGAGTATCTGTAAAATTTTCTATTTGAAAAGTAATCTTAAAAGTTACTCTAATAATTTTAAATTTTGCCCAGTTAATAAAATTAATAAGGTTATGAAATATTTAATGTTTAAATAACATATTATAAGATTGATTAATTCTTAGTAAATAGAATATCGGTTATTAATATTACATTTGAAATTATTATAATAAGGTAAAATAAGTTTAACTTCATTACAATATTATCTATCAATGTAAAGTTAGTGATTTATTAATTATATAGTAAAAAAGACGAAACAAATTTAAAAAACACAGAGGATATAAAAAAAGTGGTTCAATCTCAAGCCGAGACATAATCCACTATACATGGTTATCACCTACCACCAAACAGTTTATATTAATATACATAACCACACCCTAGATCAGGGTAAACAAAAGTACATAAGACTCTTCAAGTAAGACAACCACTTCCACAATTCATCATTGGTTTGAACTATCATATAACATGAAGAACTCTTCCACACTTATACATGGGAATATACAAGTGTGGAAAGATGTGACAAGAAGGATATCTTCTATCCCTCAATTTAATGTAGGAGAAAATGTGTGCTTTTATACAGACACTAACACTACTCGAAAGCTAAAAAGAATACACAACAGAGAAAAAAATTATGAGATAAGTATAGAAGTTCTCTATGTATTATTCTATGTAGACCTGGACTTATAAGAAGAAGCAAATATTGGAATTGATTCCTCTTGCAAGAATCATAATATATAATTTTTGGTGCTCCAGTCTAGATTTTGATCATGTTCTTCATGGATTCTGTATTGCGAAGATGTTCTCGACTCTTACCAATGGTATCTCAGCTTTTTGGAATCAATAATGCTTCATGTTTTCTTCAGATGTATTATGTGTAATGTGTCAGTTTTCTCAATAATTCTCGTGCTTTATTGTTATTGTTCTCCACCTTGTTTTTTGGGTTGCACTTATCTTTTATTCTTGGAGTGCATGAATTGGTGCCAATAGGATGCATGTATTCTGTACCTCGTACCTCGTACTATCAGGTGACATGTCTAGAAAGAAACATAAAAATATTAGTGTATTTAAAAGCATCAAATATTCCTGTTATAGAATAAATTGAAAAATGACAAAACAGATTAAGAAAATGTGTCATAGTCTATCTAAAAATGGTGTCTCCATGAAATGGTGTTTCCTTAAAAAGGAGACTTCTTGAAACCACGTCTCCTTGAAATAATGTCTCCTTGAAATAGTTATTCTATAAAACATTTTGTCCTTATTTACCTTTGAGCGATGAGACAGACATGATGGAATACTTGTAAATTGATAAAAACATTTAGCATAGATGTGGTGTCTGATCACGGTGTTAGGTCACGATGTCTGGATGGTCACAGTGTCTAGTACTGGGGTATGGATGGTCACAATGTCTGGTCCCGATGTCTGGATGGTCATTGTGTCTAGTCACAACGTCTGGATGGTCATGGTGTCTGGTCATGGTGTTTGGGTCCTTTGCCAGAAAAACATAACTGGTGGCAGACTCATGGTTTCTCAGACTTAGACAAATATTTATACACATACATAAACAATGATATCTATAGAATTGATTAGAATCATTAATTTATCAAGGAAATCCATAATAACACAAACTAAATATAGTTTAAAATAATTATTTATGGCATAAATAATCTTAAACATTTGTACATATGATTTAAGAAATATTACATCGAATTAACAAGTTTTACAGAATGTATAGGATTCGTGATCATTAAAACCTGATAAATAAATGAGGAGTCCAATTTATCCCTTTTTGATGATCAAAAATCATGTGAGTGAGAGATTTTTTCTTAGTTAATGTGGCCCATCATTTTTCTTAGAGTGGATATCAGTATGTTTTCATATCTCTCCCTCTTTTGGTATTATCACAATGAAATTAAAAGTAAATAAATGAATAGATAATAAGATTGTACAATACATTAAATGGTTAAAAAGATTCATTACGAATAGTAAGAAACAAAAATATAGAAATCATCCCCATAAAAAGATAGTGTTAATTTTTCTTTTGCACTAGCAGTCTTCTCTTTTCCCTTGGAAGCAACATTATAAGAAGCCACATGAGCAGAAGTAAAAGTGGAAGAGGGATGTGAAGAAACTGACAGATAAGGTAGAGGGAGACTGTCAAAGACAAAATGGGTTAAGGTAGGGGTAGTGGAAGACCGATGAAACTATTGGTCATGGGTAACTGGTCTGATTTGACGCAAATCCTGGGAGATAGACATAGAGGTAGAGGAAAAGGCAGAGGACTAGAAGGTATGAATACCAAGTCTCAAGGATACAGTTATAGGAGACACTATAGAATTTCTCTATACATGAAGATAAGGCCTCAAATGTTTGATGAATTCAGAAATAATCTCACCACCATACTGAATGGATTTCTCAAAATCATCCTTGTTCTATATAATCTTGAAAAAAAGGAGTGAATTCTTTGATCATTTGGACTTGTGTTTTGAAAGCTGGAGTGTCTGGAGGGATTCTCATATTCATAACAAGGTACATGAAATGGTTGGTTATGTCATGTTTCAAGATGATCTTATTGAAATAGCAGTCTACCTTCTTAGTTATGTCTTCCTAGTCATCATTTGTTATTTTGGATTGAATTCTCACCAAATCAAGAATTCTTCCAATGTCTTGAAAACCACTAATAGAGAATCTTTTTCAATGCCACTGAACACAGATTTGAGTTCTTCTTTAACAACTGTTCTGAGGAGATCGCTATCCAAGGAGGGTTATGATGATTATCTAAAGGTACTAGAAGCCGTAAATGCCGATGTAAGAGACTTATGTTGATTTAGAACATTCTAGAGACTTCCCTTATAATCATCAGTCATCTTGTTTATACCAATAACAAGATAACCCATCTCTTGAACAATTTTCTTATTTCGTTCATCTACGTCGTCTGCCAATGAGGTTAGATTAGTTTGAATCGGTGAGGCTAACTCCTATTGAATCTAACCACAAATATCATCCACTTGATACAAATAAGGTTTTGGTATTGATTTCAACACTCTCTAAAGATCTTCAACCATACATATGATAGACTACACTTTATCACATACGTATTTGTTATGAATTATGGTCTCCTAAATTTCATGAATATTTTTTCTGAATATTCTATATAATCTTTTCCGACAATAAGACAATATCTTTTTCACTCATATTGGTTATAGTAACTGGTTGGGTATTCATGAGATTTTCAACTCCATCTAAGAGGGTAGCTGCAACAGCTTTCAAATCATCTTTAATTACCAAGGTAGAAGGTTCATGTGACGGTTCGAGTCTATGAGCTCAAACATGATTGGGTTCCATTGCAGAGAAAATTTTAGGAGTAGATCCAAGATTCAATTGAAACATAGTAGACATATCTATACAATTATCTAAAACATCTTGGGTATCAATAAAATAAAAATTATTATGAAATTTTACCATGTATCCACTGATCTTGGATCAACTGGATTAGGCACTTCAAAACTTTCTAGACTAGGGGGATTCATCCACTCAATTGGTGCATCATTTTTAAGATTGAGAGATTTAGATCCTTGATCTATTTCTAATATTTCATTCCCAAAAGCCGCACCCATTTCATTTCAAGCCAAATAAATGTCTTACCCCACTCTCTCTTCAGTATATGGGATAATTTCAGGAATATCTTGTTCCTCTATAGGTTCCTTATAAGAATGTTTTTGAACAAGAGTAATATATTCTTCTATATGATCTTATAATAGATACTAGTCACATTTTGTAGCCATAGATTCTTCATTAAAAGAAGGTTGTTCTTCTAGATCAGCAACTTCATCAGGAACAAGCATTTCCTTCTTAGTTATGTCTTGGAGAATAGGTTCATTGTCTTTCACATCCAGAATAGTTTCCCTTGTCGGTACAAAATCCTCTTCTTCAACTTCTAAATCAAAAAACTCAAAAAATTCATCTCATTCAAAACTAGGAGAAGAAATGTCTTTAGGTCATGATGATTTATCCACCAGATTGATCTTTTCATAAGCCATATCATTATACCACACCCATTCTTTTCCCTATGGATTCCAACTGATTTTCATTCTCTTTAGTGTAACTTTTGAAAGGAAAAATTCATATTCTATAATGAATTATCTATTGAGTCCAAATAACCCTTTATTACAAAGAATAACTGAGATTAATCTAGATTATAATAGGGATTTTGACTTTGAGGTAGTCTTGATCAACTCACAAATATAAATTATAACATATTTTAATAGGTTAATCATATATCTAATTTTCATGACATTTATCAATAATACATCCTGATAATGGAGTGTAGAAAAATCACCCATTCTAGGGCTAATCATATTCTGTCCAAATTTAAATAGATTTCTGGTTTCACCATCTAGCTCAGAATTTATGGCTCTTCGCTTTGATTCATTTATAGTTAAGAATCCCAATGCTTCTTCCAAAGAAAAGAACTAACATAGAGATAGAGTACCTCTCTGTTATTCTTCACAAATGCCCACATGATTTATCCTTTGTCATTCATCCCATAACCCCAATGAAAAGGTACATCTCTTTCCATTTATCTAGCATCTCACAACAAAACCATGTAATTTATCAAAAAAAATTGAACAAACTGATAAAACAATGCAACTTGGTTGAGGTTAATCGATATATCCTTCGTTATGAACCAATCCATCAACCCTTCCTCTTTTATTAAAATCAGTAATAAGGAATTACGTGACAAAATCCACTTGGGGGAAAGTTTCATTTCCGAAAAAACTACTCTATTCACCATGTTCATATTTAAAGGACCTTTGGGTGCTAACATTGGTTCTATATTAATCTTATTCTTTGAAATGTGTTCCTCCAAAGTTGATGAGGATGGGAATTTCATTCTGGGAATTCAAAGAAGGTTTGAGAGAGAGAGAAATGTTTAATGAGGGGTTGTGGTTTGAGAGAAGAGAGCTTGCGAAAAGGGAGGAGAAAATTTTATTTCAATTTTATCATTTTGGGATACAATGAATAAAGAAATGAAAAGCTCACAAATGTAAAACAACACAATAATTAATTACTGAGATATGAGTTATGATATATAACTAAAACAATAATGCATCTATATAGTGATACTATAACTAAAATTCATGGTGAGACCATAACAGGAATTTATGGTGAGACCGTAATTGTGTGATCTCTAAACTATGTGACCATATTTTTTTGAGATAGTAAGTGACAGATAGTAACAAATAGATAGTAACTATGAGATTGTAAACATGGAAGATCAACTTTTATGATAGTAAATCAATATAACTGTTATAGTTAGATAGTAATCTTAAGACAGTGACTTGTGAAATGGTAAATTGTAATATAGAAAGCTGTAAAATCATATAATTACTAATTAAGATTTATCATTCCCAATTCATGTTTGATGTAATATATTCATTCAAAATTTAATGGTTTGGTGAATACATCAACAAGAATATATTCAATTCCTATAAATTCTCTAGTGATATCACCAATTTGATAATGATCTCTCAAAATGTGATGTATTACATCAATATGTTTTGTCCTAGAGTGTGAAACATGATTTTTTGAGATGTTAATATCACTTATATTGTCAAAATTTAGAGGCACATGCCTGAAATGATATATATAATCTAGTAATGTGTGTTTTTCCACTAAAGTTTTTCCCAACAACTACTATTCTCTATATATTCAGCTTCTGCAGTAGATAATGAAACATAGTATAGTTTCTTACTAAGCAACGATACTAGTGGCATTCCAAAAAGTGACATTGTTCTATGGATGCAGAATTAGTGAATCAATGGAAGAGGCTATCCCTAACAGACAAAGTGAATGAGGCGATCGAGGCTTTGAGACTTGAAGACTCACAATTGGAAAAATGCATGTATCTACTGGTTATGGGAATGTTTGTGGAAAATATATCATTATATCAGGGGGCTTTCAAAAACACTGTATAGAACATTTTGAAACTTGAGCAGGAGTTGCTATTTGGGAAGCGGGGATCAATCACTTCGTTTTTGAGTTCTTCAATGAAAGATATAGAGATAAAATATTGGGATGCCGACTATGGTCCTTCGATAATCAACTCCTCCTTATGGAAGAATGCAAAGGGTGGTGATATCCAGTGGGTGAATATAACCCACTCCTGCTTCTGGATATGAATTAAAGGAATCCATTTCCATGCATGAACAGAATGAGTCATGAGAGAAAATGGGGAATGTTTAGGCCACTTTATAGATTGGGATTGCTCGGACCCGATAAAATGGGACCTCGAGTTTAGAATTAAGGAAGAAATTGATGTGTCAGAGCCCCTGATGAGGGAAATGTTTCAGAAAATTGAACACGCCAACACCTGGATATAGTTCGAGTTTGAGAAACTCCCAATCTTCTACTTCTCTTGTCGTCATCTTGGCCATCTGGAAAGAATGTGCACCCCAAAACAAAATAGTGAATCAGGTAACATCATCCTCCATTATGGCCATTGGCTCTGTTCCAATATGAATAAATATTCTTTCATCCTTGAGATGGAAAAACAAAAGGATCGGGACCGTCTCACGCTGGCGCATGCCAACAAGGCGGAACCCATACCTGAAAAAATTCTAATGCTTGGACCATCGTATTTCCCTAATGCTGGCTCTCCCACTCAGAGAGAAGCTTGAGTTCATCCTTATCCCCTGCAGGACAATTCTCAAACATCAATAAGGTTAGTGATGAACCAAAAAGAACCATCAACACATTTCTCAAAGACATTGCTGATGCACATCGAACCACTAGACCCATACCCTGACCACAATTGACCACCTCATGCATTCCAACAATGGGGGCCTATGGAATGACAGGAACTCCATTACCAGGACCAATTACCCATAAAATGTGGAAAAGGGTGAAAAGTGGAGAATGTGATGGTCCCATTAAAGACACTAATCCTGGGGTTAGAAAAAGACAAAATGAAACTTTCCAGTCATGGTGGAATCCCACCAAAAGATGGAAAACGACATGTGGAGAAACAAGTCTGGAGGAATCAAAGGCGGCGGTGGGCGAGACCCAGCCCCACCAAGACCAATGATTTCTTTATGATGGAATTGTGTGGCCTTGGAAACCCATGAATGGATCGTATGTTACATCATAACTATGCTCAAAGTCACCCCGATATGGTTTTCCTGTCTAAAACCATACTAGAAAAAAAGGACCCCAATGGCATTGCTCTAAAATGCGGCTTCCAAGGCTGCCTCCAGGTCTCCAAACAAGGCCACTCTTAGGGCCTCTGTCTCCATTGGCAAGAAAAATATCGACGTCAAGATTATGTCATTCTCCTCGTACCACGTGGAAGCTACTATTCAGGTAGATCATCACCCAACCTAGACATTTGTTGGATTCTATGGATGGCCATCCCATAATGATAAGTTGAATTCATGGGATCATCAATGCAAGTTGTGACATGACTTACCGATCCCTCTTCAATTCGAAGGAGACTTCAATGAGATTATCTTTCATAAGGAAACAAGGGGAGGAACCATATGACCCTCAGATTCGATGTCATACCTCATGGATGCAGTATCTTGGGCATACCTGGTCGATATGGGGTAGACAAATAACCCTTTTACATGGTTCCGCGACAATACAGAAGGAACCCGCATCGCTGAGCGTCTTGATAGTTTTCTGGGCTCTACTGATTGGATTAATCTGTTCAGCATGTTTCATATCGACCACATGGCCCTCAACTTCTCGGACCACTGTCCAATTCACATTGACTATACACAAGGAGAAAGAAATAGACAATTCGAAAGACCCTTCAGATTTGAGAGCTTCTGGTCAAAAGATCAGTAATGCAATGATGTGATCCGATAAAGCTGGAAAATTAATCACAAGGATGTTTTCCTCAACCTCCAACAGGTTGCATCCAATCTAAGGTCTTGGAGCAGTAAGAAATTATGCCACCCCGATTGGCACTGTGGCATCCTTGAAAAGAGACTGAACAATCTCCAAAAACGACCCACATCCAATTCCATTCTCTCTAAGATTGGAGCGACACATAGAGAGATGGGCACGACCCTGTGTATCATGGAAAGATTCTAAGCTATGCGTGTGAGGGAAAACCATATTAAATAAGGGGACGCTAACAACCGGTATTTTCACCAGAATGAATCATCCAGGCATGGGAAAAACTCTATTACTTGCATCTCACAACCTGATGGAAGAAACGTTTCTGACACAATTGGTATCCATGAGGCCTTGACATGGTTTTTCCAGAACATGTTCTCTGCAGGAAGCCCTTTGATGTCTTCTGAGGTGGAAGAATGTATCAGACCTGTGATCACTGAAGAGATCAATCAGAATCTCACCAAAGATGTGATAGATGACGAGATATGTCTGGCTATGAAATATCTTTATCCCACTAAGTCCCTAGGACCGGATGGGTTCCATGCCCTATTTTTTAATAAATACTGGCACATAATCGGTCTTGACATCTGCAATATGATTAAAAAAATCTGGGCTGGTAATACCAGCATTGTGGCCATCAATGAAACTATCCTCATCCTCATCTCCAAAACCATGAAACCTCTGGTGATCCCTGACTTTCAACATATCATCCTCTTCAATGACTCTTATAAGATCTTCTCAAAGATCCTTGTCAATCACCTGTGACCTTGGTGACCTGATATTATCTTTTAAAATCAGAGCACCTTCATGGCCAAGAGACTGATCACTGGTAATGCGATTATGGCCCATGAAGTGTTCCATTATATGAAATCACGCTCCACTAAGAAAAGAGGAACCATGGCCTAGAAATGGGATATGACCAAGGCCTATGATAGAGTAGAATGGCACTTCTTAAGAGTCGTTATGCAGAAAATGGGTTTTTTGCACTAAATGGACAGATATGGTCGTGAAATGTGTCTTGGCCGTCTCATTCAAAATCTATGTCAATGGGGAGCTTACTAGAGAATTCACCCCATCCCGAGGCCTTCAATAGAGAGACCCCCTATCACGTTTTCTCTTCATACTTGTGGCTGACGTATTTTATAATCTTATTTACATTGTTGTATCTTCTAAGTCTATTCATGGGGAAAAAGTCTTCTGATTTAGCCCTCCAGTGTTGCATCTCTTCTTCACTGACGACTACATCTTTTTTCCCAGAACAACAATTAATGAATTCAGGGTGATCTGCCAAGAGATCCATTAGTATGAGAGGGCATCAGTCCAAGCAATCAATCATGGAAAACATGAAATATACTTCAGTGTAGGGGTGCCCTTTTAAAAGAGGGATGGTATCTGTGCATCAGTTGGTATCCACATGGTTGATAAACATCAGAAGTATCTCGGGCTTCCCACAGTGATTGGCCGGTCCAAAAAATAAATCTTTGCATCTCTAGTGGACATGATTGAGAAAAAAAATTCAAGGCAGGACCCCAAAAATAATTTTTAATGCTGGCAAAGAGAACCTCATCAAAGCTATCATCCAATCTATCCATAGATACTTTATGTCCTTTTTTAATCTCCCGTCTGTCATCACCAACTAGATCCACACACGTACTGCAAATTTCTGGTGGGGGAAGAATGATGGAAGGAATCGACCCCACTGGATGGCCTGGGAGAAACTATGCAAACCCAAATCATAGGGTGGGATGAGATTCCAAAATCTTACTCTCTTCAATGACGTGCTATTATCCAATCAAGGATGGTGCATTATTAACCATCCATCATCTATATGTGCGTGAGTTCTATGAGCTTATTAATTTCCCCACACATAATTTCATTCTTCCTCCCTTGGTCCCCATCCTAGATTCCTCTAAGAAGCATTTGGGGGGTTAAAAATATCCTGGATAAAGGATTGGGCTGGAGGTTTGGGACTTTCTCATCTATCAAAATCTGGACTGATCCCTATCTTATTGATAAAAAAGGTATATGGTATACATCCCCTTCCCAATCAGGTCTTGAAGACGCCACTGTCAGCTGCCTCCTTTCCGACCAGGGACATGGGTGGTGTTTGGAAAATATCCTTGAATGGTTTGACGAAATAGGTCAATGAATTGTCCTTAGAATTCCATGGGTACCAAACTCATGCCCTGACCATATCTTCTATATCAATGGCATCTTGGGTGACTACACGGTGAGATATGGCTACAGACTTGCTCTTGGAATCCACTAAGTCGGCCGAGATGAGGGACCTTGGAAATTGATTTCGACCCTCAACGTCCCCCAAAAAATTCATCAATTTTGGTTGCAAGTTTGTACATGAAATCTCCCAAAAATGACCCTTATCCTTTACCGACATATGGAAAGTACCATTTTTACCCTTTCTACATGAACATTATAGAAACTCGTCTGCACGCTATCATTAACTACCCAGGAGATAAGGAAATTTGGAATAAATGGGGCCCGAAATCAGTTGCTTCACTAGCATTGGACTCTGTCTTTCCCGATCTTCTGACACATTCATGCTTCTTTCTCTCTTCGGAAAATGTAGGTTCACTTTGCACATTGGATTGGATTATTTGGGTCCAGTGTAATGATGCTATTTTTCATCATGCTCACAGACCCCCCAAATTCTGGATAGATCGGGCCACTTCTTGGATTGAGGTTTGGAAAGGCCACAATGGACATTCAATATAGGGTGATACCCCCTCCCATCCCGCTCATTGGAATCCCCCAATGGACGGGATTTTTAAGATTAATGTGGACGCATATCTTCCAAAGCATGGGCTTGTTTCCCTCAGCCTCCTTGCCTGAAATCATATGGGGAAAACCCTTGCTTCTAAATATGAACCACATCAGGCATTCTGGGAACCGGAAGTTGCAGAAGACATGACCATCCATTCTGGTATGATGATCACAATAGAACGTGGATGGGGTGATATCATCATTGAGTCTGTCTATCATACCATAATCGATGATATTAATCACAACGATGGTGGACTCCAGTCATTTGGCATCATCATCATCAGAAGAATTCTCTCACTTCGCCAATTCTTCTCATTATGCACCTTCTCCTTCACCAAAAGGGAAGGAAACAATGAGGCCCATCAGCTAGTGGCCTTAGGCCCATTCGATACCAACCAGTTCTGGTTGGACAATTCCCCTTCATGGATATGCACATGTAGTTCTTCCGATCTTCGTCATCAATGATATATGCTTTTAATAATAAAAAAAGTCAGAATCATAATAACTAACTCAAATGATTGTCCTCTGGGATAGAATAGTCTTTTTTTGGGTGTATTCTTGAGGTATTTAAAAACACTCTTATCATTATTTAAATGATATTCCTTAGGGTCTTCATGAAAAAGAGCACAAAAACACACACTAATAATAATGTCAGGCTTGCTATCTCTTAAGTAGATTAAGCTTCCAATCATCCCTATGTATGTGGTTTAATTAATAGATTTTCCATCTTCGTTAAGATCCAAAATAAAAGTAGTACTCATTGGAGTGACACTACTTTTAGTGATATCCAGACCAAAAAAAATTAGATTATCTCTAGTAAATTTTCATTTATTTAAAATAATACCATAATTATTTTTGGATGATTTGAAATCTAAGAAATAATTTTTGTTCTCTAATTAAACTCATTTCGAATTTCATTTGCATCATTTTATAAAATTCAACACATAAGGAATTTTTTGACTTTCTAAATATATTTTCATCAAGATAAATTTGAACTACTAAAAAATCATTGGATATTCATTTTATAAATAGGGTAGGATCATCTATTCCCTCTATAAAACCATTGGAAATAAGAAAAGTACTCTTTCTATCATATTAAGCTCTTGGATCATGTTTTAAACCATATAATACTTTGATAATTTAGAAACATGTTTTGGAAATAGAGGATTTGTAAAACTAGGGGGTTTATCAATAACGAAATCATCCACTGTATACCCATTTAGGAATGAACATTTAACATCCATTTGATATACTTTGGCATTCATCTGTGAAGCATAAGCAAGTATAATTTCAATGGCTTCAAGTCTAGCTATTGGTGAAAAGGTATCATCATAGTAAATTCCTTCTTCTTGATTGTAGCCTTGTTCTACCAATATATCTCTATTTTAACTATTTTATCCGTTTCATCTACCTTATTTATGAACACCCATTTAGTGCCATTGGTAAATGCATCATTAGTTCTATCAACATGTTTACAATATTTGTTCCTTTCAAATTGATTAATATCTTCTTGAATATCCATCACAAAAAATTCATCATTGATATAATCATTAATGTTTTGAGGTTTAAGTTGTGACAAGAAGAGTTTATGTTCAACTTAAATTCTAAGAGATTCTCTAGTTTGAGTTCCTTTATCTATTTCTCATACAACAATATCTAATTGATGGTTATTAAGTGTTCTAACAACTCTAGAAAAATAATTATTATTGATTTTTGGTTCTTTAACAGGGATAGGGTCATTGTGACTTGAAACTTACCAATTTTCATAATTGGAAGTTTTCATAGATTACTTTACAAGTTGGTTATTGGATTTAAAATTATTTTCCAAATTTCATACATCAACCTCCATGTTCTCTAGAATGTTTTTAGGCTCATTTGGATCTATTTCATTAAATTTAACATGGATAGATTCTTCGACAAATTTAGTTCTTTTATTTAATACTCTATAATCTTCACTAGAGATAAAATATCATAAAAAAATATTCCTTCATCACTCTTGGATGAAATTTTTTAAAATTTTTCATTACTATTAAAGATATAGACTTCGCAACCAAACACTTCAAAGTAGCCTAATTTGGGGTTTCTATTGTTCAATAATTCATATAAAGTTATTTTAAAAATAGACAAAATCCACACTCTATTAATAATATAGCATGATTTATTTATAGATTCAGCCCAAAAATAAATAGGTTAGTCATATTCACTAATCATAGTTTTAGAAATCTCTTGTAAGGATCTATTTCTTCTTTCTACATCTCCATTCGGTTTCGGTGTTCTAGGGGCATAGAAATTATGACTATATCCATTTTGTGAAAAAAATTATTCAATATCTTGATTTTCAAACTCATGTCTATGATCACTTCTTACGTATTTAATTCTAATTCCACTATGAATTTATACAGTTTTGGAATATTTTTTAAAATGAGAGAAAGCATCACTTTTGTAAGACAAAAAGAATGTCCAAATATGCCTTGAAATGTCATCTATATGGACATAAACATAGTTTTTCCCATTTAATGTATAAAATCTGGATGGTCCAAACAAATCCATGTGAACCAATTAGAGAGGATTAGAAGTTGATACTACTTTATTGGGTTTGAAGGAAATTTTGTGTTTCTTTCCCTTTTGAGAAGGATTACACACATTATCATTTGGAAACTCAATTTTGTGTGGGACATTTACTAAGCCTTTTATAGTTACCATTCTGAGAGAGTGAATACTATAATCTCATAGAATCTAATGCCAATGATAATAATCTTTGTGAAATACACTTAAACATGAATCATTTTTAGATCCCAAAGAATCTATGTTAACATAATATAAATTTTCATTTCATAAAGCAGAAAATACTAATTCATTTTTAGAATAGAAAACATTAAAATAATCATTTTCCAATTTTACATCAAATCCATCACTACATAGTTTTTAAATACAAGGAATATTATATTTCAATCCATCAAAAAAATAGTACTTTGGAAAATAAAAATTCGTTAGAGTTACCGATTTGGCCAAGGCCAATGATATTTTCTATGGAACTATCCATAAAGGCGACATGTCCACTTTAATTTTTTTAAAATTCTTTAAGAATGAATAGACCCTTATCATGTGTCTTGAAAACCCTCTATCCAAATACCATATGTTTTTATAGGAGATCATTAAGACAAATTCATACAATATAGTAAAATAAAAAGATATTTTTGAACCCATAAGTATTTTGGTTTCGTAATATTAGTGACAAGTGTTATTGGAACTCATATATGCCTCATTGGATTCCTATAAGTATTATGTAATGTACTTGAAAAAAAAACTCTATTTGGTCCAGAAATGTTTGAATCAATAGAGAGTGTTTCATTCTTTGAACTAGTTATTTGTTTTCTAGAACCAGGAGAAAAGTTGGATGTCATAGATTTAGACACAATAGTAGTTATTCCATAATTTATTTTACCAGGATGATATCCAATACTAGTAGTATATTTAACAGAAAACTATTTAGCTATAATTTTTAATACAATATCTTTTACATTAATAACCATTCAAGATCCTTTTTAAATTTCCCATTATATAGCTGTAGTTTTTCGTTTTCATTATGTAATTGAGAATTTTTATCCATTTATATAGTAATTTCAGACTTAATAGTTGAGGAAAGAGCATGTTGTTTCATTAATTATTTGTATTTATCATTTAGGTCATTACATGTCTCCTCCAGCATATTACAGTATTCAAACAATTCATCATTAGATATATTATCAGATTCACTCACATATATAGAATAAAAGAAATTTTATACCATAGATTTTATTGTTACCTCAGATGTGTTTTTCATTAAACACATATTAACTTTGTTAGACTGTTCATCATGTAAATATTCTAAGTCACATGAACTATTCTCAGAAGAACTTTATGTTTCTTTCATTTCCTTTTTATACTTTCTCTCTTTGTCCTCATATTTATTTTTCTAATTGATCATAAAATGATTATCCATTATATGTACCTTTTATTTACACTCATAGCAGTCTATCACTTACGACAATTCAATTATTTTCATATCTTTCTTCCATATTTCCTTTTGATCATATCTTCCCTTGATGTTAGGATTTCTGAAAAAAATTCTTCTTCTTGTAAAATCTCTTAATCCTTCTAGGTAATTTAATAATATCCTCATCATTGTCAGGTGATGATTTTTCACTCCAGGATCTTTCTACAGAGGCTTCCAATTTCCCATTCCCTTTGGAGTTATAATTAGCCAGATTGAATGCAAAATATTTTCTTTTGGGTTCATCCTCCTCTTCCTTGTTGACTTTCAGCTTCTCTTCATACATTAGTACATTTCAAATGGGTTGTTTTATAGGAAAATTTTTGATGTCACATGATTCTCTAATAGAGACAAAGGTCCCTCTTCATTTGCCAGGTAGGTATATGAGAATCCTAATAATATATTCTTATGTAGTCCCTTCTCCCCCAATAGAAACCATTGTGTTGAAAATTCCATTGAACTTCAGATACATTCCATAAATATCCTCATCCGGTTTATATTAAAGTTATCATAGTTCATAGTATAAGTATTAAGTCTCATTTCATTCACAATAGATGTTAATTCTTGTGAAACAAACAAAGTATCCCAATTTTCATCATATGTTTTGAATGCAAAAATTATGTTAAATTGCTCATTTCCTAAGGGGAAATATAAATCATTCATGGATTTATAATTTTTATTGTAGGATGTCTTGGTTGGATAATCCCAAGTTATTCTGTCAGTAGAAGGAATCATATACTCTTCTATAATTTAAGACAAAATTTCAAAACCAATAATTTCTAAATTAGTTTTCCTTTAAATTTCCGTTCGGAATAATTGGTTCCATTAAATAATGGTGGTGTGTTTGTTGCAACAACTTCAAATATATTATCCATAATAATTAAATAATATGAAATAGCGAAAAATGTATAATTAAAAGAAATTTATAGATCTTTAACATACAACTAAAATCACAGTTGAATAGAGTCAAAAACAATGTATTAACAAGAACAAGAAACAAAATTTGATACCCAATGATAGTCGGTGTAGACTACTTAGGAGGAGGGTAAATTGAGTATCTATAAAAAAAATTGTTTGAAAATTATTCTTGAATGTTTTCCCAATAAATGTAAATATAGACTCGTTAATCAATGTAATATGGTTATGATTGATTGAATATTTACACAACACAATAGATAAAAAATAAGTGGGTCGGTCTCAAGCCAAGACATAATCCACTATATTTGGTGTTCACCTACCAACAATTATTTTATATTAATAAACACGATCCATAACTTAGATTGGGGTAAACAAAAGTACACAAGACTTTTCTGGTCACATGACATCTTCTACAATTCTACGTGGGTATGAACTATCAGCTCACATAGGGACATCTTCCACACTTATCCATGGGATTGATCAAGTGTAAAATAAGGTGAGAAAGAGGATAACATGATTCCATCAGTTTAATATAAGAGTGTGTGTGTATTTTTATAAATACACACACACTAATATAAAGATAAAATCAATAAACAAAATAGAAAAAATGACGAGAAGAAGTTAGAAGTACTCTATGTATTTTTATATGGAGATATGGACTTCTAGGATGAAGAAAAATCAAGAATAATGTCCTCTTGCGAGAATAAGAGTCTCCCAAGTCTAGTTCCCTTGTTCATATCTAGCTCGTGTTCCTCATGGAGTCTGTATTGCGAAGATTTTCTCGACATTGATAAATGGTATCTCTACTTTTTGGATTAAATAATTCTACATGTGTTCTTAAGATGTAATGTGTTTCATGGTATAGTTTTTCTCAAGAATGCTTTTGCTTATTTTTTGTCATGCTCCTCCTTGTTTCTAGGTCTCACTTCTCTTTTATTCTTCGAGTGCTTGCATTGGATCTGACAAGATGCATGTATTCTGAACCTCATACCACTTACTATCTAGTGACTTGTCTACAATGACTCATTCACTATGTCAGTTCAGTTAAAGGCATCAAATATGGCCGCTAAATATTAAATTGAAAAATGAAAAAATAGATTGTGAAAGAGTGTCACAGTCTATCTAGAAATGGTGTCACCATGAAATGGTGTCCCCGTGAAATGGTGTCCTTTTGAAATAGTGTATCCTTAAAACGATGTCTCCTTGAAACAATGTCTCTTTCTTTGCCTTTGATCGATGAGACATTAATGATTGAATATTTGTATTGAAATCAAGAACTGGTAGCACATATGTAGTGTCTAATCATGATGTCTGGTCATGGTGTCTGGATTAACATGGTGTCCGGTCACAGAGTCTAGATGGTCACGGTGTCTGGATGGCTATAGTGTCTAGTCATGGTGTCTGGTCACTGTGTCTGCGTCCTTTTCTAGAAAAACATTACTTGTGGCAGACTCGCAGTTTCGTAGACTTAGCCAAATATCTGTACACATACATAATAAGTTATATTCATCGAATGGATTAGAATCTATAATTTAACAATGAAATCCATTATAACTCAAACAAATTTTTTTTGAAAATAATTATTAAAGGAATAAAGAAACAAATCATCTGTACACATGATATGAGACATATTACCCAGGATTAACAAGTTTTACAGAATGTATAAGATTTTTCAACATTAGAAAATGATTAAAACATGAGGAGTCCAACAGTATCCCACTTATTTCTTATCTTGGGGGCCTTAATTATTTATGTTATAGGTGTTCTGTAAATGCACAAGATAGTGTAACTTCATAGTGTTTTGTGCATTATTTTAAATAAACATCCTCATTTCACAACACGATTATGTTTTTGTATTTAGAAGGCTCTGGGATCATAGGTTACCTTTAACAAATCCCATCATCCAGATAATAATGTCCAATCGGAGTTGTTTATTCTTGTTTAGAAGATATTTTAAGAGCTGTTGTTTTGGATTTTATTGGTTTACGAAATATTTGTATAGAACTCATGTAGATTAATGTTAAAATATATTCTAGGAATTTCTTGATATATAAATATTCTAGTACATGTATGGTAGGTTATGTCATTAACATACATGTTGTTTGGAGGGTGGTGATTCAAATCATTTTAGGCTTAGTCTTATGTAGGATACTTTTGATTAGGTTCATCTATTCTGGAGGATGATGTTGGCTATAGATTGTAGGCATAAATCATAGGCTTACCATCATATATATCCTCTAATGTTTGAGGTCATTCGTATTTTATTCCATTGACTTATGCCACGTTTAGTTTTAAACTGTATCACAATGTATGGAAAGATAGAACATTGGTGTATCAAACCATTTTATAGATAGTATAGGGTCGGACCATTGGAATAAAAACTATTGCTTCTACAGTGCTATATTTCAATTAATTACATGATTAACATGATTAAACATCAAGGATATTATCATGAGCCTTCTCACATGGTAGTTGATGACAATAATATCTGGTGTAGGACTACACATCTTGTCTTAGTGTACTGGTTGCATGGGAATGTTCAAGAGGGGTTCTCAGAGAGGGAGTCTGATATGCAAGCATAGTGGATATACATGTTCTCTATGACCCCCAATGAATCATGGGGTATCATAGAGACGATATTTCATATTATGGTGTGATTTTAAGATACATTATTTTTTCTGGTACATTACTTCTTTGATTTTTTTCATTGAATCCTTAGTTGGTGTGTCTTCATTAGAGTCAGAGAGTCAATATTGGGGGAAAATATGTAATGTTTAAGGATGTATGTTTTTATAAATTTATTAAGTCCACTTATAAACCTAAAAATGGTATTACAAGGTTTTTTCATGAGTTTAGATGGAAATAAATTTTGTTATAGAACTTTAATGAAAATAGGATTCAATATAGTTAATAGGATAATTACATGTCGTGTACATTTTTCATGACATCTAACTACCACCAGACACATGTCATGAAGTAGTTAATGATTTTTAGTTGAACATGTCATGAAATGAATTCAAATCACATTATTATCTATTGGTATAAATATTAACAGAATATAATTTTTTCCATATATCTAATGAATTATGTAATAAATGATTTGAAAGGATAATACGCCATGTATTCCATGGACCCACTAGTTTTAATTGTGTCGTGTGATTATGTTTCTAATTCCTTTGGGTGCATACTATTCTATCTCAATCATGGAAAAAATTCATAGTGAATTTGGATTCTCTTTCTACCTTATAAAGGTATACATAATACTTTTAGTCTATATTGAGTGTTTTCTCTTTATTTTTCCTTCTCTCTCATTGTTACCCATTTTTTGTGGTGAAATATCATTATCATATGTTGGATTTCGATTTTGATCATGACATGGGATAATCTTTGTACCAGTTGTGATCTTTTTTCACTTCTCCCCTGTTGTATATTTTTTTCATTGGAAGAATTTTGTTAGTTTTGAATTAATGGTAGAGAGTCTGAGCCTAATGAAATAGTCTGTTTAATTATAAATTATATATGTAATAGTTTGATTGTGTGAATGAAACATTCTCCTCATTTATATTATTCATTAGTTTGTGTAAAATCATAAATTAGAATATCTTTTGGATCACTTAGATTCAAATGTTTTCTTAACATTCCTTTTTTCTATATGTTTATTTGAGAAAACCATTGAAAAGATGAACTTGGATAATTGTTTAATGTTTGTTAATCCTGAGATGAAACATTATGTAATTTCTTGATATAGAAGTCCAGTGTAATGGATTAATTATTATTATGAAACTATTGATCATTTGACATAAAAATGGAAGTGTAATTTATAGAATATTGGTAATTTTTGTAATCAACAATTGATAATTGTGATGTCATGCTGTGATATCCGCACTATATTACTTATATTGATCAGGCCTTGATTTTTCACATGTTTTAATAACTATATTCAGTGTAATTTTTCTAGTCCCTTGCTACAATTCGTATATTTATTATTCTCTTTTCATTCAAATGTTGTAATGGTTATATTGAGTGGACCTACCTAGTATCATGCTATAATGCTTATATTTAGTTGGCTCTACCAAGTCCCATGTTGTAATAATTATATTGAGAAGTATCTTCCGATTACTATGCTAAAATGCATATATAATAGGATAAAAATTTTTTTTATATCATTCAATCATTTATGTTTTATTTTTTATGCATTATGTTTTCCATGGTTGATCATTATGCTCTGAGATATTCATTCATGGTGTCAAAGTATGTTGTTGAATTTATTATAGTACATGATTAATTAATCTATATTTTTATCATTATATTAAATAAATTTATTGTAAAAATATATTTATTTACACATTGTGGTGCTGACCTACTGGTTTTTACTCACACCATAGTTGGGCCTTGATTTCTTACCGGTGCAGATTACATGGGTGCCTGTTTGGACAAGTTCATTGGACCTTTCGTGGATTTCTTTTCTAGCTAGATGGGATGAGTTTTTGGAGATAGATTCAATATGTTATTTTGGACTAAGTACTTATGTGATTTTTTGGCAGATTCATTCATTTCTATTGATTTTATTTTTATAATAAAATATATCTCATCTTTTCGTTACATGATTCCTCATTATTGGTGTACTTGTTTCTTCTTTACATTCCTGTTTTTTGATATATTATTTCTATAGTTTTAAGAAAACATTTATCATTACCTATTTATTATCATTGTACTGAAAATTATACCAGTGGGTACAACAGCCCCACCATACATAAAAAACGCTCTTCTAATTGGAAGCCTCTACCATATAGGGAGGCATTATTTTAGTCTAGTAACCAAATAATTTTGTCGAAATAAGAGAGTTCCTGATCTGGGGATGGTAAAGAATGTGTTTGAGAAATAAATATAATTGAAACAAATTGAAAAAAATGGGTGTGTCTCTTTATTTTCAAAAATAAATCTTCTAATAGATTTTATCTTATTATAACTAATACAATTATGGTTTTGAGGAGACCAGTCATGGTTTGGGAGATTAATGTGTTATTTTTATGATGTTCAAAACTGATTAAAAAAAACACTTTCATCATCATTTAATATGTTGTTAAAAGAGAATTTGTGTTTTGTATATATTCCATATATTTCATCTCTTCTAATTTTTTCTCTACCTATCTCTCTCTCTTTTTATTTATGGACCCATTAATATCCCTATAATTATGTATTTCCATTTCATTCATTGTCTCATTTAGAAAATTCTAAATTTTTTATTACATGTTGGTGCTCTAAACCAATTTTCCACTCTTTTGGAGATAATATTTCAACCATAATTTAGAGACTGAGAATCCAAAAAAAGCCACTTTATTTTTGTGAACTTTATATTATGTAATGGATAATGAGAGGTCATTCAATTTTTATTATATTCAATTTTGGTTGGTAAGTTAGTGAACTTAATTAAATATATTTACATAATATTGAGAGGACTGTGTATCGATTGACCAAGTGTTTCAATTAAATTTTTTTACATTCAAAATAATTTTTACTTTAAACATAATCTCAATATCAATTTTTGGTGGAATTCATTTCGGATGACTGAAATAGTTATGATCACCGAATAAAAGAAAATAAAATTTTATATTTTTATTGAGAGAAAATGATTTTGTTGATTATTTTTGTAAAGAATTCCTAGGGACATGTACAATAATATGTTCTAGGGAGATGATATAACCAATTAATTATATATTTTACATTACCCACATTAGTTAATTTTTATTAAAAACGATTCATTTTTAGTCAATGTTTTTTTCATTATGAAGAAATATAGAATGTATTATTAGAATTCATTCACATACACATCAGTTTTATATTTTGATCACAAAAATCAAAATTCCAATACAAATGTTGTGATAAATGTATTTTAATGTTCATAATTCTAATTATAATAAATCAATCTAATACTATTTTCTTAATTATTCCATTTTAAGGGCCGTATATATCACACAAGAAGAAACCTTGAATATTCCTGTGAAACTGGACTACAAATGATGTTATATTTTGTAGTCTTAATCAATATGTCTATATATTTTGATAATTGACTAGAAGGCATGCTAAATCCCATTAAAAATATGGAAAATTGAATTTCCAACACCAACACTAATTTCAACAATTTATGCTTGAATTACACTTCATAATTATTTTAATGATTTTATAGTAGACCAAAATTCATCGATTATTTGAAGAAGGGATTGGAATGTTTGTTAATATAGGATAAAAAAATGCCAATGTAATCTTAAATAATGTTGAATGTTCATCCGAACTACTTGATGAATGATCAAGAGATGGTTTTTGTGATATCCACTTTGAAAATATGACACCATTTTCTATTTAGGGAGATGTTTGAAATATATATGGTTCTCATAACTCTCAAGTATATATTTACATAGAAAGAGTTGGACATTTGTGGAAGAATATGGTTATATCTAATTAATGACTATGACTACTTAATTCACTACCATCCTGTGAAATGGAAAATGTGTAATATTCTCTATGTATAAAGAATACATTAATTTAATCATTAATAATAATTAAAAAGTATTATTGTTCATAATAATTAAAATGTCTGGGCATGGGAATCATAACAAAAGGAACATCATAAATACTTTCATAAATGATTTCTCAATAGTCCTGTATGTAAATTTTAAAGGTTACTAAATAAGATGATGTGGAAATTCATAAGAAAATAGAAGCTATAAGAAAATGTAAATCCATGTAGTACATTATTAATGAATAAGGTGTTGTAGGATTTGGGTCATATATATTTGTACCTTGAAATCCATAATTAAAGAAATTTTGTTGAATGGTGCACATTGTTCTACCATCTCTATCGCTCCTAGATGAAAAAATGAGGCATCAAGATCTCTAAGAACAAATATTTTTGGACAATATAATTATGGATATTGAAAAAATATACATCCTAATGTCTATTATGTCTATATGTGAATGAAGAATGAGGAAAATCTAAGGGGATGATGTAACCATTACCCATAACTATAGAAAATTGGAAAAACATCACAATGGACTCTATCACCATATTTTTGAGACATCTATAAGAAAAATTTATATCTGGGATATGGTATAACATATTAATAATACATTACACTTCAATTAAATTAGAGATATTTTCTTATGGGATTAACTTCCGTAGATATAGATTAGATAATTCATAAGTCTGGATGGATTTCCCCTATCGATTATATCAGATTGGGATCATATAATAACCTTACCATTCTGGAAAATTCTTCATCCTAGTCTAGAAACACAGATAATCTTCAGTACAAAATATCATCACCCTACAGATGTCGAATTTTAGTGAACTACTCGGAAATTTTATGTTATATTGAGAACTTTTTATAAAGACTTAAATGTGGGGTTGTATCAACACCATCCTCTGGTGGATTTCTCATACAATAATAGTTTACCCTATAGAGTCCATATGTGTCCCAAAGAAGACCTTTATTAAAGGAGGTGTTGAACACCGGCATACTAGGAGGATTTTTAGGGAACAAAAACAGCTATGTCCTAAAATGGTCATGTAAATGGTGGAAAAGGTCCAGACTATTCAGTAACACATCATAGTTACTCAGAGTCGAAAAATGAGCTATGATGAAATTCAAGGATAGTACATAGAATTTTATATTGGAGACATGTTTTTATTCAGTATATCTCCATTAATGAATGTAATGATATTTGTAAAGAATGGAATCTTTAGTGGGAAGATACATTGTCTCCATTAAGATCCTTGATCACATTGAAGCGGAGACCTATCGACTATAAATCCCAACAAAACTCTCCCAAGTACCTGATTTTTTCATTGTATTCATTTTGAGGATGTACATACCAAACCCCACACATGTAAAAAATAATGATGTGGTTCTATTAGATATGGACCTTTCCTATAAAGATCAGACAATTAAATTTGTATATCATAAATATAATGTTTTATGATATAAGACATTGCACCGTGTCGAATTGTTGTGGATAGAAACATATTTTGAAGAAGTGTTGTGGGAACTAGAGGAGTTGAGAAATAGATTAAAACACATCAATTTTATTATGTAAATTGAAATTTTTGTCGGGAAAATTTCTTGTTCTAGTAAAAATGAAATACCCAAAACTGTTATAAATTAAATTTCCCTTTTTGTTTTAATTAAATGTCTTATTATATAATATTTTTATAGTTAAAACATGGACATGTTTCATTATATTCTGTAAATTTAATTTTCCATTAATCATGATTAACTTTGGTAATATATCTATTCAAAAGTGATCACCATATTAGTTTGAATATATTGTTTTAACGAATCTAATTGACACATAAAAAAACCATTAATGGCCACAACAAATATGATTGTACCCATTGATGACAATTTACGGAAGCTACCAAGGGATATAGAATCACAAGGATTTTCACTTGACCAATCCCATTTTGTGATCTAGAAGCATAATCATGAGATAATATACTTTTGGGATATATTCAAGGTCATTGACATGACAACACAAACCATGTTCACTGAACCACCCCATGAATGTATCAACATCATGATCCTTACCATTAGTCCATTATCTGGTGTATTAAAGGGATAGTTAAAAAGCCCTAAAAATATGAGAATGTACATTGTTTTTTTATAATAATTAATATATTTGTATCCTATTATTCTTAATTTGTAAATTATTCTTATTTTGATAAAATAAAACAAAAAATGTATTTTTCATTTGTATTCAATTTCAAATAAGGAATTTCTTTTTAAGAATTCATTGATTTTAGTAATAGATAATATTTTTAGAAAATATTATAATTAAATAGTGTAAATTGAATATTATTGATAATATTATTTTTATGAAATCAAATGTACTTTTTATAATGGTTCAAAATATATTATTGTCCAAAAACCCAACATATATCAATAAATGTCGATTCTTACTCAAATAGATGAAAATAAAAATATTTTGAAAATTATTTTTATGATATTAATATTATTTCAGTAATTATTATATCAAAATTATCTAATAGTTATTTTTTGTAATTTTCTAGGACAGATAAATATTCGGGTAAAAATTAAATATTGTATAAATATATTATGTGTATTTTGACGTAATAATGACCAAAAAGTGATGTAATAAATGATATAAAATTTATACAAGACCAAATATATACATTAACTTTAAAATATTTTGAGTTTAGTTTTATTGGATAAATTTTATAAATCCATTTTTAATCCTCTAGATCTTTTAATATATTATATGGGGTCAAAATATTTTTTTCATGAGTATTAATCACACCCACAATAGGTATGGTGTTATTTTATTATGTTAGGTCCTTTTCCTTATAAAATATTTAAAACCACTCCCATTTTAAGGAATCAATGGGAAACGTCAATTGTATGGATTGTGGTTGTTTTATGTAGAGATCAAAACTGATGTTTGAGAAAAAATAATTGAATTTCCACTCTTTTCTTATATAAACAATAACATTAACCCATTTTTCTTCACTAAAAAAAGTTTAATCATATCCTGACTCTTTCATACCCTCTCTAGAGTCCTCCCAACAATAACAAAATCACATACGATTCTCTAACCAAGCATTCAGTGTCGCACACTCAAGTAAGGTATCCTCAACTTCTCTTCATTATTTAAGTTTATTTATAATCTAGTGCCTTCAATTTCCAATAAATAATATTGGTATAAGTCTATACATGTCCCTATTAATTCCATTTTTATGTTAAAATTATTTTATTCCCATTTCACATGCATCAAAAAAAATTATGACTTTTTTGGTGACATCGTTATTCGGCCAAAATATCACTACGATTTCCATGAAAAAATATTTGTGTAGTGAATTGCATACCCATTTCATATCAATGGTGTTAATATTAATACATGTATACCTATTTTAAATATTAATTTCATGTAATTATTCCACATTCCATGATCATGGAATAAAATTTGATGATAAATGATTCCATGTTTCATTATCTATGAGGCACATGTAAACATGAGAATGAAATGAAAATAATCGGTGCACCCAGAATTATATAGCACTCCAATGTGTTGTGTAATGCTTAGCCTCATGATATTTTATTATGGGATAAGGAATAAACTTAATTCCTTTATGTTACATTCTCTATACGGATGTCTGGGCATTTATTTTCACACCCTGACCACGGACGTCGATGTTTCTATTCTTTTCTCGGTCCCATGACTCTGGGTAGAGTCGATTTTGGGTCCGAGTTTGAATCCTTTATCTTAGTTTGTTTTTGGTTTGAGGAATGAAAATGGGTGGAGAATTGGTTCACTTTGTGGACACACATGGGGTGGTGACCCAGGTGTAGTCCAAGTGTCTGGCTCAATGTCCTCTTAGTGTTATGCTTTACTTAGGGCATGGCTCACCACCATGTTGCTGAGTCAGACATATGCACTAGTTTCTCATTCTAGTGGGTTATTATTGCTTGTGTTTTGTTTTAATCCTGGTTGATATGAGTGCGTTAAAAGTGAAATTAGTTTTGAAATGGATAATTTTTTCTTCCAAAATATTTTTGAAACTACTAATGTGGGTTTCTATAGAGAAAGTGTATCGGTTTGGAAAAACGTGGTATATGGATTTGGTAAGGAAATAAAGTGTTTGAAACGTGGCCCTCCTAATGGAGGGTCACAAATGAGTGGGTATGTATGGAAGTGTGTGGGGGCACTTATTTGCAGGTGATGTGAGTGGGATTTAATATACGCACATATGATGGTTCATAAGGGGCCATAGGTGAGTTTTTAAAATATTAAAGAAATAACAGTTTTGGAAAAGTGATTTCTCCTTGGGTTGTATATGTTTGGCTTACGGGCCTATTTCACTTGGATTGTGTTGTTGCCTTGATTTAGTTTTATATTGATGCGAGTTTTCATGGTGTTTTTCATGTTTTCATGAGTATACCACCCAAAAATCCTCCAAAAGTTATTAATGAGTTATACTCAGTTCTTAGTTCATTTTGTGTGTTTCTTTCTTTTCAAGGTAATAGATGTCTGTTAAAGGCTATTGTGTAGTTCAGAAAGATAGATTGTCTTCGGGTTTTTGGGAACTACTAGGGTAGTTAAGGTTCATACCATCCCAGTTTTATTTGATGGTTCAGTTCTGGACAAGTAAAGATGGAATGTCACATCGTTGTTAGAGTTTTGGGTGTGATTAAGGGTGGTCAACATCCGCGAAGGTTCCCCATCTAGAAAAGAGTGCGGTCAGGTGGAACCTGTCTCCATGAAAAAAACATCATTGGTACCAAATCCTAGTATGTCAGAGAAATCTCTTGTGTGCCACTATTATGTCAAGTCTGGACATTTGATGTCATCATGTTTCATCCCTTTGAAAATTTAAGACCATAGTGGTTGATTGAATCATCGAATGGAAGGAGTTAAAGACTAGGAGATGAAAATGCCCGACTATGAGGCTGGAGACGCTTCAGCCATCAAGGCCCCAGCTACAGGTCTCAGGGTCAATCTCTCGCACAGTCAGGAGTTTCCGAGGTTGTGTGGAACCTCGGTCCAAATAATATCTTTGGCTTTGGAATCGAAATATCCAAAATTTCCCTTGTGTTATTCTCATCGTTGTTGTAAGATCATCCTTGTTGTGGTGGTGTGATGAGCTTGTTCTCCCAAAATCCGGGTGGTCTTACCTGCTCTTAGTGTTGATCCTAAGTTGTTTGGTCTCTCTGAATGGTGTGGCCCCATGAATAAATGGACATGGTCTGATTTTGAGTTGGTCTTAGCTGTGTTCGATAGGGGAATGTTTGTTTCGTGAAGTTGATGGGAAGTGTTGAGTTAATTTCTCATCCACAAGTTGGTGGATTGTTCAATAATAATCATTTCATCAAGTATCAGGTGTTTTTTTTTGGAACATGTGTAGAAAATGAACGAGTTTGGTTTGGGAGTTCCCAACCCCCCCCCCCCCCCCCCGGGGTGGTTTTTTCGGGTTTCAATGGTTTTTTATTTGTAAATTCTTGTGGTTGGGAGAACCCTCTCATGTTCTCCCCTCAATCTCGGGCAGTGGTTTTTCTTGAATTGTTTGGGTGTGACGTTTGTTGGAAATGGTTACCCCGAAGCTCTTGGTTCTCTATGATATTGTCTGGAAATGAACTCAAGTTGTGTCAACTGTTGGCTTTGTGACTTTCTGGGGGCAGAAAGTGTCTATGGTGGGGAGAATTTTCACATCCTGACCACGGACACCCATGTTTTTATTCTTTTCTCTGTCCCACGACTCTGGGTATAGTCGGGATTGGGTTCGTGTTTGAATTTTTGATGCTTTGATGTTTTCAGTGAGTCTCAGGCCAGTGTGCAGTCACCAGACTACTAGAGGTCACCGCACATTTTGTCGGGGTGGGTGTGCGGTTGCCCAACTGTTCAGATAAATAATAAAATTAAAAGAATAAATTAAATTGAAAATAATTTTATAAAATGTTTAATAATACTATTAATAATAATTTATAATAATTTTGTTGTTATTATAATTTTTTTGTTATTATTATTGTTATTCTTATTATTATTCTTATTATTTTTATTTTTATTTTTATTTTTATTATCCTCTTTATTCTATACTTAATTTACTTTAGTTTTTATTTTATTTTATCTTTTTATTCTTTCCTTTCTCTATTCCCTTCTTCTTTCCTCTCTTCTTTTATTCTTTTCCACGTGTGTGTCCCATCCCCTGCGTTCTTTCTGCACGAAGCATCAGTCATGTGATGCCCCCTTCACCCGACCTCTCTATCCCACCTCGCCTTGTGCCGATAGGCCCTCGACCCCTGCTGCGGCATGCCCCAGTGACCTCTAGTGCACCCGGCTACCAGCCTCCATCGGCTCCTGCTCGACCACCTTATTTCAACCCCTCCAGAACCTCTCTGCCGCACCACCATAGCGACTGGCCACCCTTGTCCATGGACGGCTCCTGCTCCCGCCTCGCCTCGCCCCTGCCGCGTCCCGGCCTGCCGATAGCCTAGCAGCCGCCGACGCACCCCGCGCGACCCTCCTGCTACCAGACTCCCGACCTCCGCCTAGTGTGGCCTCCCCCTCCCCAGCCGACCCTGCCTACCATCCTCCTACCTTCGCTACCTCGCCCACGTCCGGACCTCGCAGCCTCCCTGTTCGAGACCCCACACCACCCTCCACTTACCCCGATCTGACCTCATCCTAGCCGCCCCTCCTCTAGGTTGGTTTCCTCTATCGTGCGCCCCACACAGAACCCCCGTCGCGCGCCCTCTATAGCCCCCTACCGTGATCCGGCCCCCATCATCCCTTTCTTCCCTGCCCACCTTTTCCCATGCCAGCCCCTGCTCCCGCTCTCATTCAGTGACCTGACGACCTCCCGCCTTCCCTTCTTTCCGCTGCGTTCGCCTGGGATGTTGCCTCCTATCTAGCCGTCCAACCAACACGACACAACCTCTCTACCCCCCTTCCTGGTGTGCTTTTGGACAACCTGACCCCCTTTGTCTGGCGGCTAGGAGCGACGAACCCGAATATTGTCGTGCAGCGCCTCCGCGTAGCTCTAATGTGGATGTGAATCCCCTCACTGGGTTCACGAATGATTTCTCGGGTCACGTCAGACCTCACTCCGTCCGCCGCCACTGAAGGTGAAGCGATTCAGATCACATCGTATTTTCCATCATTATTTATGGGTCGCTGTTTGTTTTACCACATGTTTTGGGTTCGTCTCTTTTCTCATGCACTAGTGTCAAGGTGGGTTTTACTCTTTTTATTTATTATGATTTTTTAAGACAATGTTCCTGTGTTTTATAGTTTCTTTGTGTTTTTGCAACACATTGGCAAGGTTTTTCTGTGATATTATGGTCGTCGGCAAGTGGCACGTACTTCTGCGCAAGTTGGGATGTACCACATCGTTGTTGTAACCAGGTTGCGAGTCGAGGTAGGTCCCCCACTACACTCACCTTTAAATTTAGAATTTATTAATTGCTTGATGTTTTGTTAATTTTAATAAATGTGAAATAATATAAGATAATTAATTTTTAATTGATTATTTGGTGTAAAAAATTCTTTTATTTTATACACGACACTTGAAATATTTTCATTATGAGTGGACACCCAGTACTGAAAGAATGTCTGTTTGTATTTTTAACATAATTCAAGAAACTTCAAATGTAGTTTTTGTTTTAAGGGTAACTAATTTCTTCTGAACAAGTGTTTTGGGTTTTCTTGAGAAATGAATTTTTTCTATAAATTTGGTGAATTTCCCTCTAGCACTTTAATAAAATAAATTATTGTGGAAAAAACTCACATTGGGGTTACTCAGGGGTGATCATTGGTGTGAATTGATTGTGTGAGTTTTATGTGATATTCATGCCTCGTGACTAATTGATTTACATTGTGGATGCCCCCCCCCCCCCCCGTTTTATTTAATGTGCTTACATGGGAAACATGTATATTGAGTGAATATTCTGAGAACGATTGTTCCACTAGTTAATATTACGCACTTGCTAGTGCCCCATAGTAGGGGAATACTGAGTTATTACTTCTATGGGGATTGGGCCTCCCGGTTAGGCCATGAAGGGCTATACCGGGTGTTAGGGCATTATGAAATCATCGGTATAGATCATGCTTTCATGATGAGTCACATGTATAGTACGTTCTGGATTCTTCATGAGCTCCTAGGTTCGACCCATGTTTCCTTTACTGTTTATTTGTTTGTGGCAGATGATTCAGAGGTCTAGTTTGGTTGCTAGCCCCTCTGTGTCACTCTTTCTATTTCTGTGGGTGTGTGTTGTGTATTATGTGTGATTTTATTTGGATAATGTCTTATGTTTGGATTTCTAAATGGTTCGCATAGAATGTTTTAAAAAGAAATATACTTATTCCTTTCAAATGTTAAACATGTTTTTAAATTAAAAAGAGAAATGGACTTATAATTGTTTTAGAAATGAATGTGTGTGTGGAAACTAATATTTTATATAATTTAGGTCAAACCTGGAATTAGTAAATTTATTTATATTAAGGTAGTGCATTGGGAATAGATATCGGTCTATCCTAATGAGTTTTAATACTCACGCCTATAGTTATTTTTTGTTTTTAATGTTTGTGCAGGCTGCAGATTGATTATGTTCACCTTGGGAAACGTTTGGTCGTGATTTGGAGAGTGACCAACGAGGTTACAAAGATATTGTGGTTGTCTCTTTCGCTTAGTTTTATTTTCATTTGTTCTTGGTTAGTTACTTTACTATGTTTATTTATTTTTCAATGCTCTGTTTTATTTCACGTGTTTTATTTATTATTTATTCTGGGAGAAATCATTCCCACATCCTTTGTTGATGCCCTGGAACTTGTCACCAGCCCGAGAGGATCGAGAACGCCTCTCAGGACATGTCACGGACCGGCTCGTGTGACAGGTTCAGGGTCAACCCAGGTTAGATCGTGAAATTTATCATTGACCAATGTTTATGATGCAGGTTTTTAATATGATTCGATATTTCTCATATTTCTTTTATTATTATCATGTTATGTCACTTCTTAATGATCAGGTTTATGGTTAATACTCTTCTAATGCACAATTGTTTGCCTTTTTCTAACATGTATTATTATCTTCATGTTATCCCATGTTTATACCCTTACAAAGATTTATATATCACACTTTTTTTTTATCTTTTTCCCTTTTTTCCAAAACACTTTTTAGTATGATGGAGTATTATGATCATGTTATTTTTTTTAATAAAGATGATGCATTCCTCATTTTATGTAGTTATTTAATCTACCTAGTTACCAAATACCCTATAAATCCCAATATTTTGTGTTGTAATATGTGTAATATTATAAAATAAACTTGAAATAATGTGTAATAAAGGGTAGGATTGTTATAGTATATCTTCCCACACTACATGGAAATGTGTAGAATTGGTAAGGATATCAATAATATGTCGTGTTACATCCTTATTTATATGATTTTTTTGAATTATGGTTAATTGTTTCTTTGTAACATAGTCCAATTTTTATATTTGTATTGGAAGAGGCTACATAACTTGGTTGGGATATTTTCTTTTAGTCATTGATAGATAGAAAAAAATAATCGTCATAGATAATCCAAAACTTCAAACTTGTTAAAAACACAATAATCATTATATCTAAAATCCTTGAATATAATTTTAATACTAGTGTGTATATGGAAATATGAGAAATTTTATTTATCTATTATCTTATTTTGTTTCTAATATATAGATAAAACATATAAAATCTTCCCAGAATTAAATACACCATAATTATAGATAATGTATTAAAATTACCAACCATTTACTTAATAAATAATCCTTTATAAACCCTTATCATCCATCTAAGAATTATTTTTAATTTATATTAAGAAAAAATAAAAAATTTCATGGGAAAATATACATATTTACCCATTCATAAATATTACCAATTCATAATTTAGTAAATTCTTGAATACAAAATACTTTTTAATACCCTTCATTTTTGAAGAACAATAGTCACTCCAACTTGATGCATTAACATCGCTTTATAATATCCATAGGGGTATCATTTCAATTATAGTCCACAATTACTTGTAACCATCTTTTTTCCAACATATTAATTTCTTTATAATAAAATATGTGCTTCATAATTTTTTGGTTGGTATATATATCACAATGTTCTTTGTAGATATAGTTCTAGGACATCTCCACGAAAAATATTACAACATACAACTTATATTGATAATATTTAAATAGATATTCCTGGATCATCAAATTCATTGAAACAAATAAAGTCACTCCATTACTAAAAATATGGATACAAGCAACTCAGTTGTCCAAATCATCAATATATATTGAAAATATTTCCATTCCAAAAAGAAAATTTAATATCTGTTCATAGACCAATATACTCATTAGAAAAAAAATTATATTAATTTCATTTACAATGATAATGTACCCCCACTACATGTCATCATGGTTAATTTTTTGTGCAATAATTTAAAAAAAATATATAGTAATATACTAAACTAGGGAAAATACATCTCTCAGTTATATTTAATTTTTATAGGATATTATTTGAAAAATTATTTATTTATGTATCAATATTTATTTCATACTCAAAGATAACTTGGCCAACAAAAAAAATCCTAGTTTCTAAAACTCATAAAAAAATTATTTTCCATATAATTAATTTTCAATAATAGTTTCATGATTTATTTCAAACTGATTCTCAATAACATCATGGATTTTAGAGTATATTAATATATACTTAATTGACACCACAAAATATGTATTCAGATAATCATAAAATACTATATTATTTAGGTTTATTAAAATGAATGGTTTTTTTTGTCAATTAAAAGTGTATTACATTAAAATCATAATTTATATATCTCATATAAAATTATATCACCCTTATGTCATCTTTTTTCATCCTTATATGATGGAAAAAAATTTATCGATAAATAACTGAAAAATTTTGAACTCCATTAATTTGAAAAAATATGTCATTATTATTTGGAAAATGAAACTTATTCTTTATAGTGATGGATTTTTCCTTCATATAGTCAATGAAAACCCACATAAACTAATCATTGCTTCTTATAACTAGGATATGTTCACCCATGGTGAAATATTATTACATATAAAAAAATATTGAATTAATTTTCATGTTGGATAGTAATCAATAACAACTCCAATTGTTTCTTTTTTAGAATGAGTCATGGATATAGGATTTATATTAAGTACGTGTTCAATAAAAAAACTAAAACTTCATTCTTAGGTTTATTTCCACGTATGGTTTCTGAAAATACATCTTGTTCTATTATTACAAATTAACTTCCATTACATTAATGATGTCTTCCCTATAAAAATATAGAATTTTCTAAATCTATTCTCCTATAATTTTATTATGGTGAGATAATAGATTTGTTTATATATAATATTTATATTGTAAAGTTATTCACTTAAAAATAAGTTATTTTATACCAACAAATAAGTAGTAATATAATTGTCTCAATAATTAATATATTAATTATAATTTTAAATCTAATATATAATAAGTATTATGTTAACTTAATTCATAAGAATGGAACTAAATTTTCTAATAGGGAATATATATCAATATGAATATATATTTCTCAATATACCCTCATATAAAAAAGTTTCTCATTTAGGGAATTTATTCAAAACTCTTTACTTCAAGTGTTAAGGCTTAATTTTTTATCTTAAAAACAGATAGATATAAAATAGTTCAACATCCCAAAATAAATTAATCCATTTGATAAAATTTTATTATTATAAAATTACCAT
The DNA here is from genome assembly GCA_963277665.1 of Viscum album. Lineage (NCBI taxonomy): Eukaryota > Viridiplantae > Streptophyta > Magnoliopsida > Santalales > Viscaceae > Viscum > Viscum album. The sequence goes on from OY728140.1 coordinate 181,650,547, forward strand.
ATTTCTTTTAATTTGGAACCTAAATCTGAAATGTAATGAATGAAAAAGAGTTAACTATCTCCCTTTGAATTTTTTGAAAAACATTTAATAAAACATATGTATTTCATTTATGTTGTTCCCCAATACCATAAAGTTATTGAAATGGACATCAGTTGCAACTTTTTTTCCTTATAATCATGATCTTGAAAGAAATTATCTCATGATATCAAGAAAATTATTTTTCCCACATGCATGTTCTATAGTGTTTTATCCAAATTTTTTAAAATTTGGAAATTTTAGCTTCCAATTTTTTTTATTTTTTCATTTATCATTTTATAGATTTTTTTTCTTCCCACTTCCTATCATTATTTTACATATATTGAGGATTTTCCACTGCATATTTTCTCTTTTCAATTTTGGAATGTATTTTTTTGAATAATATCTCCTCAAAATTATTCTACACTATACTATATATTTCATTTTACTCATTAATAATTTGAACCAATGACCACCATATATAAGAATATCAATTAAAATGATATATTTCAATGATAATCTTCTCTCCTTCACAATATCTTAAGGAGAGAAATATCTTATCATTGTACTTAATCTCTTTCTAAAAAATTAATGGATTACTAGTCTAACTGAATGAAAGTATTTGAAATGACATGAAGTGTTCCGGAATTGTATCATTGTATTAGGGAAAACACTTTAGATCTATATTGTATTTTTTATTCCCAAAAACATTATTGAACTACCCGAATTTAATTATAATTTATTCATATCCATCTCTAGATTCACTATCTCAACAAGGTGGGTAATCCCTATATAGATTACATGTATTAAAGAGGACTCCATTCCTTATATTAGGAACCATTTAAAAAAATGTTTACACAATACTATAATGAGTTATTTTGAATTATAAATCATAGCTTATAATTCCACATCTCGTGTTACACATAACATAAATTAAAACATTATAATTATGTAATATTAGAATCACAGGATTTGTTTCATTGGAAATATTTTAAAATTAGAAAAATAATTTCATGTCATATATAATGGATCATAAATATTGTGATAATAATCCAAGGAATATACCCTATTCATGTTAATCATAGTGTTAATTTATGCCTCTCCATCATGGACTAGGTCATGATCACATTGATATGTAAAATTAATTTTGGTTTATTAAGCCATGGAACATATATTTCCAATACATCATCCACTTTTCTATATATGGGAAGGTATTTCATTTCATGTAAAACTCATTCACTATACATGAAAATTATTTTAGAATGTTTTTTTGGTAGATATACTTTTCCCAAGAGTTCTTTATCATATTATATTTTCAAATCATTTAAAATAAAACAATATTTATCAAGGGTCATACCAAACATTAATTAATATGAAATGTGACACCTATACTCTAATGAAAACAATGGACCCATTAATACATTAAAAAAATTTACATTAGATATTATAACACATGATCCCTTTTTTTATAATGTTTTGAAGTTAGATACAAATCCAATAATTATAATACATAAGAAAACCTGATATAAAACAAACAAAATTAATAAAAACATTAATATTTATTAAAATATATACATAAAATAATTAAATGTATACATATTAGTACCCAAGTTAGTGAATAACATAAAAAACGGTGAGATCATATTCATTAAAGGGTACGATTCTCATGGAATCTGTCCTATAAAAAATTAAACATTTAAAATATAAAAAATATAAAAAATAATGAAATTTTCCATATAATTAATATCACTAAAAGGGGATATCTCTGTGGATGACATATCAATATAAACTATCACATAGGAAACTATAATTTTCTTCATAGTGATATAATGCTTAATTATGAGAATAATAATCTTGTAGTAAAGGACTTATGAAATGAAAACACACTTAATATTACTTTGTGAAATGAAATCATCATATGAATGAAATAAATAATAATATAGTATATATTGTACATAATCATTCAGATTCAAATACTGACAAAATTTGTAAATATTTTCTCATGTTAACAAATACAATAACTCAATCATAGTTCATCAATAAAATAAGGTGTATGATATCATTACATTATATACATAGTGATGTATAAGAAAATATAATGAATGTTTCAATATATGGGAAATTTTTAATTACCTTAGAATGTCTCTTCAGAGACTGTAAGAAATGTCCTTTTATATTGAAATAATTTTAAATTAATAAATTTATTGAATAATAGGAAGAAAAAATTCCTATAAAAAAGGTAATATATAAAGAAATCTTGATAATGAATAATTGATATGTAGGAGGGGAAATGTGGTATACAATTAAATTTGGAAAAATAACATTTTCCCCCATTTGTAAAAATTATATAAAAATTCTTGAATGGGAAAATATTATAAAAATCCATGAAAATGTTTGTAAAAAATGATGATGATATTATACAAGTAAATATCTAATCTTCTAATAGTGGAAAAGAACTACTATTAATAAATTTTATGATTATGGACATTATAGTGATCCTGTCTTATCATATAAGGATATTACAACATTCTGGATGAATATTCAATGCATTAAAAAAATAAATTCTAGAGGACTGTAATATTTTAATGTATTTGGAATCATGGAATCTAAATATTTTATCCTGGTGAATGAATATCAACATCTCCCCTAATGATCTCCACCTTTTGTACTTTCCCCTAAAACCATTCTTCAAATCATGGGGAATAGAAACATATTAATGGGGTGAGATAATATGGTCAATAAGGTAAATAAAGGAAATGAGTAAGTATAACATTATCAAAAGGGTATGGAACGTAAGCATAACATTTCAAGATCATACCCTGCATATTAGAAATCACAATGAATATTAAAATTTATTGAGATATGAATAATGACAACATAAAAAACACTATCCATTGATGTATAAAATAGGAATATAATATTGAATTGAGGAAAACACATAAGAATACATAATTATTTCTACAGTTGTCAAGGCATTGTTATTGAACCAATATAGTGGAGAATGACTTTTACATAACTAGGTTAACACCCCATTCCATCATTGTATTACTAAACATAGTTCACTCCTCATTCTAACCCTATAAAACAAAACCATTTTCATTTACAATTACATCCATATAATACTGAACAGAGTTTATTCCTCATTCCATCACCTAGAATAATGAATAAAGTCAGTTTCATGTTCCATTTATGCCTATATCATAGGATATAAATAATTACCCAATTCAATATAGTGGTATATAGTTCCGTACCATTTAATAATGAATTCATAAATACATGTGACACAAAATAATAAACAATAATATCATAAAACTTTCAACGAAATTGTTATCTAAATCATGTAAAAATATCATAACACATGGAAAAAGGTATAGGATTCATAATCATTTCATCATAAGAATATCCCATAAAAGAGAGTACTATTTCATAAACATATAACCCATTATAGAGAAATGGGTTTCATAAAGACCATGAAATTAAGAACAATCTATTCATTGAAATAATTTTAATGTAACATTTAGATCATTTAATATTAGTGAATATGAAACATCAATAGACATCATATTATATGGAAATTAATTTTGTAATATATTTTAATAATATTTTCTTGAGTAACATATATGTTTTTCATTGAAAATATATTTTTAATAAAATGAATATTTTAAAAACATTTATATTATAAAATACAATCAAAAAATAATGAATACATGAAATCATTTTGAAATAATTTTTATATAAAAACATTTAATATAATATTCAAAACATTTTAAAACCATATTTCATTGAAAACAAATTTAGAACACATTATGAAATCTTGAAATTACGTAAATTATTTTACTTGAAAACATATAAAATAAACATTAGAAAATATTAGCAACATTATTTTTTGAAAACTAATTGAAACATATAAATAAATATTGAAAATTTTTTTTAATACATTTTACATGAATACATGTTAATGTATCTTGAAAATGTTTTTAATCCATTTCGTTTAAAATTAATTGAAAACTTATAAATAAATAATTTTAAACGTTTTAAAACAATTTTCAATGGAATATTATAAAAGAAGGTTGGAAAAATGAACAATTGTTTTTGAAAGTCACTTATAAAAAAGTTTTCATAAAAATTATACTTTAAAAAACTAAAAGGAAGCATCAAATAATTGATGGACAGTAATTCAGTGCATTCCTTATGAGGTTAAATGAAGAATTCATTTGTATCGTAATATGGTTAATAAATTAATTTTTAACAAAGTGATAAGAAGATTAATTTGAAGATGTTGGTAAAAGAAAACAAATGGTAAAAATGTCTTTCAAATACTGTAGGATAATTGTACAATATTCATTGATTCACTTTCTAGAAAACATGTCTACATGTAAACATATATTTCCAGCCAAATAGAGGGTGAAGTTGAGAGTTCTAAAAAACATATTATTATCCATCATAAGTATCAAATAATAGAAAAATGGTTCCCATAAATGAGTATATTATTAAATGACCATAATAGAATAAAATTAATGAATGTAATTGGGACATGGCTCATAATATTTCATCAATAAGTATAACCATTAACAATATTGATAATCGATAAGTTTGTTTCAATAAAGCCTTACAAAATGGTTACATGGGATCTTACTCTCCATTAAAGAAAAATAAATTTAATTAAGCATATAATAACCTGAATGAATCAAAATTAATTATATAAAATGTAAACTGGAGGTATATACACCTTGAATGACAATTTCGGTGAATAAAAAAATAGGAGTCTCAAAGAAGGAAATTTGAGACAAAACTATTATACCGATTTGGTAAAATTTGTAACATAATCCCCATGAAAGAATGATCATTGAATGAATATGTGAATACCAATAAATTTAATTATAAGATACAAAAAATAAAATCATTTAAAATACATACATCATAAAAAAGGAAATAGTGGGTGCATAGCATGTATCTCATAGAAATAATCAGTCAGAAGAAATATCATTACCTTATCTCATAACTATCCTCGTACTCATTCAAATCATGTTTTAAAAAAAATGAAATTTATTGTAAATATTGTAGAAAACCATATTATATTATATAATATCATATATTGTTTTATTATTACATTATATTTCCCCCTTGTCAACATTCTTATATTATGGTATAATTTTGGTTAATATTAGTTTAATGATTTGTATATGTCTTAATTTGTTATATCAATTGTAGTTATACATTATATAATGATTTCTAGAATATAAAACATTATATAAATATTTTTTATATATAGTACATTTGTATTATAAGAATATATAGAATATATAAGTATGAAAGTGAATACATTGTTCACAGAGATGGTAGGCCGTATGTACTCATGAACGCTATTTCTGTTTAATTATAGTGTTAAAATAATGAAGTTAAAAGAAATTGATGTATATATATATATGTGTGTGTATATATATCATTATCATAGTAGATTTATGATGTCATATATTTCTTATATATTCACTAAATCTTCTCTTAATAAAATCAATGAAATGAGTGATTGAATCACAACGCTTTCATTGGGCAGTAGTCCACACTTCCTTAAATGAAATTATCATACTAATAACAAATGGAAAGTAAAAATGATATGTGTTATAATAGGAATATATAATATTAGATAAATAATAAATATAATATACAAACTATATATATATATCATCCGCCATAATTTTTCACAATGAGAGGCGGAAAGGAATATTGAACAATCATCATTTTTTGAGGCATCAATTCACCTTACACATAAACAATATGACCATTATCCATTTGATGGAGGTGTGTGTAATTGTAGGTTTAACAATATAGAATAACAACATCCTATTATATTTTCAGTAATATTTTTTTTATACAATCATGGAATATGAATATTTGAGGGATTTGAGAAAGTAAATAATAGAAAGGACTTGAGAGAAGGTGTTATCTCTTAAAAGAGTAACTCCTTTTGGATTATTCCAAAATGCTTCCATTTATTTCATTATTCCCAAAGAATTTATTCTATTATGAAAGAATTACTGTTTTTAAGTGTATTTTGTTTATCTTGCCTGAACCTAATAGGTTTGAAAGGTTTGAGGAAGTGGTATAAGTGGTAGCCTTTTATAGGGAAGGAAAATGATGCAGAATATTTGCAAACTAGTTTGGTGCAGACAACCACATTGATAAACACAAGTCATAATAATCCAAAATAAATATATAATGGATGGTTTATAGCCTAAATATGTCTATAATAATTGGTTTGGGCAATTTTCTATGATATTTTCACACCTAATATTAATGTTTAGTCCATAATTATGTTTCATTTCTCCTTATTTACCGTGATTTATTTTTATCAATTGTACTAATATTTTTGGTAAAAAATTATGTTCATGTTATTATAATATAAATATCATTTAGATTAAATTGGTTTATCCATTTTTCTAAATTCAATTCGAATATGAATAATCGTTATGACTAATTATAATCCCATATACATGAAGAAATAAAGGATTTATAAATTATAAAAAATTTCAAAACTCTATAATGTTTTTATATACAATTTGAAATTTTTTCTAATGGCATAAATTTTATTAATTGATGTATAATTAATATAATTTTACCTTGACAAAAAATTAAAATAAAATTTAACATTAATAATTATTCAATAGAAAAATGCGTTTTTAACTAAATTTTTTTTAATTATTCAACAAAAAAATGATGTTTCTCTGCCAAATCCCAAAACATCAAAATTATATTATTTCAGAATTATTAATTAAAAAATGATGATTATTTTAATAAAATTAATTTCTATCTTTGTATAAAATCAATTTTATTATATTTTAGTGAATGACATAAAAAGTGTAGTTCATATTATTTTTAAACATATAAGGACTATATGAAAAATTATATATTTCATTATAAATATGTTATATTTATATAAAATAATTATAAAAAATATTTGAAAAGTAGTTATTAATATTAATATCTCTAACTTTAAAATAGAGGTCTTAAATATATCATTTATAAAAATGTTAAAAAATGTTTCTTTATAGAAACTTGGTGCTCAGTTTAATTCTTGTGAAGTCAGTGTTGTGGGTAGCACTAGCCATGTTCGTATTGTATGTAGAGAAAAAATAGGTGGAGTTTTGTAAATGAATTTTTTGATTAATTTTTTGAAATATATATATATATGTAGAATTGTTTCCTGGGTGATGTGGTATAAAAAATAATAACATAAAATAATTTATAAAAAAATAAATCAAGACAACTCAGGGTGTTACATTTTACTCCCCTTAAAATAAATTTCACCCTCAAAATTCTAATTGTTTAAAAAAGGTATAATAATTTAAATTTCCATTCATAGAAAAATACTTCGTGAAAATGAATATGTATACATCACTTAAAAGGATAATTTTGGAACCATAATGATCACCCAATAAAAAAAATAACTAGTGTTCCACATAGAAGACCATATGTCGGGAGTAATGATTAGACATAATGGAAATGATTAAATATTTATGAGGATTGATTAAGGTTGTAAGTCGCAAAATAGATAATGAAAAAAGGAAATATGAGGGCCTAAAATTCATATATATGCAAGGATTTAATTGGCCATTGGTTCAACACAATTATGCTATTAGGACAACATATTTTCTCTTCACCATTATCCTAAAATTATTAATTATATTATTGACCAAGAATATAAGGAAATATAATTACAATATATATTCATATAAAGAATTAATTCATTAGTTACAATTTTATTAATTGGTTTTCCATCCATTACTCTATGTAATGGATGTCTATAAATTATATTTTATGCTTGATGTGATAAAATACACTTTTAGTAGATCTTATGGCTCATAAATGAAGGAAATGTATAACTATTTATCTATAACTATTCGAAAAAATGAATATGGTAATTACATTAATATATATACATAAAATGTCACAATTTTTTCTTAATTAATAATTACTCATCCAAAATAATTATATATTTTCCATGACATCGGGTAGGCCAGTGGTAGGTGTGAAACTCTTATCATCCTTCGGTAAAGGGTATGAGGCTAGTGGCCTTGAAAGACTTTATTGGTTGTCACCCTTCATACATGATGTCATTTTCTAAAACTATGCTAATATAATTTTGAAAATTTTATGGACATCCTTGACATACAGTTAATAACCAAATAACCTTTTAACCATGGTTTTCAGTACAAACTCAATGCATTAATACATCATCTATAGTATTACATAAACTTTTCATGAATGGTAAACCTTATAACCCTTATGACATAGAAAAATACTACACTTTTAAAACAATATAGGGTAAAATCATATAATCATTGGTCCCCCATATATCACAAAGGATCTCTTGTTTGTCGCATACAATACATGTGAATACTATTGTCGTAAATTCTCATAGAACATGGAAAAAACATAAAGTATGAGAAATAATTATACAAATAATGCATGATTAATTATTACATAGATTAATGGTTACATTCCTTATACCTTATAAATTTTAAACAACATCCATGGTAGCATGAACTACTATTCGAAAAGTCATTAATTAGTTCTATAGAAATAGATACATTCAAACTTCCTTATTAATACCCCACATATCTTTAACCAAAAAATATATCATAAATAACATATGAAGGGTTATCATTCCATTAATCATTTATTTTCATGTATATCACCAATAAATTACATCACTTCATGATTCAATAAGAAACATTAAAAAAGTATATTTAAATATGGATTGAAAACATAAGTAGAGTAATCCTTGTATAATTCATCATTCATAAAAAAGATATTTTTATTCCAAACACATCAAAATTTGATTATTCCAAAATAAACTTATTATATTAATAATGATACCTCATCCTAGTTCACAATAACTATTTACATTCACATTTCATCTGTATTATCTTCATTATTAGCAATATAACCATTACTCGGACCAACTTGGTTATTTTATTCAAGAGAATTATGATGGGGACATCGAGTTTCAAAATCTCCATTTAATCCACACATTAAACACATAACTATTAATAAAATCTTAGGGAGTTAGACATTATCATTCATATCATTAGCCACACTCTTCATTTTTTCATTATAGTCACTTGCTTTGTTTCCTCCTTTTCCATAGTAAAAACATATTCTTGTTCTTATAAGATATTCACGTAGGTGATTCTTTCCAAATTATTGACACAAAGGAAACCAAATCTTCTTTACTCCATGGTATCCATTACCCACACTCTCACTAAACTCGTTATTTATCATCCTTGTAGAGTCCAAGAGTTGGTTATGCTACACATTGTTTATCATGTTCTGTGAAAAATGATTAGGCATGAACCAAACATCTTTCACTCTAGTTATCGTCTCACCTGACTGATCATCAGCAAATCATCCATCACATTCAACATTTATCATTTTCCTTCTAGTTCCCACCATATTGTAAACCCATATTAATAATTTCATAATTACTTATCATATAATAAAATCACATAGTCATGAAAAAAATTAAATATAGGATGTCTAAATCATGACATCTTACTTGATATATGACACAATAGGTTCATCCAAGGAAATTCATTGCCAAATTATTTTTTAATACTTAATGATAGTTAGTGAATAGTTTATGAATTACTAAATCATATCCCTAGGGAATGTCAAACTAGGTGTGTATAAAGGGTAATTTTCGTGTGCCGGATTAGAATGATTGAGAACCAAAACATCTTGTCAAATTTGTTACACATAAGAAAATCATTTCAAGATCAGCATCCACTTGTATTATCCAGATATGGATTTATTTCTGGGAATCCACTCACTATATAATTTAACAAAATTCTAAGACATTTTCATTAATGATAACTCATCCTTAAACATATCATTCGAGACGTCACTAGAAATATCATTAGAAATATACCAAGGAATCACAGTATATTTCTATCATCAGAGTATCCAGTGTTTGACTAAAAATTTCATTTTATACCAACTATAGAAACCTAGGATCAATATACATGGATATTACATCATTTTAGATAAATATTCATCCAAATATAAAAAATACATGCTCGAGGACCATAATAGTTTTTGTGTATTTAGAAACATGGAAACAAAATCTTCTATCCTAGTGAATGGTATTCAACATCTGTCATAGTGATCTCCTCCTTTATTAATTCTACCTAAATTCCCTCATCATAACCTAGAGAATGTAAACATATTAAAAGTGTGAGCTTATATTCTCAATAAGGCAAATAAAGTAAATGTGTTAGCATAACCGGAACCAAAGGGTATAAAGCATCAACGTAAAATTTGAATATCATACCCTATATATTAGAGATCATAATATAGATTAATGTTAATGAGACATAAATCATAAGTAAGAAAAGAAGATAAACCATGAAATCATAACATAGGAAAAAAATTTGAACTGTGGCATACACTTAAGAATATATAATGATTTCCACAGTAGTCAGTGTATTTAATTCGAGACCATATTAGTAGAAAATGTCCATTACTAAATAAGGTTCGTACCTCATTCCAGCCTAGTATTACTGAACCGAGTTCACTCCTTATTACAGACCTATAATACATAATGGATTTCATTTCCTATTCCAGCACTATAATAATCAACAAAGATTATTTATTATTCCATCCCTATAAGACTGAAATGAGTTCATTTCTCATTTTGTTAATGTCTATCACCTAAGATGTAAATCTCCACCCAATGTTTTGGAGGGATATATAGGTCCGCACATTTTCATAATTTATTCATACAAACCCATTATAGAATATAAAAAACAATAATATCAAAACCCATGAAATGAAAATGGTATCGTAATCAATGAAACATATAAAAACCTATTGAAATAAGATACATGTTTCATAATAATTTTATCAAATGCATAACCCATTAATCAGAAAATAATTTCATAAATATATAACTGTGAAAGCGAAAAGAGTTTCATAAAGATCATGAAATTATCCATTACCCATTCATAGGAAGACTATGAATAGAACCATTAGATAATTTCCTATAATGGAATGAGTAACATCAATAGACTTAATCTTATATAGAAAATAGTTTTTAAATATCGTTGAAAATGTTTCTTGAGGAAAATATAATATATTTTTTCTCAGATAGGCATTTCCATAAATAAGACCATTTGAAATTAATTTTCATAAAAATTTTGTTTGAAACTTATATAGAATATTTAAAATCTTTTTGAAAACCTTTTTCCTCGAAAACATATAAAATAATGTTTAAAAAAATTAAAAATTGTTTTCTTTGAATACACATTGAAAACATGTAATGAAATATATAGAATATTTTCAAATGAATTTTCATTGAAAAATTATAAAATAAACATCATACGATTTTAAAAAAAATTCATTAAAAAAACATGGAAACTATATAAAGAAAGATTGATTTTTTTTGGAAAACATTTTTCTAGAAAATATGGGAATGTATCTTGAAATATTTTTGAAAAACTATTTGATGAAAATACATTGAAAAAATATAATTAAGGGTTAGAATAATTTTGAAAACAACTTCCACAAAAAAAAATAAATGAATGTTTAAAACATATTGAAAACAATTTAACCTAAAAATAACTTATAAAAACTTATTCTTAAAAATAAACCATTCTGAAATGAAATGGAATCTTTAAACAATGGAAGTATGGTAAATACTTACATTCTCTCTGAGGTTAAAAAACATTTTATTGGTACAGTAAAAAGATAAGAATGCCTCGTATTGAAACAAAAATAATATTTCTTTGAAGATTTTGGAAAAATAAAAAATAGGTTAAAATTAATTTTATATATTATTGGATAATGGTATCATATTTTTTGAATCCCTTTTCAGAAAACATGTTTTAGGAGTAATAATGACTTCCGACCGAAAAGAGTGTAATGTATTGATTTCCAAACAACACATTATTTACTATATTAAGTAACAAATATTATAAAAATGCTACCAATACATAAAAATATTTTTATAAAACACATTATAAGTAATATCACAAATATTATTGATAGATTTTTAATAATATTTCATCAAAGAACCATAATCATTAACAATCAAAAAAATCGATTAGATTGTTTCAATAAACTCTTAGAACATGGTTACTTGGGATCATAATATTAATGTGGGAAAATAAAATTATATAAATCCTGAAATATAATTATTTAATTTAAATTAATTATATAAAATGTAAAATGGAGGTATATAAACATAGAAATAGAATTTAGGTGCATAAGAAAAAATGAATATCTAGGTGAGAAAATTGAGACAAAACTAGATTACTAATTTGGTAACTTGTGAAACCTAAAATCTATGAATGAAATATCAAATAATTTATATGTTAATACCCATAAAATTATGTATAAGATACATATTATTAAATTATGGTATGTACATACACCACATAAAATGAAAGAGTCGCCAACATAGCATGTATCTCATGGAAATAAAAAGTGTGGTGATAACCCCATACATTGTATCTTGACTATTGTTGTACTCATTCAAACCACATGTATAATAAATATAAATTTATTATTAATCATTTATAGAAAAATTTTATTATATCTAAAAACATATATGGTTTTATTAGTACCTTATATTACCTTCTGGTAAACAATCCTATGTCAAGGTTTCACTTCGGGTAATATTCCCTTTATTCTTTTCATGTGTCTTAATTTGTTATATCATTGGTATTTATACATTATATAAAGATTTAATTAATCAAAAACATGATATAAATATCATGTATATACATTAAATTTTTATTGTAATAATCCTTATAATATATAACTATGAAATGAAATACACAATAAATGGAGATGTTAGGCCATACGTGTGCAGGTACCAAGTTTCTATTTAATTTTCCTGTTTAAAGAAGGATTGTAAAAGTCATATATGTATATATATATATATATATATATTAATTTTAAATTTGATTAATGATATCATATATTAATTGTAAATTCACTAAATGTATCCTTAAGTCAAGCCATGGAGTGTATGAACGAATCATATCGCATTGAGGGGGCGGTAGTCCACAAATCCTCGAACGAAATTATAGTTTTAACACCAAATGGAAATTAAAAAAGATAAGTGATGTAAAATGAATAAAAAAGAATAAATAAATAATAAATATAATTTATAATATATTTAAAAATTGTTTCAATCATAATTTCTACCATGATAGGGTATGAAAAGTTGAACAATCGTCGTTTAGTGAGGTGTTAGTTCACCGTACACTTAAAAAGCATGACTTTTAACCATTAGATAGAGGTGTGTGTATGTGTAGGTCATAACATAATAATAAAATCATACTAATATATTTAAGATTCTATTTTTTATGAAATAAATTAATAAAAAAAATTGGGTGTGGATAAAGAAAATAAAATAAAGGACATGAGAGAAGGTGTAACCTCTTATTCGGGTAACTCCTTTTGGTTTTTTTTAAAATGCTTCATTAGATAGTCTTATGCCCAAAGGAAGGATTCTAGGAGGAAGTTAGTATGTTTGATAATTTTATTCTGATGAACATGGTAAATCAAAAGAGGTTCTAGAAGTGTAATGAAGTGGGAGAGGTGGTGGCGTTTTATATAGAATGAAAATGACACAGTTGGATTTTTTGAAAACAAGTCAAGTGTTGACATGATCATAACTAATGAAATTCATAAGAAACACAAAATAAATTAAATAATGCATGTTTTATGGAAGAACTATGTCTAGAAATTTTGTTTTGGAAGAGTGGATAGGTCATTTGGGCTCCAATGATTATGGTTCAGTCTCTAATTAAGAATAAGTTGACATTAACTTTTGTGATTTATTTTATTCACTTATACTATTGTTTTGGTTCAAAAATTAATTTACACATATTAGAATATAAATATTATACTGACTGTAATGGTTTTTTTCCTTTTTTTAATTCAAATCATAGAAGGAGAAAAATTAATATTAATTTTAATCACGAAAATGGGACGCAATTTTGGTTTATTTAAGTAGAAAGAAGGTCAAAATATTATTGAGTTTTTATATTATATTTAAAAGTGAAATACATATTAATTCCATAAATTTTATTAATAGATGTAAAATTTATATAATGTGAAATTAAAACAAATATAAAATATAATTCAACATTAATAATTATTTAAAATAAAATTCAACCGTTTACCTAAGTATTCATTTTCACTATTCATAAAAAATGACGTTTCTCCTAAAAATCTAAAAAAATCATCCTAAGATAATTTCAGAATTATAAATTCAAAATTAATGTTTATTTTTAAAAAATAAATTCATATGTGGGTCTAAAATTAATTTTATTTTTTCACTTAAGGACATGATATGCAGTTCATAGTATTTATAAACATATAATAACTTTACCCAAAAATTATATCTTTCATTATCAATTTTATTTATTTCTATAAAAATATATTAAAATTATATATTAATATTCATATAACTACGTTAAATGGATAGGTCCTAAATATATCAATTCAAAAATTATAATAAAATCATGCATCGTAGAAAATCGAGGTTGCGTGTATCGTTTGTCAAGTCTTTTTTATCGGTAATGCAAGACAAGATGATATTGCAAGTATCGCAAGCCATGTTAATGCCATATGAATTGAATATTTTTTACATTTTGTTTTAACATATATATATATATATAATTACTATTTGCAGTGTCACCTAAGAAGAAAAATAAAAAGGTAAATTAACTCAAAAAAATAGTAACTCACAAAATCTCAAGGTGTTATAGACATGGAGGAGAACGATTCTTAACTCAATCTGATGAAATAATTTAGATTGTTATTTAAAAAGAAATTCACTGAACTTTTAAATACCAATTCGAGAAAAATAAAATAAAAACAATTAAAGAACCATAAATAACACTAATAGAGTAAAATAGAATGTGTTTACTATTTAAATATCATATAATTCCCCCAACGACAACATAAACATCCACAATCCCAAATAATAATGAAAATGTGTAATACGCACATACATCAGACATTTGTATGTATGGAAATTCTATAATATCATATATTATATGATTAAACAAATTATAAATTTATATTATAACTAAAATTTTAATTCTATTACCAGATAATATTCATTATGATTTTTATATTATCCATTAATTAATAATTTTTTGAATATCAAAATTAGAGTGTTGTTCATTCTGATTTCCATACATGTTTTTCTCTGATTATTTCGGTCCATACTAAATGTTCTTAAATTAAAAAATTATATAATATAATATATGAAATAATTATAATTTTTATACATTATATATATTTATACACTTATAAAATAAAAAAATTCTTCAGAAATTAATTAAATAATTGCATGGATAAGGTGGTATGTATGTATGCATTTGAATCATTTTGATTTCCTAATGGATGAAATGTAAGTAATGTAAAAAATGTAAACTTATATAATAAAATAAAAATAATAATTCCATATTTTTTCATTGAATATATTTTTATGACCATCCATACATTATTGAAAATAAAACAAAATCACATTACATCATAGAGGATGTAGTCCCAAAGTACACATGGATGATGTTATCATTTCTTAAAATAACTATGGGTAAGAATAAAGATAATACATTATTTTAATATAATTTTAAAAATTTAATTACAATATTATTTATTCATTAATAATATTTTTAAAACAATCTATTTTAGGAGGTTGTGAAAAACGAAATATATCACTTCGTGGAGGTGGGAGTCCACATGAGACACAAGAAATGTATTATCTTCCAATGTGATGGAAATCGAGATGTTTAATAGTTAGAAAATAATCATAATGAAATTTATGAATACTATAAATACTAATGTTAATGTGTAATACTGTTTATGAATGGTTTTATTGAGGTATAAGAGGGAATAAACATGAAATTCCTCCATTAATAGTTATACATAATATTTTGAAAACAACTCTTTAAATTGTACATAAATAACTAAAATATTGGAATTTTGGATATACAAGGACATTTAAGATATAAGGGAGGATTATAGGATGGTAGTTTTCAAGGTAATTTATAAACTGTAGTTTTTAATGTTATTGAATAAGATATGAGAGGAGGGTCCTATTTATAAGTGAGGATAGAGAAGCACTTGTTATTTTTCATAACTATTAAATATTGTAAGTGTACTATATAGGTCAATTGTCACCAAAATTTTCACCTTATAAATATATTAATATAAGGGTAAAAATATCCTCATCCAACAAGAAATTATATGATATTTTAAAACCTAATCACAATTTCTCAACATTAATTAACTCATTCAACACCATTACTATGGTGAATACATTTTTACCAAGGATATTTATTATAATGATGAAAAATTAAATTAAACATTATACAATATTTTACCCTCTTGATTTAAAATATAAAATCTAATTTTAAATATTCTATTTGAACGACACCATATGTTAATTTAAATAAAGGGTCGAAATATTCAGTGAAGAATACGTTTTTATATAAATGTGTTTTTAAACATCAAATTTTACATGTATGGAAATAAAATATTGTTTAAAAATGTTGAAGTCTATATATAACGTATAATAAATGTCACATTACATTAATTTTATGCGCAATAAAAATTATAATAAAATTTAAATAAGATTATCTGTTGAAAAATGTAAATAATTTTTGAAAAAAAAAATCACTCTTCACTACTCTATGAAGAATTAATTATTTCTAAAAAATCAAAACAATTAACCCATTGAAGAATATGAAATTATAAGAAAATTATTTATATTATATTTATAAAATTGAAAATTTAAAAATTATAAATTTAACCATATAATATAACAATAAACTATTTCGATGAAAATTTTTAATGATTTTCATTCGGAAATAATCTAAGGGTGTTCTCATTTTTAGATATTGGATGATATAATGTATTAAAAAGGATTTTCAATTAAAAATAATTCATACTGATGGAACTCTATACTATTACCATAAAGTGGTGGTATGTTTGAAAATATGTACCATGGTATCTGTATTCTTTCTAGAAACTTCTTGGACTCAACTAATTAGAAGGCACAAAATGTATACAAGGAAATTTTTTGATGGTATAATTGGAAAAATAATTTTCTAGTACTAGGATCCTCTTCGGTTAGTAATGGTCAATAGAATATAAAATTACCTTTTACATCATAAAAAATTATGAGGATACAAATTCCACATTGAAAATCACATCAATAACTAAATTAAAAAATTATTAATTATAAAAAATGGGAAATTACATTTAAAATGTAATCTCATACACCGATACTTCTAGAAAATACATCTGAAATAATATGCCCAGATAACTCAAAACAACTACTATGATACATTATAAGTTTATTATAGTGTTTATAGTTTCATTATTTCATAAAATCATTGATCCATTTTATATACATTGACGTAACTATGTCCGTGGATTTTATAATGATTGGTTATAAAAGCTCCAATGTATGAATTTCCTCTTCTGATGACTATAGGTCAGTCATACATTGAATAACTTCAAATGTTATTTTTAATGTTATATAAAATATAGGTTCCACTTTTTTGTGGAATAGAGATAATAATTGGTTATAAAACACACAAAAAAATTAAACCAAATATTAATTTTTTCTTAAAATCAATTGAATGTGAATTGAGATTTTTAAATCATAGAAATGAACAATGATATATCTCAACATTAACAATATTTTGATAATAAAAATTCAAAATTTTATCTTAAGATAGATTATATATAAATAAGAGGCTCCCCATAAATTCATAAGTCAATCTTCTAGATTTTACCATCAGAAAGACTTAATTTCTTCAACATCTATATCTATCACCCTTTGAAATTTTCTAAAATATCTACCAACATATTAAATTATTGAATAATAATATAATTGGAAACCTTATCATACTCCATTATATCTCCGAAAATCTTTCCCCATTTTTTTTAAAAAATAAAAAATTATGGAATTTTATGCTTTATGTAAATGATACAATATATAAAATAAGTGATGTTTAATAAAATAATAATATTATCATTATTTTTCTATAACATCATACTAAATTAATTACCCCCATTATATATTCCATTAATATGAGAGATTTATCTTATATTTATTAATATTAAATCCATGGAATTAACTCTTACCCCATGATGAAATAGATTTATCAATAAGAGCCTCTCCACCATTGGTATTTTTAATAATAAAATAATTTTCAAGACAATAATCCACAGAAAATAACCATAAAAGGATTATGACTTATTTAGGTTGTCAAATTATTTTTATATATTATATTATTCAGATTAATATGTTCTCAATTAATTTTATAAATCATTTCTTATATCTAACAAGATATGTAACAAAATAGAATATTATGTGATGATAAATTTAAAAATTTCTTTTTCCCTATGGTTAAATTAAAAAATATCAATAGAATCGAAAAAAATGAAATTGGAAAATAAATTCATAAAAAATGAAAAATACATAATATAATAATTATTTATATATTCATATGTAACATTTATATAAAATATTAATAGTTAAAGCCATATACATTGATCAGATCACTTGACATGATAAACCTATTAATTATAGAGTACAAAAAATCACTCCATTAATTTCTCCAAGTTAAAACCCCTTTATTCATAAATGTTTTATTGAATGATGATATTATTATATATTAAAAATTAATGAAGTGAATGAAAATTAATTGAAAATTATGTTAATAACATGAATAAAATAGTTGTAATTCTACATGTTTTTCAAAAGTTAATTCTCGCTATATGAGGCATCATTTATGGGACACATATTCAATAGTGGAGTCATATTTATAGATTAATTGATGATTTTTTAGGAATTGAACCAGACTAACCATATTAGTTGACATCCATAGTTCTTTCAGGTTAGTTACATGCTATAAATTCATTATGAGAAATTTCTCACAAATAACGAATCTAAAAACTATGATGATATATAAGGGAGTTATGTTAATATGGATAGTGTAATTTTATTAATTTTTTATGGATATAAACAAAATTGTGTTCCCAAAACCTATACATACATTACCCATCATTGGGAAGGTTTGGAAACATAATGGGATTCCTCAAAAAATTCATTGGGATGTTTCCTCATGAAAAATTAAAATTCATTATAATATTCATAATTAAAATTTAAATCTCATGTGTGACATTGCACAATGCATGATTTTGAAATTAGATTAGTGATATTTACACAAACAAATTTGAGGAATTATCACTATGGTGAGAGGTCTGATATTTATACCAGCCATAATAGTTTGAATTATATATTCACTAAGAAAAAATGAAATAATCACTAGTGGTGATGGTTGTATCTGATCAATGACTACTATTACTCGATACAACACTTACTATCAGATTTAAACATGGTTTTTGATAATTTTTATAGGATATAACATGTTACATTATCTGTGATGAGGATTGAAAGAGACCCAATATTAATGAATTCACAATGGATGAGTATTGTTGTCAAAATGGAAAGTGTGAAATAATATCTTTCTAATGTTTATGATTAACTACAAATTTACATTAGGATCAAAAATTACCTAAATGATAATGTATAGATACAAAAAATGATAATGAATATTCAAAATTTAATAATGGAAATATTTTTAGTTATAAAGAATGGAAATTGGATATGTGCCCCCACAAAAACAATATCTAAAAGGGGAATTTTTGATAATTAATATCTAATCATTCACTATTAATCCAATAAGTGCATTGATTTATAGAGACCTAAAAAATTTAAATTATTGATAGAATAGAGGGATAATATGTATCTAAACATATTTTATTCTAGAAAGTTAATTATTAATGGAAAATATTTAAGGGCATGCAGCATTTATTACCCATAAATGTATGGAAATAGGAAAACGACACTACAATTTCATCATAGAAATAAAAAAAACATTTGGATGCTATAATACAATTTGGGTTATAGTTGGTTGCCTTATAAAAATTATGAATTTTATTTCCAAAGAATAAGACTACTTTCATGAAAATATTGTTGGGGGAATACATAAATGGAATAGGTAATATATCATTGAGTTTCATTCAAAATAGTATCATACATATATCAGGGTTTTAAATAATTTTTTAATGTTAATTTATAATGTTTTAGAGATACTGTCCAATTTTAATATGGATCATCACCCTTGGTAATATAGGCTTCCAGGTAAAAATTTCTAGAAACTCGAGAAAATATGGATATATTATTTAAAAGAGTTCTATATTGTTTTGATAAACAAAAACCACTAGTATATTTATCATATAAATATATTTTAATTTATATAATTAAGATTTTACTATGTGAGGCTCTATATTGTAATTCATTCAAGACTAAGACAAGATTGGATGATTCTATAGAAATAAAGATGATAATCCCTTACTGTGTCTAGGATATGATAGAAAATGTTTATATCATTTTCTATTATATAAAAATGTAAAAAATGTGATTAAAATAGTTATATAAATATAACCATTGATGAGATATATTATTCAATGTTGGTGAAATTTTATTCCTCTACATATCACCTTGGAATATCGTTATGGGATTTATAATGGAAGGGATGTTGAGACCTAGGTATATTGATCAATTTGGGATAATTGATAATCTCAGGGTTTTAGCTTACCACATATTACTCCCAGAAGACCTATCTGAAGTACACAATGTATTCCATTTATCATACATGAAAAAAATAGACCCTTCACATGTGATGAGTTTTATATCCATGCAATTAGAATGTGATCTCACATAAAGGGAACAAAAATTAGAGATCGTTGACAATATAGACAAGATGTTTTCCAATAGTAAAATACATTTTTAGATTCCAGCAGTGGAACCACGGGTTTTAGAAATCTATGTTCGAAACCAAAGTTATAATGAGGTAAACATAAAATAATTGTTTCTCATTTTTTTTAAAAAAAAATTCAGGAATGAAATTATTTTATGGTTGACCAAATATAATAAACTGTGATTTTAGTTATATATTCCAATTTATATAATTATTACAATTGAAATACTTCTAAAAATTTGAGACACAACACAAAAATACCACAAATATTTTTATTAAAAATATATTTACTAATGTATGGTTATAATTGAATATGTAGTCAAAAACTATTATAACCTAATTACAAAAAAAATCCCCCTTTTAATACATTTTCAAAAACATAACAATGGTAGAAAATAGAATATTTTAATATGAGTAAAATATATTCAACATGATATTTATTTTTACTATTTCATATATTTATTATTTAAATTGATTTTAGAATAATATTTAATATACTATAAATTATTTTCTATAGAAAATATTTTTTCAAAACAAATTATATTTTAATATTAATGTGAAATTTATAAAATACAAAGTGTTAATGTGGTAAAATTACAATAATTTTATAAATTCCAATCAAAATATTATATTAGGATTAGTTATTGTTATTTTCAATTAATAATTGTTTTTAAAATAATAGTTAAAAACAATTTTTCCAATTAAAATTTCTATTATTAAATTTTTAAAATATTTAAATACGTTGAAAATTAATAAATTAACAAAACATTTTATTTACGAAATGGTTAAATATGATCAACTGTAATAGGATTAATTCAAAAAAAGATGAAACCCATTCAAGGTAATTTGGGATTCTTATGTATTTGGGATAGTTAATTGCATCAATAAAATCAATAAACAATTATATTACATTCTTAACTCATGTCTAACACCAAAATAGTGATACACAATGAATAAAAGCTATGATACAACATTGTAACATCCCCAACCGAGAGCCACTAATATTTTTCTATGAGTTGGTGGGTCACATGACTTTAGGCCCACATCCTTGTATGTCATAGGATTAAAAATAGCATCTTCAGTATAAGTCGGGTCTTATAATCCCATTCTCCAAGGTATAAGTGAAATAAAACAAACATCTAAGGCAGTGCGATTTCCCATATCCACACTTATTGTCATGAAGTATACTTAGGTATGAAAGGAATCCCAATTAACTTAAGAGATAAACTCAATATGCAACCACCAAATGTTTATATTGAAATCTGGCTAGTGAATATATAATATCGGTGTCGTCATTTAAGAGAAAATAATATTAAACATTTCTAATTAATAAATACATGTTAGCCCAGGTTCTTATAGAACCCCTGGCTATCTCTACATGCCTTATCATAGGCATGTGAATGTCTAATCCCGGTAACCATATAATAATATAATAAACATATATATATATAATATGTATTATATGTATACATTTATATGTGTTGTATATATGAAGAAATGTATATCCATATAGATGGATATTATGTGCAAGATGGTCACAGGGTGTAACTCATGCATATATGAATAGTTTAATAATCCAATGGATCTAGAATAGTTATAATCCATGAATCTCATATTTATGAGATAAATCCTTCCCATCACTCGATATGGGAGGATCAGTCATCCTAAAGAATTGTGAATGAAATGAATGTTGTGGGAAATTCCCATCAACCAAATATAAGTATAACAATGTGATATATCATGCCCATCAACAAACATAAGGGAGCATAAAACATTATTCTCATGACAAACCAAAAACCTTGATTAAATGAAAATATAGATGGTATACCCATATTAATAATAATAAACATGACAGATTACTCTAATAAATTTATAAACACATAGAAAAATTAACCAATTATTCTCATCTCATAAAGTTTAAATTTATAAAAGATTAACATGTGATGTTGCCATGGATCCCACTCTAATTTTATTATCTCAATATATTTTATTATCAAATCAATGAAATTCTAATATCATTTCAATTCAATCACTTAAATTGTTTAGGTCCAATTAAACATTAACATAAAATAGGAGAATTGAATTTGGCATTTCCCATGGGGTTGAAATCTAGGTGGTAAGCACCATATAATCATTAAACATGATACATGTGAATAATTATTAATTGTTTAATTATTAAAAGAGTGATAAAAAAATTTAGGAAATGTGACAGATATTATGCTGTGTCGAAATACGGATTAATGAAATTTATACACATATCCCATTTGGAATTATTTGTAAAGGAACTAGACTAGGTTCGTAGAAAACCAAATAAGTTTCATTATTTCATTCATCTATGAACATGAGATATCCAAAGAACACACCAATACCCCTAAAATAACATATAATCTCACACTAGAAATCAAAAAATATTATCCAAAACATATTCCAATCATACTCCCTCCACTATCCAAGAAGCCCCGCAACACGTGATATGTGAACGGTTTTACAAACCACATTAATCCTAGGTGAAAATCCATATCCTCATGTTTGAGGCATTTCAAATAGTAATGTGGGATGGTTTTCACAATTGTAGAGAAATTTTGTAGCCAACCCTCTTCACTGTGTACCTCAAATAGTTGATTCCCATAGTTGGAAGTAAATATAAGGTAAACATCAAGACCAAATAGTTTATCAAATTGTCAAAACTACATTATATTAACCAGACTTCAATACTATTGAATCCATCATTAAGACATAGTAGACATTTACTAATAGAAAACCAAGAAATCAAACCAAAAAACATATTAGTCATACCATCATGAAAATTTGGGTTGTTACAACCTCCCATCCAATAAAAAATAATCCCTAGTTTTTCCATAAAAGAGTTAAGAGGGATCATTTAATAAATGATTTGGCATGTGGGATCATAAATCATCTTTCCTATTCTACTCATTTCCTTGTACTCGTCCATTCTTCCATGCCATCCATACTCATGAAACTGACAGTCTTTGATGTTTCATCATGGTCTGATCTATAATACATAATGGATACTTCTAAAAGGATGCAACTACATCGAAATCCACCTCATTTGGATTTTAAACATGTTAAATTTATAGATAATACTGTTATAGTTGAGATACATGGAATACATCATACAAAGATTTTTATCTCTAATGAAGTGCTTTATGATAATCAAGTAGTCCAATTCTATCCAATACCGCAAAAGGACCAACGAATCTAAGTGAAATAATCCCCTACTTATGAGTTCATCAATGATCCAAACAACACAAAATTCATTGTAAAACTAATCCCTAACCTCAAATTCCACAAGTCAATGATGTTGATTGGAATATGTCTGCTGGTTGGACTAACATTCCCATAGGATCTTTCAAAACAACCACATTGCATTTTTATTATATACAAGGAGATGTGGTCCAATAAAATCTTCCTCAACTTCCACTATCTTTAATATATGTGCTCAAAAATTTCTACAACATAAGGATTCGTAAGGGTCCATCCGGATGGTATCCTTAATGTGGTTATTAAAATTGAACATGTCTAGGTTAATATAATTCTCTATGGAATTCCCAATATCAATTAATAATGGTTGAATCATTCCCTCTATACCATATATCATACAATCTTTCTTCCCATAATTCAAAGTGTGATAATCCGTGCACAAAACCACATGTATAACCTTATACATCTACCAATAGTGTCAGTACCATGGAATTGAATCATAGAAACCATAGACAATATCATCATATGTTGGTTGTAATTAATTTAATTGAACGACAATATTTGGGTTGATTGGATTCCCTATTCGTTGTTATTTTTGGTCACAATATGATGTAATCTATCATTTCATCATATAAACCATGTGTAGGATTCCACTTGAGGATATCCACACATGCTCCACATAACTATAGATGTTGTTGAAGGGTCCTCTGAATTATTGGGCGGAAGACTCTTCACTCACAATTCCCTCCATCGTACGCCTAGAGAGCTGCTTTTAAAGTGATCTCCTGGATTTGGTCGATATGGATATCTCTCGTAACATGAGTGTGTTCTTGGAGAAAAACTAATTCTCTATATACTTGAGATCTTTCTCTAGACCCGTTGTTCACAACCAAAAATAATTGATAGGATAATGAGAATATTTTACTAGGAATTTTATTACATAGAATAATAAAATGAATTAATTACATGAACGCATATATTTGATTCATTTAATTATAACTAAGACCCCATGTGTAATAATAATAGTTAAACGTTATTATCACTCAACATGAACCCAGGGAATTACACCTAATATTATTTAATTAAATAAATTATATTATATATCACAAATTTATAGAGAAACTACTCTGTGTGTATATTAATATACACGACGTCAATTTTTGTTTTTTTTTTCATTTTCTTTATTTCCTCCCCCATATTTATTAGAATTTTAATAATGAATTTTTATTTTGTAAATAAATATAACTTCATTACACACTAAAAAATATATTATTTCATCCACAATATATCCCCTCAAATAACTAATGTCGAAATAAATATGACCAGGCATCCTGGAATAATTTTTAATCCACAATCGAGAATAATCTTTATTCAACATGTAAAATGAATATTTAACTAAGATACTTAGACACACCTAGTGTGTGACCCTCCTGGCCTCATTTTTATGTGCATTAGGTGGAGCCTGCCTAAATTTCAAGGTTAGAATCTATAAACATGCCAATTCACCCATAGAGAATGATGTGAAAACCACAATGATGTGACACCTCCAACAAAGTCCTACCGTGTAATGTAATAAATTTGTAACAATATCTCCAATGAAGTGGGTTTCATGATAGTTCCACTATCCCTTGTGCTTGATTATTCATTCTTTGGCTTCCCAGAATTGAAAATTCATATTACTTTCCAATGATATGGATTTATTTTGGCTATATAAGTTCCATCAAAGGGACTGATATATCCACATCTATTATGTAATAGAAGATACAAATCCTTTCGGTCATTACCTATTAAATAAATATTAATTGTGACAAACCCAACATATCATACCTCTCTATGAAAAGTGTTTCATCCATGTATATTTAATATATCTAAGTTCATTAATTTCAATACACATCAATAATAATCATAAAGATTAAGGTCCAATACACACATCCACAAATTGGAACATCCAATGACACTATAAAATGTTGGTTTCCTACTAGTGGGTGACTTTCTCATAATATCCTCAAGAACATTACCAAGGGAATATACCATGATAAGGTGACTCGATGTTTTATGAGTCCTCAACCCTAATGGAATGTTTTATTTATTTCCCTCAATAACATCATTCGACCATAGAACATATATTTTAGAATATTGTTATGACATATCCCGGTTCTCATGATAGTTGCGATCCTCTATGACCCTTTGGGGAAACAACTATCATAAGGAAAATATAACATGCATTGTAACCTAGTCGAAAAAAGATGTAACAAGGTATTTATTAATGAATAATATAAAATTAGTTGGTTCTAGGCCACCTACTCCAACAGACTCCCACGGGATCATGAGCCAACTATTGACAACCTTTATCCCGGTATCTCTCACATGATATTCATCTTTATACTAAGATAAGACTTTAATCATGAGTTCCACCATGTTTTTTTCTGTGGACACTATGATCACTGCTTCTTCACCCGTTTTATAGAAATCCATCAACAGGTGATACTTCTAGAGAATGTGCTTTGACCATTGATGTGACCTTGGTTCATTAACAAGAGCCACTATTGATGTATTATCACAATATAATGTGATATGATATTTACAAATAGGCACCACATTCAACACGTAGAAAATGTTCCAAATCTATATGGCTTAATCGGATACATATGAAGCCTCTATAAATTCGGACTCCAGAGTAGAATTGGAGTCAACCGGATGTTTTAAACTCTTCCACCACACAGATCCTCTATTTGTGACAGAAAACATATAATTATTTCCACTTCATATCATTCTGATCAGTCTTAAAACTTGCACCATCATACCCTCAAATGAAAATCTCCTCTTCTCATCCACACACAAGGAACACATCTTTAGTTTTTCCCAGTTTCATAAGGATAGTATTAATAAGAGTCCAATGAATTTATCCATGATTTGATGGATATCTATGTACCATACTCTATTCATATGGAACATCAAGTCTTGTTCAGAACATAGCATACATTATGTATCCTATATCTGAATCTTAAGGGATCTTACTCATCCTATCATTCTCCTATTGTGTCTGAGGAAACATTCTCTTAAAAATATGTAGTCCATGTGACACTAGAACCGATCCCTTCTTGGATTGTTCCGTACTATATCTCATTAGTATCCAGTCAATTCATGTACCCTAAATTTTTCCATTCTGCCTCTACGATCTATCTTGAATTATGTTGATCCTTTGAATGTAGGATGCTTCACCTATGTCCTTCATGGTGAAACACTTGTTCAACCATCCCTTAACTAACAATAATATTGGTACATCAATTCCAATAAGTAATATGTCATCAAAATATACTACTAGGATAATGGACACATTTCCATTAAAAAGCTTATAAACACATGACACACATTCAGTCTTAATAAAACCAAATTCATTTATGTCTTCATCAAATCAAATGATCCATGACCTGTATGCTATATTTAAACCATAAATAGATTTTTGGAACTTACAAATGCATATAAATTTACCTGGTATCACAAAAACATTAGGTTGTGTCATATTGATATCTTCATAAAGATTCCTATGAAGGAATGTTGTTTTGACATCCATCTTCCCAATCTCATAGTCCTGGTATGATCGTATGGAATGTATGATTCTTATGGATTTAATCATGAAAAATGGAGAGATGGTTTCATCAAATTCAATTCCATGATGATGTCTGATTCCTCTATTCATTGTCCATTCTTTTTTGGTGTAAACATTACCATACATGTCCATCTTTCTCTTGAATACCCATTTTCATCCAAATGGTTTCAAATCAACTGTTTCATCAACCAGAACCCAAACTTGGTTATTATACAAGGAATCCATCTACGATTTTATAGCTTCTAGCAATTTTGTAGCTTCTGAGATCTCTACTACATCCTTCTAGGAGAGATATTCTTCATTTTCCAACAATATTGTCTCACTATACTCAGTTACAAAGAATTCAAATCTCTCTAGTTCCCTAACCGGCCCTGATATCCTATGTCGTACTTGTGTATTTGGAACCTCTTCCCTGGGAACCCATAGAACATGTTCTTGTATCAACTCCTTTGTATCTTGATCATTAATTTTTTAAAAGTCAATCTTTCTCCAAATATCCATTTTAAGGGTGTTCTCCCTCTCTGAAAAGATGGATTGTCTAGCAAGAGTAACGTTATTATATGAAGGATTATATTGGTAATATCCTTTCACTTTTTTAATATATCTATAAAGATACACTGCATACCCCATGGTTCTAGTTTGTTTCTTGGGAAGGCCTTGAAAAATCCCTCGCATCTTTGTACACATTTCTGTGACATGATGGGTATCTTTTAATTCCAGATCATTGATGGAATTACATTTCCACCATAGTTGGTACTCAATTTAATGTGTATGTTGCAGTTTCTATTGCATATCCACAAAAGGATATTTGAATATCTACATGACTCATCATCAACCTCACCATGTCTAACAAGGTGGAATTCCACCTTTCAGTAACACCATTCCACTATCGTGTATTCTGAGGAGTGAGTTGAGATATAATCAAGGACTATTGTAAAATTCCGATGAATTCTTGGTTTATATATTCACTACCTCTATCTGATCGAAGATTCTTTATCTTTTTACCATGTTGATTTTCTGATACATTTTGTAATTCCTTAAATTTATCAATGTCCTCTTACTTATACATCATTATGTAGATGTATCACTATATAATCAAATCCTTTATAATATTAATGATGCATGATTATCCACCTCTAGCTTCTATAGTAAATCGTCCACACAAATCCATGTGTACCAATCCATGATGATCTATGGCCATATCCCCCTGTCCACCGAACGTTGGTTTAGTCTTTTTACCTTGTAAACAAGAACAGTATCTATCACGTGTTTTCAGCTTAGTAGATTCTAAATAACAATATTGGTAGAGTATTGTCAAGTGCTTCTCGTTTATATGACCAAGTCAGTGATTCACTAAATTGGTGTCGTATGAGTCATGTGAGTTTGTATCATTATAGATTTCCCAGACATGGTTTTCGAAATTTAAATCATTAAAACCATTATTTAAATGTGACATACCATAACATACATTGTTCTTATAAATGAAACAACTCTTATTTGTAATCCTGAAAAAAAAATCCATCCATATCCAAAAATGATACCTAAATAATGTTCTTGGTATCACTCAGAACTTAATAACAATTACAGAAAACCAAAAGCATCCCATAAGGCTATGAGATATGGTAATATCCAATCGCTAATGCAGCCAACCTCACGCCATTTGATTCATGAATTTCCACCTCTCCCCTAGAAATATTTATAAATCCATATTGTTCCTACATATGAATACAGATGTGATCCCCACAAGTTGTATCTAATACCCATTCTATAGAAATGGAATGATAATACTCGATAAAGATCATAACTTTAGCATACCGATGCTTCTAGGGGAACTTCCTCTTCTAGTGTCCTAGCTTTCCACATGCAAAACACACCACCTCCAATTCCATTCCATGTATTTGGTATTCCTATTCATGGAGGGATGAAGATCGAGGCCATCGAACATTTATAATAATTTGGCCCCTTTTCAAGGCCCTTAAATTTCTTCTTAATCGTATGGACTATAGGATTGTCATGCCCCATGTACTTATCTACTTGGATAATGAGGGTAATATGTTATGATATACTATTATTGTTATTTATCACCTCGTAGTTGAAAATACATCTAGTGAATGTCGTGGTCAATGATTATTGGATGAGATTTGTATGCAACTCATCTGGGAACATAATCCCTAAGATGTCCCGAAGTTTAATGAATCCAATAATCTAGACAATATGAGGCCCAGCTGGCACAGAATCTCCAAGCCTAGTTGATAAAAAACCATTGGAGATATCATATCTCTCTAGTCTCACCTTCTATTGATAGAGATCCTTATGTTGAGACATCACGCTATATGCATCTAGCATTTCACGTTGCACCAAGGGCTAATTAATCATGGCTGATATCCTGAAACATTGGACATATTTGGCATCATAAAAATGTTTCATATAGATATATAGTTCCTCATTACTGACATATTTTCCAGGTGAATCTAGAATTGGATCCTCTAGCACAAAAAATTTCTTCTTGTGGCCAAGGATGATGCATAAATGCCTCTAACACTCCTTGAAATTGGTGCTAGTGAGAAGGTTTGAATTATTGGGTATGGTTTTCAATGATATGTTTGATGTCTTTTTTCATTATTTTTAGATAGATTATGATCAGAAACTATTTTTTATGTTATCATGATAAAACTATGACAAATAAATCCTCTTTCAAAAAAACTATGACAAATAAATAAATTAATACATATTAGTCCCCCACTGTTTTATCGAAATCCAATATCTCACACCATTGACATTGGAGTATTTTAATTCTTGAATATTCTAGTAGAAAGGATTTATATTTCCTTTACATTACCACAACTAGGGTTGGTCAAGCTACTTGAAGTGATTTATGATGGAATTCTGAATACCAACTATATTAATTCACAGTTCCTTGATCCACTGAGTGGACAACCGAATCCTGAAATCCTTTTAATTTGGATTTCATCAGCCTTTTCCACTTGTTCACACCATGTATTGATGTGGTAATCAATCCTTTTTGTGAACAAAGTCAGTTCAACCAAAAACCTTTATTTATAATTCACTGATAATTGAAATCACCCCAACTAGGTTCGGTCAAGAACTTTGAACCATGATTGGTTTCTAACCAATATTGTGGAAGTCTACACAGACATAATATTTCTTTGAGTGATTTTATCCTTATACATAATTTCCATTTTATTATCATTGATTTCATTCATTTTAATATTATGTGGGATATACTTATGTGATTAACCATTTCTAATATAATCTTTACACATAAGACGATTTTATTTTAGCTCCATCTTGTATTAATATTTAATTCATTAATTGTGTGATCGTGACAACATTCCAATAAAAAAAACATGTAGCTGATAGAAATCAAAGAAATGGAATGACTATTAACTTGTTATATTGGTTATTTTTTCTAGTGGTTGATAAAGTAACAAAAGACCTAGGAGTAAAACTCCTTGAACGTTTTGTGTTTGTGTTAACATATTTACAGTAATCCACCTTTGTATCTCCATGGGATTGATTTCAATATGGATCCTATCTTGATCCGCCTACACTAGCATGGGAGCTCCATCAATTATATATTATTTTATCTAACATGTGGATGAGGGGTAAAATGAGGTTTTACATAAAAGAAACCCTGGGCACATAGGCCCTATATATTTATGATGAGAAGGCTCACATGCCATCAAATTTAATTAAAAAAAAAATTAAACCATCTCCATAAAAAGGACACAGTCAAGATAATGATTATCCATACGTCAAACTATATTAAAACATATATAAAACAAGGATTAAATAATTAAAGGGTTCTAATTTATGATAAATAATTCTAGAATCAATTAATTATGTCAAATTAATAAGTCTTTTTAAATTAATCAACTTTCTAAAATATCATTGAGATTATCATACATCAAAATTTTAAATAAATAAATTCATTTTAAATTATCTTTGTATGCGACATGTAACATGATCAAAACTAGGTGAATAACCGTTCATAACTACCTAATGATGAGAATTGAATATTACACTGATATTAAATTAAACACATAAATATAAAACACATATCATATGTTGTGACATAGATTTATGCTCAGACCATTGTACATGCCTCAAGGGTTTGTATAATATAACAAAAAAATTTAATAAATCTGTGTAATTTGGATGATACACGATGTGTAGTTCCGACTATATGGCATGTACTATCATTCACCATCCATATGAAGTACAACACTAGGGAAAAAATGTATATGTACTTCTGAAATCATTGAAGTACACGGAATGTACTGTGGGCCACACACCGTGTAGTGTCGGCGATACATGATCTCCAACTCGGAAAGTCGTGTACAGGGTACACAGTCCGACACTTACATGAAGGGACTACACACTGTGTCCAGTTGGCCACATGAAATGTTATCTGAAAACCACATGTAACTAGTTCCTAGTCAACATATAGAGTCATTTAGGACATAGATAAACACCAACACATTACTTGGATTGGATGACCTCTCCCGAAGCATTGAACCATGATACATGACATGTGAATCCAACTACACACTGTTAATTTTGGTATTTTATGACTAAGAACCTTTGGCACCTTCCAATGAGATCTTATTTTTTATTTTTATCAAAATTAATATAAAAATAATTTCTGTAAGGTCAACAAGAAACATAATAGGAGGAATTGATCTTGATATTCAGATTTGCAGAAATATTAACTAGAATTGATAGACTAAATTTTTAAATCTGTAAATCATAATTGAAAAACTAAATAATTATAATCCATGATATGACTACTCTGATATCACTTGTAGGTTCTGGGTATAGCAGAAGTGCGTCGATGGGGGTACCCAACATTAATTTTTTCAGTTAACAATGATCAATTGGAGATCCTTTATAATAATAAAATTCAAGATATATCGAATAGAATGATAAACTTAATAAAAGAGGGAAGTCCTGGAACCATATAATGAATCATCATATATTGGTTATAAATAATTTAATTAAAATATTATAATTACCATTATGTAATTATCACTTCTTTGAATTTTTAGGTCATGATCCAATGTGATCTGTCATTGAGTCATACAATCCATATATAGGATTCATCTAGCAGGGATCCACACATGTTGTACTTACTTCTAGAGTTTTCTGAATGGATCATCAGGTGCTAGGATTTAAGAGCCTTTGTTAGTGATGTCTTCCATTGATCACCTAGAGATCTGCATCCAAATCACTCTCCTTGATCTTGTGAATGAGGATCTATCTCGTAACATGAGAGTGTTCTCGGGGGAAAAATAATTCTATCTTGGCTTGAGAGATTTCTCTAGATCTGTTCTGCAAAACAACAAAGAATGGATATGCTAATGATAACAATTTAATTTATATTTTATTAATTAGAATAAAAAAAATAAATTAATTAGCCAAAATCATTTATTCGTTTCCCTTAATTCATAGTAAGACCGCATGTCTAATAATAATAGTTTACAATTAAAATCACTTGACATGTGCCCAACGAATCACACCTAATATTATTATATTAAATACATAATCATATTCCCCAAAAATCGCTAGAAAAACTATACATCGTGTATATTAATATATAGGATTTTTTTTGTTTTTCCAGTATCTTTATTTCCTCCACATCATATTTTTACCTTGAATAATGGAAATTTATTTCTGGAATAAATATCAACACATTACGCACTAATAAGTATATTATATCTCTCCCATAATATATTATCTCGAATAACTAGTGTCGAAATAAATGTAATCAATTATCTTTGAATAATTAATAAACCACAATTAGGAATAACAATTATTCAATGTGTTAAATGAATACTTAACTGAGATACTTGGACACACATAGTGTGTGACCCTCTAGGACTCTTTCTATGTGGAATTTGGTGGAGCCTGCCTTAAGTCAATGGTTATCATCAAGAAACCCTCCAAGGAACCCATAGAGAATGAAGTAACATTGAAATGATGTGTCACCACCAATGTATAGTTACTATCTAATGTAGTCAATTTGTCATGATATCTCTAATGAATCCATTTTCCTGATAGTTCCATCAACCTATGTGATCAATTATAATTTCATCTACTACCTAGAATTGAATTTTCCTATTCCTTACCTTGGACATGGATTTATTTAGGTTATATAATTTCCATCAAAGGGCCATAGATATCAAATTCCATTATGGAACAAAAGAGACAAATCCAATCTCACATTATTTATTAATACAATATTACTCGTGACTCACACAACATATCCTACCTCGCTTCGAATTGTATGTCTTCAATGTTTTCATCAATACATCTATGTGGGAGAGTTGTAATGGCCATCAATAATAATAAAAAATTCTAACAACCAATACAAATGTCCGCAGATAGGAACATTCAATGACAATATGAATTGTGGATTTCTTACTGGTGGGTCTCATTCTCATAATATCCTCCAATGTATTACCAAGGAAGAACACCATGAGAAGGTGACTCAAATATTTACTAGTGCTCAACCCAAATGGAATGTATTATTTATGTCCATCAAATGACATCATCTTTCCATAAAACTTATATTCAAGAATAGTGTTATGGAACATCCCAACTGTCATCCTAGTAGGGATCCACCATGAACCTATGGTGCAACAACTATCATTAGGACATTATAACATGCATTTTCATGTAAGAGTACAATAAATATGGGATAAAGTATTTATTAATGAATAATTTAAAATGTAGTAGGTTATATAATTCCAAATCCAACATAAAGAAGGAATTTTTTAAGAATATTTCATGGGAAAAAATTACACCTTGAACTGGGTATCAGGTTTTGGTAAAACAATTCACCAAACCATGATCCAACAATGATGCCTCTATATTCCATGAATCCCCTTAACATGGGAATGGTGTACGATATTGATTAACCATGCGCAGTCCTTTTATAAAAGACACTATCTCATTTCATAGACCTATTGTATGGTAATGAAGACCAAATTTATCAATGGTAAAAAAAATCATGGGGAATCTATACTGCACTACAAACCCTACATGATTGAGTCATACAATTGGGTTTAGGTCATCATATAGAGAACACAAAATAGGGGGTGAGTTGTGTCTTTTCCGAAACTCTTCAAAAATTATCAATTTTAAAACCCTTTTCAAATTAGAGCAGATAAGTTGTGTTTTAATTAGGATCAGTGGTAATGACGTGGATAAAAAAACTCTTGAATTCTTATACTAGTACAAGGAAAAAATATCCCCTATTCTATTACACCAGATTATCTCTCTGAAAACATGTTAAATTTCAGTAGTCTGGTCCTCTTATCATATTAATGAAAATCCAAAAAATGATTCTATCCCATTGATAACTTATCATTTAAGACTAAAAATAAATTCCTCTTCTAATTATAGAACTAATTATCTATATCTCAGATCAAGAAGCTAACACACCACATCAACTGGGTACAAGAAGTAAAAACTCAAATAAATCTAAAAGTGAAATGGATTTTTTAAACAAATTGATCTTCAATGTTGTTATAGAACATAACTAACAGTAGATGGAACTTATTATTTAGAAATACAATCTTCAAGGTGAAATAAGATTGATGATATCTAGTTGCAAAATAGATCATCGACTGTAATAATAAAAACATAAATATAGTAGTTACTAAAATTAAGGATTGAACATTTATATCTCCAAAGTGTAGTCTTATTCCTGAGTCCTTTGTACTTTTTAGAACTATATATAAGATCACTAGAAATATTGAATAATAATTATTCACTATTCGCTATATCTGAAAATAATACTCGAAGATATATATAATTAGCATTCAATTTTTCAAATTTCTAGATCCATAAAAGTCATCTGATGGGCTATAGAAATTAAAAATTGAATTCACGAGGGGAGTCATAACATCCCTTTAGAATATGATTTAATTTCTCCATAAAATATATTCCATTTAATAAAATGTTCTGATCTTAAAAAATATCGAAAATTATCTTTAAAAGTCATGTAACTTGGTCAATTATTTTACGGAAAATAGGGAAAATATTGTGAAAATAAATCTATGATGAAGAAAAGTCAATCATATGGTTGAATCACAGAGAGACTAAATACTCAACATAGTGTTCAACTATGTAGAGATCATCTTTAAAACCTAAGGTTGACAACATAGGGTTGATCATAACAGTAGTGTTCATGATCCTTTCATTTCTCTTTGGAGTGTATAGTTCATTAATTACGTAGTGTTCACTAACCATGCATTCTTATCTTACCAAACATAAGGTTTCTTTCAAACATACTATCGTGATATTGTAAGGTTGATTAACCATAAATTCCAATCTGAATTTTGGGTTTCATCCTTCTTTAAACATAAGGTTGAAGACTAACATATGTATCATGATCCATACCGATTGTACATAGCATAGGTTTGATTCCATACGTTACGGTAAACCACATAGGGTATGAACAATGTTTCCAATATACATAAAAACACTTCCCAAATACACAGATAAATATTCATCATGAATAAAAACATGAGAGTAATTTAAAAATAAATAAGACCAATATTAAAACCCCAAAATAAACATAAAGGAAAATCATTAGTAAAACAAATAAGGGTATTCATGAGCATCAAACAAATAATAATTTATATAGTATTATTAAAATAATACATTCCCAACAATCTCACCCTTTTGATGATCAAAAAACCAATGAAATTGTTAACCAAGAATATAATTTTTCAAACATTTTAATGAAAATAATTTGATATTCAATTTGATAGAATTATTTTGATAAAAATAAATTATGTGTTTATCCAAATTTATACACCTTGGGTGTGATCCAAAAGATGTATAGAAATAGATAAAGACACATTTAAATTTGTCCATATCAGTAATTATATGCTTTAATAATTTGATTAGATATATAAGATTGGATTTTTTTTCTATAGAAATAAAAAATAATAATATGAAAAAAAATAACTACAAATATGAATAATAAAATATTATTTAATTTTTTTTGTATAATTAAAATAGTTAGTTAGACTTGGAAACTTGTTGGACATGTGATCTGGTTATGGGTAGAAGTGGATGGGATGGATTTGGATCAGTTTATGGTTCCATATGATTTTGAGAAGATTAAAATATGTCTTCAAGCTCTACCATATGTAAACCCAATTTTTTCATAAGACTATCTCCCAGCATCATAATAAAATCTCAGTAATCTTGACTAATGTGAAAATTTTCAATGATATTGAATTTCATAATATCACGAAAATACTCTTCGTTATGCATAAACTGATCTTATTTAACTGTGAATTTGATGATAAGAAGGACAATACTTGGCTCGATTGAAGTCAATTACTCTAAAAGATATCATTGACTATCCAACATAATTGAAAATAAAGCGTTGTTGCACTGAGGGTTCTGTAGATGGACATTAATCTCATCTATAATAGTTGTGACTGCTTCGATTCCGCGAATCAGGTCTGGAGAGGTTGAAGGGGCAGATGAAGAAGATTTTTTTTGATAAATACATCAATTAATGGATTTAAATTGGATTCCAAATTACAAAATTAAGTCTCAAAAATATTTTAAGGAAATATATTCTAATCAAATAATTTGATCTTTACTTTGGATTTCTCTCTTGAAATCATCAAAATCATTCCTTAACACACAATTTTATTTTAATTCTCTAAGATGAGTCTGGAGAGACTCACAATCCATCAATTAATTGATGATCTATTCAAATCATCAAAATATTTTATTGATTCGCCCATCTCCTCCATAAGAACAAATTTTTCTTCTTTAAAAATATTAAACATCATAACTATATCTCAAGTTGATTAGTTTAGGAATCAGATGCACCTTCATCTCTTTTTTCTAGCTGATCAACAAACATAATTTCAATAGGATTTGAAAAAAACTTCCCCATAGACATCTACACTATGGTTTCAAATGATTTTCAAATTGAACAATATATATTTTGAAGAACTATTATTTTTTATCTTGAAACTGATACTTGTTTCTCAACCAAATGATTAAAAACCCAGCAATAAGGTTATCTACAACTTCAGTGGCCCCATTTTCTAATCTAAGAATCTATTAATCTTACTGAATAGTTTCATTATGAATTTATAGCTCTTCATCCTGAATAAATGAAATAAAAAACCCTACAAATCTGACATTAGACATTCAACAAGTTTTTCTTCTTAAAGGATTGGTTTTTATAGATGAACCGACCTAGTATCTTCACATGAACCGAAAATTATTTCTTCAGCATGTTGATCTACCCATTTCCTTATTTCATAACTAATTCCTCTTGCACATTTTATTCTTCTTCAATAAATCTCAATTTTATCTGAGCTGATTGGAAAACTCATTCATCTCTAGATTCTATAAAATCATTATTTCTAATATCACTTACCTCTATATGAGAAAATGAACTTGATTTTTTGTTTTTTATCTTCATAAAATGGTATAAATTTTTCACTTCACTATACTCTTGTAGAATCCACATTTTCTCAGGGTACATGCATTTAAAACACTATTTTGATGACATTTAATTCTTGAGATAGACACACAAACCATATTTTTTCTGAAAACAATTAATGAAAGTATCCTTCCATAAGGATAAAAAAATGAGAGCCTCCGTTTGAAAAAAATATCTCACATACCTGAACATATACCATGGAAAATTGAATTTTATATAACTTATAGAAACATATTGTACGTGCATAGATAAAAATTTCCCTATCTCAGCAACAATAGGATTAATTTTTGTCTGAATAGAATTCCACAAAACATTTTTATCCAAGTCAATATCCTTGACAAACATTTTATTAAAATGGTTTGTTATAATTAGAAATTACATAATGTGAAAACACTTGTGATCATTATTACCAATAGAAAGCAGGACAAAATGAAAAACACCTTCATAGGGATATTTCCAAATTTCATCCATTTCAATAGAGGATATCAAAAACCCTTTGTCCTTTATATTTGCTGAAATTTTGAATTCAGTATCCTCAAAACTATAATGAACACTATTAATGAGTTTATTTTATTTTATATTATATATGAAGTTATTATATACCTAGTTAAACATCAACTCTTGACCTTGAAATTTGGGAGCCTGCTTAAGTAATAAATCTTTCTTATACTGGAACAAGAAATCGATGAGTATTCTTCGTAGAATATTTCTTCAAAAACTCACTAACACTATGAGCCTCTAGGTTCACACTCATCATTTCTCTTGATTTTTCTCTTTTTTTAATATATAAATCTTTGAGGTTCTCAGGTTTTAAGGTTTTGATAGAAGATGAAGGCTTTAGTATGACAAATAGTATGAGAAATAAAATGATAAGGGAAGAAGAAAAGTTTAAATAGTAAAAATGTTTCCATAATTACCCAAGGTTTTTCTATAATTTATTATAATTATGATTTTTTTTGAAAACATGCGAATTTATAAAAATTTTACAAATAAACAGTGGGGGAAATGGCAGTAAACAAAAAAATTTAATATAGGTAAATAATCTTTTAATTAGATAATTTTTCATTCAAAGTAAACAATTTTAGCTCCCCCTTACTAATATCAAAACAAGAAAAAGGAAGTGTTTTAGTAAAAATATCATCCAATTGATATTTAGAATAAAACATTCCAATATTGTATCCTTTTTGATGATGTTATCTCTTTGAAAGTAAGTCCTTATA
This sequence comes from Viscum album, assembly GCA_963277665.1. Lineage (NCBI taxonomy): Eukaryota > Viridiplantae > Streptophyta > Magnoliopsida > Santalales > Viscaceae > Viscum > Viscum album. Next base: position 181,689,985 of record OY728140.1, read on the forward strand.
TCAATGTGTTTATTCCTACAATGTTATATAGAATTTTTTGAAATAATAAAAGAACTAGTATTATCACATAAAATTGGAATATTATTAATGTTTAGCATAAAGTATAGTAGTTTATTTTTAATCCTTAATACATGTGCACATAAACTATCAATAGACACATGTTCTGCCTCAGCAGTTGATAGAGCAACTGAGTGTTTCTTTTTAGTTGACAAAGATACTATTTATTTTTCTAAAAACATACAGGTCCATATAGTCCATTTTATATATACTCTAAAAACTCCAAAGTCAGTATTTGAATATCAAATTAAATTAATATAATAAGTTTTTGGGTAAAAAATAGATTGAAAAATAGTTACTTTAATATATCTAAAAACATTTTTATAATTAGTTAGATGTGATTATATTTTATTTGATTCAAATCTAGCATAGAGGCATACTGAATACATAATGTCTGTTCTGCTAGTAGTTGGATATAAAAAACTACCTATCATACCTCAATATAACACATTATCAACTAGTTTCCTAACATCATTCAAATTGAGTTTTTATTTAGCACACATGGGAGTTATATATGTCTTAATGTTATCAATCCCAAATGTTTTCAATAAATATATTATTTACTTAGTAAGATTTAAAAAAAGTACATTATATTTTTTATAATTTTAAAATCCTAAAAATAAATTCAGTTCTCACATCATACTTATCTCAAATTTTTTTTCATAAGTTTTTACAAATTATGAAAAGTATTTTTATAAAAAAAAAAATAACATCATCAACATAAATTTGAACTTAAAATGGATTAGAACTAACTTTTTTAAAAAAAAATTTAGATACTCCATTCCCGCAATAAAACTATTTTTAAGATAAATGAAATTATTCATTCATACAATGTTATAGTTTCTTGGATAAGTCCATATATATCTTTAGTAATTTTAAAAATAGAATCTATTTTTTTGGGAATTTTCAAATCTAGGAGGTTGTTCAACATAAACGTCTTCCATTAAATAACCATTTAAAAAAGAAGACATAAAATCCATCTTATATAATTTAAAATTATTATGAAATGAATAAGACATAAGAATTTTAATCACTTCTAATCAATCTGCTGGGAAAAGGGCCTCATTATAATATATAAATTCATTTATAATTTAGATTTTGGATAATAATCTAGTTTTACTCTTAGTGATGATCCCTTGATCATCCTGTTGGTTTCTGAAAACTCACTTGGTACCTATAAATGGATATTTGGTTGATCTTTTTACAAGTTCCCAAACATTATTTATATTAAACTAGTTTAATAATTCCTGCATAGAATATAACTACCATTCATCTTCTAAGGCTTCATCAATGGTCTATGGTTCTGCCTACGAATGGAATAGATTTTAAATAGATTTTTTATGCATCTTCTAGTTTTTATTCGTATGTCTAGGTATCCTATATATGTTCTTAAAGGGTGGTTCTTTTGGATTATTGACTATTTCAGTAGAACACATTCAGGTTCTTCAATTTCATGTTCTTCAGGAATGGATTGAACTTTATTAAAATAAGAATCAAGATCATTTTTAATTTTTTAAAATCACAAGTTATTAAAATGGATAGTGGCTTTATCTCTCTAATCTTTCACTTTAATTAAAGGTCCAGTTTTATCAAAATTAACATGAACTGATGATTCAAAAATACATGGATTTTTATTAGACACTATATATGCTTTAGAAGTTAAAGAAAATCGTAAAAATCTTCCTTCATTATATTTTTGATTGATCATACCATGATTATCCTTGGTGTTGAGGATATACCCCTTGAATCCAAAAACTGAAAATTACATTACATTAGGTTTTCTATTATTCAAAAGCTGAAAAGGTGTAATTTTTTAAAATAGGTAAAATTAAAATTATATTCATTATATAAAAAGTTGTTATTATAGTGTTTTCCGAAAAATAGTTTGGTATATTATATTCATTCAGCATAATTATATCTATTTTGTGAATATTTCAATTTCTTCTTTCAACAATTCCATTTTTTTGAGGTTTTTTTGGTGTAGAGAATGTATGTTTGAAACCCATATTGGAGCAAAAAGTATTAAATTCTAGATTCTACTATTTACCACTATGATCACTTCATAATGCAATTATTTTTAACGCCTTTTCATTTTGAATAAATGTACATAAATTTTCAATAAAAGAGAAAAATTCACTTTTAATCATTAGAAAATAAACCTAGGTAAATCTGGAATTGTAACAGCCCGAGATTTTATGAAAAATATTCTTTTTTATTCCACTAATGTCTTGTGTCGTACGCTACACCAAAAGGAGCTTTCACAACACACATCCTTGACTTGCCTTGCATTACACGCAATCGCGACCTTCCTCGATAGCTTGCGTCGTACGCAATACCGAGTTTCACTAAACAACGATATGTTATTAAAATATTATTAAAACTAGCTGTTATGAATAATAATAACCACTTTTTGAAATTTTATAAATTTTATTTTTCAAAATGGACTTCATTTTTGGATTCGGAATACCGAAATTAGCCTATGGTGAAATTTTGGTATTTTTCTGAAAACTTTCAATTTTTGATGAATAGTGAAACCACTAAGTGGTAGGTTAAAAACTGAATTTTGCATAAAACTTAATTTTACCGCTTCTGTGAATGGAATTTCGAAAATCCGACAGACACGGTTGATATCAGTAAGTAAAATGTGGTTCAATGAGATAAAAATAATTTTTTGGTGAATAGTAACTTTTTACTTTTTTTTTCCGCGGTTAATAGTAAATAGGGTAACTAAGGGTAAAAATGATATTACTATTACCCTAACACATGTCCTAATTCTATTGGATAAGTATAATTCGACCAAAAACAAACTTAGGAATAAAATATGACCATTTAGGCCCACTTGGGTTAGATTAGGACATTTATTATTAATTTATTTAAAGAAGGGTTAAAATAGTTAAATTCAAAGTTTAATAAGTAAATTATTTTTAATATGGGGTTATAAATAAGATAAATTCGACTATAAATATTCATTATAAAGATAAAAAGATTTCCTACATAATGATATTTTATTTATAATTTTTAGACTTTAAATAAATTAATTTATATATAACACAACGATGATGCAGTAATTACCCTTTTAAGGAAATATTAACACAATTGATGTTATAAATGCTCAAATGAATGTAATGAATTCAACTGATTTTCTAGGTTACTATGATATATTAGTGTTGATTTAATCAACTTGGTTCGAACATATAATTCTGTTATGAATTTGACAAAAATCATATATCAAATAGTGTCAAAATTGACACAAAATAGTTTTTAAATCAAATATTATATTATTAATTGTTATTTTATTCCTAAAAATCTAAGGTTCGGCCAAATGACTTAGATAAGGATATATATATTAATAATAAACAATGTGGGGTTCGTTTGGCATGTTATAGTAAGTGTATTAACCATATAGTGAAAGAAAACAAAAAGACGTGGTAAAAGTTAAATTATTTAACTTAGAGTCAAATCTAATTGATAAGGTTAAAATAATACCCTAAACTTGTCTAAATCCTATTGGTTGATAGGATTTCGATCCATCCCCACTTTAGCTTCGAAATAAGACCCTTTGGAACCATTATTAACCGATTTTGACATTAATATAAAATAATATTTTGAGGTATTCCTAAGGTGCCCCTCTCCTCCCTTATAAAAGGACACCTCCTCCCCCTCCTCCTCACACAAATTTGAGCACTGAATCTCGGCCAACCCCTGCCCAAATCTCTTCTCCTCTTCCCTAGAAACATCCTAGAGGTTCTGGTCTTCCTCAAAGACCAATTTTAGTTCCCTAAGAGGAGGTCTCCAAAAGGCGCTTCAAAGAAGAGATAATTACCGTTACCAATTCTTTCATCTTTATTTCTTCTTCCACTTCTTCTTCTTAGGTTGTTTCATTATGAAGTAATACCATCAGTATCACTCATATACTGATATGTTATTATAAGTATGAAACAACCCTATTTCAGCATCTATCCATCCTACGGAAAAAGAAATCATCGTGCGTGCGTACGTACGGAATACCATCTCCACGACGTGGTGTAATTTATTTTCCACCACCACATTACATGGATGGGTATAATGGTGTAAAGAATAACTATACATAGTTATTACCACATCATATTGATTCTGATATATTGTATAATCCACTCCAATTCAATTCAATATTTATGGAAATGATATCATCGCTCGTGCGTACGTACGGATTTCCGTCTCCACGACGCGATGAGATTCATTCTCCATGTTAACCATTTAAGAATGATTATAAAGTATATATAAGAAATAATAATGAAATATATGACATTATAAAGCTACTGGATTTATGTATATATATATATATATGTATGTCATCTACTTACTTCCATTCAAGACAATAAGGAAAGGAAAACAGCGTTCATGCGTACGTACGGACTACCATCTCCATGAACGGTGTTTTTCATTTCATTTATCTATCTATTATATATATATATATATACTGAATATATATGATATATAAATCATATTTTATATTCTAGAAGTAAGTAAATCATGATATAAGTAATAATAATGTCAAAAACAACAAGTCAAAACACCTACGATAAAAGAAACGATTTTACCCAAAACGCTTCTTTAACATGGAATTTACAAAAGAACAGGTAATATAATGTCATAAGTAAACCATATATGATATAATAACAATGAATATGATTTTGTAATAAGTCAATGACATTATTTAAACCATTATACAGGAGCTTCGGACACGTACAAAGAAAATCGGACCTAAGGTAAGGGAAATACCACAATCTCATTTTTATCCGAGATTGTTTATACTTAAGTATTTACTGGGGTGTATTTTATCATCCACATACATATTTCATCAATATGTAATATTATTTCCATCCACCTAAAATTGTTTAAATCCATTTTTACCCTTCTTTAAGTTTTTAGTAATATGTATGAAAGGAATCTTTTGTCGTTTTTTGTACGAGGTACTTTTTGACTTTTCCGGCAAAAGTACGAAGAATGTTTTTTTAACTTATACGGAATGAATGGATTTCTAAAACATTATTTCCAAGAAGCTTCCTTTACAAGTATTCAAGTTTATTTTTAATCAACTTCTTTTATTTTAAAATTGTATGACATGTTAAGAAAGGAAAAGTGTTTTTGAAGTAGAAAGGATATTTTCCTCAAGAATGAAGTTCAAGTATTTTATCAAAATTATTTTCCATCTAAGATAATAAAAGGGTTCTGTTTGTATCCCTATTATTACATGGATTTGATTATGTTGTGATGGAAATATTTTTTATGAATTCCTTTATCTTATATGAATTGTTTTATGATGTCATGTTGTTTAAGAATCCCACTTTTTATTACATGGGTTACGCTATGATGTATGGTTTATGATTATCTGGCACACATAAGAAATGATTCATTATAAGATGGGTGGGACCTATATCTCCCTCCAATGCATTGGGTAAAGATTTTATATCTCATGAGATAGACAGGGCTGGAACGGTAGGTTATACCGGTTCAGTGAAACAGGACTGAAACGAGGGTTACTTGATTTAGAAAGGGACTTTGTCCACTAAGATAGTCTTGGCAATGAGTCTTGACTAACAAGAAATGATTCTCTATGATTATGTGTGTATGCCACTATGTTTCATGTTTTAAGTTATGCTTATTGGGATTTCATTTCACTACTATGATTTATCCCATGTTATGAAATTATGCACTCTTTTGCAGGTTAAGATTTCCAAAAGTTATGTTCTTATGAATATGATGTGATTGATTTTCTTTTGTTTACCCATACTGAGCATTTGAGCTCACCCTTTTATGTTTTCTTTTCCCCAGGATATAAAGAATGGTTTTAGGTAAAAAAGGGAAGATCTTTATGGGAGATATTGAGGATCTTTCACCACGATTAGAAGATTACGTTCTGAGTTTCCAAAGACACTAAACTATTACGGTCCTTGTGTGTGTGTTTTTGTTATGTACTAAGTATTACACAAAAGTAATGTAATGTCCATGTACGATAAGCTTCGATTCTCTACAGTTGGTATCAGAGGAAAGGTTTAGTCAACCTTTGGAAACTAGGATGCGAAAACGTTAGTGAGATCCCTAGAGATATTTCTACGGTATGTCTAGGGATGTCCCTAAGGATAAGTATACGTATAGGTTATAGTACTAGAATTACGCTAAAGATCATAGAATTAAACCTAAGTTATTAGATATTGAAGGTAATCCCCCTTTACTATGTTGTTTTCCATAGCATTATTTTGCCTCTCACACTATTCTTTTTGGGTTGTAGAAAATGGCTGGAAACAAGATGATTCACGATAATGGAGGATATGATGGAAAATGGAATGATATTCATTATGAGCAACCAAATGAAATGAGATTTGGAAGTCCAAACATCATTATTATGCCGAATCAGAAATCTCATAATATGATCAATAAAGTAAAATTTGGTAAGTTTCCTGACACGGCTAATAAGAGAAAGATGGAGTTTCATGATGATCATAGAGGAAAGAAAGTTCAATTTCCCCTATGTAAATCACGTGGGAAGAAGCATCAAGGAGAATGTTTCAAGGGAACTGGAAGATGCTTTGGGTGTGGAAAAGAAGGACACAAAGCAAGTAAGTGCAAAGGAAAATGTTCAGTTAACAACATGGATGAGGATAATGGTATTGCTACGACATCAACAATGGTTAAATGTTTTAAATGTGGAATGTGCGGGCATTATGCAAACCAATGCCCTAAGGGAAAGACTCATGAAGATAATCAGTATGGTCATATGGGAAGTATTTATGTGGATGATGATGAAGAGACTACAAATGATATGTGAGATGAAAGAATTGTTGAAGCTCGGTCAATGGTTTATGAATGTAGTGGAATGATTACATGTTTATCATGTGTAATGTTGTATAAGTAATCTCATGGTACTGTTGAATAAAGAGACATGTAAGGATTGTTACACTGTTGTCTGATTAATGCTACCAGTATCCATGAAAGGTTATTCAGATATTTTTGGAATGTAGATGATATGCGCATAATGAAGGGATAAGGAGAAAATTAAATGTTTGATAGTATTCATGAGCTCATGATTGATATACGGACTAAGTGATATCATGGTTTGAGTATATAGAATTTTGAGGATTTTGGTATGTGGAAAGAGTTAACTTTTAATATAATTCATGTTTTCAATAAGGTTCAATGGGTATTCAAGAGAGTACAAGATTAAGGCCTTTGAATGTTTGGAATGTGACCAACAAGATATATCTTATGATATATGGGGATCAACGATGGTATTAAATCTCTGGTAATCGTTTTCACTATGTTATGAGAGTGGACTGCAGTATTATGGATAAGCCTAAAGATTGGAATGGATTATGTTGTACATAAGTTAGTATTGTTTAAGGACAGAAGTTTTTTCGATATTATTTATGGGATGTTATAGTAATATAGTTTTAGAAAAAGGACAACATGCAGGACGGGCGACAGCCCATCGCTTCGGACAAGGCTGTGGGAATCGAACCCACAACCGAAGTGCGACTGGCCATTATCGCCTACCACTGGCATACAGGAAGTCCATGTTTAGTAGAAACTAGTTTTATTATATTAAGCAGTATGATATATGAAGTATAAGTTCATTTTAGGAACCATATGTGATTAATCTCACTATAGATTGACTTATAATTTTTGCTAACCTTTTGTTTGAGACAGATGGAATGACCTGTCATACTAACACTTCACGAATAACAAATTCAACCTCATTTATTTAAGAGATGAAGTGGAAATTGTTCAAGGCATGAACAACAGTGAGATTGTACCAAAATAAAGAAAGTATTTTTCTAATTCAAATTTTCAACTTTAGGGAAATGATCTTGAAAACCAAAAATGTTGTCCTTGTGATCTTATACCTGATGAATCAGATGGTACCTTAGATCGTCACAAATTTATGTATTTGTGATTACTGGATTTTCCATAGCCATGTTCTCTACCACTCTCCATCAGAACATGATGGTTAGATTTCTCTTCCATATCCATATTTTCACCTGTGTGGAAACCCATTGATTAGTTTATTTGGGTAATCGTTACATTTCATACTTTAGTTTTTAAATCCAAGTTTTGGTATTCCTTTTTACGATGTGGGTTTCTATTAAAGAAACTTTCGAATAGTAAACCATTTATAACCCCGACGAATTTCGAGGGCGAAATTTATTTTAAGGGGGGTAGAATGTAACAGCCCGAGATTTTATGAAAAATATTCTTTTTTATTTCACTAATGTCTTGTGTTGTACGCTACACCAAAAGGAGCTTTCACAACACACATCCTTGACAAGCCTTGCATTACACGCAATCGCGACCTTCCTCGATAGCTTGCGTCGTACGCAATACTGAGTTTCACTAAACAACGATATGCTATTAAAATATTATTAAAACCAGCAGTTATGAATAATAATAACCACTTTTTGAAATTTTATAAATTGTATTTTTTAAAATGGAATTCATTTTTGGATTCGGAATACCGAAATTAGCCTAGGGTGAAATTTTGGTATTTTTCTGAAAACTTTCAATTTTTGATGAATAGTGAAACCACTAAGTGGTAGGTTAAAAACTGAATTTTGCATAAAACATAATTTTACCGCTTCTGTGAATGGAATTTTGAAATTCCGACAGACACGGTTGATATCAGTAAGTAAAATGTGGTTCAATGAGATAAAAATAATTTTTTGGTGAATAGTAACTTTTTACTTTTTTTTACCGCGGTTAATAGTAAATAGGGTAATTAAGGGTAAAAATGGTATTACTATTACCCTAACACATGTCCTAATTCTATTGGATAAGTTTATTTCGACCAAAAACAAACTTAGGAATAAAATATGACCATTTAGGCCCACTTGGGTTAGATTAGGACATTTATTATTAATTTATTTAAAGAAGGGTTAAAATAGTTAAAATCAATGTTTAATAAGTAAATCATTTTTAATATGGGGTTATACATAAGATAAATTCGACTATAAATATTCATTAGAAAGATAAAAAGATTTCATACATAATGATATTTTATTTATAATTTTTAGACTTTAAATAAATTAATTTATTTATAACACAACGATGATGCAGTAATTACCCTTTTAAGGAAATATTAACATAATTGATGTTATAAATGCTCAAATGAATGTAATGAATTCCAATAATTTTCTAGGTTACTATGATATATTATTTTGGATTTAATCAACTTGGTTCGAACATATAATTCTGTTATGACTTTCACAAAAATCATATATCAAATAGTGTCAAAATTGACTCAAAATAGTTTTTAAATCAAATATTATATTATTAATTGTTATTTTATTCCTAAAAATCTAAGGTTCGGCCAAATGACTTAGATAAGGATATATATATTAATAATAAACTATTTGGGGTTCGTTTGGCATGTTATAGTAAGTGTATTAACAATATAGTGAAAGAAAACAAAAAGACACGGTAAAAGTTAAATTATTTAACTTAGAGTTAAATATAATTGATAAGGTTAAAATAATACCCTAAACTTGTCTAAATCCTATTGGTTGATAGGATTTCGACCCATCCCCACTTTAGCTTCGAAATAAGTCCCTTTGGAACCATTATAAACCGATTTTGACATTAATATAAAATAATATTTTGAGGTATTCCTAAGGTGCCCCTCTCCTCCCTTATAAAAGGACACCTCCTCCCCCTCCTCCTCACACCAATTTGAGCACTCAAGCTCGGCCAACCCCTGCCAAAATATCTTCTCCACTTCCCTAGAAACATCCTAGAGGTTCTGGTATTCCTCAAAGACCAATTTTAGTTCCCTAATAGGAGGTCTCCAAAAGGCGCTTCAAAGAAGAGGTAATTACCGTTACCAATTCTTTCATCTTTATTTCTTCTTCCACTTCTTCTTCTTAGTTTGTTTCATTATGAAGTAATAACATCAGTATCACTCATATACTGATATGTTATTATAAGTATTAAACCACCCTATTTCACCATCTATCCATCCTACGGAAAAAGAAATCACCGCGCGTGCGTACGTACGGAATACCGTCTCCACGCCGTGGTGTAATCTATTTTCCACCACCACCTTACATGGATAGGTATAATGGTTTAAAGAATAACTATACATAGTTATTACAACATCATATTGATTCTTATATATTGTATAATCCACTCCAATTCAATTCAATATTTATGGAAATGATATCATCGCTCGTGCGTACGTAGGGATTACCGTCTCCACGACGCGATGAGATTCATTCTCCATGTTAACCATTTAAGAATGATTATAATGTATATATAAGAAATAATAATGAAATATATGACATTATAAAGCTACTGGATTTATGTATGTATATATATATGTATGTCATCTACTTACTTCCATTCAAGACAATAAGGAAAGGAAAACAGCGTTCATGCGTACGTACGGACTACCGTCTCTATGAACGGTGTTTTTCATTTCATTTATCTATCTATTATATATATATATATATACTGAATATATAAGATATATAAATCATATTTTATATTCTGGAAGTAAGTAAATCATGATATAAGTAATAATAATGTCAAGAACAACAAGTCAAAACACCTACGATAAAAGAAATGATTTTACCCAAAACGCTTCTTGAACATGGTATTTATAAAAGAACGGGTAATATAATGTCATAAGTAAACCATATATGATATAATAACAATGAATATGATTCTCTAATAAGTCAATGAAATTATTTAAACCATTATACAGGAGCTTCGGACACGTACAAAGCAAATCGGACCTATGGTAAGGGAAATATCACAATCTCATTTTTATCCGAGATTGTTTATACTTAAGTATTTACTAGGGTGTATTTTATCATCCACATCCATGTTTCATGAATATTTAATATTATTTCCATCCACCTATAATTTTTTAAATCCATTTTTACCCTTCGGTGATTTTTTAGTAATATGTATGAAAGGAATCTTTTGTCGTTTTTCGTACGAGGTACTTTTTGACTTTTCCGACAAAAGTACGAAGAATGTTTTTTTTAACTTATACGACATGAATGGATTTCTAAAACATTATTTCCAAGAATCTTCCTTTACAAGTATTCAAGTTTATTTTTAATCAACTTCTTTTATTTTAAAATTGTATGACATGTTAAGAAAGGAAAAGTGTTTTTGAAGTAGAAAGGATATTTTCCTCAAGAATGAAGTTCAAGTATTTTATCAAAATTATTTTCCATCTAAGATAATAAAAGGGTTCTGTTTTTATCCCTATTATTACATGGATTTTATTATGTTGTGATGGAAATATTTTTATGAATTCATTTATCTTATATGAATTGTTTTATGATGTCATGTTGTTTATGGATCCCACTTTTTATTACATGGGTTACACTATGATGTATGGTTTATGATTATGTGGCACACATAAGAAAGGATTCATTATAAGATGGGTGGAACCTATATCTCCCTCCAATGAATTGGGTAAAGATTTTATATCTCATGAGATAGACAGGGCTGGAACGGTAGGTTATACCGGTTCAGTGAAACAGGACTGAAACGAGGGATTACTCGATTCAGAAAGGGACATTGTCCACTAAGATAGTCTTGACAATGAGTCTTGACTAACAAGAAATGATTCTATATGATTATGTGTGTATGCCACAAAGTTTCATGTTTTAAGTTATGTTTATTGGGATTTCATTTCACTACTATGATTTATCCCATGTTATGAAATTATGCACTCTTTTGCAGGTTAAGATTTCCAAAAGTTATGTTCTTATGAATATGATGTGATTGATTTTCTTTTGTTTACCCTTACTGAGCATTTGAGCTCACCCTTTTATGTTTTCTTTTCCATAGGATATAAAGAATGGTTTTAGGTAAAAAAAAAGGGAATATCTTTATGGGAGATATTGAGGATCTTTCACCACGATTAGAAGATTACGTTCCGAGTTTCCAAAGACACTAAACTATTACGGTCCTTGTGTGTGTGTTTTTGTTATGTACTAAGTATTCCGCAAAAGTAATGTAATGTCCATGTACGATAAGCTTCGGGTCTCTACAGGAATAATCATCAACTAAAACAAAAATATATAATTTTCCAACAAAACATTCTACTATTAATGATCCAAACCAATTCATATGGATATTTTTTAAGATTTATATGTAGAAATTTTCTTAATTATTTTAAAGGAAACTTTGTGTTCCTTTCCATTTTCTCAAGCATCAAAAAATCAATCATTGTAAAATTTAAGAATGTGTAAATCATAAACAGCTTACTTCATAGATAATATATTTAAAGAATGAATATTTCAATGACTATTTATTCTATGTCATATCCATGAATCAATTTCTATTAAAGATAAACATTTCACTTTTTTCTTACAAAATGTACGTATGTCTAGAGTATAAACATTATTAGTTCTCGGTTCTCTAAACTTATGCAATTTATTTTTAAAAACTGAAATGGAATTATTAGATAAATTGATATTAAAATATTTATTAAAAAGATTATAAATACATATATCATTGTGCTTTAAACATTTTATTTAAAATACATTGGTTATAGATATGATCTTTGGATCTCTAAATGTGCCTATTCCAATTATCGTCTCTTTGGTATTTTCATCAAAAGTAACTTGACCTCCATCCATTTCATTCAATTTATAAAAATTTGATGAATCTCTACACATATTTCTTGATCATCCAATTTCTATATACCAAATTTTATTAATTTTCATGTGACCCTTTTCCTAAAAAATTATTTAAAATTTTTTTTTGTAACATTATTTTCTTAGGTCCTCCATTGTTATCTAACAAAGATATATGATTCGAGATATGAATTGTTTTTTCATAACTCATATCATTTCATTTAGATAAACTTTTTGGAAATAAAATCCTTTTTAATGCAACAGATTAGAGGAGTTTTGAAATAATTTTTTTTATATGTAATTTTGTACATAAAAAATGAAATGTAACACATTTTTGAATTTGGTTTAATATAGTTCTTATAGAGTTATGATTTTCTCCCTTACTTCTTATTAAGAATCATTTATTTTTAATTACATTAGTAAGAAAATTTTAATTTAGAATATTTTATCCTTTTGTAATAAAGTAAGCAGTATTTCTATAAGTTTTTAATTCACATTGTAATGATTTTTTCCTTTTTTCATAATCAACATAGTTTTTGGTTAATGAGAAAAAATCGAATTAACTCCTGATGTTGTTTATGTAAAGTATCTTCTTCTCCTATGATGGAATTATGAATATTATTATAAGATTTCATCCTTTTTAATAAGGTATCAAATTTCACTTCTAGAATTTTGTAATAGGAAACCAATTTATGATTTTAACAACTAGAATACTAATCAGAATTAGAGGAATAATAGGTTTCTACCTTATTATCATAGTCTTTGAGCCACATATGTGTTCGAAGATTTGATTCTTCATTTTTTGAATCAGATTTAGATGAGATACTATATTCTTCTAAAATTCTATGTTTCTTCATTACACTTCATCTTTTATGTTCATAATCAAAAAATTTCTAATATTTATTTGTTGTCTTTATCTTTTCACCTTTTATCTATGGAACAACCGGTATTATTTTTCCTAATTTATTGAATTCATAGAATCTAAATTCTCTCGAGTCATTCTCTTCCTATTTAAAGGGATTTATGAATCCTATGTTTTTCTTATAAAAATTTCAAAACATTGAATCTAAATGAACAAGTTCAATTTTTGAGTATGATGAATCCGAATTCATTTAATTTCTGACTTCTTTCTTCATTCTTCTTATCTACTTCAAAGATGTTACTTTTTGTGATGTATTATGCCTTTTCATGATAAATTTAGGATCTTTAGCTTTGGATTGCATTTCATATTTATACATCATCAATGTTCCAATTAGTTCTTTCATATTCAAAACGTTGATAGGTGATGATTTTCTAATTGCAGCATATATACCATTCCATTTAAATGGTATTACACTCAGTACATTCAACACATGATCAGTTAGTTTGATAGGTTTACCTAAGGCTATTATACCATTGATAATTTCTATAAGCCTTCCATTTATCAATTTAATAATCTCAATATAAAATATCGTAAATGTGTCCTAAAAATTTATGTTTCATACCTCATTTGTATGACATTATCGATTCATTCATAGGAAACTGAAATGGGTTTCCACCTTTCATATGCATTAACACATTACGAGACACCATTGAATTTATCTGTCCTATAACCACATATAATTGCATTTCCAAATTTTGAGATTATATCATATTCATATTTGGTTATAGAATCACACATTTCTAGTTTCTCATGACTCTTATTTGGAGTAGTAATCATCAAGTAAACTCTAAATTCTTTTTTTTAATTAATAATAATCCTTGATTTCCCACACCCATAATTTTCACCATTGTAATATAGAGAAAGATATATGGACATAACTTCTCTTGGATCATCAATTGATACATTTTTGTTCACATTTTATATTTCAGTATGGTATTTATTTATCTAAAATCTCTCCTATGATACTAATTTTTTAGTTCAGAATATAGAAAACACACAAGACGAGGTGAATTGGGTCTTTTAAAAAACTCTTCAACAATTCTGCATTTAAACACCAAAATTCAATTATCATAGATAAGTATTGATTTAATAATGATCAAATAAAAACTAACTGATAAACAAAAATAAAATACATGCCCTTTTATATGGGTTCATGGAATAAATATCCCCTAGTCCTCTCCACTGGATGTTCTCTCTACGATCATGATGAATATCAAAAGATAGGTCCTCCTATCATTAGACAGAAAATCCAACAGCTAATTGAAGGATTTTAATACCATTAAAATTATGAAAAAAACATATTCTTCTAGTAATAAACAGATAACAGGTTTTCCTTTTCTTAAATCAAGAATATGATACTCCACTTTAAGTGAGTACAAGTAGTCAAAACTCAAATTAATCAAAAATATATATGATTTGTTAAAAAAGTTATCTTTATAGTTGCATCAATACACAACTGAAAATAGATGGATATTCTACTTTAGAATGAAAATATTCTATATTAAATAAGTATGATAAGATCTAGATGAACAAGAGATATTTAATTTTAAGAACAGTAACAAAAAGAGAGAAATCACAAACATAAATATTGAACATGTATATCTCTAATGTGTAGTCTTCTTCTTGAGTCATTCGTTCACAGTAGCACTATGCATAAGATCACCAGAATGATCGAATAATAATTATTCTCTCTTGATTATCTATGAAAACAAATACATGGTGAAATATATAACGTTCTTACTTCTTTTCAAAATTTTAGATTTAAAAAACACTTTTTAAGTCATAGAAATTCAAATTTTAATTTACCAATGGAGTCATAAATTCCCTTAATAATTGGAGTTAGTTTTACTATCACATTCGATGCTTTGAATCAAGTAAAACAGTATCCAAAACAGAAAAAAAAATCATAAAACCAACTTCTAACACGACCAAATCAATTTTAGAAATTAAATAAAATATCATTAAAATATTTCTCTGATGTTGAAAAGTCAAACATAGGGTTCATTCACAATATAAAAAACACATATTATTGGGTTCAACTATATAGTGTTCATCATTCAATCAAAAATAATAAAATGTAGGTTTAATTGTAAAAGTAATGTTTATGATCCATACATTTCTCTTTGAAATGTAAGGTTCCATAAATACAGAGGGTTATTTAACCATACATTTATATCTTTCAAAACATAAGGTTCATTTGAAATATATTGTTCATTAACCATAAATTCTTGATAATTTGAGGTTGATTAAAAATATGTACCAATATAAATGTGTGGTTATTTTCTCCTTTCGAAATAATGTTTTACTCTAACGTAGGGATCATAATCCATACATGTTGTACACAGTGTAGGGTTCATTTCATATGTTACACAAAATAATGAAGGATTTGAACAGTGCTTCCATAATAAATATAAACACATAATTAACACTTAGATAAAAATTCTATAAAAATAAAAAAGTTGAATGTCATTTCAGAATTGATAAGAAAAATATGTAAACCCTAAAATATAATTCAATAAAAACCCCTTGGTAATAAAAACAAGGGTATTAATGATCATCAAAATCATCATAATTTATAGAGTATTGATGAAATGATAAATGAACAACAGTGAGCACTAATAGTTCATTAATAGTACATGCCATATTTTTTCTCTAATTTCTAGAACTATAGGATCCAAAAAAGAACCTTATACTCTTGAAACATTCCTTAGGGTATAGAGAATATTTTCTAACTGAAAAAAAATTAAAACTGAATTTTTTTTATAACTTCGTTAGTATATAGATATTTGCAATCATATCTTACTTTTGAACTTTTAAACCATTTGAAAAATATATCATTTCTAAAGCATTTGTTTGTCCTACTACCTCCACAAAGCAATGTGATTCATTTTCTATTTTAAACTAAGATGATTATTAATAATTATATATTTAATAAATATATATTATATACATTATATTGATATTTCTTGAACCATGTTTGATATAAGTTGAGAGGTTATAATTATATTCTAACATGATACAGTTATAAAGGAACACATCATGAGGTTAATATTTCTTATGGGTAATTGTGATAATTCAACTATAGTTTTGTTCACTCATGTTAATAATTTTTCTTTTGGTGATGGTTTGAATAAGTAATAACCATGTGTGCAAGGAACAATTGATATTTTACCTCAACAAAAAACATAATGGAAATGGATCTTGAGTGAGAAATCATATGATAATTCCAATCGATCAATCGAAATATATAATTAACTATGTTAACAATGTGAAAGTCCTGAGAAGAAAAAAATTAATTAAATGATGGATTCTCATAGATGAAAAAGTGATGTAGATCATCAAACACAAATGTTTAAGGGATATAGAGAATCTACCCAAATATTTTTCTTCAATTACATTATAATTTGATATTACACATCTCGGTGTCACAATCGATGTACCAATGTGATAATTAGTAAAAAAACATTGAGAATATGAAATTAAAATTAAAATATTACTAATAAATCCGATTATGAGTTTTAAATATATATTTTATAGAATCATATTTCATTTATATCTTTTCTCACTATTGGATATTGAGTAATAAATAAAAACCACTGGTGGTATGATTATTATACAAACAATTTCAAGGGTACATAAGAAGTAATTCTAAATATTACTCAATCAAAATCCCTTAGAATTATTAAATTTATAATTATGAATAGGTTAGATAAATTTATAAATGAATTATAAAAACACATTTTACATCGAAAATTCTCTTTCCATGTTCTCAAAAAAACCAATGATCATCTAGTGATGTATGGTAATTTTGAGTTCCCTATTAGAATTAATATAATCTAATGAGGAAAAATGTGTGGATGCAATATATTTACATATATTAGAATGATACTCCAATATATTCTAATATATGATAACTATAATTTAAGTTCATTAGAATAATTCTTTTATCCACATGAAACAATGAGAATAAACAATATTGTGAAATATTTTTAAAAAATATAAATATTTAAGTATGACCATTAAAAACCTATTCATCCAATTAATGGTAATTAATATCTATAATAAAATTATAAAATATTTGTATAAGTAAAATAAAGGTTACATTTATTTAGAATTAAATATATATTTTTTTCTTAAATTACTAATTAGATCATTTAATTTTTAAAAAATTTATTTTCTAAAAGATACCATTTTAATTGTTATACATTTATATTTCATGAACCATATGAATAATGATAATGTTTTTGATAATTCAAACTTTTAATAATAATTTATTTGGTAAAAGAGACACAATAAAAATAAAAAAAAATAATATTTGAAAATTTAATTTTATAATTAAAATGATTTTATTATATTTTATGATTTTATTAAAAAAATTATTTTGTAATATTAAATAAATTGAATTGAAATTTATTTTTTAATTACTCGTATTAAAAATGTCTTATTATTATTTTTTTTATCTTTTTTTCTGAAATGGATTGTATTAGTTGAAAAGTATTGTTTTTATAAAACATGTAATTTTAATGATGTTATAGATATAAATTAATAATATTTAAATATGATAAATATTCTATATAATAAAAAAAATTGGCATAAAATTTTCTATATAAAATTACTTATTGAACTTGGAAGACCTAGGGAAATATTTTTTATTACTAATTGTAATGTTAAGTTAGTATATAAACTAGTTTGGGTAATTTTCATTAAAAACATATATTTTGAAAAAAAAATTCCATTTTTTATTGTCTTCAATGATTAATACTTTTAATTTTATTTATAACCAATAAATTTGAGTCAGTGAAATTTGTATTAACTATAGTTTTATATTGGATATAACTGTATAAATTAACTATTTTATTTCTAATGAAAATTTGTGATTAATTATATTTAATTGAAATTTAACTATTCACATGTTAAAAAAATTATTTCCAAAAATGATTTAAATATTTTATGTTATAAGTATGTAATTATTTAAAAATTTCAATATTAATTATTTTCAATATAATTAATTACCTAAGTAAAAATATTAATTTCTAAGGGAAATATAAAGGGATAAATTGGGTTTAGTATAATTTAAAAGTGGTAAGAAATTAAAAAAACATTCCTATAATTTAATTTTTGAGATTCCATACGACCAACAAATGTTTTACCTACACATGTTTATATTTTTTTGACGTGGTCCCATTAATCATGTTATGGCATCAAAGGAAAATATAAATTTTTTCCCAAAACTACCCTTACCTTCACATCTAAAAGGGAGAAATATTTTTGACATGAAGTTATATATTTCATTAAAATTTATGATTAAAACACAATAATTTTTTCCTCCCTATATTCCCCTTAAATGAACATATTCTTCTATTAAATTATGTTTTTATAACATCTTCAATTTCATGTAGACTTCCGAGAGAAACTCAAGTCCTCGACAACAGTGCTATCAATTACTCTGTTTCTTCACAATTATCTCATTCAATTTTACTCTATCCACAACAATATAATGTCATTATATTTATTTATATACAATTATGTAACTATATTAATGTAATTATCATTACTTTTATATATTCCCCATCGACTAAGACAAATAATTATTGTATTTGCAATGCACAAAAAATCCCATCAAAGAAATAATGTGATTCATTTTCATTTAGACCAAT
Source organism: Viscum album (assembly GCA_963277665.1). Taxonomy (NCBI): domain Eukaryota; kingdom Viridiplantae; phylum Streptophyta; class Magnoliopsida; order Santalales; family Viscaceae; genus Viscum; species Viscum album. The sequence continues at coordinate 181,709,250 of OY728140.1, forward strand.
AAAATGTTGGATTTTATGATATAATAAATGGAAAAAATATTACATTTAGGATATATTAAATGTTAATGTGAAATAAATTTAGGGGCCTATTATGGATGTTATTATAAAATGATAATGTTTAATTTATGATTTTAAAATAATAATATAAGACGATAATATTATACTCAATTTCTGTAAAATTTTAATATAGATTATTTATTTCTAAATATTTTTCCAATTATTATTAATCATAGTTAAAAAATATTACCATTATTCTCATGGTGTAATTATATTACCAAAACAACTACCTCAATATCAATCTTTAAATAAGGGTGCTTTCATGTCTACGTTATCTTAACCACCTAATTGAAAAATACTATAAATTTACCTCATGAATGAATATGGTAACATAAATAAATGCATTATATGATATAAATATGTAAATAATTATTTGGTTTTTTGTTTCATAGATTTATGGTCATTATTTATTTCGTTAATTTATAAAATACACTTGGATCATAAAGAGTCATTGAAACATGGTAGATACCAATTTATCATCCAGGGTAAAATCTAAAACACACATAAAAGAGTTAGAAACATAAATATTAATTATAAATAATCCCAAAATTTTTGTTTAAGGATCTGATACTTTTTAACAATAAAATAATATCATTCATGGATATATATATAAAATGAAACTAGTATGTGTCATCACAACTACAAAAAACTTATGTGGAAAATAAATAGAATTAATGTAGTGAATTTATATTTATGAATCTTATAATTGAAAATTTATATATTTAAGGTCATGGATTACTATATTAATATAGTTATGTTTTTTATAGAGGACATTAATGTATGATCATGGATGTGAGGACAAGATGTAAGTTTGTTCATCTCAAATTTCACTATTTGAGAAACATTTGGAATTATAAACCAAATTGTTTTGTTTATAAAAAATATATAAAATTTCATATTAATAATTAAATACTAATAATGGTATTTTATGGTCAATTACAAACCATACAATCCATGTGGCTATGGTTAATCTATTACTCCACCCACATGCATATTTATGGTATAAGTCTTAACTCATTGAGGACTAATATATTTTATAACCATAATTCCAATGAATGGTTTAGTCACTATGCATGGAAATAATTTTATCAAAATTTTTTATTTCATGGGATTTACTGTTAATATCTTGTTTTCTTATTCAAATTTTATATTGATATAGTTTTTTCCATAATAGTAATGAAATTGTTTAACTCAAATCATCTCCCTTATATTATAATTTATTTAATTATATATTGTTGTTATATAATTTCCTTGAATTTCATTGATATAATATTCATCCATTTTCATTTTTATTATGTCTTTATTTTTATTATATATTCCATAAATAATATTTATTTTATATTTACCTCATGATTTCATCAATTATATTTTTTTGTTACCTAGTGTTTAAGGTCTCCCATTATTATGTCTTAATTTCCATATGTTTTAAAGGATCGTATTATATGTGTCAGGTTTAAAAGGATATCACGAGTTACTGTATTATAGGAATATGTTGAATAATATTAATGTATTATATAGTTTTATATATAATGGGAAAATATTTTATTTGATAGAAATAATATGGTATTTTTTAATTTATATTTTGTCATAATTCTCTAAAAAAATAAACCTGAAAAAACATTAGATGTATGAGATGTTATAAAGTTAATTGATTTTTTAATTAATTAATTATATTCATGTTTTCATATCACATGTCAAATCATGTATGTAAATAATGTGTTTATGAGAACCTAATATGAGTGTGTGGGTCTAGGGGATTATAGAAGGAAATTTAATAATCATTATATAAATAGGGAGTCTTGGGACCTCTAAAAACAAATTTCATATCGATAATGAGTTTCCATAACCTCCCATGGAAATATAATTATCTAGGGGATTTTCAAATCATGATTCAAAAATATTATGTGATTTTAAATGTATCATATTTTACATTTTGAAAAACACTCATCAATATAAGATATTATTGTTAGACCTACATGTGAATAATATTATATTCTAAATTATTAACTGTAATTAGAATGTGAAAGGGAATTGATCATTCAGATATAGTTTGTCTTCCTAAATAATTAATAATTTAATTTGATCCCCGTAAGGTGTTACCTTGACCAAAACCAAAAATAATTGAGCATAGTTATTTTAGTGCACAAAAAACAATTTCATGGATACACCTTGAACTATATCGTTGATGTGAAATAAGTAATAATTAATGTTTTCTTGTGTTTTTGTGACTTAATCCAATTGAATCATAATAAAATAATTTTGGTAATCATAAGGAATAGATATATTAATATATAAGTTCATTCACATCAATTGGATCAATATAAACACAATAGTGACATAATTATTGACCATATAAATAAATAGGGAAATATCAATTGGTAAAGAAATATTATTTAAAATAATCCAAAACCTGATTCACCTCTTCCACACTTATGGTGTCTAAAAACCCTTTATTAATAATGTTTTGTATCGCATAATAGGTTCACTTTATAGAAATTTTTCCTCTTATATTAATGTTTCATGGTAAAAGGTATTATATGAAAGACGAATATGCCTTTTACTGTAATTCCTCAATAATAATATAACATTGTAAATAGTGGATTTTAGTTGTATGAGACTAAAATAATTCTAAATATTGTTTTATATTAATTGTATTGTGAGTATATTTCATAATTGAATAATGTTTTTGGAATGAATGATGAACTTAACATTACAATTTATATTTAATCAAATAGTGATTAAGAATTTAAAATTTTTCCAATAGAATAATATTTCATCAAGAAAAATTAAATTTATCAAAGATTAAATGAAAAATATAATTCTTAATATATCTAGATAGAATAATTTGAATTTAAATTCATTAAGATGTTTTTTTAAAATAAACTAATTTTTAGATTGGCCACTAATCTATGATAAAAGAATGATTCCCAAGATAAATAAATGAATGTGATTTCCAAAAGGATGGTAAAAATAAAATCTACTTTTAAGGTAAAAGATTAAAACAAAAATAATATTTATAATATGGATTTCAAAAATGGTGATCTTAAAACACACCCATAAAAACTGGTTTAGATAAATAAAATGATAAAATAATATAATGTATGATTTTAATATTATGATTCTCAAAAAATATAATATAAATGAAAAAATTTATGTGGTGGATAATGTTTACCTGGAATTTGAATATGAGATAAGATATAAGAAGTCTGAAAATATAGAATATAATTCCTAATGTGAATCAACGGTTTTTGAAGATTCAATATTTTTTTACAATAGATAGAATTAGTTGTGAAAGATATAGATAAATTTAATGTCAATGGAAATCCCAAACAAAACAATGCATTTCATTTATTAATTGACTATATCTTGGAAGTTAATATTAATATTAAATCAATATAATATATTTTGAAGTAAAAAATGTGATGATATCATCATCCTAAATGGTATAATGTTTTTTAAATTATGGAATTGCCTTTGATGAACCTTTACCAATGCATGATATGGAGAGTGTCATGTTCAGTCCCAACAACCAGGAAAATCATGGAGGTTCATGGAATAAATCTATAAATACATTTATAGGAATTGATTGAAACATATTCAATTTATATTAGATATATAGAAATATTTAATGTTTTAAATTTTATGATTTTGAATATATTTCATGATATCAAAATAGAAAAAATAAAATTTTGAAATTAGAAAATATAAAGAATAATATTTATAAATCAACATATGAGTATATGATTCAAGAAAATATATAATAAAATTATCTTAGAAGAATGTAGCTATGAAATTATAGTATTGTGGAATATTGGTACACACTATGAGTATGTTTCAATATGGCATATGGATTAATTACAATGTAATATCACTTGAATCACCAACACTCAATAGATAAATGATGGCATGATGTATTTTTTTAATGGGTGGTGTTTTATATAATATAATCATGGGAATTTTCATGATATACAAAATAAAAAAATGAATTACTGTAAAATAAGAATAAAAAATTATCTCCCCAACTCTAAGGGTTTATAAAAATAAATCTTATACAATGAGATGATTTATTATGTTGGAAAATAGGTGTATAATATTGATGGAAACGCATGAAGATCAATGAAAGGTGTACCAATATCAGACTCTCTTATACCCAAAGCTTCCCTCTATGAAATAATTTGAAATAATATGGAATAAAAGAAAGAATACTTTATAATGATATGAATAAAAAAGGTTGTACATTAAATAAGATACTCACCTCTAGTAAGAGAGGACTTGTTGACTCAGATAACTAATAAATAGAGAATGAATAATTATTTTCATAAAACTTCAATTGTCCTACAAAAATGTGAGAATTGATGGAATAAGATAGGTCATCCCTATTGAGGAAAAATAAATACTATATGACTAGTGGAAGAATTCCTACTCTATGAAATAATCCTAAAAAACATCATATAGGAGGAGTATCAATGAACTCAATTTTTACTAGGCTGTCTAAACACAAAATTGTGAAAATGAAAAATCCTAGGTGTACTATATATAAAATAAGACTAAGAATATGGGTAATCAATTTCATGTTATATATAAATAATAGTTGAAGCTGGTTATATAGTTAGATGAAGCACAAAAATTGTATACATCATTTTGATAAATGATCGATGATATAGACCATATGGAATGACTATAATACCATATTTTGTATTATAGAGGTATCCCTATCAATATATACTAAAATTTTCTAATATTTATTTGAATAATTATAGGACTAATAGAGATATATGATCCATGGGGGTTGAGTGTTATAAATGGGAAATGGGTGTTAATATGGGTGTAGATATATGGGAAAAGATGATATAGAGTACCATAAATATTTATATTGGACTAGGATTTATATGTGGTGATGGATGACCACATTAGTTTTCAGACCTATATTTGGATGGTTCATTTTATAGAAAAATAAATAACATATGGTAAAGATCATGGTATAAAGCAAAAGAGATATCAAAAATATATTTATCTAATCTAGCGGTTTAGTTACAAATAAAATATTCATCCATTGGTCTCATACCATATTTACTGTATTAATATACCCCTAATAGATAGAAAAAATGGTGTAAAATTATAAATATTCATGATTATCATAATTTTTCAATCAATTATTTATTAGATGGATATTTTTAGGATACCAATATGTTTTTAGAAAAGATAGAAAATTTCTCTAAAATGTTTTTATCATTGTGAAGATTAGATAAAAAAATAATCAACATAAAAATATTCATTAGTAATCTATATCAATATTAATAGATATATTTTTAGGGTTATTTTATGACAATCGCTCAGAATTTGTTAGAATTATTTGAAAAAATATTCATGTTATGTAATAAAGATCATTCCTACCACGTAAATATCTTTAATAATTCATGATTATTATCTTTATATGTGGTGTACATCAACTGTGTATAATTAATTTTATATTCATTAAATATTTCGTGTTAGTGTGATTGAGATAATATGATGATTTTTCAAAATGAATAAAATTCATGATGCCATCATATATGGTTTCAATTAAATGACCAGATCAATTTTTTAGTTCAATTCATTAAAATATTATTTCAAATAAAGTCTTCTGAATAGATAGCCAAATAGGTTATTCCAATAACTCAATGTCAAGTAATAATTTCAATTACAAAATATATTTTAGTGGTGTCATGATATAATTATGATTATCAATAAAATATTAAATGGTTCTAAAAGAAGAAATGTTCTATACACAAATTTTTAATTAGTGTAGAAGGTGACAGAGGGATTACAATGATTTAATTGGTGAAATTGAAAATTGGTGAATCATCAATGTTGTATTTCTATTTCAACCTATGATATAACATAGGCTGACAATATGTTCCACGTCAAAGGGAAAGAACAATATTTTATTATCTGGATTTTAGAATATTGAAGAGAAATATTTATTCTCACATTATTATATATATCAGTTAAAATAAAATACATGAATATTATTTATTATGGGATACTAATGTAATTGATAATGGAGTACCCTATATGCCTTTATAATAATGTTTTATATAATTAAATGGATAATTTTATAATACCCAATGTGATTTATAATCTAATGTGTCTCTTGGAAGGTCATTATCATTTCGATGAAAATTGGGAAAACATACAATCATTAATCCACATACATGAACCATTGGAAGTAATTTTATATTTAGAGAAGGATGGATTTATAATAATGTTTAGAATAAAATTCAAATTCTATAATTTAATACCTATAGCTATTATTATTGTTGGATGTTTTGTCAATAAGTGGATTGTGTAGTATGAAAAAGTATTGACTATCATTAAAGACATGTATGTAGGACGTACAATCCTTGATGTTAGGGATGTTGGGAAAAATATCATAATTTCAATTAGATTAGAAAAATAGGAACAATTATGGTTTTGAGGTTCTAAAAGTAAATATTCTAAATTCACATGTATACCAAATGGTTTCATTATAGATGATCACAGATGATTACAATATATTAGAGATATAGAGAAAATCCAGAGGTATAGTTTTTAAAATCATATAATCTATAAAGGGTTACATGATCTCATTACCCTATTAGGGTTATTTGAGGATGTTAATGTTGATGAGATATTATATACTCTAAGATATTCAAAATCCTAAAATCTTATATGGAAGAATAAAATATGAGATACAATCATGTGAATTTTGAATAGATAGTTATTTTGTAAATATGGAGGATTTTATCGATCAGTCATAATCACGAAATCATGATCGTATGATAGATCTTTTAAATTACTGTGAAAGGATGTCACATAAAAATTATATATAATGTGATGAAGATTAAGTGAATATAATTAATGGGATATTGAGATCACAAGAATAAAGTGGACTTGCACAATGTATTCTGATAATGTGAGTGACACAAATGGTGTGAGACAAATCATGCAATGTGAATAAATGAATATCATTTTCCTAGGTAGTGTAATGGATATCATAACATTTTCGATAGAGTATTATAAGTGAACTTATGTATATAAATAATAATTAACTCATTATTACTAATTAGAGGGTATTTTCCAATTATATTGAACTAATGAAATGTTCAAAGAAGTTGAATCACCATAAGTGAATTCGTTTATGTGATCAATATTTCATAAATGGTATAAAATAAGGGATTCATGAAGGATTCTTATACTCAAATTATTGGACTTGGGGACTCTTGATGGAGGTTATACAAAAGAATATATTATAGAAGAGTTATAAGTATTGATATATACCCCTGGGTCTCATATAGGGAGATACATGCAAGGGTATCACATATAGAGATATGCACCAACGTTATGAACCTCAATGGTTACATGCCCAGTGGTATAGCACTTTAGGTACTATCCTATTTATAATTCCACTTCCATATATAGATTTTGAACATTAAAAAATGAGATATACGATCTTCATCATCCATGAATCCTTTCAAAAGGTTTTTATTCTCTTCTATATCTAATTTAGTGAAATAAAAAAATATATTTAATTCAAATAAGTTAATGTAGTTCCATAATAATAATAGAAAAAAGAAGTCTTGGAATCTGTTAAATAACATTACACTGTGAATAAGATTTTCCGTGACCTCTCACGGAATGTTGACACTAAAATGGAATTTCACATAAAAGCTATGAAGGAGCAAGTGAATTTCAAAGGAACTAATATTACATTTTCCGATTTTCTCAGTAATTAATTATGTAGTTCCATGAATTTCATATGAATATTTATCCTTATAATGAATAGATTATAAGAATAATATGTGGGGGAAGTGATCTTCTAGAGAATTTTTGTATCACCAAACATTTTGAAAGGGTCTAGATCTTAGGAAAGAGTAACCTTGACTAAAACCAACAAGCATAGAGCTTAGTTATTTTAGTGCATTAAATCACTATTGGATTCATACTACATTGACTATAATATAGTTTTAAACTATAATAAAATATATAATTCCTTATTCTTGATTTTTATAATTAAAATATCATTATAAAACCATGTTATTGAATATAATCGAAATAAATGTCAATATAAATGTTTGATTAGGATAACTAAATGAACATAAACACTAATGGGAAAAATATGTGGCCCTTATAATCATTAGGTCATAAACTACTAGGCTTGAAATAATTTGTTTTAATATAATCCAAAACAAGATCCACCTCCACAAGGAATTTATGCCCCTTTTAGTCCTAACAAATCACAAGCTTCCTATCATCGGGAATGTGCATCCATCCGTGATATGTGATGGGAAGGGAGGTCATCTTAGAAGCTAATTCTAATTACAATACTTGTATATTCCTCCCAATTATTTTATAAAAACTGAATACTATTTTAAAAATATAGGATATTGAAATTCATATAGGATTGTGATGAACATTATATTGAAAAGGATGTTAATTTTTTTACAAACTTATTATGTTGATTGATTTATTGAAATAAAAATTAAATTAATGAAATTCGTAAAAAGTGTTTGTGATAAAGAAAAATATCTAATACGAACTACTATAAAACATTCCAAAGATAAAAAAATTACGTTAACAACTACCAATGATTGAATTTATACAATGGAGATTTAAAAAACTCAAATTATTGGTTTAAATAGTAGTCCATTAAAATATATATTCTAACCACACTTTTAGAATAGTGTTTGGATAATCTGTAGACTTGATCTGTGGTATGTATGAATAAAAACCAATCTTATAGTATCCCTATTTTAAAACTAAATAGAATTTATATATTTTAATCCCCATTTAACCTCAGCATAACCTAATTCTAGAAAGTCTCTTTCACACACTAAAATTTATTGTTCATTGTCTTTATAGAAATAGTAGTCCTAAATCTAGAAATTCATATATTCATTTATCTTTATATCCTTAGAATACATAAATCATGAAGGTCCAAAAAGATAATAGTGATAATAAAAATACTAAGAGATTAGCATGTATAACACTGCACAATGATATCTCATAGATTAAAACACTCAAAAATAAAAAAACATTGTATAGATTATAAGTGCTCAGAGAAAAATAAAAGAAATTATAATGATTAAAAATGATAAAAAATATTTAAAATTATTCATTGACATAAATTGATTTCAAAAACATGTTCTTGGATAAATTTATGGATGATGTTATTTTAAACTGAAACAGTCCAATTCCATAAATATCAGAGCTAGTTTTAACATCATCACCAACAATTATTATATCAAATGATGAAATAAATATTTTTCATGAACTATAGATGAGTTAACTATAAATGAAATAGTGCTAAAAAATAAGATGGAATCAATTTATAATGGTTGTTTAGGTCATACTATTTTCTAAAATCTTATTTATTTATCTTATATTCCTATATCCATTAATTCATAGTTAATAAACATAATAACTAATAAAAATTGTATGTTAGACCATATTCATAAAATGTTAGTTTTGAATTCCAAATAAAATAAATAATGTTAATAATTAACTCAGTAATAAATATCTTATTATAATGAATATAAAAAATGAAGAAACATAAAATGTTGTAATTAAATTTTAAAGGAAAATTCATTATAAATTTTAGTAAAAATAAATCATCTCCCATATTCATAATACATTAATAAAAAATAAATATATAAAAAATTAATATTTAACATAAATTTACATCTTGCATGATGAAGATAAACCTTCTCAATTTTGATAGATATCTTCCACTATATGATTTTTAAATATATAAAATAAAGAAACAATTTTATTAAAAGAAATAAAATATTGTTTTCAATTAGAAATTATATATTATTTTTTCTTCATAATTTAATAATAGTATTTATTCCCAATAAAAAAAATATTTTATCATTATCATACTTTTTACTTCACCTATATCACCAATAATCAATAATAGTACTCCATCTAGATCTGAGGGATTGACTATTTTAGCTGAAATAATATTAATTTCTTCTAGTAAACTCTACTAGAGATATTTCAAATGAAAACCATTTTGGTGTAAAATAATGATCCTGAAAGATTAGAGATTTATTATGACAAAAAACAATTCTATCACTATTTTTATATAGTCCTTTGTGAAATATACTTAATAAATTTTATTCCATTTTTGTAGGAGTTTTCCATAAGGAGTTTGGTTTAAAATTTTCAAAAAAATAATATACAAAAAATATTTTTTTAGAATTAAATTTTTTATTTAATTTTAAAGATAAGAAATTGATTATAAATACTCACTATTTATTAGACAAAATAATAATTGATAAAAATTACAAATAATATAGAAAAATATTTTATTTGAATAATGTAAACCATCTAGAATTTATCTTCTAGTTCTTTCTTATTGTTTTCCCTAATAAAGGATGGATCAAAAAAGATCACAATGAAATGTAAAAAGTTTTTACAAATAAATGTTTTAAATCGTAATAATTAATATATATATATAACTGATTAATAAAAATTACCAATATTAAAATCAAATATTATTACATTTAAAATGAAATATTGATAAAACTATATCATCTCTATTCTGGAAGAGTTTTCAATTTTATATGATTGTTTAAAAAATATTTTAATTGTAGATCACATTACATTTATGATTCCAAACAAATTCTTCACTAATCCAAATCTGTCATAATTTTAATGTTTCATTCAAATATTAACATGAATTTATTCATTTATGACAAATTCAATAATTATATCTTATTTTTGTGTGTTAAGTGCAAGGACAGTTTCATATATCAAATTTTAAATGGAGTATTATATTATGTTCTTCAATATCATGTTTGAAAGATGATTCTTTATGTGTATATATAATACGTGTATTTTTTTAGATAATAATTTTTTGTATTTGATATATTTTTGATGAGTTAAAATAATTCCTTTTTAATTTTCAAAAAATTTAAAATGAAGGATGAGAATTCATTTTTACAATCAAGAACATTTCAAAATAATTATTCATTTATAAAAAACTACCAAAATGTTATTTTTAAGATGATAAAATTATAATTTCATTGAATAATATTTATTAATTATTTTTTCAATAAAAATATAAAACGTAAAAACGTTATCATATACATTTATTTTAGAAAAAACTTTTTTTCGAAAAATATATATTAAGTTTATCGGACCAATATCATAGTGTTTTATTTGTTCTTAATAGTAAATTATTTTTATTATATACATTTTCAGGAAATTTTGTATCTTTAAAACCAATAGGTTTTTTTATATATGCAACCCATTTTTTTGTATTTTAAAAAACATGTTAAACATCAATGTATTATAAAGTTGGATTTATATATATTGGAATGGATAAATAGATAATAATAGATTCTAGTCATCTTATTTGTGGAATTATTTCACCAAATTCTCTATCCCAATCATGAAAATAACCATTATAAAAAGTCATTATTTATTTCAAAAAATAATTCCACTTTCAACACATTTGATACTAAATACCCATTTAACTCCATGTTGTGATAGAAGATTATATAGTTCAAAAAATTAAAAAATATGATTTATTTAAAATTAAATAAGTTAATTAGTAATTTCCTTTATTCAACATCCATTACATAAGTCATCATCATCCATTTTTTGATAAAATAATGACAATAATTCGTGATATAGACATTTTTTGTTTGGTTAATTCTATGAATAACCACTTTAATTACATCACTAATAATATTATTAATAGGACGGGTGATTAATATTATCTATTTTAGGTAAATTAGTGTGGTTTGAATCAACTATATGATTAATATATTCCTTTCATGTAATTTAGTTATATTTAAAACCCAATAATTATTCTTTGAGAGAATTTATTATCAGTAATTATGAATCAATTTCAATTAAATTGTTAGGAATTTTTTAAAAAACAATCATCTTGAGGAGGTTCATTTGGAGGTATTGTAAAAACAAAAAAAAACTATATTAATAAAAAATTATATGAAATATTAATTTAATAAAATTATTTCTTTTATTAATATAAATATATTGATTTCTAGTTAAAGAATAGCCATGTAATATTACTTCATAAAATTGAAAATTAATATTATGTAATTTTTATTTAGTATTCAATATAAGTAACTTAAATCCATTTTATTTTAAGTAAGGATGTTTTTCATTATTAACATTCAAAATTTATTTTGTGTTTTATTGTGAAATAGATTGAGTAAATCGTGATTCATTATAAAATAAGTACTAATCACATATTTGATAGAAAATGTGCATGAAAATAAATAATCATATCGAAATGTTCTAGAAATTTCTTAATCTATTATATTTCATTTTTAAAATACATTATTCTTGTTTGATGTTCATAGTGATGAAAAATTATGAGTAAAACATTTCATGCTATTAAATGTTTAAAACTAAAAATATAAAACACACACATATATGATCACTCAAGATTATAATCAAGGGCATGTGTTTATGATTTTTAAAAAAATTTTAAAACACTGAAATAAATAAGAGGATCATATTTTTAATAGATAAAAACCAAAGTAATTATTGTGTAATAGTCAACCAAGACATTAACATATTGATTTCCCCCAATGCTTCATGATTTTGTATATCTAAATAAAACCATGTTCACTAACTCTAAATGATTGAATGTTGGGAGTTTGATTTTATATTTCGAACTACAATTAAGTTTCCTAATAAATTGAAATATATTAAAAACAATTCTGATGTTAAATTTATGTTTTGATTGATGTGTTAAATTTTCATTAAAAGTCTATTTGGCTAATATGTGAACATTACGGTGACCTAATAATAAATTCTTCAACCAAGATAAATCTGTAGTTATATTTATGAATAGAAATTATGATGAATTATGTTTTCAATGTGAATGTTGTGTATGTTTTCAGGACACCAAATTGGTATAATGAAAATATATTTTGTCCTTAAATGATAAAATTTTTCTTTCTAAATATCACAATGTAATATATATAATATTATTGAGTAATGCTGATAATGTTTTTATTATGACATAGAATAAATAAAAAATTTTAAATTAAAGTTTTTCTAGGAATAGAAATATCACTAATATCAATTATTATACCCTTTGTGTTGTCTCTAATAGTGACTCATATTCTATTATCCTTTTATAATTGTACAAAATTGGACATGTCTCTAATCATGAGTCATGAACAACCATTATCTGTATACTAATTAATTTTTTGATATTCATGTTATTTTTAGAAAAGGGGAAAACAATGACCTTTTCACCTAGACTAACATATGTCCAAACACCTATGGAAACAATATTTTGAGAACCAACATATGTTAATATCTTGTATATTTTATTTTTTCTAGTTATGAATAAATTTATGAAAGAAATATATTAAAATTGTTTTAAGAGAATAATTTATTTGTTTGACAACCACTTTCACTTTTACTACAAACATTTCCACCATGATGTACAAAATAAGTTTATTTTTAATTTGATTTATCAGTAGTAAAATGAAATATATTAGATGTTTTAGAAATTATAATTTTTTTATAAATATTAAAATAATTCCTTTAACAAAATAAATATTTTTTTATTTTTATTGTATCTAAAATATTTATATTTATGTTAAACAAACAAATTTAGATCATGTCAATTATGATCAAATAAATTCATCCCTATATTATTTTGTGTATCAAATTTAGTTTAATATTGTTAAATTTATATAGTTACTTTTAAATATTTTTATTAAGATTAATATATTTTTAATTAGAAAATAGTATATAAGCTTCATCTTATTACTCTATTCTTATATAATGTATATATATATATATATATAAATTTAAAAAATATTATATAATTTCTCATCATCATTCAATGTTTTAATAGAATGAATATTGTTTCTAACATACATTTAAATTTTCTTCCAATGACCATTTGAAATAAAAGTCACCTTCACTATAACTATATATTTATAAATATTTAAATATCAATTTCTTGTGGATTTTAGAATATCATCTAACATTCTATCAAAAATTTTCAATTTTTTAAAATATAGTCTAATATGATAATCCCAATTACATTCATAAAAAATCACATATGATTATTCTTTTGTATCATCTAATTGATTACATTATTAAGGATGTATGTTAATAAAATTTAATGTTTTATTCATCCTCGTGAAAATTTTGGAGTGTTCTTTATCATTGTACTATAATATAAATTGATCTAAATGCTTAGGCTTATTAATTTAAAGATATGAGTATGAAACAGTAATAACTGAATTAATAATAATAGAAGTATGATTACTAGATATAGAAATGAATTATACTCTAATTTTATTATTCTATTCATGATAATCTCTTATGATTCTACTCTCAGCGTATTAAGGTGTTGATTAATTTATTATTCCATATTTTAGTCAACTTTTATCTATCATGAATATTTTTCTTCATTGATTCCCATTATTCTGTTATTATATAAAAAATTTATTCAATAATTTGATATTATAATCACACATTCCACTATAGATTTTAATCTATTTCAAATAGTTATAATGAATTTATGTGAGGTTATATTAGGGTTTTTTGAGGTCTCTGGGATTTCTTAAGGTATATATCCCATAGATTGAATGTCATTAAGATAGTGGTTTCATCCGGGTGGTGTCTTATCTTAGTAGTGGTAAATGTAACTTCTTGACTTATGTTATTCAAAAAAAATTCAACTATCATTTGGAAGTGGAGTCATGAACAGTTATGAAAAATGCTATCTCAAATAATGAATTTTGAGTTAACAAGTGATTGATAAAAGACGAACATAGTGTATATTTTCCATCATCGTATATTTAATTCTTATGAATGGTCTAAAATAAATGAAATTTGTTGATTTAGTTAATATCTTGTCCTTGATATGGGGGTCTTCTAATTGGGAAATGTTTTTTATCTGTTGGAAGAATCAGCCACATTATTTTTATATAAATATACATTAAAAAATGGAATTTTATCATGGATAGACCAATATTAAATCATGATATATATGGATTTTTTTAGAGTTTTAGTTTCAATGCTTTTGAATTAAGAAACTATCTCTTTCAAGTTTGGTTTCAATTTTTTGGATTAAAATTGATCATGTGGCACCCAACATTTCTATATGATATTGCTTCATTAATTGAGGTTCCTAATTAAATGGATATAAAGACTGTAAAAGAATGATTGCATTATTTTTCTTGGGTTACTGTTGATGTAAAAATCAATTTTGTTTTACATTAATATGTGATCTTTTATTAAAATATGGAAGATGATAATATTAATAGTATATATGAGAAACTCCCCAAAATCTATTCGGACTATTATACAATAGTACTATAAAAGAATAAATACAGGAGAGTTATTATATGATCCTTCGTCTCACTTATAATTCAAGATGCTGAAATCTGTAAGAATAAAGGAGTCAACATGAATGTTTATGGAAATTTTGGAACATATCCCTTGTAAAGATAGCACATAAAAACATGAAATAATGTTATAATATATAAGGGATATGAAAAACATAGAGGTAACATTTATAGAAAGAAAATGTGTTGTGGATGGTGCTAATTGGGATATTTAGGTCGGGAAAAGCTATTCAGGGATAGAAATAAATATTCTTGGTGTATTAGAGGTTTCTTCATGAACACTACATTCCACTATAATTACCTTAGCATAAACACTATTACTATCTTCCTTAAGAGCCAAATCATCCTAATCCACCCATGAGTTTGGTGGTTTTAAAATTGATAATTTCATACATACCTTATGTGTACATGACATTCATTGAGAGAATTGTTATATTCTAAAAGGGGGTGTACATCCTACCAAGAGAAATTTTATGGAATACATATTCCCTCTAAAAATATAATTTGTTCATTAGTGTTTACTATTATCGCATTGGACTATAAAAACTCATACAGGCCTCTTGATTGTGATGGTGGTGAAAAACATATAAAATAATAGTTTTTCCATGGTTTTCATAAGATCAGTCTAGCTTATATGAATTTGGGATGTAGGATAAACTCACCAACATCCTACTTATTGATGTGGTCATTATTTCTATAAATATTATAGATCCTAGTATCATACAAGTACATGATAAGCAATGAAAACTATGACAAATAAATAGAAATTTGATTTATTTAGATGAAAATGATCTATCACCAATGAGATCCAATAGGTATGAAGTGTAATATATAATGAACAAGCATGATGAAGTTTTTTTTCGATTCCATAGAATAATAACAAACCGATGAAGGATTATTGTCATCTAAATCCCACAAAGAGAACTATATCAACATATTATATAGATGGTTAGAGGACTAAGGAAATCTATTTTAGTTATCATAAATATGTTTTTTACTGGGAATATTATAATAATTTTATTCCACTAGACAAAGATATTTTATAATCATTTTCTTTTTTTACATTCAATGTGGGAGGGTTTTTTATGTTTGATCACTTTCTTAACTCTTATTTTGTTTCATATTATATTTTTGATTTATTTAAGGGGAATAACCACAAAATTTATAAATGAAATCATACTAAAATCTCTCATTTGAGTTACTATTTACATGGAAGAAAATAAATGGCTTAGTAATATGTTCTCATCATGGATCTGTGATTTGTTAAACCAATGAAACATTGAAAATTCATAATTTCAAATATCTTTTAGATTTTTTGGTTGTTTCAAATAATGATATATTTTATATATGTTCCAAATACTAGAAAAACATCTCCAAAACAAATGGTTTAGAAAATATTCAACCTTCTGACATCCACATGTCACTCTATTATATAATTCAAGTGGTTTTATTTTTTCTACATCTCTTTGAGTCCTAATGATTTTTATATAGGAACTTTTTTTATCGAATGTTTTAAATTAGTTTAAATGTTTACATGAATGACTGAGGTTAAACCTATGGTGCGCATGTTGGGGGATCTTTCCTATATAATGTTATTTTTTTTAATACCTCCATGTAATCGGAAAAACCATATAATGATTCCTAGATACCTTTCTGGTAGTTTCATCTTGTGTAGTGTCTTTCACATGGTTAGTGCATGGTCTAAAAAATTGTGTAGCCTTTCTATAATAACATAAAGGGAGACATCACAAATTGTATCTCCATAAATTAGGTGGGGTCACATCAGATAATTTCCATATACAAGTAATATATCCCTTAGTATCCCAAATAGTAGATCTATATCCTTCATCTTCAATTCATGGTTCACAGTTATTGGTTTCCAAGTGGTTCTATAGAAAATAGTCCCATATTTGTCCCTTATGACTCATCCATTCAACTATTTAAGGTTTCTACATTCCCCTAGAATCCTTATTCATTATATGGGATTAGGATTGGATTTGGGGTGGTTATAAACTAGGGGTTTGGACTATTTTTCGTTGTAAAATAAGTATTCTTGCTTATTCCAGTGGTCACAATCAAAAGGGACATGTTTGGAATTAGTTTCTCATATTTCTAAGTTGGTGTTTCATTGATATTGTTTCTTTTTGGAATTAAAATTTTTCATGGGATATCTAAATAAATATTATAAAACTAATGAATGTATGTGATATCCAAGTTATTTTTTATATAATTTATAAAAAATTTATTCTTGTAATGATGGTTTTTTCATTTAAATCCCATATTTAAATGTATCAAATTTATTATTTTATTATCCCAAGCATTTAAAAAACTATAATAATTGATATTTGAAATATTTTTGGGATATGTGATAGATTGATATCTTTTTTTAAAATTATTGAAATCAATGTTTTATGGATATTTTTGTTTAATGAGGGTGTGTTACCATATAATTTATTTCAAAGTGAGATTCATTGTTGAGTTTCAAATTTTGAATTAAAATATTTTTTTTATGAATTTTTAAAATTCATTAGTGGATCTTTTAATTTTTTTTTGTGGTAATGTAGGGCCTTAGGTCTTATTTTGGTTTTTAAATAGGATGAACCTTTTTAAAATATGATATTAATATTTTTATATTGTCAGTAGTTTCAATGGATTTCAAAAGGATATGGGAAGTGGTTTTTTTACATGAAAATGTGTAACACCCCAGGTAAATAAAGAATATGAAATTTTTATATTTATCCATATTTGTGAATAAAGTATTAATATTACTTTAAAGGTAACACTATTCTTGATGGCGTACCCAATATGCAACAACAAGTTTCATTGAAATCTTATGTTGCACTCTAACAATAAAATGATATTATTTTAAATGGTAGGGAACGCCTAGCCATTGTAATGGCATGAATGAATGGAACTAACTGCAAAATTATTATATATGTTTGTAAAATATTTTTACTTTTATCCAATTAATTTTAAAGGATTAAAAATGCGAATGAGTCCAATTTTAAGCATAAACATTCTAAAATTCTTTAAAAGGTCAATTAACCGCCTTTTGATGGAGAACCTCTTTTAAATCCACTTTTTGACAATTTATGTGTTATATGTGACAAAATAAAATTCATCTTTAGAATCAGGACATCAAAATTTACTTTGTGTAAATTTTTGGTATTTTTCTCATAAAGTTCATTTTTAATGAATAGTGAAAAATGTTGTATTTTAATTCAAAACCGCTTTTTAATATAATTTATTTATATGAATAAATTATAATTTCAATTGGTTATAAAGATAAATTATAATATATTTTTACCATTTAATCCAATAGTGGTCATTGGAATTAATTTCAGTCTGAAATTGGACTTAAACTAGTGTCAATCTTTTAATAGATATTGTTACTTAAAAACACAATATTTGTTTTGACAGTGGGAATTAATTATTAAATTAATTAATGAAACTTATATGTTTTTACTTTTGTTAAATAGACATAATTTGTGAATTCTGAATATCAAATATATCTTAGGGTGAATATTAGGTAATTCTCTGAAAAACATCAATTTTTTATGAATAGTGAAACCACTAAGTGGTAGTTAAAGAAACTGATTTTTCATTTAAATGAAAATTTACCCCATATGTGATTTGATTTTAAAAAATCCTACATAGATGGTTGTCATTAGGAAATAAAACGTGGTTCAATGAGATTAAAATAATGTTTTGTTGAATAGTAACTTTTATGTTTTATTAATTGCGATTAAAGGTAATTAATGTAATTTAAGGTAAAAATAATGTTTTAACAATATGAAATGACCTTGAAACATGTCCTACCCTTATTGGATGTGTCATGGCCGACCCAGAAAATCCATGGGTCAACTTGGGGACTCCATGGAGCCACTTTGGATGGAAAATGACATTAATACCTTTTTATTTAATGTTAAAATTAAAATGGCACAAACATCTGTTGTTTTACTAAAACAATTTTTACATGGGGTTATAAAAGTCATATTTTTTACTATAAATATTAATTAGAAGGAGAAAAATCTTTCGTACATCATTATATTTTTTTATAATTTTTAGACATTAAATAAATTATTTTATTTATGGCACCGTGATGATGTAGTGATTACCTCATAAATGAACGATTTAAATAAAATGAGACGATATGGTGGAATATAAGTCTTACACTTGTCCCAAACCTATTGGATGGGTGTATTTCGAATCCTTATCACCTTATCCTCTCAATATATCCTTTTGGGACCTTTAAAATCCGAAAATAATTTTATAATCAATTAATATTTTTTAACTTTCCTAGAGTGCCCCTCCTCTCCTCTTATAAAAGGCCCGCTCCTCTACCACCTTACCCACACCTGTCAAGAATTTGGCTCGGAAAACCACTACCCATTGAATCTATCCAGATCCCTCTCTTAATCATCGAAGCCTCACCTTTGTGCATTATCCTCTCCAAGGATGCCTTTGATCTCAAATAAAAAAGAGTTACCCGATTAAAAGGTAATGTTTTCCCTTGTGTTCTTTTGTTTTATTTGGATTCTCCAACCCTCTAAAATCTTTTTCATCCTTTATTTTGTAAAAAAACATGTATATTAAATATTCTATGATTTTTTTATGTTAAGTATTCAAGCTAAACTTACACACACCTTCGTCTAATGTTTAAAGAACATATTGTTTCTGTGGATGGAGAATTTCTGCCTCACGAAACGATGATTGTTCAATCTTCTCTTAATACCTTTCATGGTTGCCATTGTGATTTCAATATATTTTATATATTATATATATGGT
The DNA here is from genome assembly GCA_963277665.1 of Viscum album. Lineage (NCBI taxonomy): Eukaryota > Viridiplantae > Streptophyta > Magnoliopsida > Santalales > Viscaceae > Viscum > Viscum album. The sequence continues at coordinate 181,729,472 of OY728140.1, forward strand.
ATTTATGTTTTCTATATTCTTCTGAATTTTATATTTAAAACATGACTTTATGCTTTTTATGTTGTGCAAATGCGATAATTTCATACGAGGAAATGTGGACTACCTCCCCCTCAAGTGATGTGACTCATTCATGACATACATTGTATGTATAAAGAATGAAATTAATGAACATATTTGACCTATATAACATTTATATTATACTGTAATTATAATATATATATCTCCCAATTATTTTTAATTCCATTAATATGACAAATAAATGAAAGTAGCGTTCATGCATACATACGGCCTACCGTGTCCATGAACGGTGAATTTCATTTCTTTTTATCTCCAAATGTTATGGAGTAGTATAAAATGAATATGTAATGGATATATATGATATTTAAATCATTAATACTATTCTGGAGATGATTTAATTATAACTACATGGACAATCATTTTCAAGCAAGTTCATTTTTGACTCATGTACCAAACATCGAAAAAACGTCTGATATGAACTCGCATTATTGAACAATTATTATAACATTATAATATGTGATATTACCTGAAAAATAATCTTTAAAATAGTTCCTTAATCAATTATAAATTGACCAAAGTATATTATTCAGGAATATAAAGAAACGAACAAGACAATTCAGACTTGAGGTAAGGGATCCTACCCCTCTCTTTCTTTTTAAGTACACTCTTTTATGTCATTCCTTTTAAGATCATCTTTCTAATGATTGGGATGTTATTTTATATTACTATTACTGTAAAAATTTTTTCATATAATGAGAGACCCTATTTTCTCTCATCAATCCATTTTGTAAGTTTTGAGTGGAGCTGTTACGCTGCCGAATTTTCTTAAGAGATCCAACCTCTCTCTTTCTTTTTAAGTACTCTCCTCTATGTCACTTCTTTTCAGCTCCCCTCTTTTATGTTGGGGGATGTTATTTTATATTCCTATTTCTGTAAAAATAAATTTAATATGATTAGAGACCCTATTTGATCTCATTAATCCATTTTTTGAAGTTTTAAGTGGCGTTGTTAGGCTGCTGAGTTTTCGTAAGATATTTTTCATCTCACTTTTATTCCCGTGAGATTTATGCTACATTTTCCACCAATTACATTGAGTTTTATATGTACTTCCCATTATTATACTGTTTGTGTAATATAATTTCAATTATGGGTATTTACATATTCATTGTATGGCCCTTCTTTAATGGGGTGTATTTTTTGAAAGTTACCCAAATCGGTAAGGGGACCTTTCACCCTCCTCTTCTTTAAAAAGACTTCTTTTGTTATTTCTTTTAAATTACATCTTATTATTTTGGGATATGTTCTTATATATCCTTATTGTTGTAAATTTAATTTACAAGTGATTAGATACCCTTTTTATCTCTCATCAACTCATTTTCGGAATTTTGATGTGATGTCGTTAGGCTGTCGAAGTTTTGCGAGGAAACTTCTTAACCCAATTTTGATTATTTGGGATAAACTTCTACTCCTTGAATATGTCATTCTATGAATATGTGTGAATGACCTCTGATTTTTTTACACTTAATATCCACTTATATTTGGTGTATTTATATTTTTCACATATAATCATTTAATTGATTTATCCTTAATCTAAGGATACCGACTTTGTAAGGGACTTCATCTCAATCTCCTTTCATTGAGGCATATTTTGTTTTATACAAAAATTTATTTTATACGGTGTATAAACCCATTTGACTTATAAATTTACTTGAAAGGAATATTTTCTATATGAAGCGTTTTACTAAATGACAAAAAGTATGTTTCTTTTTAACGTACGCGGTGACAATGACCTTTCATCCACTGCGAGTATTATTTGATCTTTGGCTTCCCCAACAAGTTGTTATATTTTTTAAAAGTAAAAAAATACCGTATACTCTTTTTGATATTTAAAATGGTTTTGGAAATTGATTTTTAATTTCAATATATTTATGTGATGTATTGTTCTTGAAATGTGGAAATGTTTTCATTCCTTTATAATTGTTTTATGTGTTATGATTTTATAATGGTACATGGACATTTGACAGGTGGTTACGTGATAAACCATATGACAGGTGGTGCCATGAATACCAGGATTGGTGGTTACGTTATAACCTCCAATTCATTGGGTATGGAAATCTGTCGTATGGCTATTCTATTAAGTATGTATGGAAGTCGACCGTATGGTTATTCAACATAAGTATGTGTATGTCCCAAGTTACCTTTATATGTTAAGTGTTATTTATATGGGTTTTATGGTAATCTTTTTGTTAAAAAGGGTAAGTAGTTATCTTTTATTCAATGAAGAGTATATTATTCTTCATAAAGGTGAAAAGTATTACTTTGATAAAGTATTCTTGGTTTACTGGTTGTTTTGAAAAACTAACAGTTTTCCTTTTTTGTGTATCCCTTACTGAGCTTTTTATGCTCACCCCATGTTTATTTTGAAATTTTTTTCACTGGACATAAAGATGAATAGGACCAAGGATGGGATCAAGGAAATGTCAGGCTGTCTAAAACATGGAACTAGATATGTTTCTTTTTAAGATTTTTTAATTTATGGAAACTTAGTAGAAGTTTCTAATTTGTAATCTTTTGAGATGTAATGGTTCTATCCTAATTATCTAAAACTCTAAATCTAAAAAGATCCTCAATTTTAATTATTCATTTAATTGAATATTAAGTAAGGTTTAAGGTTGGGGCCTTATAATTGGTATCAGAGGTCTGTTTTGATAAATTTAGAGGTTAGGGTATTCTCTAAGCAGAAGTGACATTACCATGAGGGTTAGGATTTCAGAAAGATTCCTAGTTTTAGATAAAGTGAATGAGTAAGTATATCGTAGTGTTTATCTTCCTCATTAGTACATTATGGTTTTTTTGATATAGTCACACTGACATTTTTGGTTTTAGTAAATGGACGGATCTAGCAGGCACCAAAGTGACAATGGGTTTGAAGGGAACTGTGGTGGTTCTCTGATTAAGAGACTGAATGAAATGGGGGATTCAATGAGAAATCTCGTGGTTATTCAAAACCAACTATCAGGAGTCATGATCAACCAATTGAACCTTGGTGAGTTCTCTAATGCATCATATACGAGAGAACCAACTTGACATGGAAGTTCAGGTAATAATTATAAAGGTAACCATTAGGGTTTATATGATACTTACTTTTGAGGTAATTATGGGTTACTATATGTTTTGATGGAAAATGAAAGGCATGAGATAAAATTGAGTTAAATTATGTTATGGTTATTTTTTATGATTTTATCTCTTTTTGAGGAATGATTTGAGAATTATATAGTTTGGAAAAAAGGACAACACACAGACCATGTGACAACCCGTCGCGTCGGACAAAGCTACGGGAATCGAACCCACAACCAAAGTGTGACTGGTATTTATCACCTACCATTGGACTACGTGAAGTCCCTGGTTATTTTGACTAATTATTTTTAGTTAGATGATTTTATGAATCAAGAGTAAGTTGATTTTGGGTTATTTATGGAAATTGTTGACCTATAATGAAGGATATATGATTAGGTTAATTAATTTTCAATATGAGACTTTAAGAGTAACTGATGTTATTTGGAGATAAATGTTAAGGTTTATCTTGGAAGACTATGTGATTAAATCCTTCAGAGATTTGGGTTTCATTATTATTTTTATTACTTTGAAGAATTTTATGGATATATTTTTAATGAATGGTCTTTGTTGAACTTTGGGTATTGTTTAAAATTTTTTGGAGATTAAGAATAGATTTTTTTTATAAAGTATTATCCTTTTTCGGTATTATCTGATCTCATACTAACCTTTTTGGAATTAGTTTTGGTTAAGGTAAAAATACATGGTAAGTATATAGTTCTCTTATGTGGATTAGGTGATTCACTAAAAGTTGATTATAGCGCTCTTAATATGAACAAGTCGTCCTAAATACTCATCTTTTGGAGAAAATATGAGTTCGTGTAAGAAATATTGTAAAAGTTGAAAGTCAACATGACAAGTAAGTATGTTTCTTTATGATTTAGTTAAGATCATAAATAAATTCCTCAATGAAAAGTAACTTAAAAACGAAAATGTTGTCTATTAACTTTTCCTACTGGGGAATCGAATACCGTTTAACCCACCACAAGTTTGTGATTTTCTTGTGGTTAACTTTCTCCTAAACATGTTTTCTATCTCTCTCCCTCAGAACATCACCCTTTTCTTTTTCTTCCATATCGAAGTTTTCTTGAATGGAATCCTAGTATGGGTTAACTTGTGTGACCTCTGTACTTTTCTTTCTTTCTTTTAAAGTGATCATTTTACCGACTCTTGTTCCGATGTTGGACTTTCAATGATGTTTCTGAGTCTAATTTTAAAATTACGAGGACGCAATTCCCAAAAGGGGGGAAGGATGTAACACCCCAGGTAAATAAAGAATATGACATTTTTTTATTTATCTATATTTCTGAATAAATTATTAATATTACTTTAATGGTAACACTATGGTCGATGGCATACCCAATACCCAACAATGAGTTTCTTTGAAATCTTACGTTGCACTCTAATAATAAAATGATATTATTTTAAATGGTAGTGAATGCCTACCAATTGTAATGGCATGAATGAACGAAACTAACTTAAAAATGATTATACATGTTTGTCAAATATTTTTACTTTTATCCAATAAATGTTAGAGGATTAAAAATGCGAATGAATCCAATTTTAAGCATAAACATTCTAATATTCATTAAAAGGTCGATTAAACGCCTTTTGATGGAGAACCTATTTTAAATCCACATTTTGACAATTTTATTTGTTATATTTGAAAAAATAAAATTCTTCTTTAGAATTGGGACATCAAAATTTACTTTCTGTAAATTTTTGTATTTTTCCGATAAAGTTCATTTTTCTTATGAATAGTGAAAAAATGTTGTAATTTAATTCAAAACCACTTTTTAATCTAATTTATTAATATGATTAGATCAACTTTTGAATTGGTTTTAAAGTGAAATTATAATATATTTTTACCATTTAATCCAATACTTGTCATTGGAATTAATTTCACTTTTAAATTGGACTTAAACTAGTGTCAATCTTTTAATAGATATTGTTTCTTAAAAACACGCTATTTGTTTTGAAAGTGGGAATTAATTATTAAATTAATTAATTCAACTTATATGTTTTGAATTTTTTAAAATAGACATCGTTTTTTAATTCAGAATATCAAATATATCTTAGGGTGAATTTTTGGTAATTTTCTGAAAAACATCAATTTTTGATGAGTAGTGAAACCACAAAGTGGTAGTTAAAGAAACTGGTTTTTTGTTTAAATGAAACTTTACCACTTCTGTGATTTGATTTTCAAAAATAATACATACATGGTTTCCATTAGGAAGTAAAATTTGGTTCAATGATGTTAAAATAATTTTTTAGTGAATAGAAACTTTAAAGTTTTATTAATTTCGATTAAAGGTAATTATTGTAATTTAAGGTAAAAATAATGTTTTAATAATATAAAACGACCTTGAAACTTGTCCTACCCTTATTGGATGAGTCATGGACGACCAATAAAATGCATGGGTCAACTTGGGGACTCCATGGAGCCACATTGGTTAGAAAATGACATTAATACCTTTTTATTGAAGGTTAAAATTAAAATGTCACAAACATGTGCTGTTTTACTAAAACAATTTTTACATGGGGTTATACAAGTAATATTTTTGACTATAAATATTTATTATAAATCTAAAATTATTTCCTAAATCATGATATTTTTTATAATTTTTTTACATTAAATAAATTAATTTATTTATTACACCGTGATGATGTAGTGATTACCTCATAAATGAACGATATAAATAAAATGAGAAGATAGGGTGATATCTGAGTCTTACACTTGTCAAAAACCTATTGTATGGGTGGATTTAAAACACTTATCACCTTATCCTCGACAAATATCCTTTTGGGACCTTTAAAATACGAAAATCATTTTATAATAAAGTAATATTTTATAACTTTCCTAGAGTGCCCCTCCCCTCCTCTTATAAAATGCCACCACCTCTACCACATTACCCACACCTCTCAAGACTTTGACTCGGAAATCCCCTGCACATTTCATCTCTCCACATCCATATATTCATCATTGAAGCCTCACCTTTGTGCAGAATCTTTTCCAAGGAAGCCTTTGAGCTCAAATCAAAAAGAGTTACCCGATTTAAAGATAATGTTTTCCCTTGTGTTCTTTTGTTTTATTTGGATTCTCCAACACTCTAAACTCTATTTATTCCTTTATTCTGTAACAACACCAGTATCTTCAGTATACTAGGATGTTTTTTATGTGACGTATTCAAGCTAAACATACACACACCTTAGTTTAATGGTTAAAGAAAATACTCTTTCTGTGGATGGAGAATTTATGCCTCACGAAATGATGATTGTTCAATATTCTCTTAACACCTTTCATGGTGGCCATTATGATGTCACTATATTATATATATGATATATATGGTATTTATGTTTTCAATATGCTTCTGAATTTTATATTTAAAACATTCCTTTATTCTTTTCATGTTGTGCAAATGTGATAATTTGATACAAGGAAGTGTGGACTATCGCCACCTCAAGTGATGTGACTCGTTCATGTAATACATGGAATGTATAAAGAATAAAATTAATGAAAATATGTGACCTATATAGCATATATATTATACTATAATTATAGTATATATATATATCTCAGTTATTTTTAATTCCATTAATATGACAAAAAAATGAAAGTAGCATTCATGCATACATACGGCCTACCATCTCCATGAACGGTGCATTTCATTTCTTTTTATCTCCAAATGTTATGGAGTAGTATAAAATGAATATTTACTGGATATATATGATATATAAATCATTAATAATATTATGGAGATGATTTAATTATAACTACATGGACAATCATTTTCAAAAAAGTTCATTTTTGACTCATGTACCAAACATCGACAAAAATGTCTGATATGAACTCACATTATTAACCAATTATTATAACATTATAATATGTGATATGACCTGATTAATAATCTTTAAAATTTGTCCTTAAGAAATTATAAATTGACCAAAGTTTATTATTTAGGAATAAAATGAAACGAACAAGACAAGTCAGACTTGAGGTAAGGGATCCTACCCCTCTCTTTCTTTTTAGGTACACTCTTTTATGTCATTCCTTTTAAGCTCATATTTATTATGATTGGTATGTTATTTTATATTAATATTACTGTAATTTTTATGTTCATATGATGAGAGACCCTATTTTCTCTTATCAATCCATTTTAGAAGTTTTGAGTGGTGCCGTTAGGCTGTCGAATTTTCGTAAGAGATCCAACCTCTATCTTTCTTTTTAAGTACTCTCTTTTATGTCACTTATTTTAAGCTCCTATTTTTTTATTTTGGGGGATTTTATTTTATATTCCTCTTGATGTAAATTTTATTTTAATATTATTAGAGACCCTATTTGATCTCATCAATCAATTTTTTGAAGTTTTAAGTGGCGCAGTTAGGCTGCCGAGTTTTCATAAGGGATTTTTCATCTAACTTTTATTCATGTGAGATTTATGCTACGTTTTCCACCATTTACTTTGAGTGATGTATGTACTGACCATTATTATACTATTTGTGTAATATAATTTCAATTATGGTTATTTAAAAATTCATTGTATGGCCCTTCTTCAATGGGGTGTTCATTTCGAAAGTTACACAAATCAGTAAGGGGACCTTTCACCCTCCTCTTCTTTAAAAAGAATTATTTTGTTATGCCTTTTAAATTATATCTTATTATTTTGGGATATGTTATTATATATACGTATTTCTGTAAATTTAATTTACAAGTGATGAGATACCCTTTTTATCTCTCATCAACTCATTTTATGAATATTGAAGTGATGCCGTTAGGCTGTCAAATTTTTGTGAGGGAACATTTTAACCCAATTGTGATTCTTTACGATTAAAATCTAATCCGTGAATATGTCATTCTATGAATATTTGTGAATATCCTTTTATGTTTTTACACTTAATATTCACTTATATTTGGTGTATTTATTTTCTTCACACATAATCACGTAATTGATTTATCCTTAATACAAGGATACCGACTTTGTAAGGGACTTCGCCTCAATCTACATTCATTGAGGCATATTTTGTTTTATACACAAATTTTATTTATACAGTGTATAAACCCTTTTGAATTATACTTTTATTCGAAAGGAATCTTTTCTATATGAAGCGTTTTACTAAATGACAACAAGTATGTTTCTTTTTAACGTAATCGGTGACAATGACCTTTCCGCCGCCGTTAGTATTATTAGATCTTTGGCTTCCTCAACAAGATTTTATATTTTTTAAAAGTAAATAAATACCATATACTCTTTTTCGAATTGAAAATGGTTTTGATAATATATTTTTTATGTCAATATATTTAAGTGATATATTATAATTGAAATGTGGAAATGTTTTCTTTCCTTTATAATTGTTTTATGTGTTATGATTTTATAATGGTACTTGGACATTTGACGGGTGGTTACGTGATAAACCAAATTACAAGTGGTGTCGTGAATACCAGGATGGGTGGTTACATTATATCCTCCAATGCATTGGGTATGGAAGTAAGCCATATGGATATTCTATTAAGTATGTGTGGAAGTCGACCGTATGGTTATTCAACTTAAGTATGTTTATGTCCCAAGTTACCTTTATATGTTAAGTGTTCTTTATATGGGTTTTATGGTAATCTTTTGGTTAAATAAGTGTAAGTAGTGATCTTTTATTCAATGAAGAGTATTTTCTTCTTCAAAATGGTGAAAATTATTACTTTGATAAAGTATTCATGGTTTACTGGTTGTTTTGAAAAACTAATAGTTTTCCTTCCTTGTGTGTCCCTTACTGAGCTTTTTATGCTCACCCCATGTTTTTTTTGAAATGTATTTCACATGACATAAAGTTGAATTGGGTCAAGGATGGGATCAAGGAAATTTCAAGATGTCTAAAACATGGAACAAGACATGTTTCTTTTTAAGAGTTTTTATTTTATGGAAACTTAGTAGAAGTGTCTACTTTGTAATCTTTTGAGATGTAATAGTTCTGTCCTAATTCTCTAAAACTCTAAACCTGAAAAGATCCTCGATGTGAATTAATTATTTAATTCAATATTAAGTAAGGATTAAGGTTGGGGCCTTATAAAATTGTTATGAATTATGTTTCATTTTTTTGGTAAATTTGTAGATGGATCATTATACTAAATTTTTTTCATAAATTGTAAAACCCTCTTGATTTCCCCATAGTGTGTTTTACCCATTGGGTAAGTAATTATCGTTGTGTGATTAATTTTTTCTCCACAAGGGAGAGAATGTTTGTTATTTTTTCCAGGGGAGTATGATGTTTAATGGGGGTTATTAATTATAAGGGTACTAGTAACTAGGAAATGTTATTGATTATTCCAAGTGTGTTGACCAAGATTTTTATGTACTCTCACATCACTTTTTTCATGGTCTTGGTAATCCATGTACTATTTATAAAGAAAATTGATATTTTTAACTAGATAGTAAACACACTTCAACTTCCCCTCCATCCATATTAGACACTAGGGATAAAGGGGGTGAAAAATAAAACGGGGTGTTGAGGTATAGTCAGATTGATTGTTGTTTGAACATAGTATATTCCAATAGTTATTCTATAGGAACATGATAAAGTTACATGTGTCTAGCTTTATATTCCTAGTACAGATCCCATGAAAAATTCATTTAACAATTTTTCATGTATATAGGGGATGTATATCTTGTGATGGAATGTATCATTTCACAAACATGTATTGTACTATCACCATTCTCTTTTTTATCTTCAATACATTTCTTTGGAATTCTGGTTCCCACTTTTTCTATGTTTCACACATATGTCTGCATTAATCATTTACATGTAAATGAACTTCAATGATATTAAGATTTCCCATTTGTATTTTAGTTATTCTTATGTTTGGATCATAAATAGTATTTAAATAGTAGTGTTTTTATATAAAAATGATTAGGCTAGTTGAAAATTTTCAAGGTCACTGTTTCCACTTTATGAAAAAATGCAGTACATTTTAAGGGGAGTATCCACCTCATATTGGTATTTCAAGAGTATATATTTGAAAGGCCTATTTATTTTGGATACATTTAAGACAATTAACTTCCTTATTAATTGAATTATATATTCTAAAAGGTTGTTGACCTTCATTGTTGTTTTTCTCAAACATATATATTAATTTCTCATGGTTTACATCAGCTAGACAATAATTTTATTATTTTGGTAAATATTGGGTATGTGGGGAGGTGGGGATATCTGGAGGCTTTATAGAGTAAGTTTAATTCTTGGATGAGGTTTTCTGAGAATGATTTATCATTTCATATTTCTATATTTTCTATGATGTCCATATTTTATCTTTTTATTATTATTATTTATCTGTATATTTAATTTTTTATTGTTTAAATTATTTTTATTTATATAAATTGGTTGAAGTAGATTTGTCGAATATGACATATTTAGAAGGGTTATTATTATTTGTTCATTATGTGATTTATTCTCAGTGTATGACCAATTTAAGGAATGTCCATATCAAACCATAATTAATGATATAATTTGTTTTACTCTAATTTTGGGTTGAAATTCATCCTAGAGGTGATTTCTATGAATCTCAGGCACTAATTTACTTCCCTTGGGAATCCAATACACCATTTATGCTACGTGGGGGTCTATGTATATTGATTTTTATGGTATTCTTGGGATGGTTTGTTAAAAAAAGTATATCATAGAAATAGGTTCATGGAGAGAACGTATGTTTATTGATTATTCCATTTGTTATTGGGGGATGTCATGGTAAAAAAAATTATTATAGTTTCTGGTGCTTGATATATAAGGTGATGGAGAGTCTAAAGAGCCTATTCTCATCTTGAACCTCATTGTACTAGGGGAATATGGGTTTTGAATTTAGAATTCATGTTTATTTTTAGATTTTAATAAGTAATTTTAATTTTTATTTCTTTTATCCCCTCAATGTACATAAGTGTTTTCAAGGTTTTTCTCCTCTAATTCAGGGTGAAATTCGATGTAAACATGAGTAGTTTGGTTTTAAATCATACCATTTCCAAACAAGTGGTGGTAATATGGTTTAGTTTTATGATTCTTACAACGAATATGGAATTGAAAGACATTGTTCCCCAAAATGTGTGGCCAGACCACGCATAAGCATGTTTCTTCCCTTGTTACATTGATTTAAATATTCTTTTACTTAGATCACTTTTTTAGAGACTCCAACTTATCAGAGGTGGTTTTTGGAGTGAAATTATTTTATTATTAAATGGTTCTAGTATACCGTTATTTATGGTTTCTATGTTTTAATAAATACAATTCATTTAATTATGTATTTTTGGAAATGTGAATATTTTGTGATAAATTTAATTTCAAAAAGAAATTAATGGAATTTTTAGGGGTAAAAATTTAATTAGATTCCATGAAATGATTTATAAGGTGGTTATTTACATTTTGGTGTCTATATAATGTTTAAATGTGGGAATTATGTGGTTTAAACTTTTTTATTTGATATATTCTCAAAGGAGTTTTTTTTCAATGTCAATTTATTTATATGATATTATTTAAAAAGTTGTTTTCAAAATGAATATTGATTCATAGAAAATATTATTTATATATATTCCTTTTTTTGATTATGTGTTTTCCACATATGTTTTTTATTTAAATAAGTGGAATGGATTTATTTAAAACTTCATCCCATGGTGTATAGTGTTTTTAAAACTGCTTTGGGAAACTTTTATGAATATGGAAAGGGAATTATCTTTCATGTTGAAAACATTGAAAATGTTTCCTTGTTGACTTTTTTTGTTTTTATACATATTTTTTAAGAGGAATATTATTTGATATTTTATTACTAAATTGATATATTTTATGTATTGTGTCTGGTATAATAGGACTATAAAATATTGATATGGAAATCAACAGGACTTTTCTTAGATTATGATCCACATAGTGAATTATATAATCTATCGGTACGAGTTCCATTGGATCAAGAATCTACCAAGACACTGAGTAGAGTGGTAGACATGAAACCTTTTTTCATTCACAACCCATCTCATACATATTATTTTATAAAACATATTTATTATTTTTTAGGACACAATAGAATAGTAAGTGTGGTTGTTATGTATTGATAAATAACAAAATTATCTTATAAAACATGAGACATCATGATTAAGAGTTATAGTGATCATTGTTATAAGATCTGGTCGAGTATGGTAGGAGTTAACGGTACCTCCTCAAATACAAAAAGATATATCATGTGATTTTTTCATGAAGTTGATTATCCAATGGTAATATATATGTATTTTTTAGAGTGGTGAGATCTATAAAATTTGTGTGCCATCAACAAAGTGATATATGAGGTAATGATGAAGATGGTCACCTCTTAAAGTTAGTTATCTTCACTCTGGTACTAGTATAAAATAATTATTAAAACAATAATTACATTAAAGGTAGCTATCATAATGGTTTTTTGTTTAGTTATACTTTTTTATGACATGAAATAAATTTATAATGTTTTCTTGGAGTCCATTCATGTGGAAGCTGACTTGACTAGGAAAATAATTATTAGTGATCCATTAGTCCAGTCAGATGGAAATGAAGGTATCCTGAACGGTGTGGATAGTAAATGGGGAAATCTAGTGTTGTGGACGTATTTTTATGAGGATCAATCTTCCCATAAATGTGGTGATTTCCAAAAGAAGAATATGTCTCTTTTGTAATCCATTTTTGGGGTTATAAGGCACTGTTATTCTTACTTTTTTAAATATTAATGGGTTTTCCTCCATTTTGGTTTCCTATGAATTTTTCAAATGTTTGGAATATTTGGTTTTTGTAAGAGGAATCGAGTTTCTTCCATATGTTGATGTGTTTTTTGGGATGATTTATTGGCTTTCACTTGTTTAGATTATGGTATTTATTCATTATAGTAATTTTTCAAATCTAGTGAGTGGATATTTTATGTAATGTTTCTTATAGATGTCTTTAATATTTAATTTTGACGTGAATTGTTCCTTTTTAATGGTTTTGAATATTTATTTTTATATCACTATATGTTTTTGTGGAACTCTTTTGAGAGATATTGATTGAGAAAGTAATTTTTCATAAATCATGAGATGTTTTCTCTATAATAATAAGCTATTTATTGGGTGAATTATTTGGTAAATAGGTTGTATTCATTACTAATTTATATTACTAACTTTTTGGTTTTCTTATTTGGAAATTGTTGATTCACAAGGTTAGTATAATAAAATTTTTACCATAGGTTTTCCATGTGTGTTATGGCTTGAGGTTAGAGCTCTATGTTTTTCTTTGATTAGTCTTATTGTTTTACTTATATAATTTTCATTGGAAGACCAAGTGGCCTTAGAGTGGGTAATCCTATTATTGTTAAATTGACTTAGTTATATTTCACTAAGAAGTTCCCGTTGGTTCCACCATGTTAGAGAAACTCTAAAAATTGGGGATACCATGTTTGTAAAAAAATTTCTTTGTAAAACTTTTGTTTTTAGGTTCTAATTTTTATTGATTTTAGGGATGTTCCAAAATATTTTTTGTTTACATGTTTTGAAATTTTATGTGACATAGTCGTTTTAATTTGATACTGGATTAGTTTGAGTGGTCCCTTTATGAATGTTCCTTTTTGAAAATTTCATATTGGTTTCCTTTTAGTTTTTGTCTATGAACATTATTGGGGAACAATGTGTCATCATGGGGAGAATTTTGAAACTCACATGACACATTGGTGATTAATTAGTGTTCTTTTATCCTATTATGTGTCTCTTTAAGTCAATAAAATATTTATTCTTAATGTTTATTGTTTTGTATAATTTATTGGTATTCTATAGTTAGCATTCTTGATTAGGGGTAACTCAGTGGTGACGTGGTAGAGGATTAATTCCTAGAGGATGTGTGGTTTTGAAACATATCCACTTTGTTTTTCAAGCCATCATGATATTTCCTAAATCCATGTTGGAGGTTATTTCATAGGTTATGTCTTGTATATGATTACTGTAAATTATATAAAACCTTGTGACCTACCCATAATAAATTAATGAGGGATATTACAAATTTATACTCATCATATTAAGGGGGATTAAACCCCTTTCTTCCCCCATATCAATATGTTGACCCTACAATTCCAAAAGAGAAGCTTTATCCTCCATCCCATTCAATTATTGGATAACTATTTTCTTAATTGGTTCTAAGGTAATTCTTTTAAATATTGTCTTCTATTACTCATCCTTCCTAATTTATTATGTTCCTTATTTCTCCTAAAACCATAATATGATTAGTTATATATATATTTTGTTATGTATTGTATTAACCTTGGTTTCCTGTATATTTTTTCTTGTAGAGAATGATTTCTTACTTATTCAATAGGTCAATTTTTAAGGAAAAAACTTCAATCTTGGAATTTTGTTATTTAATGTAGTTAATTCTATGTAATTACTTAATTATTTAATTCAATTTATACTTGAGACTTATAAATATTATAATAAATAAGGTATCAATTTATGTGATATCCATACGATGTTTTGAAAATAAATTAATTGATGGTTGAGATTGGGATAAATAAAATATATATTCAACAATTTCTTTATAGCAATGGAATTTTATTACGTGACAAAAATTATTGAAATTCAAGTGGGGATTTGTGATACTATTTTAAGGATGTGTGTTGGATAATGATTTTTTTTGGAATTTAATGTGTGAAAACATTTATTTAATCCTATTTTATTATACAATGTTGATGACCTCAAAATCATTTAAAAAGGGTCATTTGATGAAATTTAATTGTTGAATTGAAATTATAGCATTATTATCCCTTTGAAAAAATTATATACTATCTATTTTAATGTTTTAATTAGAAGTGAAAGACCTTTGGAATTTATTAATTTTCCTAAAAATGAATATCCAACTTTTAAAGTAAGTCTTGTATGTTTATAATATTTGTTATGGTTTTGATTTTTTTCATATGGGAATTGTATGTTGAAATATGTGAAAATTAATGGGATTAGTATTTTGATACATGTTTAATAGTAAAGGAAAATGTTTAACCTTATAATGATCATTGTTCTATTTTTCGTGACCATCTTGATTTACCCTTTATATGTGTAACCTCGTGTGTAGGTTGTTGTAATGACCCACTAATGTTCATTGTCTTGAGGGTACAATGAGTCATTAATAGGTGTTAATCGACATCCCCATGATGCCAATGGTTGGAAATAAATGACGAAGGGTTTCAAATACAATTGGGGGATCATTTAATCTTTAATGAAAAAACCATTAACCAAACCACTCGCTATAAGATGCATGAACAAATGAAATAAAACTCAAAAAAATCATATATCTCAAAACCACATCCGAGTGTGAAATAGTGGAATACTAAAGAAGTATAAAATGAAACAGTGGATAAATATAAAAAGACTATAAAAATATCACAAGGCTCCACGCTTCACCTATTCCATGATCCACAATAACCGAATATCCCATGTATCACGGAGTGGTGCTGAAGACATTTGATACTTTACCTTTTCCTATGTCCTAGAATATATCTTCTGAAAAAGTACCAATGTGACAAAGTTGGGGTGAGTAATAAACATATTTGGAATTCCCCCAATGAATACATTACTCATTCCACTAGGATATAAATCTTATCCACATTTATATAAACTAGTTTATATAAAATTATTTCTTAAAACAATTTATATGTGAATATAATCTAAATCCATAGAAATTGTTTTCCAAAGAAAGCACATAAACAATAATTTAAATCATTTAACATTCTATTTTTTGAATCCATTCCTCATATCAACACAACTAACCATGCATGAAACCTAGAAGAGGGAGAAATCCCTAACCCTAATCCATCCCAACAATTATGGGGGAGACTTCTTACCTTTACCCAACCAAAATTCACTAGAATGTTTGATTTGGGAGATACCTAACCATTATACATCCCAAAAATGATGGGGGATACTCCTTACACATTTCTGTCTCGAATGTAATATGAATGTTTAACTGGGGAGATCCCTATACCATATCCATCCCCACAATGATGGTGGATACTCCTGACCCAGATCTGTCTTCATTGCCATATTATCAGACGCCCCCATTGTGACATTACACCAAAGCCAAAAAAACAAATGTAATCAATTTCAATAAAATTATTATTTTCTTGAAAACATCATAAGAAAACCATATTACATTATTCCATAAAATCCCTTTTAACATATGCAATTTAATCAAAACTGATTTTTTTCCACAATTTCATCCCTTCTGAAACAATCAATAAATAAGCATTACAACACATTTTTGACTGAAAAATCACAATAAATTTCACAAAAATTAATAAATTTGAAATCATGAAAATACGTTCTATAAATTGGATTCAGGATAGAAGCCAAATACCTTAAAAGTTTTGATGAACTAGACAACGATCGAATAATGCTTAATAAAACAAGTTCGATTCTTCATGTAACCTCTATAGATCTATTCTCCTAGTTATTTAAAGACCAACTCTAAGATTATTTAGAATACACACCCATATATCATCCCATTACTGGTGTATATCTGATAAACCAAGAATATGGGAGAGTTATATCTATTTAGATCTAATAAATAGATCAAGAATGATGAATAATGATAACATACCTTAAGAATACTTGTTCAAAAAACTAATAGAAACCATCATATTGAATCCAAATCTATAGTTATATGATATTATACCTTAATGTATGTGAAATCTAGAGTTATGGATTCTTAAATGCAAAAATATACCACTTCAAAGAAAAAAAGTTGTGAGATTCACTTTCATTGGATCTCATTTAAACCATCGTTATGATTTCTTCGTACGGTTAGACAAACTGTGTCACGAATCTGTGTAATATAATGCCTAGGAAGACACTCAAACATCATCCTTGCATGGTATCCCTATCAAGGAACAATCTATACCAAAGATATCAACCTCAATCAGGAAACTTCTCATAGTTTCTTCTTGGATATCCGCATAGTTTATATAAACCGTGTGCAACCTATGCACCTCTCCTTTAGCCCTCAAAACCCGATGAATGTTCACCAAAATATCCCATGATTCCCCCATTATAGTTTATATCATTCAAAACATAATTAAATTGTTACGTACCAAAATATAAGGGTACTAAATTCTCCCCACCATTAGTCATTCCTTCCCTATAATGTAGAAAACCATTGATGTTCTAAAATACATCTGAACATTTCTCTTTCATTTTCTTCTCACCTTCCCATGTCTCTTCCTTAATCTGTCCATACATCCAAAAAACATGAACCACATCAATTTTTCTACCTGAAATAAATTATGTTTCATATCTATAATCATTACCTAAATATGTATCAATGAAGCATCTAGCTCTAGGTCAAAGTGATCACATCTAATTACATGATCAGGATCAGGTTGATAATTTTTCAATTGAGATACATGGAACACATTATGCACTAAACTGAACCATGGTGGTAATGCCAACTGATATTCCGCCTCTCCAACATATTCTAGTATATCGAAAGGGCTAATGTATCTTGGATTTAACTTTCCATTCATCTTGAAACAATGATTTCCATATCTTGGATTGATTGTAAATAACACATGATCACTCAAGGAAAACGACAATGGCCTTCGGGGATGATCAACTTATGATTTATGATGACTCTGAGCTATCAACATCCTCATTATAGTTAACTAAATTTTCTCTTTGGTTTCTTAGTCAAGGCAGGGACCAATAATTTATGTTTCACCTATTTCCACCCAGCATAGTGGAGAATTACTAGGACACCCGTACAATGGTTCAAACGGAGCCACATGTATCAAGGCCTGATAGATGTTATTATATGAGAACTCCACTAAGGGTATTTGATCCTCCCCCGAGACACCAAAATCCATTATACCGGCCATATACATGCCTTCCAACATTTTTATCATCTGCATAGATAGCCCATCCTTCTGAGGATGATACGTTGTGCTCATATTAAACTGAGTACCTTGGGATTTCTGTAAAGATTTCTAGAAACGAGATGCGATCCTCTGATATCTATTTGAGACTATTGAAATTGGTATGCCATTACTCTTTACCAATTCTTGGATATTAATTTTAGAAAAACCGTCCACTATGTGAGTTTCATGGATTGGAGTGAAATGCACTGACTTGGTAAGATGATCCACTATCACCCATATGGCATCGTGTTTACGAACTGTTCATGGAATACGTGTAACAAAATATATCACTAACTTCTCCCATTTCCACACTAGGATTGGTAAATACTAAAATATACCCAATGGTATCTGATTCTCTTAATTAACATGTGTACAAGTTAACCACATAGAATTGAACTCAACTTCTTTATTTTTCAAGCCTTTCCACTATAATTGGGCCTTCAATGCCTTATACATCTTATGTGTTCCTGGATGTACATCCCATCATGAATGGTTGTAAGCATGAAGGAGCTATTCCTAATGATCCACATGTACAACCATCTGATCAGAAAAAAACAAAAGTGAACTCCCATCAAGTTTCGCACCCTCAATGGTCTCCCCACAATTGAGTTTTAAACTCATTTCCATACATTTTTCAACAGATGTTTGTTCCACTTTGACAGTTTTTACCAAATCATGGACATGAATAGATGAATCGGAAAGCACAACATCACCTTGTTATTCACATTACACATGAATCTAATCAAGGACCGACATCAACTACCATCCATCGGAATCTTCTTTCGCCAACCGAGCATATGAATTTTTACTCAATGAATCTTCCAATGAATTACCTTTCCCTAGGGTATAAATCAACTCAAATTCAAACATCTGGAGATACTCCATCCATCACCTTAGACTCAGATTCAAATTTCATGGTGAGAACATGTGTTTCACGCTTTTGTGGTCCACGAACATAATAAATTTCTCACCGAAGAGATAATAACACCATGTACTCAAGGCATAGATGACAGCTGGTAAGTCCAAATAGTGTGTTCGGTAATTCTTCTCATAATCCCTCACCTTTCTTGATCTATAACCAACAAAATTATCTCCTTTCATGAGAACACAACCCAAACCTTATCCCAAAGAATCACAGTACATCACATACCACTATCTTAATTCTAGAAAAATAATGTTAGGTGCCTATGTAAGACAAAAATTTAGTTCCTAGAAAGACTTCTGGAATTCATCTATCCATTGAAATGGTTCATTTTTCTTTGTGAGAGATGTCATTAAAGAATCTAGTCATGAGAAATCATCCGCAAAGAATCGGTAGTAACTAGATAAACCAAGAAAACCTGGAATCATAATGACATTTTTTTAGTGGTTTCCATGAGATAAAAACTTCTATCTTTTTAGGATCAATATAAACACCTTTATAAGAAATTACATGGACAAGAAAATGTACTTCCTATATCCAAAAATAAAACATTGATAATTTTTCATCCAAACAGTACTCCATCAAGATTTGTAAAATTGTTTCTAGGTGTTCCCCATGGTCATCCCTTGTCTTGGAATACACCGAGATCTCATCCATAAACACCACAACAAAATAACTTAGATATTGCTGAAATATCCGATTCATAAAATCCATAATGATTACTGGTGCATTTTTTAGATCGAAACAATAATTTACATATTCATAGTGTCCATAATGTTTTCTATGTAATATAATCTTTTGAAACTTAAAATTGGTGACATCCTGATCGCTTGTAAATTTTGGGGAACCATACATCTCCCCATAATAGATCAAATGGGTCATCAATGCTTGGAATTAGTTACCTATTATTCATTGTAACACTATTATACATCAAATAGTCTACAAAATTCCAAAGAGATCTATCTGATTTATTCACGAACAAGATCGACACTGCCTACTGAGATGTACAAGGCCGATTGATATCCTTTCTTTCCAGCTTCTCCAACTCTTCTTTAAATTCCCATAACTCTTTTTGTGCCATCCTATAATATCGAAAGGGAAATAGAACAATTACATATAAGGAGAACAATCATAAACTTCATATCCCTTATAGGAGGTAACCCTAAGAAGTTATCAGGAAATATATTTAGAAATTGAACCACAACTGCTAGAAAATTAATCTCCCGGATCTCTTCCTTTGATGCCAATGTCAATGCTACTAACATATAAGTGATCATTCCCACCATTGGTGATAACATTATCTTTTCACTGATCATTAAAATCTACTCTCCTTATAATATATACTCGACACCATCCTATTTTATGAAACTAAATATTCAACTATAATAGTCGATGTGATCCATGATTTTTTTCATTAAATCCATACCCAGTATTATTTCATAGACATCCATCTTTGACATCGAGACGACCCATTTTTTCTCAACTCCATTAACAGTTATAACACATTCTCAACACAGAGAGGCTCTACATTATCTTTCACAAAAAAAGTTTATAGTTTTAATACATAAGGCATAATTTCCAGTTTTAAGCATAAAAATTAAACCACATGAGATTAATCAAGGAATGGTATACACTGGTATCAAATAGCACTTTCATAGAGGAAGAATTTGAAATAATCATATTTCTCTCTATATATGGTCCAACATGATCATCTACCACGGTTTTCTCAGCTCTATGCACTTTCTCTATTGATTCACTTAGATCCTTGTTACCTTGATGATATTATTCTCATTCTATTGAAGTATAACATTTTGGTGATGCATGATTAGTGTCTCAAGAACAAGAACTCAGAGCACTTTGACAAGGGAACCAAAGAGTTCCCATCTTGTTGCAATTATGGATTGCTTTTTGTGGTGGTGAAAAATCACACTTCATGTGACAAAGTGATCCACACTAAAAACATGCAATCTTGATCTTTTGTCTTGGAGGAAGGTTAATGGCTCCAATGCTCTGATTCATATTTGTTGCACCCTCCTGAAAACAGGTTTCATAGTTCCTCTTCATATTTGTTATAAAATTATCAACTCCCCTATTGTATAAAGTAGTAATTACATCACGTGGATTTTAAGAATTTATATATAAAATATAAAAGGTATCTGGTTGTAGACCCAAATCAATGGTTTAAAAATAATGAGCGATGCTTTGGACCAATAGTTGGTTCACATGTGGCTCAGATGAGACCACATTTTTAGTGGCCTCTTTCAACTACTATAAATAATTCGTATAGGGTTCCATTTACTAAACAATCAAAAACCTTGGTAGGTCTCACTCCCTAGAAACTAATGGATTTTATTTTCAAATTATATCATATTAAATATCACAACATTGTTTTAAAAAAACAACCTTTTTCCATGTACAACCATTTTTGAAAACATAAAACATTATTTTTTCAAAATTAAAACATTTTCAAAATACTATATGCATTTCTTTTTTCAAAATAATTCATTTGAAAAAAAATCACACATATTTAAAATTGAGCTCTTTCCCAACTTGAATTGACACCCAAAAATAGGTATGCACTCCAAGTATGAATTCATTCCACCAAAATGAATATTATTTTCATTTCATTAGTTAAACCCATGGAAATGAGGTTTCTAAATCCTTGAAGCATATCTTAACACCAATGTACCCAACTCCCTGGTAACTTGAAATTCTGAATGAAAGGGAAAACTACATCCTTTAATGATATATATTTCATGTTTGGAAAATCCTACTCCTTTCTGAGTTACAACCCAAGGAATTGAAAAAAAAATTCCAACTCCCATGACAAGAACATTAATGACTACTTTTTAGGCATTGACATTACAAACTGATACCATTTGTAATGACATGATAATTATCATTGGCTTAGGAGTACAATGAGTCATTATTGGTCCTTAATTAACAAACCCAAGATGCCAAAGGCTATCAATAAATGCTGATGGTTATCAAATACAAGTGGTATGTGATTTACCCTTTAATAATAAAACCATTAACCAATCAACTCACTATATTATGCACGAAAAAATGAAAAAAAACTCAACCAATTCATATATCTCATAACCACATCAATGTGTGAAAAAGGAAGGCCAAACAAGTATCAAAGTCAATAGTGAATAAGTAGAAAAGGACTCTCAAGATACCATAAGACTCCTTGATCAATATCTTCAATGATCCATAATAACCAAACAACCCATATATCACAAGGTGGTTCTAATAATATGTGATACATTACCTTTTACAATGTACTAGATGATAACATCTGGAAAATCACCAAATTGCAAAAGAAGGGGTCAGTAATAAACTTAGTATATTTTCCCCAAAAAATTACCTACTCATGCAACTAGGATTTAAATATTATCCACTTTTATATAAAATAGTTTATATAAAACAATTTCTAAAAAATATTATCTCAAAATATAAACTGAAGCCAAAGAAAACAGTTTTCCATGAAAATCAAATAAACAATCATTTATGTCATTTAATTGTATATTTAGTGCTACCATTCTCCATATCAGCACAATTGACCATGCATGAAATCTATAAGAGGGGAAAATATCTAACCCTTATACATCTCATCAATTAGGGGGGACTTCCAATCAATATCTGATCCAAATTCATAAGAATGTCTGATGGTGGAAAGACCTAACCCTTATCCATCCAAACATTGGAAGGGGAGAATCCTAACCCTCATCCATCCCAAATTTAATATTAATTTTTTATGTGGTAGATCGCTAACCCTTATCCATCCCAACAATGATAGGGGTGACTCCTTAGCAGGATCTGTCTCGAATTCCATATGAACACACACCACAATTATTCCATTATAAAAATTTCAAAACCAGGGTATAATCTATTTAAAAAAATTCTTTTATTTAAAACATAATAATCAAACCATATTCCATTATTCAAACAATTACCCTTTTAAATTCCCCATTTAAAAAATCAATTTAATCAAAACCCCAATTTTTTGAAAATTTCTCCCCATACCAAACTGTCTATAAATAAGCATTCCAACCATAGTCTAACAGAAAAATCACCATAAATTTCACAAAAAATAAATAAATTTGAAAACATTCCAATATTTTCTATAATGTGGCGTTGATAATGAAGCCAGCTACCTCAAAGGTATTGATGAACTAGACCACAGACATAGATATCTTATTGAAATCAGTTCGATTCATCATGGAACCTCCTTAAGTATCATCTCATAGAAAGATCATGACCAAATATAAAATTATTTTGAATCCAAACTCATAAGTCTTCCCTTAACAGGTATATATATTATAAAAAAAGAAGTTAGGAGAATTAGATCTAAGTATATCTATAAAACAAATCAAATAATTTTCTAACCTTGAAATAGATAAAACATATAATGAACCTCACATGATATCCTCACTAGGCATCTCTAACTGTGTGAACACCTTTTTTAAGCTCTCTACTTCAAACCTAACATTTTTCACGGTTTATACTAGTATGTCTCCACGTTTTGGACTAACCGTGAACAGCCCATGCACCTCTCATTTAGCCTTAAAACATACTAAAATCTCACCTAACTCTCCCATCATTCCCTATTACACTTTATATCCTTAAAAACACAAATTAATGGTTGTGTACCAAAAATCGGGGATACTGAATTTGTTGTCACTATGTTATTCTAATTTCCCAATATGTTTGGGAATATTCCTAATTATTATTTGGATTTATGGTGTTTAAAAAAAGTTGTTTATTATAATGTTATTTAATGTTAGTAATATTGTTTGTAAAGTGTCTCATATATTTTACACATAATATTATAAGATTGTTATAATAAATATCAAATAAAAATAACCCTAATATCAAGAGCCCTATTGTATTCGGATTACTAGGCTCAAAATACATCCTAATGATACTTAATTAAGACATATTTATTTTAATCACAATAATAAGATCCTAAATCTATTTGATCTCAAAAAAATAATCAGACAACTTGTATAATACATAATTAAAAGTGGGTGATATATAAAGAATAGTAAGTGAATAAACATAATGAAGAAGCATGACATATGAATAAAAATAAATAACGTGATATCCTATCATATATGTATTTTGGAGAATAATATAATATCATAATAGAAAAAATAAGTAATCTTATGATAATTGAATTATATGAATGTGGAAAAAAATTACAATAGAAAACAAGGATTAGTCAAATTTAACTTCTTAAACAACATCACATGGTGGATCGATTCCCATTTTGAATTAGATTTACTACGAAATAAAATAAATATCATCTCATTATTCATATAAATTACCCATTCTTTGGAATGAAATATATTATCACCAACCAAAATATGTATATTCTTATGTGTTCCACATGATTAATTCAAACAAAGGTGGTAATCATAAGAAATACCCAAGGAATGAAATGTGTTATATAATATAATCTTATAACATAACTAAATTGATTATAAACAATTTTACCAATCAATGAATGGTTAGTAACATTATTTTACAACAATAAGTGAGGAAATAAACATATATCTTGAAACATGATGTCTTGCTAAAATGAAGATGTGAAAAAAGATATTTTTGTAAAATTGAAAATGTACAACTTATGTAGGGCTATAGTGAAATTGTTAAATTGGATTTAATGTGGGTAAAGATAATATTAATTTAAATAAAACCAAAAATGATATAAATAAATATTCTATAAAATAATTATAAATTAAATAAACTATATAAAATTAAAAAACATTTTCTAGAGTGGTGCCTAAAATGTGGTAATAAAGAGAGATATTCCCATTTATTTGGATTTCATAATGGATGAAAAATGAGATGAGGGACTTTAAAATTTGGGTAACCCAATGAATGACATGGTAATTAAACATGGTATATATGAGTTTTAAATTTATACATAATATCTATAATTTTTTTAGAATAATTGAGTGATAAATTCTATATAAGAGAGCGAAATCATAATCCAAAAGAAAATGGAGTGGTTTAGAGGTATCACTTGTTGTTGGTTCCAAAATCATTTTTCACTTCACATAATTTCCCAAATAATAATTTTTGAATCATAAATTACTAAATTTAGAAAATTATCTCTTTATATTTGATTGACTATAATTATTATATGTTCATTCACAACCATTTATATGAGATATAAAGTATAATGTCTTTCTTCTGAGGCTGTTCATTTCTTACTACCATAGTTAGATCACATGTGGACAATTATTGAGGTTATATTCACATGGGCATACAAAATCATTATTGAAATGAAATTATATTTTGTTCCTTATATATTATGAAATTTTCCCAATATATCCTTTTTTGTTTGGAATATGGATGGTAGTATAAATGTTTTAATTATACTATTATTTCATTTCGATAGTTTTATTAAAATCAAAAACGTATATTAATTTTATTCAATTTAATGATTACTAACATGGTAAAAAATTAAATAATATATATTATACTAATTTTGATCCTATTTAACCATAATTATATTTATATTACAATAATTGATTGTAGTGAGAAAAACAAAGTACGATGTTTATGAAGTCGTTGAACAGACAATATTGTGAAAAAAATCATTTTATAATAAATAAAATTATTATTAGAAGATTTGTATTATACCATAATAATTAAATACATAAATATTTATTATATTTATGTTATAATTTGTAGATGGACTGAAATAATATTAGTGTGGCAGAAGAAAATTAAATTTAAAGAGTCTTAGTTGAGAATATAGATCTCCCTTTGGTTTTCTCCTCTTATGGGACCCTATAAGGCACATTGAAATGGAAGTTGGTTCTACAAAGGCTTCTAGGGACGTGTGTAAATAGGTGATTGATTTGTTTCATAGATTTCACATTTTAAAAAAGTCATAGTTGGTGTGAGAAGATGGGTTTGGGTGGGTGATATTTATAAGTGGATGAGAGGGGTGTTTTTGAATATTATATTCATCGTTTTTTTATTCTTGAACATTAATTCAAATATAAATGGATCTTATGATAATAAAATGTTAATGGTTCAATTTATTAGGAGATAATGGGTGAATAAATAATATTATGTTTAGTTAATCATTAATATAACATTTAATTTCAAATACTATGTTTTTAGCATTTCATTATTCAACAAAAAATAAATTATTTAATAAAAATACAAAATATTCACCCTTAATATTTTTAAAAATAATAATTAAAAAAATAAAACCCATTTTTTGAAAATAAAATTTTATTTATGAGATATTTTTTTTCTAAATTAAAATCATTATTTATTTTCAAACATAAAAATTTTATTATTTGGATGAATTTTAAGAAAAATTGAAAAATTACTAATCAACTGATAAAAATCTATTATAATTATTATTGAACATTTTCTTATTTCTAAACCAAAATTATTGAAATAAACTTTATTTTAGATCATTATATTTTTTTAAAAAACAAAAACAAAACATTTCTATTTTATAAAATCAAAAAAAATTATTTTATAATTTTTGAAACCCTTATTTTCATGTAAAATTATATAAATGTGTTATATTGTTATTTTATAAGATAAAAAATGTATTATTTTATAATTCCAAACGACATATTTGTATTGGTAAAATTGGTTCCATGAGTTATATAAATATCTCAAATTTCATTAATTATTCATTCACGTCTATTTTATTTGTGAGTTATATATATTTTCATATTCATGTTGAATATTGTTTAATATTATTTTTTTCATTCTTATAGTGTTTCTAATCCATGGTTGTATTCCTCTATATCAGAAATATTTAAATTTTTATATTATAGTTATCTTTTTTTATATTTTATACTTCTATATTATTTTCTATTCTTATTGAAATATTTATTCTACAAATGTAATTTCCAAATAAATAAATTAACTATTATATTTTTTGTGTCATGTGGAGAATGTGATTTATATAAAATCTACATTAAAAATTAGATTATATAATATAAGTATGTAAATTTCATTTATAAAAGTCATGGGTCAATACGTTATACAACATTAAGAAATTTCGTCATCAAAATTTATTTTTATATTTTTAGTAGAAAATAGGTAAAGGTGATTCGACATTAACACACCATACTATTCGCATGTCACCTCCTTATACTGATGGTTCAACTATTATACATATACTTGGTTATTTGATATATTACATTAAACATTGTCCCTATATTCAATGATCATCAATTTTTATCCTCATATGAGGGAATGTTTTCTAGCTATACCACCTTGGAATTTAGTACATGTCAGTGATTCAATATTTACGCCCTCAAGAGGTATACAAGGAAAAAATTAGCTTCTATATATTATATTTGGGGTTGTGATATGGTATAGTCAATATATCTAGTGTGTTTAAAATTCTCAATGGGGTTGATGTACCTAGAACATGTCGTTTCATTATTCTAAAATATCATAACACTTTTCCATAGATATATACGTAATAACAGTTTATCTCCAACCTTAGTTTCTAAGTTTCATCAATGATTTTCAGTATTTAACTTCTATATACATTAAGTATATATGATTCAATATTGTATATTCTCCACCTTTTCAGACATTTATTTAACTAGTTTAGATCCCATTATTCTATGATAAACAACTTCATCGCGACACAAATGTTTTCCATATCACTTATTTTAAATTCTTTATATGTAACCATTTAGAATCATGAGTGTAAACTAATATTGTATGAGAACATAACCCATGGATGATGTTGATACCAACCTCCTTTTACATACATTGAGTATTATCTCATCATACTCTCGTGTTTTTTTAATGTCCAATCATATTAGCCACTAATTTTGGGTGATAATTCAAACTGAACCTTAACTCAATTTTTACATCATGTTGGATACTCATCCAGCACATAGAGGTTAAACCTAGATGTCAACAAAATACAGTTGATAGTGCTATTCCAAGAATCCTAAATACTTTTCTAATGTATATCCTTGGAATTTCATTGGGTGAAAATTCCACTTGAATAGAAATGAATTGAGTATTATTTGTAAGAAGATCAATTATATCCCATATTTCACAATTCCCATTAGATATCTCTCGAAGGATAGTGACAAAGTACATGGTAATATTTACACATTTTCATATATTTATGGGTAATGGTTTCCTTAACCTATTGTATTATAGCCTTCCTCCTTTTACATTATGTTATACAAGGAACCATCAGGTTTATTCAATATCCCGTTCTTAATAATATCCCTCTAATTATTCTCTCAGATGGAACAATATATATTCATGCTCCTTAGGTTGATGGATAATGATAATTTGTGAAAATCATTAAAAATATCATTATTTATCTTGTAATTTCATGGTTCACAAATTCATTAACAATATCATATCATTCTAACTTAATTTTTTTAACTTTTCATATTTAAATTTTTATATGGATTTTTAATTTTTCTATATTTCTACATCAACCCATTGAGAGAATTTTATATTCTCCGTAAAGGATGGTTGAGAAATCATTTCTAAAAGGAATGACTATTTTCGTTCCATTATGATTCTCATATCCATCCTATGATTGTCCAATATGATTGATCCTTCTCAAATATGATCATTGATAATGTTACTATATCTTTTCTAATCAGATCATCTTAAAATTTGTTTCCTCTAATATGGAGGTAGTGGAATGTGATCTTTTATTCCTTGATAATATCAAACCATCATCGTTGGTGAATATTAAAATACTTATAAATGAATATTAATTTTATCCTCTTAGTATTCTTATATATTTCAAAATTATCCCCATTAAGATAATTATTCCAAATTTTCAATGGGAATATTGTTGGATGAAACATCAAATCAGGAATCTAATAGTATGCACATAATCCTTCATGTGCCTTGATGAATTTTAATTCAATTCATCATGTAGAATATGTATAAATCCCAATACCATTTTTGATTCATCACTATATAAAAATAATAGTTCCTATATGAGTTAAGCATGAGTATCGGTACAATGATAAGGCTCGAATTTAAATCTAAAAAGCTTCCATCACATTATACTATCCAAAATAACCTTAATATATTTAGAGTTAACCTGGTTATCCAGTTTAATAATCAACATACTTTACTCAAAAATCATTATCAATATTTATTCAATCATTTGAAGCTATGGATATCAATTATATATCATAGTTTATTATACCCTTCAACTTCCTTTTTTCTTGAAAGGTTTCACAGATATCCTATAATGGTAATAATATTCCTTTATAATGATACTTCCTCCTACCAAAATAAATACTAACTATTATTTTTATATAGATTCTCCATTAAAAAAATTTATAGCATAGTATCAATAAGATCCTCATGATCCACATATATTTTACAGTATATAAAAATATAAGTTAAAATGACTACCATAAATATTTTGAGGTTGTATCTAAAGTATCTATTCATATATTTCGTAAATATTGTTGGTCCATTGGTGAGTTAGAAGGGTTTCACTAAGAACTAATAGAGTCAAAACAATATTATATAGGAAAATATGGGAATCTACTCCTTATTAACCAATAATTTGTTATATAATTTTCAATGGTCAAAATTTTATTTTTTTTGGGTCCCGTGATATAGATCATACAAGTCATCCATTTTTGGTATGAGATACTTGTTCATTATTATAGTTTTTTTGTTCACGATTAAAAAAATTACAAATAATTAACCATTAATTTTTTTAATGAAGATGATAGATGGAACACATGGTGAATCACTTGAATTTATAAAACACATGTATAGATTCTCTTGCAAATTATTTTTTTCACTCATCCTACAGAATGGTTTCCATTCTACAAGGAATCCTATATTGTGAAAATAACCTTAACCTTGTGTCCCAAAAAAAACTATTGTATGAACCCATATCATTCTTTCAGTTATATTTTTCCTTTCGAGTGGTTTTTTAGAAAAGGTGAGTTTTTTGAAATTTTATGAGTACATGCCATGTACCCGGTTACCGTGGGTGAAAGTGTATTGGTTGTGTAATAGCCGAGTACATGGTCATCTGTGGTAACCTAGAGACTGCCTAAAGCAGTTTCCAAAAAAGGAAAGTACACGCCATGTACTTTTAAAATGCACACAGTGAACTTTCTCTTTTTTTCATTAAACGTACCAGGGTCTCATCTAATCGACCAAACCCTTTTTCTCTTCATTTTTATTTTGCATGATTGACTTACACAGGGATGTCAGAACCTTCTGTAGTAGACCATATGGATAAAGGACATTGAGTGATTTCTCCAGAGTGTTAGTTTTCTGTTATATTCGAACAACATCAGAGGGATAGATTTTCTGCACCCTTAGAGTGTCTGTAGATTCCTCGATACGACACACTAGGGGAATTGGATGTTGAGTGCTTTCTCAGAGTGCCTATTAGTTACCGATACAAGACCATCGGTGGAATTGATGGTTAGTGCTTCCTCAGAGTTTCTTTGCTAAAGTTGAACCAGATGGGTTAGACTGTGTGTACTTCCCAGAGGGTTGCTTGTGTTTTTTTGGATGAACCAGAGGGGTTAAGCTATGAGTTCATCCAAGAGGGTTAACTGCATTTTGTTATCAACATACATTATATATTAAAATGAATGAAATTTAATTTAAAGGATTATTACTCTAAGTAATTACTTGTTTAATGCTTCATTTTTTTTATTTCCTACCATTTATAATCACTGACAGATAGACACAGATATTTGGGTTGTTACCTACTATGATTGGTCTCACACCCTATTTGGGTCATGCTCCTGGGCCCAAAAAGATTATATTGTTGCAGGTATATATAAGGGAAAGCACACTTCTACTTCAGGTACATGATTTTTGTGGAGATGGGGACCATGGGACTATATTTAGGCTTGCGATGTTGTGGAGCTATCTACATGTTCTTCTTTTGTACTTGGGTTTATTACTATAATCTAGCAGTGTGATTTGTTTGGTTGCTTTCCTAGAAAAATTTATCATGAATCATTTATATATGTGAGATCCAGTTATTACATCCATTCCTTAACTGAATACTGTTGTATTGTGTTATTACTACTTTTTTTTATTGCTTTCTATTTTACTTCATCTGTGTTACCCTGCCAATGATGGCAGAGTTTCCCCACTACTACACCCAATGCCCTCTCTACTAGACGGTAGCCTCTGGTGATCTGGTAAATTCTCTTGAGGCCATGTGGCCAACTAGTTACGGGGCGTCTCTAGGTGGCTTCTAGAACCAAGATGTTACAAAGTGGGACCATAGGGATTATTTTATTCTTGAATTTCTATTTGGAGCCTATTTCAAGGGATTGAAAGGAAATAGCAATTTGGTAATATGTTTTTCCTGGGTTTAGCTGACCTGTGTACAGGGAAATGAAAATTTACCTCGTTATTTCAATTATTCTGATTTTTCAATTTTTACAGTTGATTTGATTTCAACATTTGGTGATTCACATGTTTTTTTCTATTATTGGTGATATTATTGAGGTTCTATTCGGTTTCAACCCGATGAGTTGAGGGTGTGCCATCTCAAGAATCATATAGACATTTTCTATAAATCAAAAGTCATGCATTCTTTCCATTCCATTTAGGGTGGATTATTGATTACATGTTGTTGTGATAGATGTTTTGTAAGATATGCATGTTGTTCTGTTAAATGCCTTGATAGAATACTTGCTTTTTGATAATGTATTGTTTTGTGCAGATTTTTTGTTTATATGGATTCCAAACATTGGTTCTTGAGGTGTTATGGGTACTCATGGATCATAAATTGGTGTATCATTGTATTTTTATTCCTTGTGTATGACGCATATAAGATGCCAAGATTTAATTTTTGGGGATTATAGGCCCTCACAGATCGGAATTTAGAACTTTAATGTTCGTTTCAGTGTTTTTCAGGTTTCTAGAGTAGTTTTTTAGTGTTACTATCCAAAAAAAATCTTGAATACACGACATGTAATGAAAAATACACTCCACGCGTCCTTCTGTTCAGGATAGAACTATTTTTTGAGCACATGTCGTGTAATCTCTAACTGTGTCATAGGATGTGTGGGCAGAGACACAGAGTTGGGAAATATTTGGTGGAACATGTTGTGTACCATTGTACACACCATGTTGTGTAGACCATGTGTCCACACGTGTAACTAATGACATTGATGGATAAAACATAAGTTATACACATTTTTGTCATCCTTGAACACGTTGTATAGTAAAACCCTTGTATCTGGTCTTGTAACGAACAACACTGGGAGTTGGAATTCTTCTAGTACACTCTATGTCAATCTACAACTGGTCATGTAGTATTGGTTTAGGAGAACCGTAATGCTAAGCCGGATAGAATAACTCGGTTAGGGGAAGAGGATTCTCAAGTACAAGGTGTGTGGTTGGACAACATGCCATGTGTATGGGGTGTTACACATCCTGGGATATCAAAATTACACTCCCATGTGGAGGCATGAGAGAACACCCCATGTAGTGGAAATACACACCGTGTATCCATGTTTTGAATTACATGAATACTTCATTTCTCATATTCCCTTCATACACTTAAATGTTTCAATCACTCTTAATCATGATCTAAGGTGTGAACATGACCTTGTAGAGTAATTCCATTGATAGGTCCTCTGCTTTTCCACTATTTATAGGGTAGTGATCAAACAATGGATCTGGCTGATCAGGGACTACTAGCAGATTATCCAGTTGTGCCAGTCTTGGCACCAACCGTTATTCTCAGCATTGGTGCTGGCACACAGTTCCGATATGGATTTATGACGTTTATGTAGACCTTCTAATGAGTACCGAATCATTCCCCATCTAAGGAAGAGTTGAGGTATATTTTCTAGAAGTTTCATCCTCCCACTTTTAGAGGGGAAGGAGGACCTCATGATGAAGATTCATGGTTAGAAGTCGTGCTTTCTATCTTCGAGAATCTGGAGACGACTCTAGAGGGGAGGGTGAATCTAGCTACGTATATGCTTCGGGATTATAGAAAGAGAATGTGGGATGTGATCTCATAGGTGGGACGTCAGTAGGTCATGGTGTGGGATGAGTTCCAGCATTCCATCTATGAATACTTTTATCCAGAGACTTTGAGGGCCGATAGAGCCCAAGATTTCATGAGACTGGAGTAGGGTACTCTTTCTATTAGTGTGTATTCTTATACCTCCACATAGATGAAAAACTTCAATCATATTTCATGAGGTGATGAGTTATTATTGTTAAGTATCTTTGAGGATGGTCTCAGGAATGACATCTAATTTTAGGTGAACATATTAGATGACTTTCGTCACTTCAATAGTCAACCAGGCGCTAATCACGAAGCACAATACGGGCAATTCAGGAGTGGTGAGATATGATGGTTTGACATAAGGGTTTGGTATAGCTCTTACTAATTGTTGGAAGCACCGCAGAGAGTCCACATGTGGAGATCATAGTAGGAGGGATACTTCATTTGGTGGCCAGGTGGGGTGTTATCTGTGAAAGAAGAGTGGGCATCTAAGGCCACCTTTCCGAAGAGACCCAGTGGATTGATGATTAGGAGGCAAGATAGGTCATTTTTAATACTCCTTTCAAATCTTCTCACCAATTGAAGGTGATAGGGTTATTCTATTGCTCCATGTTCAGGAGCAGCACAATCAGTTTTTCATCAAGTAGGGAAATAGATTTCATCTGTCCATTCAAGCATAGGTGGAGGTCATGGACATGGTATACAGTCTTTATGATTTGAGCAACAACATAGTAGATCAGCTTAGAGTGGTCAACCAGAGTTGTGGGGCCGTGGTGTAGGTTAAACATTTGTTGTGTAGAAGACCCAATAGGAGGAGGATCCTTGACCCTCTACAATTGAGGTACGATCTTAATTACCACAATTTTATCTTGTGTTATTTTTGATACAGGGGTTTCCCACAGCTTTAAATCTTTCACTATTGTTGAAGTCCTTAGGCTCTGAATCTTTTATTTTTCCAATATGTTGACTCTAGACACAATATTGGGAACAATAATGGCTAGTATATGTTAGTGCAATGAGTTCCCTCTTGAGGTTGGTGGGTCTCAATTTCTATGGGACCTTTAGGTCCTAGAGATGACATGATATGATGTCATTTTTGGAATAGACTAGTTAGTTCCTTTCATGGAATTTGTCGATTTCTATCATTGTAGGGTGAGTTTCACATCAACAGGTGGGTGGATTGTTACTTCATAAGGGTTAGTAGGATGTTCAGGAATGTAGAGGAGGACCTGAGAATCGTGGATTGGGTGGAGTAATAGCCCAGATAGCTAGTCTATATTTGTATGACTAGAGGAAATTCCATATGTAATTTTCTCCAGCGGTGAATTGTTTTAGGGATGTCTTTCTATAGGACCTTTTAGGTTTTCCTCCTTTGCGAGTGGTGGACTTTTCTATTGATCTTGTCCCAAGAAAGGCATTGGTGTCCATTCCTCCTTATAGGATGGCTACACCTGAGTTACAGGAGCTCAAGAAGAAGTTGGAGGAGTTACAAGAAAATTGATTCATCTGACCTAGTACTTCTGCCTATGCTTCGCCTGTCTTGTTTGCAAAGAAGGAAGATGATACCCTCAAACATTTTGGGGATTATCGAATGTTGAACCAGATGATGGTAAGGACCCGATATCCCATTCCAAGGATTGACGATCTCTATGATCATAATTGAGGAAATCATGTGTTCTCGAAGATTGTCTTGAGGTCTGGTTATCATCAGTTGCGAGTTACTACATATGATACACCTTTTACATCCTTTCAGAGAAGGTATGGTCTATACGAGTTTGTTGTTATTAAGTTCTATCCCATGAATGCACCTGCAGTTTTCAGGGTGCTGATGAACTGAGTGTTTCATCCATACTAGGATTCATTCATGGTAGTCTTCGTGGATGATATCTTGGTGTACTCTCACACTTGACATGACCATGTTACCTATATTGGGATCGTTTTGAGTACACTATGAGAGGATCAGTTATATACTATGCTCTAAAATTTCCACTTTTGGATGGACCAGATTCACATATTATGTCATGTTATCTCAAAGATAGGAGTACTAGTAGTCCTAGAGAAAATGAGAGCAATAATTTTCTGGGAGAATCCAAATAATTTCATTGAGGTATGAAGTTTTCTATGACTGGAAGGTTACTAAATACGTTTCATACAGGACTATTCATGCTTAGCAGCTCCACTGACAGGTCTGACTAAGAATGTTGTGTTGTACTTGTGGTCTGATTCTTGTGAGTCATCCTTTCTGGAGCAGAAAGGGAGGTTGAATTTAGCACTGATAATAGTTTCTCCAGATTCGGCCAAGAGATATTTTTTTAGTTTGATCGATTAGGTATTAGGATGGGATTAGTTCTTATATATGGATAAGCATTCTTTGTGTATGGGTCTTGGTAGTTGAGGCCACATAAGAGAAATTACCTAACACACGATCTCATGTTGGATGCAGTTGTTCATGCTTTACGTTGTTGAAGACGATACATTTTGGGAGAGCATTTGGTGGTTTACACTTACCACAAAAGTCTCTATAATATCTTCACTCTGCGTGACCTAAATTTCAGACAACGAAGGTGGGCTGAGTACCTTTTGTCAATTAAATTTGATATTTTCTACACTCCTAGGAAGGGAAAAGAAATGCCTTTTGGGTTGAGAAGGGGGACTCAGGTATAGGAAGTTTAGGAGGCCATCAAGGAGTTGAATCTTATGGCCAAATTCTCTGAAATTCATTTGGAGTTACACGACAGATAGGGGTAGATGTTTCTATCTTCTGTAGCTATTACATCTACTCTTCTTGATCGAGTGAGATTGAGAAAGATTTAAGATTCAGAAGGCATAGTCATACGAGAGAATGTGTTAAGAGGGGACCCTATTCCTGGATGTAATGTAGGCGAGGATGAGATCCTGTGTTTTTGTGAACGCATGGGGGTGCCATCAAACATACACAAGAAGCTAAAGCGAGATATTCATTCCTCAGTTTGGGCATTTCATCATGGTGTCAACAAAATGTATTGAGATCTAAAATGTCAGTGTTGATGTCCAGGTTTGAAGAGAGATGTTGTAGGTTTTTTCATGCGGTATTCCACCTATCAGTAGGTGTTGGCAGAGCATTAGTGAACAACATGTATTTTTCAGTAGTTACTCATTCCCGAGTGGAAATTGAATAATGTATTGATGTATTCATGAAGGGATTACTGAGGTCGCATCAAGGGAATGATGTAGTTTGGGTTTCCATTGATAGACTCAGGATGGTTTCTCAGTTCTTTCTGATCATGGAGACATTCAATATTGATGAATTGGGAAGGTTGTACATCGGAGATATTTTACATCTATATGGGGTTCCACACTCTATTATTTCAGACAGGGACACATGTTTTACATCTCAGCTCTGGAGGGACTTTAGAGGGCTTTGGGAACACATGTACTTCTTAGTACAAATTAACATCCCCAGATAAATGGAATGTCCAAGCGTATGATTCATGTTTTTATGTACATTCTTCAAGCATGCATCGTAGACATTAGAGGTTCTTGGGAGAAGCAAATACCTCTTGTGGAGTTTTCCTACAATAATAGTTTTCAAGCAACTATTCAGATGGAACATTATGAGGCTTTGTATGGTAGGCCATTCTAATCACCCTTATGTTGGCTAGAGGCATGATAGGAAGCTATACTGGGACCTTGTCTTGTCCATGCGAACACAGAGCTGATAGATTTGATTCGGAAGAGGATGAGTAGTGCACAGTCATGAAAGAATACTTATGATGATGATCGGAGACAACCTCTGGAGTTTGAGGTTAGATATTAGTTTTTCCTACATGTCACAATAAGGTTGGGACATAGGAAATAGGGTAAGCTTT
The DNA here is from genome assembly GCA_963277665.1 of Viscum album. Taxonomy (NCBI): domain Eukaryota; kingdom Viridiplantae; phylum Streptophyta; class Magnoliopsida; order Santalales; family Viscaceae; genus Viscum; species Viscum album. Next base: position 181,766,305 of record OY728140.1, read on the forward strand.
CGTTAAGATACGTCAGACTCTTTTAGGTGTTGTGGAGAGTCGGTCTGGTTGCTTATCGGTTGAAGTTACCTCAGAGGTACTGGGATATGCAAGATGTCTTCCACATTTATCAGCTCTACCATTCCTGATCAGACCCATATCATGTTTTCCAACCCATGGAGGTTAATCTCAAGGTGGACACCTCAATCAAGGAGCATTGTATACGGATTCTTGATCAAAATGAAAAGGTTCTTCGTGGCTGGTCTGCTCCTATGGTATGAGTGCTTTGAGAGCATGGGAGAGTAAATAATGAGACATGGAAGAGGGAGGCTGATGTACGATCACAGTGGCTAGTGATGTTTGAGGAATCATCTTCTACTCCACCTAGCTAGGGAAATTTTGGGACAAATTTCTTTAAGGGGGGATGTTTGTAAGAACCTCGATCTTCTTTTCAGGTTTTCATTCGGGTTGTTTTTTGAGAAAAATAGGTGTTTTTTTTGGAAATTTTAAGAGTACACTCCATGTACATTATCTATATTCTGTATATTCTGTGTACTCTGTTATGGTGGGTTACCATGTATTGGATGTGTAATGGCCTAGTAAATGGCAGTGTGTGGTAACCTAGAGATCGCCTAAAGCAGAGGCTAGCTAAGGCATGTAAATTTCGAGTGCTTTATTTTTTCATTAAACGTAACGGGGTCATGTCTGATAAAGAAAACACTTTTTATCTTCATCCATCTCATCAAGGATCAACCGTTTGGTCACTGTTCTTCACAGAGCCCCAGACTCGCTGTCCAAAGTAGGTTGTTTGTGCCTTTCGCTTGATAGTCATTGAATATTATGTGAAAAAAGTGCCCAATACCGAAAAAAGGGGTATTGCGTGTTTATGGGTTTTATCCCTATTTTTTCTTCTCTGCCTTGTTTGTTTGGATAGAGTTTGTTTTTTTTAAATATGGATAATTGTTCAATTCTATGGAGTATTTTCCCATGATATCTTTTTTGGACCATTTGGCCTAGCTTTCCCAATTAGGCTGCTGCATGGTTTCCCAGGCCTAGTATTGTTAGGATGGAGTGATTATAAATGAACATACTATGATATGATGTATATTTTTTAGAAAAGTATTTCTTGAGTTTTTCATTGTCTACCATGTATCTTTGTTCGTTATTGACTTACACATGGTTGTGAGAACCTGATGTACTAGACCATAGTGATAACGGACGTAGAGGGATTCTCTAGAGTGTCTGTTTACTGTTACGTTGTGAGAACATAGAGGGGATGGACTTTGGCACCTTTAGAGTGTCTCTAGTTTCCTCAATACAGGACATAGGGGGAATTGGACATTTAGTTCGACCTCATAGTGCCTGTTAGTTATAGATACGAGACCGCAAGGGGAATTGATGGTCATAGATTCCACATTGTGTCTTTTCTAAAGTTGAACTAGAGGGGTTATAATGTGTATAGTTCCTAGAGTGTTTCTTGTGTTTGTTTGGTTGAACCAAATGGGTAAGGATATGAGTAAGTCCCTAAGGGTTACCTTCTTTTGATTAGCTACTTACATGAAATATGAAAACAAAAAAAATGAATTTTTAGGATTTTTACTATGAGTACTACATTGCTTACAGCTACATATTTTTATTTCCATCCATATACATTCACTGACTGTTAGTTACTCATAATTGGGTTGTTGCCAACTTGTATTAGTATTAGACCCTATTTAGGTCATGCTTTAGGGTCCAAATAGATTCAATGCCTACAGGTATATATAAGGTCATGGGACCAAGCTAAGGCTTGCGATGATGTGAATCTGTTTACTATATTTTCTTGTGTACATTGGTTTTGTACAATATTCCACCATTTTTATTTGTGTGTCTCCTTTTATAGATATATATATCTTTCTTCATTTATATATTTGTGCTCTAGTTATTACTTCAAGTATTTTGTTGAATATTGTTGTATGGTGTTAGCACTACTTCCGCTTTTGCTTTTTTGCTTTACATGTATTGTGTTACTCTGAAAATGAGGGAATTATTTCCTCACTATCACACCCATGTCACTCACATCTAGTTGGCTGCCTCTGGAATTTGGGGAAATGCATTTGATGCAGTGTGACCAACCGGGTCTGGGGTGTCTTGAGGCGGCTTCCGGAATAGGGACATTGCACCAATAAACGTTTCAAAGATCTATTTGATAGCCATATATCGACCCTATCCTCTATTTTATATAATTGGGTATTTTATTGGACCACATTCGACATAAAGAATAGGGATGTAATTATTTTTTAAAAATATTACATGACTGCCACTCCTTCCTCACTATAAAAGGCCACCAATTATCTCAATTACTCAAACCTCTCAACCCACATAGGATCTACAAGGATCTACCCAATTAATATCCCAAAATTCCTCCATAAACCTTTATTCCTACCTTTGGGATTGAATCCTTCCACGGAATCCCTTTGGTATAACTAAAAAGGAACTTACTGATAAATAGGCAATGTCTTTCATAATTATCTTTATCTTTATTTCCACTCTCCACCCATAAAATATTATTTATCAATGGTCATGTAATAAAAAATACTTCCCAAATATTCTTATATGGTTTCAAATTAAGGTTTATACATAAAATCACAGACACTTCAATCTAATGGGTAACATATGTACTATTTACATGGATGATGAACTACCGCCTCAAGAAATGATTATTAATTATTTTTTCTATTACCTCATATAATGTTGGACATTATAATGTAATCTAAATTTATATCTCACACATATGATAATTATAATTTATTTATTTTTAATTGATTCATTTATAAAACATACCACTATACATTTTATTTTTTATAAATATGATAACATTTTTTTTGGAAGTGTGGACTACTACCTCCTCAAATTAATGGGATTCATTCACACAATAGATGGAAAATCTAAAATATGGATTTAATTAAAATTTTGTGAAATACATAATATATATATGAAATAAATAATATAATTATAATTCTTGAAATAATATATATTTATTTATTTATTACATTTTCACACACACCAAAAAATTAATAACATCATTTGTGGATGTGTGGACTACCACTTCCTCTAGCAGATTTGATTATTTTTACGTCACAATAATTTTATATAAATGTATATATGATTTGAAAATATTAAATTTATTATATAGTTATGATTCAGGAAATATACTTATCTATTTACCTTTATTCCATAACAATAATTAAATAATGAGAACGTTACTCATTCATATGTACGTCCTACTGTATCAATGGTTTTTATGTTGATTCATTTTTCATAACCATATGTAATTATTAGTTTAAATAGTATAATTTATGTATAAATATAATAACAATGAAATTATTTTTATACTTTAGATGTTATATATTGAGCCATTTGACAATAGTTGACCTACCAACATTGTTTTTGACACATAAACCGAATTTGATCAAAGCTCCTAATGTTTACATAATTGATTATATAGTTATATATAACATAGTAATAAGTGAAATTAATGTAATTATAAGAATGAAAAATGGTATCAAGAAAGTATAAAATAAACATAATTTTATGATAGAGGAAGTTAAAGGACATTCCCCTGAATGAAAACACAAGGTAAGAGATTTTCATCTCGCTTTTACATCCATGAGATAAATGTCATGCTCACAAAATACTAGATTTGGGTGTTGTATATACTACCCCTTCTGATATATAGTTTAATGTTTATTTTTACCTTAATGTTATTTACAATATACATTTAATGTTATTCCTTCATGAGGATTATGATTTAAAATTCTTCAATGTGGTGTCAGACACAATGGAATATTTAAATACTATACACCTCAAGAATTATTTTGCTGATATTTCATTTCAAATTGAGGAAATTACATTAACATTTTTAAATAAACCCTTTAATTTTCCACTTATATTGTTATTAATGAACTTTTTCATGTATTAGTATTAATTTTCCCCTCATTGGTACTCAATGTGTTTTTAGAAAATGTTTTAAAAAAATAAAAATTAATTCCAATATTTAGTCGAACAACCTATTTTCTTCTAAAAATATTTTTTATTAAACTGTTTTAAAAATATTTTTTGAATATATTTGGTAAATATATATTGACCCATTTTCATCATTTAACAATGCTTTCTATGGAATCATTATTGCTCTTTCTGAACAAGGAATGTTTCTTTCATTTTTTCCGTGACCAAGAAATGTAATTTTTCATTACACGATATGTATTGATTTACCCTCCCTCCTTTAGAAGCATGTTTTTCATGTTTAAAAGGGTAATTTTTAAAGAAAATCTTATTATAATTAGTTTCATAAGAAAATTTCTTTCAAAAAAAAGTATATTTTCCTAAATATGATTTCAAAAAATATTTGTATAATATTTCCATTCATAAAAAATAACAACCCATTATTTTACTCCATTTGGGGTATGTTGTATTAATATCATCCATAATATTCATCTGGATGGTTTATGATTGAGTTGTAAATGTATAGTATTCACATTAACTTCATTGATTCTTTTTAGTCCCTTTTAATATCGAATTTCATATAATCATTGAACATTGGATTTTCCTTAATTATTCATGTCATCTACCATGGATATGATAATTTACTAAATCATATACCATTTTTATAGTGTTTACATTGAATGTTATTTAATTATTTGGGGAAATATTGATAAATATATATACTTTATAGAATATAGATATTTGATTAGGAATATTATTTATTATATATGGGTAATGATTTGGACATGAAATACATGGGTTGTAGACTCTATAAAGAAAGCCCTACGGGTTTGGGAATAGTTAATAAAATCCCCTATATACATTGGTAGTCTCATGGGATTAATTAGTTGGATAGACATTGTATATGTGGTTTAACCTATTATGATAAACCATATTGTGATGGTTCTCAATGGTACTGGTTCTATACACCTATAAAAACATGGAGTCCAATAATTAAGAACTTTTTTCATTTTTTATTAGTTATTATTCATCTATGATAAATTTCATAGACATCTATAGGGAAACATTGAATTTTATTTTTATTGATTAAATTTATTATTTTCAGTTCCGTACCATTCTATGTTTATTGTTCATTATATATATTATTTGAACAAAATGTAATTCCAATTATTACCTCGTTATATTTTTTATGCACTTACATTAAGTAAATTTATTACAAGGCATGTGTGTTCAGTTATTTATCTTTCAATATTGAATATTCACATTATATTTTTATTTCTCCCCCTATACTTTACCATTAAAGAGAATTATATCCAACACTTATTATATTTATTTTAACCGTGAATCTAAGAATTATATTATGAATGATGTGTAGGGATATAAAAGATAGATGTTATTATTTTGAAAATATATTAAGTTATAATTCATGTATTAATGTTTAATAGAAGACTCATGTGTCTATTTAGTTTACCAAGACTACAAAACTCATGATCCATTGGGATTTGATTCCTTATAATTAGGCCAATGTAATTGATAACAGAAACTGATTCTTGGAATTCTAGGATTGGGTCACTACATTTGGTATTAGATAAATTTTATTAGAAACCTTGTGAACCTGATTTAAGAGAACAAAGACTATAAAACATATCCCTAATGAATAATTTAATGATAAGTATAAACCAATGTACAATAATTTTGTTAAGGTATATATTATTTATGTCTTCAAATAAATATATCCACATATTGATACTACATGTAGATGTGGTTATGGAAAAAATATACCCATAAGTAATATCTCAAACAAGTTGTTCTGATCCTAAACTGAGGTAAACAGGTAAAAGACAATGGGCCTTACTATGCACCCAATGTGACACCCTTGGGGGAAATGATTATGTTAATCCATATTTTTATTAATAATCACCAAGAAATATTTTAATGGATAATGACAAAAAATGATAAAGGTTAAGCTTAATTTTTTTTAATGTTAAAATTATGGTGTATGTATTTAGATATATTATAAATGATTATAAAAATTTATAAATACGAATATTATCACTCAAACCATTCTTTATGGTTTTATTAAATGGATGGATGGTTAAGGATTATATTTGACATTGAACATGAAGGACAAGTAGGTTAATGTGAGACACATACAGAGGTGTTGATTGGAGTGAATGATATTGTTATTGGGCACAATTTGTTTTCTCCAAATATTATTAACAATATCAAACATTACCAACTCTCAAACCCCCAAAATAAGATAAGGATAATTATTTATAATATCTAATGTGATAGGTGACCTATATAAAATAAGGTTGCTTTTTCTTCATGAAAAGAATGTGGAATAATTCACTAAGGAATTTAACTCAATAGAATAGGAAAATTCTTTGTATGTGGGAAATAAGGACATTAAAAATGAATTTCCAAGAACAAAATTAACTATTCAATAGAATGAAATGAAACTCAAACTCATGAATATTTTATAGTTTTTTTTCATAAATGTGGGGAACCTAGATATTACATTATTTAATTCTCTCTTATGGAATATTAACTCAAAGGATTTATGTAAAAATACATGGGTGAAGTATTTATGTGATAAAGTTGTATTAAAAACATTTGATAAATTTTTATTTAGTGGTCAATCTTATTTCAATGATTCCCATCATATTTATTTTTCTGAATTATATGAATATTTTTTTAGAAAAGGAAAATTTTTATGATAGGATAAAAAAATCAAATCTATTAAGGCTTCTCGTATTGAAACAGTGACCAAAGAATGATAAGGGTTTTCCGCCAAGCACTGACCTACAAAAAGTTATAGTTATATTTTCAATGTTTTTTATAATATAGTTTTATTAATAAATGTTAATTCTTGATGAGAAATATCTATTTTTTGGATTAGATATTAATATATTAACCGAATTTGTTTTGGAAGATATCTAGATAAAAGTAGTAAGACTTCTAATAATTTTACAGGTGTTTTAATCTGTTATAATTTTATTTTAGTGCTTTAGGAATAAAAATTTTCATTTTTCTAAATTATTTTCATTGTGTAAAGGGACAAATTATAATTTGATAAAATAACAACCAAAAGTTTGGAATGATAAAAAAAATTGAATCCAATCATGTAATAATATATCATTATATTCTTGGTCAGTAATATAATTACCCATAAATAGTACAATGAAATCAAAATAAAATAATCAACTAATAGTTTAATTTTTGATGAACCTAGAGTCTCTTAAATCATAAAATATTTATGTATTTCCAGCTATGAACTAAAAATAATTATTAAACTACTAGTGATTGGTGGCCTCATTCAATTCTTGTACTATTTATTCTTCTCCACCATGTATATATTTTCCTATTCCATTAATTTTCTCCTTCTTAGAGACCTAGATATATAGTAGTCAGTGTGACCTTTGCACTTCCCATTCTCTCTTTTCTAGAGGATGTTTTAAAAACACTTCTCATGATATGGGATAAATTTAAGAAGTTTTTTAAAATCTATTACAATGATCTAGGTTAAATTTCAAGGATGAAATTTAATTAATATGGGAAGAACATAAGACCTCAAAATTATAATGTACAACACCGTAATTGATAGTTTTAATGGAAGGAAACACCATGTGTAAGAAGGGATATATTAACCAGATACATTATAATAAAAAAATATATAATATATTCTATATCATGTAATACAGAAAACACTAATTTATCATTCATCACATGAAGGTGTTACCTTATTTTATAGCTTGTGTTACATGTAATAGTGACCATCCTTTATAGTTTTCATTGCATGAAAGATAGAGTTTCACTAAATAACAATGTATTATTATAATATTATTATTATATATAATATGATATAACCTAGCCATTATGTTTGTGGAAATAAATATTAATAACTAATTTTTTAAATTTTATGATTTATATAAATATAAAATGATTTTTTGTTACAAATTCATGAGAAAAGGAAATAATGCCCAATTGGATATAATAAGAACAGTTTTTATTTTTATTCATAAAAAACATTTTTCATTAATAATTATAAATTATTAAAATTATTGAATTATTTTACTTAAATATATATTTTATATAATCCATAAAATATTTTATAAATTCAACCATTAGGTTTGATAGTCATTAGATAAGAAAAAACCAAAATTTAGACAAAAAAATGATATTTTTTTATAAAGACAGTTTTACCACCATTAATTGGAAGACCCATTTTAAATCATAATTTTTACATATTACTTTATTAAATATTTATAAATAGTAATAATAATTTAAATATAATCCTAAACATATAAGGGAAATTTTTTTTATTTTTCAGAAACCTATCATTTTGTAATGAATAATGAAAAATACATACTTTTTGTTCAAAATTGTTTTTTTATATGACTTATTTATAAAATAAAATGACATTTTTTTGAAGTTTTATTATAGAATATATTGATCCATTAATAAAATGTTTGTTATTTTAATCAATTGAACTTTGAAATGGACTATAAAAACACAGCTAACCTTATGTTGTTTTTACTTTAGAAACCTACATTATTGTCCCACATGAGGGAATAAATTTAAATAAAATTATACAACTTATATGATTGGAATTTGATAAATTGGATCAAATTTTTCAAATAAGAAAAATATATAATGCATAATATTAACAAATTTGATTTTTTTAATGAAAAATAATAGTTAGTGTATTTTAAATTTATCACAATGATTATGGTTAAATTATGTTTAATAATGGAATACTCCTTAAGCATAAGGCCCAAAATGAACTATTAATATGTCCTTGTGATATTTTATATCCATTAATCTACCCTAGATTATCTTGTATTCATTTAGGTTCATCATTGGATCCATTGGTAACATGAATAATGTCATGGGAATTCCTTTTCAAAATATAACAATAGTGGATCTCCTCCTCCACTATAAAGGCTGCCATTTCTACCGATTACTCAACCCTCTCAAACCACATATTATAAGACAAGATATACACAATTAACTTACCAAAATACCTAACCTATAAAATTACTCATCCAGGCTTTTATAATAGTTCCAAATAATCCCTTCGGTATAAACCAAAAGAAATTTCCTGATTAAGGGTTAACATATTTCTTAAAGATCATTAAAATTATTTCCATTAAAATACCCCTAAAATATTCTACCCAAATGTATATAAAATTGCAATAGAATAATCAATATATTGAGATGTGTTTTATCTTTTTGACCTACAATCACAAATACTTCCATCTAATGGGTAATGAAAATACTATTTACATGCTTGACAAACTACCGCCTCAAAAAATGATTGTTGTTCATGTTTACTATTTCCACCTCTCATGGTTGACATTGTTATGGAAACAATAATTATATATTAAATATAAGATATTTAAAATTTCTTTATTCTTTTTTAATTATTTTATAATGCATACCTTTTTACAATAAATTTTAATAAAAATTATTCCATCCTTTGTGGAAGTATGGAAAATTGCCTCTTTAAAGAGATGTGATTAGTTCACACTATAAATGAAAAAAATGAATGATGGATTTAATTAATCGTATATGACATGAAAATATATATATGATATTCATTAAATAAATATAATTCTTTAAATATAATATTTATATATATCATTTTCATTATAACTTTTTCTGCTATACTTAAAATGTGATAATGTCGTTCATGGACGTGTAGACTACCTCATCCTCGACATGATATGATATTTTTTACATAAAAATGATTATATATATTATTAAATAAAATTTAATTAATTATATAATTATAATTTTGGAGATGTATTTATCTATTTATCTTATTTCAATAACGATCATTGAAAAATGAGAATGTTACACAGGCCTACTGTCTCTATGATTATAAAGTTGATTCATTTTTTATAACCATATTTAATTATTGGATATATAATTATATTTCATGTATAAAAAAATTATTTCATTATTATATTCTGGATATGTTATATAATGACCAATTTTTCCACAGTTGACCTACCAAAGATGTTTTTGACACATAAATCAAATTTGATCAAAACACCTGTCGTCTAAATAATTGATTAAGTAGATGTGTATAACATTGTAAGAAGTGATATAAAATTTATTATAAAATTTTAAAATGTTCTTAATAAAGTATATTTTTAAAATATTTTTATTATACTGGAAGATAAATTACATTCACCCAAAAGGAATCACTAGGCGAGTGATTTTCATCTCTCATTCGACAAAAATCAGATAAATGTCATATTTACAACTTAATTATTTGAAGTTTTTTTATCTAATTACACTTTTTATATATTATACCATAAATAATTTTATCTACATGGTATTTTTTAGTTATCCATTTAATATTATTCTTTTAGCAAGATTTTGATTTTAAATGATTCGTTGTAGTATCAGAAACTTTGGTTTGTTTAATTATTATTTTCTTCAAGAATAATATTACATATCATTCTTTCCTATTTGAGGATATTATATGAACTTGATTTATAAAATAATTTATTTTTTCACTCATATGTAAATTTATGTACATTTTTAAGTATTAGTTCCATTTGTTCACCCATTGTTACAAATGGTGTTTTAGAATATATTGTTAAGAAAACACCACATCCTTCTAATCATTAGATGCAGAACCTATTTTCTTATAAAAACCATGTTTTATTTAAAAAGTTTGAAAAATGATTTTAATATTATTTATTTAATACATTTTACCTATTTGTTTCTTTTACCAATGATATCAATGGAATATTCTTGTTGCTTTCTAAACAAGGAATTTTCTACCAATTTTAGCATGATAAATAATGTTTATTTCATTATATAGAATGTGCCAATTTTCCTGATTTCATTCATTCTATGATTCCTTTGAATGCTTAAATGATTAATTTTTAATGAAAACTTTCTTGAAGATAAATTCAAACGAAATGGATTTTATAATGGTTTTTGAAAAAAAAAATATTTTCCTCAAGAATGTAATTAAAATATATTTTTAAAATATTTTGGTTAATCCAAAACATAAAAAATTTATTTTACTCCACAAAGGTTATGTTTTATTGATACCATATATAATCATCTTCTTGATGGTTTACGATTCATTAAGATAATGATAGTAATCACATTCAATTTGTTGACTCCATTTAGTCCCCAATAAATATCCATTTTCCTATTATCATTGAACATTGAATTTCCCCTACTTATCTATATCATAAACGAGGGATATGATCATTTCCTAAAACATATACCATTTTTTATTTTGTATTTACATTGAAATTTATTTTTTTATTTATGTAACGATTGTTAAATATTTTTACTTTATTCAACATATATATTTGATAAGGCAGATTTTTTATTTGGTATTGGGAATTATTTGGAAAGGAAATAAATAGGTTGGGGACCAATTATGGAAATCCGTACGATTTCGGGACTGGTTAATGAAAGCCCCTTGATGAATTTGTAGTCTCATGAGGAATGTTAATTTTCTTCCAACAATATATGGGTTTTTACAGAATATGATAAACTGTTTTGTCAAAGGTCTTGATGGTACTGCTTCCATATACCTATGATACATGGTTTCCAATAATTAAATACATCCCTTATTTATTTTTTGTTACTATTAATATATTAGATTCTGCATCGGCATATGTATGGATAAATTTAATTTTCTGTTCATTATTTAAATGGTATTTTTTTAGTTTCTTACCTTACCATATTTATTTTTCCCTATCAAGTAATTTTAATGGAATTTTTTTCTAGTTATTACCTTACCACATTTTTTACAAACATCCATTTAGATTGTTGATTACATGAAATGTGTGTTCATTTACTTACCTTGACATATTATGTAACACCCCAGAATGATAAAGGGTTAAATGACTAAATGATATGACTCATGTCAACAAGGTGCACTTTCCTTTTTGGGAGCCTACCAGATTAGAACATCACAGTTAAGCATGTTTGTCCTGGAGTAGTAATCAGGATGGGTGACCTTCTGGGATGTTTCCCAGGGTGTGTGTGAGTGAGGAAAGGCAACACTGGAAAAGACATGTGTTGGCCTGTGGGTACTATTGTTAGTCAAATGACCCGTTTGGGAACGTGGGTGGGGCCCATGGTGGGGAACACACGTTCGTGGGGCAACTGGTGGTATCTAGAGGGCCAGGACCTGACATCCATGTTAAGGCGGGCTGTCTGTGCTGTCATCAGGGCCTAGTTGTTACATTTGGTATTAGGGGTGGTTCCCAACCTTAAGTGCAGCGCACTGCCTAGGTTGAGATGTAGGGCTCACAATGAGGACGTTGTGCTCTAAAGGGGCGCTGAATGTAACATCATAGAATGATAAAGGTTTAAATGACTAAATGATATAAATCATGTCAACAAGTTGCACCGTCCTTTTTGGGATCCTACCTGATTAAATTCCATAGTTAAGCGTGCTTGGCATGGAGTAGTGATCAGGGGCCCAGTTGTTACATTTGGTATCAGAGGTGGTACCCAGCCTTAAGTGTAGCGCACTGCCTGGGTTGAGAATTAGGGCTCACATCGAGGACGTTGTGCTCTAATGGGGCACTGATTGTAACACCCCAGAATGATAAAGGGTTAAATGTCTAAATGATATGACTCATGACAACAATTTTCACCTTTCTTTTTTGGAGCCTACCTGATTAAATTCAACAGTTAAGCATGCTTGGCAAGGAGTAGTGATCAGGATTGGTGACCTTCTGGGATGTTTCCTAGGGTGTGTGTGAGTGAGGACAAAACACACTATAAAGGGCATGCGTTGGCCTATGGGGACTATCATTAGTGAGATGACTCATTCGGGCACGTGGATGGGCCCCAGGGTGGGGACCACGTGTCTATCGGGCAACTTGTGGTACCTGGCAGGCCAGGACCTGAGGGCCAAGTTAAGGTGGGGTGTTCGTGCTGTCCTCGGGCCCTAGTTGTTACATATTGTCTAACCTCATTGATTTATGATTTCTCCCTCTATACATTACCCATACTGATAATTTTAGATCACAATTATTATGTTTATATTCCCAAGTAATCCATGAAGAAAACTATTAAATATATGTATGGATGTAATAGATGGAAGTTATTATCCCAAATGTTATTATTTATTTACTAATTTGTATTGTAATTAGTGTATATGTTTTTAATAAAAGAATCGTGTATATATCTGTATTAATAATTCAATAAAACACATGCTTTATTGGGTTTTGATTTCATATAATCATTCCAAAGTAATTGATAAGAGACACTACCTCTTAGATATCTTGGGTCGAGTTTATACAATCCATGTTTTAGAAGATTATTACAAAGAGGATTCATTCTCCTCTTTTCACTAATATAGAGTCAGAGGATGTCACAGTATATGAACAGAGATCTCTCTCTTTGGGAAGTTGGTTTTGGATTTATATGAAGAGATATAATCCTTGCCAAATATATAATCAAATTCATTATGACGAAGTATCACATAGTTTTCTGGGAGATTTAGTCTACAATAATTTACAGGGTGATGTTATATAAATTAGATACTATAATTTCTCTATTTTTTGTTACAATATATAGCTCAACCTATTATTTTGATGTGGATTTTAAAATTTTCTACTAAAATTTCATGATATTAAATAACATATGAAAGTAGAATCAAATAATATATTTATTACTCTTGAAATAATAACATCTATACAAACCACCACATAATTATCAGGATCAAGAATAGAAATATTGATAGAATATTCCCTTCATTCAACACTGCGGTATTGTTTTTCTGTTGTTGATTTTATTTGAAAACCCTTAAACTAGGGAACTGGCCCGAATATAATCAATGATCCTCGATTTTAAAAAAAAATATTATAGGTAGATTGTTGATGAAGAACTTCTATCAATCTATCACATTAATAAGATTTATTATCTCCCCTTAGCATTGATTATATTGATGGCCTTATTTTCTACATTTCAATTATCTCTAAAATATTTTGTGATAGTTTTCAGGATAGTTCATCCCTCATATTTTATATATGGGTATTTGGATTTTATTTCCTCTGTTGGATTTGTCCATTGACCCTCCAAAATTAAACTTCATTGGTCAATTTTTGACTCTTAACCATGAAACCAAGAAGATTCACCAATATCCATATTAACCTTATTGTAATAACATGAAATATATTCATATCTTCCAATGTCTCGAATAAAAAAACATTTCATAGGTTCACATTAATCACCAAATATAGCTTTCTAGCATATGTTATGAGTGCATTAAAATGATAGGGGGTATTAGGAAATCCTTATGAAGGTTTCCTCATATGACCCTATAATATTATAATAATTTTTATTTATTCTCAGTAACTCCAACTATATTTTCTTATAGAGTGTTTTCAAAAATATTTATGAAAAAATATGTTCCTTAATCCTTCTCATTCATTAGAATCCATTTTATATATAGACTTATTATTCATAATCAATGTATGCCACTGATTAGCTTCCCCTTCCTGATAACTGCCAATAAAGGAATATTTTTCCTGGTCTAAGCAGTAGAGGATACACAATGTATTTTTAATGATGTTAATTCATTATTCCATATCTACAAAATAAAATGTGTAAATAAAGTTAGGAGTCCTTTATAATAAATGGACTCAACCATAACAATCTATTTCATATACGAAGGAGGTTATTATATATATTTCATGTTATTGTTCATTACATCACTCATATGATCATGTAATTAAATGGAGTTCTTGGTTCCAACTCATATCATTTTTTCCATAAAATTAGAGAAATATTAACATTCCTATAACAATGGTTGTTGTAATGGTTCCTCCTATTTCACATATTTAACTAGTATATTAAAAATTAAGGATGATAATTTTACAATAATATACATATAAATAGGGAAATAATTAACATTTATGTAATAACCTAAAAATTACATGAATATCCACGTTTTTTTAGTCTTTCCATTTCAATCTATTTTATCCATTATAACTATCATGTTAGGTTTTCGAAACTAACAATATATTTAAGTCCATAATAATTTTTTAAACGAGTTGGTGAGTTTTCAAAAGCATAACATGTTGGAGTGTCAATTTAGTTGTGTAGTAATGCATCATTTTCAAGAAGTATGTACTAGTAAAGTTCATACCTATTGATAATTTTTTTGGTTATTACCCCAAGAAATATTTATTCCAAAACCAAATCCACTAGTATAATCAGGAATGGAATGCAACAACTAGGGAACCACACAATAAATACTTCACAAAATGTTTAGTATATTGTATTATAAAACTATTATCCCTAGGGTTATCGATTAATTATTCTAGTAATAGTCCTAAAAAATAACAGGACCTTACTTTGGTACCTACAATAGTGACCAAAATCTTTTAAAAATAATATAACATGATATTAATTGTAAATATCCAATGAAAACTACCAAAACATTGAGAGGACATTTGTCATTGGATGGATAGGTTCAAAATAAATAAAAATGAAACCAAAATAAAACATATGTATATTAACATCTAATATGAGATTATAAATCCATTTGATCTCCTTAATTTCTATAGGATAGCCTAGGGAATTAATAAACAAAAGCATTAAGATATAAATTCTGGTAATTCAATAAACATATTGAATAATAATAATTTTTGAGTCAAAATTCATAACATGATATTAAAAGATAAAATTCTATTGGATAATAATATCGAACAATGACATAAAGAACATGGAATCAAAATATCATGGAATTATAGAAATATGGAAAAAAATTAATATATCAAAAATGAATATGTAAATACTAACTACAAAGACAACATCACACTGTTGATATAGTCCAATCACGGATTATGATTACTCCCAAATACCAGTGATATAATCTCATGATTAATCCAAATTTACAAATTCATCGGAGTGTTATCAATATTCACAAATAAAAAAAAATACCTTCTTATTTTTGGCACATAAGAAAATAAATCATAGGGAATAAACTTAACAAATACTCGTTAAAAAAATATGAAACATAATCAAGACTTATAGAATAACTAGATGCTGTAATAAAATGCCATCCAATAAATATGGTATTAAGTAATTATATTACAGTCATGGGGAGAAAATAAAAATAGACTATGAAAAATTATGTTTAACTAATGTTATTTCATGAAATATTGTGTATTTGTTAGATTGGAAATGTTCTACAAAAGATGGGTTTTACAGAAAAGGGTTAAGATTCATTAAATATAGAAATTGGCATATTATTTTACATCAGACTATATATGAGATATAAATTTTTATCACTAATATAATGAAATTTTTTAAACCATTTATAAATTAAAATATTTTAATGAATCAGTACTTGTAATTGAGTAATAATCAAATAAGTTCTCATTCTTCACGTTTTTTCAATGAACAGAACTGATAAGTAACCATTAAAACATGTATATCACAATAAGGAAAATATGAATTAATATTCATATATTTTTATTGGATATATATAAATTATATCAAAATTTAATATCAAGATAAAAATGATATAAAGTTAGGTAAAAGTACTTAAATCATAATATAAATAACATGGGGTTGTATGAAGAGATCAATAAAATTAAGTTCTAGAATTGCTTTACAAAATAACCAATCAAAATAAATAATAATAAATTTATTAATTACATAATAAATAACATGTTTTATCAATAATTTTTAATGTATTTATATTCTGTTCATTTATGTCTAATTCATATAAATATAAAGCTACATTTTGATGTTTTGATTCTGTATGATTCTGTGTTTAATGGTCAGTTAACTTTACGAAAATTTTTTATACACATGTTAAATTGGAATATAAATATATTAATTTTAACCAAAAAATTAAAATGGTTCAAAATATTTTTATTCATTAATACACAAGGAAAAGTAATTTAGTATAAAATTATTCTCTATATGGTAAATTAATTTAAGTAGTTTAACCGAAAATCACAAACTATATTTTTCATGTGTAATTAAATGTTTCTAAACACATTATAAAAAATGAATTATGATATATTATGCTAATAATCATCATATTTAACAAAAATAATACTTTAAAAACATTACATGATGCTGGTGTAGAGAAATAAAGTATGTTGTTCATAGATGTGGTGAACATACAATATTTTTAACAATGTTTTGTTTTAAAATCAATAGAAGGGGTAGAAGAGGGACATTACAAAATTATAATAAAATGATAGTAAATTTAAGATAATTATTTTCATTTTTTGTTTAGTAATAGAAAATATTTTGGGTGGTAGAATAATAATAAAATTTAAATAGTTTTAGTCTAGAATTTGACTATTCCTTTTGTTTCCTTTGCATATCTACACATTCCTACTCCATGCGATGTTATTTTGGGAGATAACAACATCGAGAGATTTTTTTAGAGACCTATGTAGAGTGTTTTTCAGAGTTTGGGTAAGATATAATTCTTATAAACAATGATGTGAACGTTTGGTTAAGAATGGAATATATAAGATGATGACAGGGAGGTTTTTGAATATTATGCACATCCATTTCTTATATTGGATGAAGACATTAAATAGTGATGAATATTATTCATATATAATATGAATGGTTAATGTTAGTTTTATATAATGCATACTTACTTAACCCAAAAATCAATAAATCATGTATTTCAATTTTAATGATAAATATGGTGTTTTGTAGTACTTCACTATTAAAAAATCTACTATTTTAGAAAAATAATAAAAATTACCATAACTATTTTTTGATATATAGATTAAAATATTAAATACATTTTATGGAAATAATATTTTTAATATGTGACAAATAATATATATTTTAATTCCTTATTTTTAAAAAAAATTAAATTAAATGTTTTGATAAATTCTCGTATGCGTTGAAATATTTATTATGGTCTTATAAAATTATATTATAATTATAATATTAAATAATATTAATTTATAAACCCATATATTTTAATTAAACATTATTTTAAATTAATTTTTTCTATAAGGCTGAAAAACAGTTTTTGTATTATAAATATATCAACACTTATTTTAACATTTTTAAATAATCATTTACTTTTATTATGATATAAATATATAATATTTTCATTTTATAAAATAAAATATATTCTACACATCTATAGGTGAGGAAACTATTTTAAAATACATTTTACTCTTTCTAATATTTATATTACAATTCCTAGAGTCAGATCACTATTCAAATGGTCAGGTTTTAAATGATCATACAAATTATCTAATTTACTTAAATACCAAAGAAATTATTTCTTATTTATTCAATTATATTTTATATAAAGGTTATATATTATTATTTTCACTATGAATATTTTATTATGAGTATATTGATTCATTTCTCTAGTTTTTTTCACGAGTGTAACAATTCTAATAGATTGAACAAATATAAATTTCTCTATTATAGTTATCTTATTTTCTATGTTTTCATTGCAATGTTGTCAATTATTAGAGTAATTTTTATTCACTAAATGTAATGTTGAATATATTATAATATAATATTTTCTATCATATATTGTAGATAATATTTATTATATAATACGACAATAATAAATATAAAACTATTCTATAAAATAGATATTTTGTTTTCGTAAATTATGGGTTGTTACATATTTCATACTCTTTGTGTGTTTATATTGGCGTATGTGTTCACCCGCCCCACATTGTCATTTTTTATAAGGTCCTTGTTACTATGTGTGTGTCTATTATTAAATTTACCTAGATGGTACACATACTTCTAGTTCCCCTCTAGTCAAGGTAGGTATTAGGGATTGGAATGTGATCCATTTGTAATGAGGATTGTTTTATCTAGTAGTATGGATTGTGTTTTTGAGTCAACATGTAGTGGTAGTTGATCCATACAAGGATGATAATGTTAAAAACCTACCAGGTTTGCTTTTTTTTATAGATCCTACGAAATATTTGCTTCTTTATTAGTGGTTTAACTTGTGGATTATTTTAATAGGATTGATTGTATATTTTCCCAGGATTTAATTATATTTTAAAACTAATATTTTACATATTCATTACCTATATTGGATATTACGGTGCCCACTTTTTCTTTGTAAAACTTATGTGTGTGTGTGGTACATTTCCTTACTAATGGTTTTCACTTATGTTTGGAAAACCTGGTCTGACACTAATCATTTTATATTGGGTTTATAAAGAGTATTTTAAAGTGGGTGAATTTATTTTAAATGGGTTAAGTCATCGTAACGTTTTCAAAGATTGTGTTTTCATATGAAATTAAATCTATGTTTTTGAAAAGATATTATGTGCTTAATTCGGTTTTCTTTATAGTTTATATTTGAAAATCATGTTTTTTCTATATCATTCAGAATATGATTTATTTATATACTTTGGATAGGATTTTCATTGTATAAGATAGTTAGGAAATACATGTATATTTAGATCACACATATATTTTGTTTGTTCATTTTTTTATTTCAACTAAACTTTGGAATTATTGATTTGGCCAATGTGGGGAGATTTGGGGTGTGGGGAGTAACCATATGACCCAAAGAGGTGTTTTTTGTCTAAAAACAAGTTTCATGAGTTTTCTATATCTTTGGATATTTTTGTATCATCTATGATAGAGATCTAATAAGATATATTATTTTTCTAATTTTACCAAGTTAAGACGCTTCAGATAACATTGTTTATTTGTAATGCTTTGAATTTATCAGAATTGATTAAATCAGCATTCTTGGTTATTACCCATTAGCTTAAAAGTTTATTTTGGATTCTTATATGCCCAATGATGCATGGATTTCCATCATAATGATGATCCATGTTTGAAATTGTTAAACTGTCATCTATATTTTACTATATTATTGGGAGAATTCATTCCCAAAGGTGATGTATATGATTCACATTACCTAATATCAATCACATTAGTGATCATAAATTCCCTTCATTCTATGTGGTAGTCCTGGTCGGGTGATGTTTATAGTTATCTTGGGTTAGTTCATTATAATTATTTTCCATGTGAGAAAAATGTACAATTTTTTCCCAAAAACATTATAGTTCCCAATCATCATGATAAAGTGGTTATCTCTATTATTAATAATATAAAACATCATCTGATCACACAAATAATCATAATATACTCTATTAAGGTTAGGTGATCCATTCATATTTAAATTTCCACGTGTCCATATTAGAAAATCATCCCTAAAAATAAACTATTATATAAAAACATTTTCTATATAAGAAAACTATTACGAAAATCCAACAAAATAAAAAAATTAAAATAAATTCATAATCAAGTAGATAGAGGATATGATAAAAATAATTTTCATACGGTAGCATAAGAATGTGAATACAAGAGTGTAGAAATTTATTTTTAAAGGAGACAAAAAAATTAATATAAGTGTTATGTTGATTTGTTTTTTGAGATAGTGATCAGACTAATGATCAAAGTAAAAATTCTATGGGTATAGTGTATAGTTTTATTAAGTAAAATATAGTAAAACACATAATAAATAATTTAATAAATATTTATATATAAATTAATAATTTTTTTTGAAATCAAAAATTTCTAAACAAACTAATATTATTGGTGCATAAAATAAATACTCTATTAAAAGAGATACGTGGACCACATTTTTTGATAAATGTGTCTGGTGGATATATAATCCTACTCTACGGTATCTATGAATATATACCAGGACTAAACTAACATTATTTTAATGAACTATTAGATAATCTTTCTTCCTATAACCAAAATCACCTAATTCAACTTGTAGGAAACAAATCTCATCAACAACCCGAGTGTTCTTGATATTTTTCTTCCTATCCAAAAAAATCAATGATCAATACATTTATAAATTATTATGAATTTCTATCCACCTAGTCCATTAATAATGGAGTATTGGTAAAAGAGAAATTAAAAATAATATAGTAAGACAATTATAAGGACATCCTCATATATTGGTAAATATTTCTAGAATAACTAAGAAAGAATTTTATTACATTAATCGGAAGAACATGATGAAATAGTAAATTTCATTTCATGAATAAAAAGAGAAATTTTAAAAAAAATTATTCATATTTGTTCTTCTATAACTGAGGGAGGTAATATATTTATAGATTTAATTAAAATAACCCCCAATATAGGGATTATAAAAATATCATTTTCTATTGTAAAAACGTTTTAAGAGATTTGTATACCTACTAATATGCTCAATATATTACATGAAATACCAATTATTTTTCAGTAATTATACAGTACAAATGAATCTGATAGATATAATTTGTAATTAATGTTAATATTGCAATATTTTCGAAAATATTATTATGTTCTTAAAAATTTTCTTTGAAAGGAAATCATAACATTTCTCAAAATTAAAATAAATAAATTAGGTTATATATGACACTTATGATGGGTAATTTCATTTCTAAAATAAATAAATTATGCATGCCACTGAATGAAAACATACATGTCAAACGGAAGAAATATTTTAAATTATTTCTTCTTCAAAACATGTAATTAATTCATTTCCAGTTTTCCATTTTATTTTCTAAATTTTTCAAATAAATATATTCAATTATTATTATACATTTGTAATTTATTATTTTTCCATATTAACAATTATAAAATATAGGGGTTACCCAAAAATACACTATTTAAAGTAACTCTAACAAAATATTCATTGTATATAAATACTAATAAGTTGTTTCACATGATCCCCCAATCATCCCAAAATAAGAATGTGATGTAGTAGATGATAGTTAGAATACTAATGGTTGTGATTTAACCTTATCGATATCATATTTTATCTGATGTGTATGATGGAATAGGATTTGTGGAAGACCATATTATATATTTAAATAATTTTTTTATCCATATATATAAAATGAATATAATATATTTGAAAAAATTATATATAATGTAAAAAAATTATGTTTTACTCCATTTTCAATTCTCGAGGGCATGATGATGGTAGTTATCGAAGGAAGAAACCTGACAAGGAACAAGTGAATGACAATGTGCAGATGCAGGATGCCATCTTGGAATCCAATGCTGGAAATGTTCCCACTGTTGATAATTTCAATGGTTCAGGGATCCCCTTACAGGATCCCACTTTGGTGCAGACTGGTGTCGGGGATGGTGGAAAAAATGAGGCACCAGTTATGATTGTTGGCAATACATCCTCTGGGAGTGAACAGAATCCTAATATTGTGGTTTCTGAAACTGATGGTGATCCTGCTGAGGAGGTACTGGATGGACCTATGATTTTTCCCAGTTTTGAAAGCTCTGGTGTTCAGCCTATGCAAGCTTCATTTGTGCATGATCCCCAGTTGGGTGAGGATCTTCCTACTAGTGATCCTGCTGGGGAGGAACCAGTTGGAACTGTTCTTTCTCCTAGTAAATTTGATGATCGTCCTATGCAGGATTCATTCATGAATGATACACCTTTAGGTGAGGATCAACATGGGCAGGAACTTGCTGAGGCTTTCTCCTAGGTTCCACTGGCAAAGGTTTCAAAAATGATTCTTCCTGCCTCCTTTAATTTTCCCATCAATTCGGAGAATATATTCTTTCCTCTCTCGGATGATGTTTTTGAATCCCTCATTGTTGGAGATCTACCTAGTGAAGCAGTGGATAAGGAAGAGTCATAACCTAGTGAATTCCTAGCTATGAGCTATGTTGGACCTTGCACAAGGCAAAGGTTTGCCAATAAATGATGATCTTATTTTGGAACTGCCAGGGTCTTGGGAACCCTCCCACGGTCAGAACCCTGAAGAATTTCATTATGACCTATAAGCCCATGGTTCTGGGTATTGCTGAACCTAGAATGGATTTTGATAGATGGATGGCCTTCAACTGGAATGCCCTCAGATACTCTCTTACTTCAACCAATTAGAAGGAGAATCAAAATAAATCACTATGGGTGTTGAAGCACCATAGTGTTACCGTTGATTTTATTCAAACTGATCAACAATAAGTTACCCTCTTTTGCTGTTTTCAATCCTACCCTTTTTGTGTGACTTATGTGTATGACTTTAATCGGTATATCAGAAGGAGGCTATTATGGAACACCTTAGTCAACATTTCTGAATCCATGTCTACTAGATGGATTCTGGTGGGTGACTTTAACACCGTCTTGAGGCCTGATGAGAAACCTGGGGCTAATTTCTGCAGAGCATCAGCCAAATACTTTTCTCTCTGCATTGATCATTGTAATTTGTATGAGGTTCCTATTTCAGGTGCAGATTTTACTTGGAGCAAGTACACTATTAATGGGCGGCAGGCAAGCAAATTAGATATGTGTTTTGTGAAATTGGATGACAGGAGTGATATGATGGATATCTATGGATTGAATCTTCCTAGAATTCACTCGAATCATAATCCATTTCTGATTGAACTTTGTATTAGTAACCTGAGATCAGTACCTTTACCCTTTATGTTCAATAACACTTGGATTGTTGTTCCTGGTTGTAGGGAAATCATCTTGGAGGCCTGGAATTCTGATGTTTTTAGTAGCTCATTGCACATTCTGTCCTCTATGTTAAAAATTGTGAAAGCCAGACTCAAGGACTGGAGTAAAAAATCCTTCTCTAGTATTGTGAGTGAGATTAAAGAGTCTAAATATTACTTGCTATGTTTCCAGCAGAGTAATCTACATCAGGATAGCCCATCTCTTGATGAGATTCAAGCTTCCTCAAAGCTTGATAATCTCCTCACCTTGAAAGATAATCTGGATCGTAATCAGCTTAATGCCAAGTGAATTAAGTACGGGGATAGGAACTCAAGACTTTTTCATTGCTTGCATAGGGAGAAAACGGTTAAGAGAACTCTCAATGCCCTTAATATTGATGATGCTTTGCTTACATCTAAAAATGACATTACCAATGGGGTGACTTGTTATTTTGAGAATTTGTATTCTGATTCTGGTGGAAACAGATCAAAAAATATTATTAGATGTGTGGAACCCAGTGTGGATGATAGCCAGACCAAAAAACTTACTGAGGCTCCTTCTCTTAAAGATATTCAATTTTCACTCTTCTCTTTAAATATGGACAGTGCTGCTAGTCCTGACGGGTTCACAAACAAGTTCTTTATGTTTTACTGGGATATCATTCACATTGATGTGATCAATGCTGTTAGAGAAATTTTTCATCACTCCTACTTGCCTTTTGGGATGAACTCTAATTTTATATCATTGATTCCGAAAAAGGACAATGCCTTGGACATCAAATATTTCAGGCCTATTTCCATTGGGAATTCTCCACCGAAGGTCATCAGAAAAATCATGGCAATACGACTTGGTGAGGTTGCCAAAAATCTTGTCTCTATCAATCAATTTGGTTTTGTCCCTAAAAGGAATATTCAGAATTGTCTTGTTACTGCTTCCGAGTATATTAATATTATGAAGGGTAAAACTCAGTATGGTAACATGGCTCTTACGGTTGAAATTTACAAGGACCTTGATACTATATGGTGGGACTTTATCTTCTCAATTCTTAAGATGCATGGATTCTCCGAACGATTCATTGGTTTGATATCTTCTATTTTGAAAAGTGCTAGTCTTTCCATTCTTTTCAATGGTTCCCCTAGGGGTTTCTTTCAATGCACTAGAGGTGTCAGGCAAGGTGACCCTCTCTCTGGGCTTATTTTCTCTATGGCTAAAGATTATTTGAGTATGTGTCTCCATGACCTTGTCAATAGTGGTTTATATCAAATAATGAGGGTTGGTAGGAACTCCTTTGCTCCTTCGCATTTAATTTATGCTGATGACGTACTTATTTTCTGTAAGGCCAACAGGGAAATATTTTCCAGTATTAAGAACATTTTCTCTCACTATGGAGAAGTTTCAGGTCAGGTTATCAGTTGGGACAAATCCTTTGTTGTCTTTCGTGAAGGAATTAGTTTCTCTAAGCAAAACAGGGTTGCACGTAGACATGGTGTCAAAAGAGGTTCACTACCCTTTGAATACCTTGGGATTCCTTTGTTTTGGGGAAGAGTGAAACGTGCTCATTTGGAGGGTATTGCTTTGAAAATCACTAATCAGTTGGCAAGCTGGAAAGGGCAGTCCATGTCCTAGGATGGGAGAGTTTGTCGTGTCAACTTAGTTGTCACTTCTATGTTTGTATACTCCTTTTCTGTTTATATATGGCATGTTTCCCTTCTCAAGGAACTGACTGGAATGATACGGAATTTCATTTGGACTGGCTCAGTTCATCAGAAAAAGCTTGTTACTGTTTCTTGGAAAAACTACATCAAGCCGGTTAACAAGGGAGGAATGGGTATTAAAGATTTCAGACTTTTTAATAATGCTCTACTTCAAAAATTCACTTGGAGGCTTCTCTCAAATTATGGCTTCTCTTTGGAATTTCTGGTTGATATATTTGTTTATCGACAGAAAAAAGGTTTTTGTGTCTATTTAAAATCCTCTATGTGGTCTTCAATCAGAGCTGCTTATTCAAATATCATGTCCCACTCGTTATGGCCGGTATGCCCTGGCTCTCTCCAAAACTGCAGGACAATCCCTGGTTATCTTCTCCTATTAATGCCTCTATTAATATCCCCATTTCTTTGAAGAATTTATCGATTTCTGATCAGCATGGTAATGATGTTGCTTATGGAATCATTCCTAATAATCTTCAGGTGGATCTTGCTAACTATAGTTATGTTGATGCTGACACTTTAGTCCGGAAACCTGATATCAATGGATCATTTTCCAGTCGAGCTTATTATAATATGCAATGTGGTGTCAATACTGGACTTCCTTCCTGGCTGGGGGGTTTTCGACAGCCCTATATTCCACCTAGTGTTTATATTTTTACTTTGGAGAATCTGGAAAAACAGAATGCCTATTAAGTGTGTGTTGCAGCGGAAGGGATTTCATCTGGCTGTGGTATGTCCCTTTTGCCTTAGAAATGATGAATCTATTCTGCATTTGTTTTTGCAATGCCTATTTTCTGATCACCTCTGGAAGCATGTGCAATCCTCTTTTCACTGCTGTCTTGATCTTTCATCACTTGATTCGCTGCTCAGTTCTGCTACTAAGATGGATTTCAGTGATCAAGTGAAATCACTCTTTATTGCTGCTATTGCTTCAGTTTTCTCTTTAATCTAGAAATCACAGAATGATCTGATTTTTAACAATATGAAATCATCCTTCCGGGATGGTGTTCTGGTGGTTCATAGAAGCATCAGGCTTACTTCGATGATTCAAACTGGTTCTATGAATAATGAAATTTCTGACCTTGTTCTCTTGAGAGCTCTTGGTGTTCGTGGCAGGGAAAGGAATCCCATAATTGTCAAATATATTCGGTGGATTCCACCAATTTCTGAAGGTCTGAAAGTGAATGCGGATGGGGCTTCCTCTGGTGCACCGGGTCCTGCCGGATGTGGTGGAGTGCTCAGAATGCACCGAGGCTTTGTCAAAGGTTTCTTCTTTAATTATGTTGTATATGCTCATGAAATTGAGGCGGAACTCTAGGCGATGATCAAGGCAATCAGGTATGTGGTGCGTTATGGTTGGCGTAGAGTTTGGCTGGAGTCAGATTCTTCTATTGCTGTGCAGATTCTGAAGGATCCCTCTCGGAATGTTCCTTGGAGGATGGTGTCTGCTTGGACTTCTTGTCTTAGACTTGTTGAGGGTTTATGCCTTGATGTCTCTCATGTGTATCGTGAAGCTAATCAGGTTAATGATGCCCTCTCAAAAAGGGAGATTATGGAGGTCAGCTCGAGTTGGTTGTTTGTTCTGCCTAATTATTGTGACAGTTTGGCCTGCAATGATCGTGCAGGTTCCTTGTATACAAGGCTTTGTAAGGATAATTTTTGTTGAGGCTCTTTGTACTGTTTACCTTTTTTTAATATAGTTTGTTGGGAGCAGGTCTATACCTGTCTCTCGAACCTTTTGGCTATAAAAAATTTTTTTTTTGAAAAATTTGTAAGTATATTAATTTAATTCATGTATTTTATATAAAAAAACAACCAGTTTAATATAGTAATGATCATTCAATCAATTAAATAATATATTGTAATATTATTATCATCCACCCAAATTATCATTATTTCATCATTATCACTAATCATTAGATGGGTGATCATTTCAGAGTCATCATATATAGATGATTAATATAGAATTCATTATGGGGTCAACTATTAGAAATTTTTTATTTATATTCTTCATCCATATCATATAATTATTTAATTTAAAATTTTAATATAACAATCTACCCCTCATTTTCTATTTATCTTATATAATTTTCCCATTTTTTGAGTCCACATTATATAGTTCATGTTCTCCATTATAAGTAATTACAATCGATGGGAAAATTGATAAAACATATATTATAACGAATCTTTCCTTGTTACCCTCTAAATCTCAGTTTACATTCATTTTAATGGAACCACATAAAACTTTACATGATAATTTTATATGATAATGTCTACTATATTTCCATATAATACCATCTCTTTGAATTGGGTAAATGTGTCACTATTTATTGTTTTCAATCCTTCATCACTAAAATTTATATAAATGTTAAATATATTTTCATTTAATGAATCATGTGATTAGAAAGGCTTCAATTGTCCTCAATCCAGTTATTTTAAATCATCTAGAATTTTTCATCTATAATTATACCAAATTATAAAATTGTATGAATATAAAATATTATTGGTTTCATAAGATAAGTATATCATCCTATCATGAATATTAAAAGGAATTCAATCATCCATGATGTGAAAACCAATCAAAAATGACTTTTTCAATGGGGTTTAAACATCTTTATCATTTTTGTTTTTGATTTTAATGTCACCTCCTAGACTTCATCTTCAATTGTTCAATAAAAGAATTTCAAATATCTATCTTGTGTAACACATATGCATGTACTAGTATGAACTCCCTTTCATCCAATGAAACTAATTTTATATTACAAAGTTAAATAAACATATTGTATTGTTTATTGATTTAATATATGAATTAAATTTATGTTTTTATATACAACATGCCAACCTCTTCTAATTTGTGTCTCAACATTTTCCAAATACCTCAAAAATGTTATATACATTTTATCCATATAACATTCATCAATAGATCCTCCATTTATGTTTTCCCACTAAATATTTCAAGTTTCCAAGATATAAAAATAAAAAATAACCATGGTATAATAACCTATATATATGGCTTCATTTTAAGGAGATAATTATAAAAAACTAATATTAAATTACTACTCTAATAAATTAATCCATTCATATTGTAATGGACATATATATTTAATATCCTCTATCAATACATTGATATACAAATTTTTATATTAAAATAGAATTTTAAATATCTTATCAAAATTAAAATGTTCCATTTTAAATTTTCAATATTTTTTGTCAATATCAATGGTGTTTGGAGTTTTCAAAGAAGGTGGTTTATGAATATTAAAAAATCTATTAAAACTAATATTGTTTTAACATATTAAACATTTTAAACTTTTAAAGGTATAAATTTCTTGATAAAAGTATATTTTTCCTTCATTATTTGACAATGTATCATATAATATTTTAGGACAAAAATTAAAATGTTACATTAATATTCATTAGGTACTTTCATTTGTTTTAGTACTTTATGTAAAATATATTTTCATTCGTTTTTCTAATCAAAAATATTTTTATAGATACATTACATATTCATTTTCTCAAATATCACCCATACAATTCATTTCTTATAATCCCTATGAAGAAAATGAATAGTTTTTTTACTTTCTATTTTTATTCTATATCAAAAAAGGGAACTTTAACATAGATTTTTTCAATTGGATAACATTATAATTATAATGATATAATTCAAATTCCAAATAAGAAAATTTTATAAAATAATACATTATTTCATCATTGTTTTAGTACCAACTTTAAATGATGATCTTTTAACTCTTTTCCAAGAAACATCCAATTGAAATTATTTACTAAATTATACAACAATGGTTTGTAATAGTGACATGATTACTGAACCTAATAACATTTTTTGTGCCCTCAAATCATATACTCGAATGAATCCTATATTTTCACCGAAATATCTATTTAATGCATTATTAAATTAGTGATAACACATAAAATAGTAATTTTTTATACAGTAATCCTTTATACTCATAATAATATATACAAAATATAAATTCTTGGATAGTGGGACTATTCTAACAACAAAATTTTCCAAATCTACTGAAATCACATTCCATTCACATAAACTAAACATGAATTTTAAATATTTGAATCATTGATGCATCATATATATCTACACTATTTTCCCCTAACATTTTAATTCCGCTATTATAGGGTGACAGTATGGATTGATATCATTTAAAAATATTATTAAAAATCTTATAAAAAAATAAATGATTTATTCCATACACATCCTTGATGGTAGATTATATAGGATAAAAATAATCAGAAATTTGTTATAAGTTTTTAAAAGAGTGTTGAATGTAATCAATTATTATCTATTCCAATGCACATATTACTAGTACATGAAATATAATTTATATATATTTAATCAATTCATTTCCACTCTTTTTAATATCTTTTATATCCAATAAACTCATCACTATTGTTTTCCAAGGCATTTTACATGATTTTCTCAACCACTACAGAAACCAGGAAAATATGTTCAGTCATGATTTTAATGATATATAATGTAAGACAAACATAGTTGATTTATTTCTATTCATATTCATAGAATATTAATTCAGAATTTCATCATGAGATACATCTTAATGTAATGTGGATAATGAATTTTATCATAACAATTTCATATTCTTATGATCATTCTTTATTTTCATGATTTTATTCCGTTATAGATTTTCAATATTATTTCTTTTTTCATTTATTTAAGATATTCATCTTTTTTATGTTATGATATCATTGTACATTATTATTTTAAAATCCTTTTAATGCATATTTATATTAGTGATCCTCTTTATATGGAGAAACTCCATGATATGTTATTATGTTATTTGATGGTTCATGCCATGATTTTTGACCAATTATTTTATGGTTATAACTTTCTTATGTATCTTGATTAAACCCATATTTTCATATTATCCTAAATTATTATTTTTATTATATTCACATAAGTTTAGCCTTATTGATAATTTTTGCTCACCGATATCTTATTTCACTATTTACTTAGGTTTTAAAGATAATTAAAACATATGATGTGTCATGAATAGAATACTATATTGATAAATTTTTGGGGGATGTTTTTTATTATTATAGATTAACTAGTATCTTATATACTATGGAGAATGACTATTAGTTGAAAAAGGCTTGGGTTTTGTGATTTTTTTCCAAGTTCCCAAGAAACTATGATCCTCAAATATCATGGGAATGTATTATAATACAATAATTATTTTATGATATATAATTATGATATGGTAACATTGGTAGGTTTTCAAATTCAGGGTCAGAGTATGCTTTATGTATATTTTGAGATTTTGAAGTAATTGGTTGAGGATGTATATAGGGACCCAAGATTTCGTATAGGAATATTAAATCATTTTATATGATAAATTAAAAAATAGTAATACAGTCATAGAAAAATGATTTAGTAAAATGGAATGTATTGTTTTATACATTACATGTACATAGTAAAACATAATCATTATTTAATTACGTCTTTATAAAACTCTTGAAGATAAAATTTTACCCCCATTTAATATAATCACCTAAAAATACATCTCTAATAAAGGGGTTATTTAGAAGTATATTATGTGGAGGAATGACATAAAATAAATAAGATATATGAATCGATATTATGTGGTTGAGGATAATCATTATCATCATATCAAAACATTGGAATCATCACCATAATCATGAGGGAATAATATGAAAAATTCCTAGAATGTGGAAGAAGAATAATAATAGAAAATAAAAATATATTTTTCCAATAATACACAAATTTTGACATAATATTTCATCATTTTAATGAATAACATATGTGTATAAATCATAACATCAAAATATGAACCATTGTAGCATATTGTTCACACAAAATACACATAATCTCAAGAGAGATATCACATTAACTAATGAATTTGAGGGATATATAATTATATAACCACATATTACATCATAAAATGATCATAATCATGAATTATACATATATTTGGAACATATTACATCGATATACCTACGATTAACCCAATAATGGATAATGGGTTCGATAAGGGTATCTGGATCCCATATAAATGATAAAAAAGTTAGGATCCTGAAAGGGTAAAGGAAAAAAATGTTTTTCACATCAAATTTATTCATTAATAATTATAGTTCATGGTTATAAAAAGAATCATTTTAATAAGTATCAATGGGGTGTCTAAAAAATAAGGCCTTTGGGAGATTCATTTCATGTAGCTTTTAAATAACCTCTTAAAATTAAAAATGGTATGTATGAGGAAAATAAAAACGTAAATAATATATAAATGGGTTTTCAATTGATTGATAAGATTCAATATTTAAACTAAACTATACGAAGTGATAAATAAAAACAGAATGGGTTGGGATAAGATTCCACTCCCCTAAAATAATACTCTATTTCTTCATCATTAAACCTCATAAATAATATAATATTATTTGTTAATAGCAGATTTGTGATTTTCAAGAATGTTTAGATTATATAAATTAATATTTATAAATATTTATGTTACTGTAACAATTGTTTTTATGACATATAGAATTTCTAGGGAGTGTGTGAGGAATGTTAAGAGCATATAGCTTCAGGTTCTTAAAAAAATTAACAGTTTTATGGTTGTTGAATGGTTATTAGTAACCATATGGCTTAATCAGGTTGCCCTATAAGAGTAGGATAAAGGTTAACTATCCATGT
Organism: Viscum album; assembly: GCA_963277665.1. Lineage (NCBI taxonomy): Eukaryota > Viridiplantae > Streptophyta > Magnoliopsida > Santalales > Viscaceae > Viscum > Viscum album. The sequence continues at coordinate 181,798,121 of OY728140.1, forward strand.
GGGGTACGATATATGGTTACATGAAATAGAAACAGTATGTTTCAAAGCTAAAATACAGATTTAGTGCACGATCCTTCCAACGGTGAACCAAATTGTACATTGGTTGGAGTACATGGATAATGAGTTCCCATGAGATTCAAATGGTTTTTTATACCATGAACCTAGCAATGAAATGGGGTGTTCCACTTAGACTATGATGGTGCATCATTGGTGTAGGCTTTATCCACCCATGTGGCTAAACAATGATCCCATTAATAGTTGTCCAAATGACCAATCATCCCATTCATTTTTAATTTCCTTATCTAATTTCTTCTCCTCTCCAGGCATATCTCACTCCCCCCCTCATATTAATGCTCAAAATTCTCCATTACCTATGTTTTGATCCACCATATCTGTTAATCATATGATACATAGTAGATTTTTCATGTTTAATGGAAATTTATAATATCTTCAACCATATTTCGTACTCTCTTTTCTATTTCACCATATGGAATGTGAAATAGGCGTGAGATAATATTTCATATTTTCTAGATATTTGGATTTTCATGTAATTTATTCTATTGTATCCAAAGTTATACGATGATAACCTTTCAGTATTTTACTAACTTTCATTTATATTTTGTTGCTTCCTTTTACATTAATTAATTAATGTTTTATATCTTGTGGGATAGTGTTATATGATGGAACATTAAACTGTTTCTTATAAAATGAGTAATAACATATATTACATGGTATAACCCTAATTTTATGTTTTATTTCCCTCCTTTTTGAGGGTTTATTTCATCTACATCATCCTAAATCATTGTGTGAGGTGGGTTCATCTGAATTCTTATTATTATGAAACTCATTTTTTGTTTGTAAAGCCTTCAAACTAGCAGTATAATATATATTGGAAATAAATTGGGGTGATAAATGTTGAATACCTCTTTTCCCATGTTTATTACAAGCGATGTATAATAAAAATAAAATTTAAAATGGTTGGATTGTCTCATGGATAATGAATTTTAATATTAATGGTTTGTATGGTTTCATGGAAAATAATATGGCCCCCATTTTTGTCACATGTCAGTAAATTTATTACTTAATCGAATGAGTATAATTAAATTTATTAAATAGAATAAAATATAATTTTGACTCAAAATCCATTTTGTTAATTGTTCATTTATAGATACTTCAGTACATAACTAACATCACAGTACGGTACTAACATTGGGGTATGAAAAAAATTATTTACTTATATTGAGTGCCTTTTATTATCACATTCGATCTATCATGATTGAAAAAACATGGACTTTCACCTTGGGATCCTCCCAAGTATTTACCATGTTTTATATGGATGAGATCTGTATACTCAAAAATCACACCTTGTTCAATTTCCCTGGGTCATGTCCCATGTATGTCTATATTATACAGAGAGTACTATATATGAGAATGTGGACACAAAGGGGAATCCTTGATCAATGGCCTTGGGTCATGTCCCTCGTAAGTCTGATACATGAAAAATATGGTCAATTTTGTAGCTCAGTAATTATCGTGTACACCATTCTTCTTCATGAATTGACTAATTTTCATATCATGTACATACATGTTGAAAACATTTAAATTATCATTTATACTTTTTTTACTATTATTCAAACAAATTTCTAGATTTTATTTGTATTGATTGTATAGATCATGAAATTGTATGTGAGAGATAGATTAGTATATCATATACCATGTTCTAGCTATCATTGGGGGCCTAGGAAGACTTCAAGGACTCATTTATGGACAAGGGTATGTTTGAATATATATAAACATGATTTGGTTTCTAGAATATAGTATAAGATATGAGGACAACATTTATTCTAATAATTATATAAGAGATTGGATAGTACTAATTGTTCATTTTAATATATAATATTGTGTATGAAAGTTCTATTAATCTAATAGATTTACAAATTTTTTTAAATAAATGTGAGGTCATTATCATTTTTTATATGATATTTGATTTTATCCTCTCATTAGTTATGCCAGCCTGTATATTAATGTTGGATTATCTAATTATTTTTCTTATTTATTAATATTTCTATTTCTATGTGTTATTTATTTATTTTATCTTTATTTATTTCTCTGGTCATAAGGGTATAGTATCCCCACACAATCATCACAGACCCCCTCCACTAGTAATTATCAACTTGTGTATAGGGAGGCACTCTTGATTCCATGAGTACCATATTGTCTGGTTACTTATGAGTGAACAAGGATGGAGACATCTGAATGTTATATCAAAGGATTATTTCTTTACCTTACTACCTGGAATTGGTAAAAAATTGATTTTAATATGTAATAATTAGGTATTGTGCCTATGATTGGGATTAACTTCTCCCCAAATTGAGAAAACGTCACATTAGATGGGATGCGACTTGTTGTTCTTTATTTATCTCATTATAGTTGAAGACGTTTCACCATTAGAAAACACACTTGACTGGTTTCATATAGCACCCCGTTATTTTTATACATAAATATCACAATTTTATAAATATTAAATATATTCGATAAAAACACACCTAAAGACCATAATAGTTTAACTCCTTTATGGACATGAAATACAATCATTATCATTCAATAAAGACCCTCAACATCCCCAACAAATATATTTTCCAATATTAATCCTCTATGGTATACCCTAAATCAACCAATCTTCATAATCATCAAATCAAAACTTCAGATAGGGTGAGATTAGATGACCAGTATTGAAAAACAATCGAGATATCAATCTATGATCATATGAAAGAAAAAAATAAGCATAAGGGTATTTGATCACGAATATAACATAATTATTTCATACCCAACATATCATATAACATAATTATTTTTCATGGCATAAATATATCATTTCAGTTAATATTCCCCACAAGAGTGAAAAATGATCTTCAATTAATCATTAACTATATGTTGTTATCATAAAAGTGTGGAACCATCATAAATATAGAAAACCATTTCATACTTAAATCATAACAACCAAAATATCCCACATATTTCACATTTTGGATTACGACGACTCTTCTACCAATTGTAGATTAAGACACACATGTTTCCCATTTTTTATAAAGAAAATTGAATTGTTTCCCATTTTTATCCAAATAGATATAAATCATTACCAAATGTGTTAGAGGGATATATATTTAATACACATATAATATTAAAAATAATAATTATTTGTAACGTAATATCATAAAATATTCATCATTTAATGAAATAATAAGCCTAGTAAATAAAATTTATTTCATAAACACTTCATCAATTCAACATCGAATAATACATGAAAAAATAATTTAGTTTTATAAAAATTTTATTTACCAAAACATTAACCATACAAATAAGTAATATAGATGGTATCATTCAATATTATCCTTAGAAAATAATAAGTGTCATAAAAGGATTTCATATTATATGGAAAGTGACTTCTTAAGATCATCTAGAACCTTTCCTAAGTAAAATACCCTTAGAACATTAAAAAAACATTTTCGATCATAAACCATTTCAAAAATCATTTTCTTCGAAAATCACTATTGACCATTATAAAATAATATTTAAAAATAAATTAAACAATTTCATGATGATAATTCTCAATCCACTTTCTAGAAAAAATAAAAACAGTCAAATTCCATCTCATTAAAGATTATAAATTCAATATTTAAAAAAATTAAAAAATTTCTTGGGAAGAATATTTATTCTAAATTCAATAAAACAGTTTAAAAGAAAAAATGTATTCAAAATAAATTCCTCTATAAATAACCATTAATATTATAAAGAATACTTTAAAACATAGTCTAGTCTGGATGGTTTGGAATTTTTTCATGTTTTCCATGTTAAAACAATGATTCCATTCACATTTTTGTTAAAATCCAAATAGATCATATTTTTAAAAAAGATTAATTTTGATTTCAAAAAAAAATTTAAATTTCAAAAATGGTTCATACTTTATTTATTAAATAATTTTGTTAAGGTTATTAAAATATTTTATAACATTTTTAAAAGCCTAGTTCGTAGAAAAAAATGGATTTTCAAACAAAGAGAGAAATAATGTCATATAATCTTTGAAAAATCCATATCTTTTTAAGTACCAAAAGAGGGAAATAGTAATATTACATGATAATATTTAGGAGTGGATAGTAGAGAAGAAAATAATTGAGTTTCATGATACATTGATGATAAAAACTCATCATTGAAATCATAAACATAAAAAATCATGACTAATGAATATATTATACCATAAAACCATTACCACAATAGTATCAATGAGTCGTGAGCATCATGATATAAAAATGTTAAGTGAAAAAAAAATATATAGAATAAATAAATTAAATATATTACATTTCATAGTGTCTGTATACATATCTCATAAAAGAATATTGTTTCCTAACATAACATATACCTCAAAGAAGGCAAATTGAGAATAAAATCGCATACATTAGGTCTAAACTCTTTTCATACAAGTAAAAGCATTCCATGTAATAAATATAAATTTTTTATAAATAAATTAAAGAATTATACATATTTATATATATATATATCATACCATATATTAATTACTCATTAAATTTTATTGGTTGTTTATTAACAATTCCTTCTAAAATTTTCATTTGGTGTATTAACAACTTTGTTTTTCATGTTGGTTTTGATATATTATTTTCATTATGATTATACGATAAAATTTCATATACACAATTTAAATAATTATATTAATATCATATATATTCATTATATATTTATCTAGTGTAATCTAGAAAAATTGATGTAGAAAATTGAAAATATTGTACATAGAGAAGATATAGTGTATGTTTGCAAGATTGATATTTTAATTTTCTAAATAGATTAAATAGAATAAAGTTAAATTTTATATTACTATTATATAATCATTTTTATTTAATATATATCACATATATAAATTAAATTTACCCAAATTTTCTTCCCTCAAAGAGTTACTAAAAACGAATCAAATCGCTTCTCGAGCCAGTTGTTTTTTGAGGATATAAATGACGTTATTATATCACCCCTAGAAAATAAATTAATAATTTATATGTGATATTATTATTATATTGGTATAATTTTTTTTAAAAACATATTATATATAAGCATTTAATCTCACCTTATTTTCATTTTTAGAAAATAGAAAAGAAAAACATGTCACCTCAGTTTGTAAGGTGGTAATCTACCATACACACGAATGTTGATTTTTATTTCCAATTGTTTTCCATGGAAAGAATTTAGATGTGTTATTATTAAATATATGGTATTATAATTTAAAAAATAAAATATATAAACATAAAATATATCACAATATCCACCCGTGATAGGTGGTCACAGATAGAAAAAATTCATCAGTTCATGGCTTGGTAGCCCATTGTACACGTGAAGAATGATTTAATATCCCATTTAATGAAAGAGGATACATCTTTAACTAATTAAAATAAAATAATAAAATATTATTAAATGTTATATACTATTTTTGAAAGTATTTATAAATATTTTTTGGATTTGGAACTAGAGATAATACAAATACACAACATTTGATTTTTTAAATTTTCATCAAAAAACCAGTTTAGGATTAATATAAATCCTTAATATATTTGATTTATGATTTTTAAAAGGACTCTCATAGGTGGTTAGTGAATTATGAAATAATTTTAGTTACGTATTGGCTAATCCAAATGGGGTTTCTATTGTTAACAGGGGAGGAGAGTGGGCTCTTATTTATTAGTGAGGTGAGGGTCACACATGTAGTTTTCTAAAATAAATAGGTGCACCAATAGTTTCACATGACATGTTGATCCAAAATGGTATATTATATAACATTTAAAGTTATAATTATTAAATATTGCATCTCTATGGGTTTTGGAAAATTTTCTAGGTTATTTACCACTTTTCTTTTCTACTAAACCCCATGTGAACTTGTTTTAACTATAACAGTTGTAATTACATTATAATCTTATTATTATTAATTATGGGAAAAAATTAAATTGACTATATTAGGTAATATAAATTATTATTAATCCTATCATGGAATTTAATTTTATTAATTACCTTAAAAAATGTTGCAAATTTTTATTTAATATTATTCTAATAGACGGGATGAAAATGTAGTTTCGCAAGGAGAAAAGTTTCAAAATATTAAAACATTTTTATATAAAATTTAATTATTAAATTGATTCCAATTTACTAATTGGATTTATTGTTATATTATTTTAATTATTTTACTTTTAAAATCATATTAAATGAGTTTTTATGTTTTTAAATTCTTTTAAATGAATGATAATTCTTAATAAAAATCTTTATAATTCATTATTCATCGAAATATTTACCATTTAAAAAATTCTATTGAAATCACTATAACAAAATTTTAAGAAGATTAATTTCTTTTATAATAAATTTTATAAAAGTGTAAAAAACTTATTTTTAGTTTTTTGTGAAATATTAAATCGAACTACTTTTTTAGAAAACTATAGTTTTTAAGCCTAAATATTTTTATTAATATATCTTATCTATAAAATAGATAATATAATTATTATAAAGTTTATTAAATATATGAAATTTTAATTAAAATCAATCACAAAAAGGTATTTTTTTAATTTATAGATGTAAAATTAATTTTTTTGTGTGAAAATTGGTTTTCTGAATAAGATTTCCTTTATTTATATTTTTTTTAAATTATATCCACTTTTACACGAAATAATTAATTATACATACATGTTTAGACCACATATTTTCATAATTTAGATAATAATATTCATACCAACCATTTTTTGGGATGTGATATAACTATCATATTAAATTATAATATTTTAGTAATGAGTCATGATTAATTTAAACGCATTGTTTATTATACCAATAATTTATATGGTTGGGAGAACCTGGACCTCTAATTGTAAAATAGGAAATGAAGGAATTAAGTAAGACATAAAATAGGGTTTAAAAAAAGAGGTAACATATCACACCCCAGAATTCATCCTCCACCATCATATAACAATATTCAAGTGTCCTCAACGACCACATGGAACACAATTCCACAATTACCTTCTTCAATAGAGAATCTTACTCTATATTTTCTTCATAGTAGACATGATTTAATTTCAAGTGGAGGTATCTAGTATGGCTGAGACAACCAATCTAGTGAGGTAATATTATCTATGTTACATCCCAAGCTATTGCTCTGAGATCATTAACAAAAAGTTACGAGTCTGATTCAATTAATAAGGATGCCCAATCATGATGGAAAAAATAATTAACTACTTAAATGAACACCCAAATCTCATCTTCATATTTATTTTCATACCTAATAAATTTTTCTAATTAGCCTTCAATAAATCCATGGTGGGTGTAGAATTTCCCCCATAGCCTAATGTTTATTTGGATCCTGTAACATCTCCATCAATATTTAATTTTATGTAGTGGGATATCCAAGGGATCCATCAAATAAACTTAACATAAAGATGATTCTTTGTATTCCATGCAATTCCCTACCATCAGAGTGTCTTCAGTTCATCAAATCAGTTTCTCATGGTCCCTCCATTGATAGCCCTAATAGCATGGGGGGCCATGTGTATTGTAATGGAGCCTACATAAACAAATGTTATGTGTGTAATAAAAGTTCTTGTAATTTTTGTTTGCAACAAAAATATATAGATTATAATCTATATTTGATAGAATATATATTTCAAAAAATCTCATGGTGTTACATTATAACCCCCATAAAAATAATTTCACCATCAAAATTCACCACTTTGGTAGTTACAAATAAGTATATTCTACCTCATAACATCATTAGGTACCACATAGATTCCACATGTAAGTGTTTTTTCCAATAAACATTGTCCATGTGTGTCGTATTATTACATATCAAATTATCTATAACATATATAATCTACCACTTTTTTTCACTATAAGATTTTTCATGCTCCATCTTTATGGCCTCTGAGTTTAGAACATGGGATCGATCATCTATGTACTTCCTCAATAGTGATACATGAAACACTTCATGAACATGAAAGTGAATTGGTTGAATCATCAGTTGATAGAATTCCATCATAATATAATCATGAATTTTAATGGGACTAGTTTACCAAGAGAAAAGATCTTCTTTATATAATAATAATAATAATTTCATCATTTTGTTGTTATTTGATAAATTCCAACTTTAACTCCTACTCTAATAAATTATAAAGGATATTTTTATACTTGAATTTGTAATAGATCAAAAAATCTGTAATATAATGATATATCATTTTTTTAATCTCTAGTGTTCATCAAAACATAAAATGGTTATCATTAGTTATCCAATATCACTAAATAATTATATGGTGAATTAAATAATTAATTTATAAAAATAATCTCAACATAAAATTAACCATTCTATCAATGTATAACTTGAAGATACTTCCATAATTTAAAAGATATAAAGAAGGTAAAGAAATTCCATAAATCAAGTTGAGAATAATCCCCAATATATCATTAGGTATCTACTAATATTCACATAAAAACTATTTGATTACATTGGTCAAATATTTTAATTAAACATGGTAATAATAATAGTTATAATAAATACTTATGTACAACATACATACATCATCATTACATGAATTGAACTTTAGATTAGTGAATATTTTCTATAAATCCAATAATATTGTAAAATTCATCAATGATAACATAATGACATTTGTTCAAAATTAATTAATCAATTCCAAGGTCATCAATACAATCCATTTCACTTTATTTATATCCATCATCTATTTATTTCAATATAATTATCAAAACATCAAAAACATATTAAGGTTTATCTTCTTATAATATTTTTTCCCCATACTATATCAATTTTCTATTATGTCACTTTTCTTGGTCATTAGTGCCTTAATAAATATACATTAAAATACATAAATAAAAAAATAATACATAAAAATCATTATATATTTTGAAATTTATATGACATAATTTTTTAATTCAACAATATCAATGCATAAATCATCCCACTTCATTCTTAATTTAACAACTTAGCTTAAAATTATTATTCATTAATACAACTTCCATACAATATTAGATATGAATAATTTCATAAACATTAATTTATTTATTATTAAATAATTTAACATTAAAACACTATTTGAATAGTCCTTAACTTTTATATTTCATTAATAGTATCTTCATCATCATCAGTATAACCATTAGTCAATCAACCTTTCTGATTTTCACTGCTATATTTCCACTTCAGACATAAATTTTCAGAATTCCTATATTTTCAACATTTAAATCCTTAAATAGGAGATAATACCATTGGGAGACTATTATTGTCATCCATTTAATTCAACAAAAAATTAAATTTTCATAAAAAAATACTATTCTAGTGGCCTTATTTTTCTAAAAAAACTCATCTACATATTCCTTTGAGGAATTACTATGAGCGATTATTCCCACATTCTTGACATATTGGAAAGTGAATCATTATTCATGTAGGGTATCCATAAATCAGGATCTTAGAGAAAGAATTCCATGAATTCTTTGGTGACCCTGATTTTTTGTTATGTTGAGTGATATTAATCATATATTGTGATGACTAATTGAGAATAATAATTTTAATCTTCACACTAATCAACATCCCACTTGGTTCAACATTGATACATTTCCGACAACATTCAATGTTGTCCAAGTTATTTATGGTCTCCTCCATTGAATAAAACCAAAAATCCTATTGTAAGTAAAAAATATTTAGGGAAAAACAACATAATCATGAAACCACATATAATATGTCTATGTAAGGAGAGATTCTTATAGATTTTTGAAACACTAGGCTTAACATAGATTATTATTATTCATTTTCCAAAACCTTTAGGATGGTTAATGAAGTGTTTTTAAATGTCCATATGAATACCCCATGTGATTCTAAAACCAAGTTATAGTAAGTGACATTTTTTGTAATAGGTTACATTTCAGTTATGCTCGACAAACATTTTAAGTCATTAAACCTAGGTAGATATATGTCATAACCACAAATACATATAGTATTGATACATGGATGTAATTTCATTGAAAACAACATAATTGAAGGTACTCGATCGTAAAGAATAAGCACGTGCATTGGTGATTTAATTTTTTTCACCAGTGTGAAGAAAATATTCATCTTCGGATATTCAATCATCGTTAAATGTATGAGAAACTCCCATGATTTATTAATGAAAAAAATTAAAACATACAATAAATGTCTAAAAAACATGGATGTGTGTGGATCTTCATCATTAATGTTTTCATGAATGACCTAAATTCAAACCCCTCTAGATGGTCCTCACATACATTAAGATTCAATATGATCATCATTCTTCAAATTATGAGGGATAGAACGGATCTCGAAAGAATCATTTAGAATCAAATAGATCACCTCGATCTAATGAATTTGATCCATCCCTGGTGTTCCTTGACCAATCGATCAGAAAGAGGCATTATTTCAATATAAATCAGTTTAAGTGAAGAAATCATTTTATGTTGTCATTAAAAACACTGGAGCATATCTGATCTCCAGTTATATAGTGGGTTGTTTAAAATACCTCAAAAGGCTTCCCTGAACCCCGTATATTTAACATCCACTAAATAAGAAATAAATATGTAATTATGATAAACTAATAACATAATAAATTTTATTTATTTTTATCATATACATGTAATATATATTAAATATATTATATTATAAAATGTAGTCCTTCAAAAAAATAATAATTTCTAATAACATTAAACTACCATTGAATATTAAAATAATAATCATTTGTATAACATTGTTCTGTTTATTCACTTAATAACATGTGAATAATTTTATCAAATAAAATAAACACAATTATTCTATAGTTGAACAAAAATTAATTGATTTATTCCTTTTTCTTTGATTACATAGAAAACTCTTAGACCCCTCGGTGGGGCCAAAAATATTTTAAGATCATATTCACCAAAATATGGCTGAATCTTGAATTCCCAATTATATGTGGTCCTCTAGGACCGTAACTAAATATTAATAAATATTATTTATAGACAAAGAGTAATGTCTAGAAACCCATAAAGGCCCTTAAATAGACAATGAATAGTCATAATGCCAAAAACCATCCTATGAACATGCACAGTGTAATATAACATATTTTACATATGACATCTCATTAATAAGGATACACACTTGTGTCATCGTTCTTTCTTCATTTATTATTTATTAATCTCAGTTGATCTTTTATCCTTAAACTAACTTGGCTAAGGAATATTTCAGGATATACAATAAATATCAAGAAGAACCCAGACTGTAATTCCTCCACACAGAGGCACCAAATTAATTCTTGACCAAAAAATCAATTATACAACTCCAATGACACACCTAACATAAGACACTTCCACATGACTTCATTGTCACGGTTTTTTCCTTTCATCAATGTATATGATCAAATGGAACAAATTGATAATGATATCATGTCATGAGTCCAATAAACATTTTTATAGAAATGATCCATCAATGAATACTAAAAAATGAATTTTTTCTATTAGAGGGTATTTCCTCATGATCTCTCCTACTCAAAACCACGAAGAACATCATGAGAAGAAGTCTCAATACTAATGACCCCTCAGAACCTAAAATTTATATATCATTTTTTCCAGTAATTTTGATGATCCATGACAATAGGACAATTTTTAATATTAGTTTCATTGAATCTAGATGTTCTCATTTTAGCATGGGAATATCCATAACATCTTGATATGAAAATTAATCAATATAAAATAACTTTTAAATAGTGGGAACATGAAATTTTACACTATAATGGTATGTCAACATCATGTATAAATCAAGGTAAAAAAAGTATGATAATAAAAATTACTAATCGATGGGGTTTAAGGGAAACCAATATTAAAAACCTCCACTTTAACTAGATTTGTAACACCCCAAGACATCATTATACATTGTCTCTTTAATGTAATTCAATAGTGTGTGCTAAACGCAACATCAAGTCAAGAACATCATGACCTATCTTAATAACCATTTAAAAAGAGTTTAGGTATATTATTAACAACATTTTGAATTTTAAATATATCTTATATAATTTTACCATTCGTCTTTTGTGTTTCTTAGACATAGTATAAGGACAAATTCAAATTTTCAGATAAAAGAAGTATTTTTTAAATGTTATTTTACCACCTTTTAATGGAGAATGTTTTTAAAATACAATATTTGACACTTTTATATATTAAATTTGACATTATAATCTTATTCTTTTTAAGATGGATATAAAGGTTTAGTGTGGATAAATTTCTTGTTTTTTTCTAATAACTTTCATATTTTTATGAATAGTGAAAGATAGTAAATATTCATTGAAAGAAACTTTTTTAATCAAAATAATTTATATTGTTAAATTATAAATTTGAATATTTTTGCAGTTTAATTACATTATTTTTTTTAATACAATATTAGTAATTCGATGTAATTTCACCTTTAAATTTGACATAATCACATATCAATCTTTTCGTAGTTTTTACTTCAAAAAACCCTGCTTTCTGGTTTTGACAATGGGAATTAATTTTAAATTAATTAAATAAATTTCTATGTTTTAAATTTTGTAAAATAAACATAATATTATAATTTATTATATCAAAATTATCTTTTGGTGAATTTTTGGTATTTTTATTAAAATAATCAATTTTTGATGAATATTGAAAAACACTACTGTATGGTTTATAACCAATTTTTATTTTAAATAATTATTTATTTTATTTAAATTTATTTTTAGTCAATATAGATACATAATACCAATATTATTTCAATGTCATTTGTTGGAGTCATTTTATAATAAAATTAGACGTATAAAATTTTATTGAACATTTTAACGTCTTTTACCCACCTTGTAGGCACATTTTCAAATTTTCATAAAACATAATTTTACCTATTATTTGAATTGAATTTAAAATATCCAAGAGACATGGTTTACATAATTAAGTAAAATGTGTTTCAACAGGATGAAAATAATTTCTGGTGAATATTAACTTTTGATTTTTATTTACCATGACTAAAAGTAAATATGGTAATTAAAGGTTAAAATGATATTATAATTACCCTAACACATGTCATAATTCTATTGGATAAATTATTTTCGACCAAAATCAACCATAGAAATAAAATATGATCCTCTTTGATCCACTTGTATTATATTAGGACATTTATTATTATTTTTTTAAAGAAGTGTGAAAAGTGTAAAATTTAATGTTTAATAACTAAAAAATTTTTAATATAAGGTTATACATAAGATAAATTATACAATAAATATTTATTAAAAATATAAAAATATTTCCTAAATCATGGTATATTATTTATAATTTTTATACATTAAATAATTATATTTATTTATTACACAATGATGATTGAGTAATTACGTTATTAATGAATGATTAAAAACTGATATTATAAATATCAATATAAATGTAAATTGACACTTTTGATGCTATCCAAGAATTTTATAGGAGATTATTACATGTTAGGGATATTTTAAGGTATTTGGGTCTAAGTAATAAACTTATTATGACTTTCATAAAAACAAAATACTAGATAGTGTCAAAATTGACATTAATGAGTTTTTAAAACAAATACTATATTATTAAATGATATTATGTTCATAAATAACTAATGTTCAGTTCAAATACATATTTAATGATATATATGTCAATAATTTACAACTTTAGGTTCTCTTGGAATTTTATAGTATGTTTATTAACCATGCATTATACTAATAAATGAATACATGGTAAAAGATAAACTATTAATCAAAGGATTGAAGCTAAAGGATAAGGATAATATGGTCACCTAAACTTCTCTAAAACCAATGGGTTGAGATTATTTAGACCCATACCCACCATAGAATTGAATTAAATCTATTTTGGGATATTAAGAACCAAAAATAATTTATAATAAATTAATATTTCTTGTTCTTTCTGAAGTGACCATCATATCTCTTATAAAAATGTACATCCCCTTCTCATAATTTCACACCACCCAATCAGTTTGGATTGGCCAAAACCAGCTCAAATATCTTCTGGAATACCCTTTAATCAACCAATAGGCCTTACATTGATCATAAATCCATCCTAAAGATCACTTTAGATCAATCAAAAAGGAATCACCTGAAGAAGAGGTAATAATTTAATCAAATCATTCAAAGTTCATTTTGTCTTCCACTTCCAATTTCATTATTTTTTCCATAACCAAATAATAAATACAGTACCTTATACATAATTTGATTTATTAAAAATATTTTAAATCCATGTTCATTATTCTATCCATCCTATGAATGATGAATTCACCATACCTGTGTACGTACGGCTTACCACCTCCGCCTCATAGTGTAGTTTGTTATTCAACACTTTATTATTTGGATGGGTAAAACAATGAGTGTAATTGATGTAATTAATAAATATAAAAAGTTAAATATTATGTTTATATAATATACCATCAAATTACATATGATTTCACCATCAATAGAATGATATCATCGGTCGTGTGTACTTACGGCTAACCGCATCCACGACATGGTGAGATTTATTTCACGTTCACCATTCAACGATGATTAATAATATATATTATTAATAATAATGTAATATATGACATAATAATTTTTCTGGAAATATATGTCTGTGTGTGTGTGTGTGTGTGTGAATTTACATATATTTCATTCACTTACTTCTATTCAATATGATATGAAAATGGAAACAACATTTAAGTGTATGTACGGCCTACCGTCACCACAAATGGTGTTCTCCATTTCATTTACCTATATGTTATACATAATTATATTCTAATTATATATTATAAATAAATAATTTTTTATATTTTGGAATAAATTAAAAAAGGATATAAGTTATACAATCTATAATAACAAGTTAAAATGTGTATGATATATTTAGCGACTAGTACACAAAATGTTATTTTAACATAGAAATGATTATGAAATGTGTAATATAAATACATAAATGAATAAAGAATGATATAATAAATATGAATGTGTTTCTCTTATAATATAATAACATACTATGGTCATTATACCAGAGGTTAAACGTACCCTCTACCAATGGAACATACAAGGTAATGGTTAATTCCTCAATCTCATTATTTATCGCGATTGTTAATGTGTACATGTTTATTTGGACATTTTTCTTTCATCCATGTACATGTTTCATGAAAAATGTTTTAAAAATGAATATTTTAAGTTTTTTTGCAAGGGACTCTTTATCAATATTAGCATTTTAAATGTTTTAATGATTTATTTTTCTTAATAATTTTAGTTAATTTCCTTATTTTAAAATGATTTTAAGGATTTATTTATATGAACCTGAATGTTATAAAAATTTTATTCCTTTGAAAATTTTCTATGTAGTATGAGACACTTTGATTCGAAAATCACAATTAAATTAATTCCTTTCGAAATTCATGACATTTAAATGATTTTACAAAAGGGACATTTCTCTCAATAAGTTTTATAGATCATTTTCAACTATGTCAACATCCTTTAATGGATATTATTCTTAATTGGGGGTGATTTATTATAATAAATTCCTCCATATTGTATTGAATGTGTTATGATATGTTTGACTTTAGATGTTCTATTTTAATACCATTCATGGTTTATGGTTAATGTATTTACATTTCATATTCTAGTTCTAATATGAATATTTATGTTTTGTTTCAGAATTATCATTTGAGGAAGGCATTGGATTTAGTATTATATGGGTGGAGCCTGCTATAGCTCTGTGATGCATCGATAGTTATCAGGAGACAAATTATTGTCTTGGAATAAGGCCTTGAAAAACAATTATTTGTACTCTTAGCACGAGGTCTTGACTATGTGGTTATGATGTCCAGCATTATAGATTCCATCATTGGAAAATTATATATTGATAATACATTTAACAGCCCAAGATTTCTTAGTAAGTTATTTGTTTAAAGAAATTCAATAGCTTGTGCTATAGGAAACACTAAGTACGAGCACACCAAGACATAACAAACTAGCCATTCAAAAAGTGGTAGTGAATAGTTTTAACTGAATTTTAAATTTTATATATTATATATAATTTTATAATAGATATTATGTGTTTCTTAGACATAATATAAGAAGAAATTCATTTTTTCAGATAATTGAAGTATTATTCAGAAAAAGCATTTTTCCCACCATTTAACGGGAAACCATTTTTAAAACCAATATTTGACAATTTTATATATTAAAATTAATGAACTTAAATTATTATTTAGAATAGGGACATAAAAAGTTATTTTTGATAAATTCTTGGTACTTTAATGATAACTATCATATTTTGAGTCATATTGAAAAATAATAAATTTTAATAGAAAATAACTTTTTTTAATCAAAATAATTTATACTTTTAAGATATGAATTAGAATGTTTTGGATGTATAATTTGATTATATTTTTATAATTTAATAGAATGTAGGCCTTTGAATGTAATTTACCATTTATAATGGATAGAAACAAGTTTCATTCTTTTGATAGTTATGTTTTCATAAAAACATGCCTTTTGTATTGACAATGGGATATAATTTGAATTTAATTTATCCAACATCTGTGTTTTGAATTTAGAAAAATTGATTCCATATTTGGAATCAAGATATCCAATTTTTTAAATTTCTTAATTTAACTTTTAGACATTATGAATAATTACTTCGGTAAATATTTTATTTACCATGGTAAAAAGGTAAATCTGGGAAATAAGGGTAAAAATAATATTATAATAAAATTAAATCACCCTAAAATTGTCCTACTTCTTCTAGAGGATACCTGTCTAACCATGGGTATCTATGAGTCGATTTAGGGACCCCATGTAGCCATATGAAATTGATAACGACACTTTATATTAATTAATTTAATGTAATGACAAAAATAATAAAACATATATTTTGTAATAAGAAAAATTTTAAATATGGTTAAATGAGTTTTTTTATGACTATAAATACTCATTAAAAAGAAAATAAGTTTTACTAGAAAATTTTATTTTATTTAAAATTTTTAGACATTAAATATTTAAACTAATTTATGACACAATGATGATGAAATAATTAACTTATTAACTAAATATTAATATGAATGGTATTATAAATATTAAAAGAAAAATAATTTCAATGTTTTTTTGACATACACGATTTTTATAGGTTAATATGGAATGATATAGTTTATTCAATCTATATTTTTTGAAGTAATCATGTCATTATGACATTCAAAAAAAACAATTACTAAATAGTGTCAAAATTGTCATAAATGCCTTTTTAAAACAAATATTATATTATTAAATTATTTAGTATTCCTAAAAATCTACAGATCATCCAAAGGATGTAGATAAGGTTATATATATTAATAATTAAACGCTTTTTGTCCATTTGGCTTTTTATAGTAATTTTACTAACCATATAATATAAAAATACTAAGAGACATGGTAAATGTCAAACTAACGAACTAAGAGATAAATATAAATGATAAGTTTAATATGGTGACGTAAACCTATCTAAAACTTATTCGATGAGAGGTTTGAGACCCATACTTACATTATAATCTAAATAAATCTTTTTGGATCCATTATAAATTGATAATAAATTTATTATAAAATAATATTTCAAATATTTCCTAAAGTGACCCTCGCCTCAATTAAAAAGGGTACTTAACTTTCTCTTAATTAAAATCCTCCAAATCCCATTGGCTCAGCCAAAAACTACCCAAATATACACCCAACATTTCTCCCTTCATCATAGAATCCTTAAATTGGTTAGAAAGCCATCCTATGGAGCCCTTTTGATCATATCATAAGGAAGAACACGAAGAAGAGGTAAATATTTCAACACCTCTTTCAAGTTATTTTCTTCTTCCAATTCTTCTTTATTAGGTGTTTAAATTATAAAATAATAACTCCAGTATATTTTATATACTATTATTTAATTATAAAAATGGTACAACCATATCCATTATTCTTTTCATAATATGAATGAAAAATTCACCATACATGCGTACGTACAACTTACCATCTCCACGTCGTGGTGTAGTTAGTTACTCAAACACTTCACTATTTGAATGGGTATAATAATGATTATAACTAATGTAAATAATAAATATAACATGTTAAGGATTCTATATGTATTATATACCATCCAATTACATAAATTTCACCATCAATATGATGATATTGTTGCTCGTGTGTGCGTACGGATTACCGTCTCCACGAAGGTGATGAAATTCATTCCCCTTCACAATTATTCAAGAATAATTTATATTTTATGATTAAAAATAATGATTAATAACTTAATATCATTATGTATATTAATAAAATACATCCTATCCATAACAAACATGGCTTACGTAACTGAGTTTATAAAGGAAAACAGATCAGTTAACACCAGAAACAATGATGTTACTAAAATATTATAAACAAAGAAAAACTAGAGGATCACATACGATATATTATTTATGTATATATTTATTGTACATTTTAATAACAATTATTTAACTATTATACAGTAGGTTAACATACCCTCGACCATGTAAAAGTACAAGGTAAGAGGTTTATTATATCACTTTTTTCCCATGAGATTACCATTATTCGCCACAAATTTATTGCATTTGGTGTATTTTGTACATATTTTTTATATATATTATTGTGATTATATTTATATTATTGTTATTATATGATTAATTTTGAGGTTATTAACTTTTGGTCATACAGCTCGATTGATTACAACATGGTAAGCAGTTTCTTATCTCACTTTTATTCACATGAGATTTCCATTGTTCTCCACTTATTTATTTCAAGTGGTGTATTGTTTACTGCCATTTGATATATATTATTATTACTTTCATTATATTAGTGTTATTTTTTGATTAATTTGGTGGTTATTAACTTTTGGTCATACGACTCTATTGATTACAAAGCGGTAAGGGGTTTTCATCTCACTTCTTATTCCCATGAGATTCATGCTGTATTGCCACCACTTCATTTTTTGTGGTGTATGTACTAACCATGATTTTATTTTTTGTGTAATATAAATAACATAATGGGTTTTTACATCTTCATTTTATGATACTTCTTTCATGGGGTGTATGTTTCGTAAGTTACCAAATCGGTAAGGGAATTTCAATTTTCAATTTCCACTCATTGGGATTTGCGCATACTTCATTTATTATTTTACTCCATGATTATGTCCGAAATCACTATTTATTTATTTATGTTGTAATTTTCAATTCCCAATTGTGTGGATATTCTCTTGATACACATTATCACTCAATTGATAAATACTCATGTCATTGATATGAACTTGATAAGAGTATTCTTAATTCAATTTCCATTCATTGAGTTAAACATCCAAGTCATTGGTGTTGTTTTTAAAAGAACATGTGTGAATGTCCTCTTATTTATTTAAAATGAATTACCTATTATATTGAGTGTATTTATATTTTTCACACATAATAATGTCATTGATTTATCCTTAACCTATGGATATGGTCATTATAATGAAATTCATCTCAACTTACATTCCATTGATACTTATTTGTTGTCATGCGCCAATTAACATTTATTTTGTCTATATAATGTACTTTGACATATTATATCATGAATACCATTATTCTCATGATATTAGAATGTTTTTAATACATCAATTATTTGTATTCAACTATATTTCATTGGTTTAGGAACACTAAATAAAATATAATTTTAAATGTTTTAGAACAAATTATATATTTTTCATTAATATCCATGTTTTAAAAATGGTTTGAAGGTTTTATTTATATGAAAATTAATGTTTTAAATTTTAAATTCCTTTTAAAAGTTTCAAGGTGTTATTTGAAGCAATGATTCCAAAATCAATTTTAAAAAACATCTTGATAAATAGTGATACTTTTAAATGTTTTCGTGAAATATGGATATTTCTCTCAAAAATTTTAACTTGTCATTTTCAACTATGTCAATATCCTTTACAGGATATTATTCTTGATTGAGGTTGATTTATTATGATTAAAATCTTTCATACTATATTTAAGGTTTTGTGATATGTTTTACTGTGGATGTGTTATTTTTATACCATTCATCATCTATGGATAATGTATTGACATTTCGTATGTTAGTTTAAATTCGAATGTTTATGTTATGTTTAAACCATTTCTTATGATGAATTCATTGGACATAGTAAGTGACGAGTAGATCCATCTATGGATTCTCGATTCATCAGCAGGTTTCATGAGACCAACTAGTGTCTTAGCACAAGGCCTTGAAAAAATCTTATTTGAATTCTTTACACAAGGCCTTGACTATGTGGTTAGGAAGTCTGGAATTATGCATTCCTTTATTATGAAATTTTCTATTGATATTAAATATGATTATTCATCTAGTATAATATCCATGGGAATAAGTAAATGGAATTATTTGATTTATCTTTGCCATATTATGATGAATTGTAAGTTTAAAAGGATTTAGTTCTAGTCTTATATATTGCCATAAATATTTACACTTATTTATTCCAGTTTCCACTATATTGTTATCCTTACTGAGAATCTGGGATCCCATATTTCTTATGTTTTATTTTTTCTAGGATTAAATGAAGTATATTACGATTATCCAACAAGAATATGCTATGGGATATAAGACTTTTCAAAGTGGACACCATATTGATTTTTTATTTCATGATGTAATGTAAAACTTATGTATGAATCTAGTACTTCCAAGTCTACTAAATTGATCAGTATTTTGTTTCATGACCCCCTCCCCAAAAATTGTACCCCTCCTGGGCTGGAAATGTTAAAAGGGAGATAATTACCCCTGAGTCCCACCTCTAGTAGGCCCCGGGTTGGCGACTAGCACCGAGGGTATAATAAACACACAGATGGGAGGCATTACCCTCTAAGAGAACACACGCGGAAGAAAAAGATAAGATAGATACCAACAAACTTCAACTCAGAACTGAAATATAAAATAAACCCATGTATATATATGAAATTTCATGAAAAAGTACAATAACTGAAGGGAAAACTACAAGTAGCAAAAAAAAGTAAAACGGCAGCGATCGCAAGCCCGAACAGCTCCTCCAACCACAAGCTAGTGGTAACCAGCTTGATCTCCAACCTTCTCCAAGTGACCTTAATAACAGTTTATATATGCATTGGGTGAGTATAACTGTATAATATATAGGATACTCCCTGAAGCCTCTCGTGAAAATGTATTGAAAGCATGGTAAATTACAGTAAACAACAGTGAAAATAACTCATCCCCTAATCAGGTATACTATGTTCCCAACCTCACCATGTCTACTCTCACCAATTAATGCATAAAAGTATATATCATATAAAAACGGATATCAAGGGTACCCTGCAACTACTTCTCCACTGGTTTGCTGCTTTGCCTCAACGACATACATCCTATGCATCTCTCTCCAAAGGCTTGCCCGTATACACAAGGGCTAAGATCCACAATCTGCACCACGAGCACCACAAAGGCTTGCCCGCAGACACCTGGGTGAATCTCCACACCATCCATACAACCAAAAGTAACCTGGTAGTTTTTTAGAGCCAACACAGCTCGCATAATGTGTATCATACATCGGGTATTATACCTCAAGCCATTACATCCCATACATCGAGTAAGGATCCTCAAGCCATCATAGCCTATACACGTTACACCTATAGTATTCCAAGGGATACTATATCGAGAATATATGTGTTTGAATAACCACAATCCATTACATCCCTCTACAAACATATATGGGATAAACTAACTGATGTGCCTAATGGTACTAGTATCTACCAAGAGAAGAGAGTGGGGTCAAAGGGGGTAGTCAGCCATTCACCCTCCCATCAGAATGTTGGAGAAAACACCCCCCAAGGCTCAGAAACACTGGGGTGCCAGTTGCCCTTACTGACAGGGTTTATTAGCGAATAGAGACACAAAAAGTAAAGAATATATAACTCACAACCACACTATGGGCATAACCTAGTCTAGTCTCAACTGCAGCTATGATAGCTCGGACTCCGGGCTGCTATCTCTAAGACTAGGTATCCTATAATCACACAACCAATTAAAGAACTTCATTAGGTTACATCATTCCATTTTTCATCAGTTACACTTTACGTTATTTAATTCGTTTCACATTAATTAACCATGAACAAAACCACATTAAACTTCATTGGAATTACATTAAAAAACAACTATTCCTTTAAATATTCAACATCACCTTTAAATTCCAGCATCTCCATCCCTGTGGATCATCACCATTTAATCAATCTTTCATTAAAAAAATTACTTTCTCATATTCCCAGGCATTCTATAAATGCATCCTATGCTACTAAACACTATGGGGATCAACATAGTGAGTAGATGAAATTCCCGTCGAGTCTTTTCCTCCTATAGAGAGAGCGTAGACCCATCCTCCCTCGAGAAGCTAGACATGGAAAGCATGTGGAATACCCCGCGCGTCTTCGCCTCCATCGGAAGGAGGGTAAGCAAGAATAGCGGACTTGAGCAGTGGGGAAAATTAAAGCAGATAAACATTCAATCAAAGTCACCACGCATCCAACAAACACATCCATTCCATTCCATCATCACTTCTGTCCTCCCTGACACCCACATGCATAAACTGATGCATCTCACCACTCTAGGCGTCATCCGCTGCCACAACCACAAGGCCTCCCTGCCTACACATACCACTACACCCCTCAAGGGTAACATCACAGCACAAGTAGTAGGAAATCAAACATCACATCAAATGGGCTCTTGTCCATTTAGAAAGGCCTACAACCTTTATATGTAATGAGCACGCATGGCTCTAAAGCACAAGGCACTCAGCCTTACGAAAAAGAGGGTAACTAAGAACCCTACCAGGCGTTATCTTTTATCAAACAACCGGTTCTTTAATTCCTCTTGAATTAACAGATTCAATTCGTAGGTTCTAATTCTAGGAAACCTAATCAGTAAGCTATCACAAAAGATTTAACATGCTTACTATGCCAATTTGATTAACATAAAATTATAAAAACTACAACAACGGAAAAAACCGGATTCATTTACATGCCTCATTATCTTTAGCCAATTGATTATCAATTAATTCAAGTTTTACATTCTTTATTAATTTCCATCAAGAATGAACAACTGAACAAATCATGCATAGATATCACTCTATCTAGAAAAACATGAGGCAAACCATAATCATGGTACAAAGAAAAAACAACAAGCGATCAAACCAATTATTTTAATCTGGTTCAAGTATTTAATTAGGTAAATTCCACTGTGATCCAAAAGGATAAATCATGATAACTCTATAATTTCACATAAACAATTAGAGAATCCATGAATCCCCTACCTCAAAGGTTTTCGAGGAAACCCACAACGGTGGATGAACGCCCAAGGGGACTGGGGTGATTCCCCAAAGATCCTCCTTATATCTCCTCTCCCAAGACAAACAATAGAAAAGATAATCACAAATGTCATCCAAACACATAGATCTACTCATTAAGGGCGTAGATCTAAGATCCTGATACAAAAGGAGGAGTAGATCTAGGTAGATATAAGAAATCAAACAAAAATGATCACTTACCTCGAAAAACAGGTTTCGATTCATGAAGAGAATCCTCCAGATCACCTCCAAAATGCTTTGGAGAGGTTCTTCCACCTACAAGGAAGGGTATTCCAATGTTATGGCCGCTTAGGGGCTTAAACGAGGTGATTAATGGAAAAACGAGTTAGATCCAAAATTTTAGGATCTAACTTTCAGTTCCTGCACGGTTAGTTCGAATGTTTTAACAAACCGTATTCTAACTCTGTGTCAGCTTCTACCTCGACAACCCCTCCTCACACGGTTTGTCCGCACGATGAGGAAAACTGTGTGCTAACCATGCATTAGCCACTGCCCTCAAAACCATCCTTTCACGGTTTGGCCGTACAGTTTAGGAAAACCATGCGCCTACCGTGTGAAAGCTATAACCCTTTAACTTTCCTAAAAAGTCCACCCAAACACACCCCCCAAGTAACCTTGACTTCCAAGAACACCACTAGAACCGCAGTTTCACAAAGAAATGGACCGGAGAGGTCTGCGACATTACATCATATACCTCTCAAAACATTCTCGTCCTCGAGATTCCAAAACCCAACTAAAGAGAAAATGAAACTGGGTCTGAACAACCACCCACTGAGATACCTCTCAAAAGAGAGAAGGACACAAAAGAAATGAAAGGAGTCATCTCATAAACATGAAGGTTTCATAACCACATAAGGAATTCCCATTACGTTAATGAGTTAAACATTAAACAACCCTTTGTACTGAGCACGTATCTGTGACTCATGTTCCCATGTACTCTCCTTCATGCCACCGTTTCTCCACAATACACGAACTAAGGGGATGGTACGCCCGCGCAACACCTTATGCTTGTATTATTGGATCTCCACAGGTCGCTCCACAATGGTGGAATCATCATCAACATCGATGTCTCCCTAGTTGATGATGTGGGAGTCTTCATGAAGATAATGATGTAGCTGTGATACATGGAAAACATCATGTATCCGACTCATCTGAGGGGGAAGTGCTACTCGATATTCCATAGATCCAACACGAGCTCACACCTCGAAATGCCCAACAAAGCGGGGAGAAAGTTTACTACCATGACCAAACCTTTGCTGCCCACAACGGGGAGTCACCTTCAGAAACACATGATCCCCAACATTAAACTCTAAGGGTCTCCTTCTTTGATCGACAATGGATTTCTGATGATCTTGTACTGCCTTCATCCTCTCACGAATCACCTGAACCATCACTGCTATATTCTTCACTAGTTCCTGTCCGATAATTGCTGACTTTCCGACCCCAGTCCAACAAAATGGAGAATGACAAGTTCATCCATACAGGGCTTCAAACGGCGCCATAACGATAGTGGAGTGAAAACTATTATTGTAAGAAAACTCCACCAAGTGTAAGTGCCTCATCCATGAACCTCCAAAGTCAAGAACACAAGAGCATAACATGTCTTCAAGATTATGGATTGTTTGCTCTGTCTGACCATCCGTTTGATGATGAAAAGCAGTGTTAAGGAATAGTTGACAACCGAAAGCATAAAGGAGACCTCTCCACACCCTGGAGGTAAAACAATGACCTCGATCAGAAATTATTGTCCTTGGGACTCCATGAAGTCTCAACACCTCCTCCAGATACTGCCTCGACAAAACATCCACTGAGCTCGACTCCTTGATCACTATTAAGTGGGCATATTTTGTTAAACGATCCACTACCACACAAATAGAATCATGTCCTCCCTGGGATCGAGGTAAACCTATGACAAAGTCCATTGAGATGTCCTCCCACTTCCATTAAGGAATCTCTAATGGCTGGAGAAGACCACCAGGAAAACGGTGTTCAGCCTTCACCTTCTTGTAGACTGATCATCGAGACACAAACATTGCAACTGCAGGCTTCAGCCTAGGACACCAAAATTGACTTTTCAAGGATCGGTACATCATTGTCACACCAGGATGTACTGATAAAGGAAAACTGTGGAACTCTCTAAGAACCATCTCATGCATCGCCAAGGGAACAAAACTCCTTCCATGATACAACACTCTGTGTTGTTCATCCTCAGACCAACCATCAGGGGCCTCACCACAAATGACCCGGTCTTTCCAGAACTCCACCTCATGAACCTCCAAGTGGGACTCTTCTACCTTCTGCACCAGGGATGACTGTACCGTCATCTGAAAAAGACAACCTCTACCTCCGACTTCTCCCATGTGATCGCTGACTCCTCACGATCACCAAGGAACAAGAACCACCACTGCCTTGCTGCTCCGCGCAGCATCGTCGCAGCTAAGGACACCCAGTGCTCCTTCTACGCATGGATAGAACTGAAGCCTATCTCGACCTCCTCCAACCAGTCTTCTGAGACTGTATCTCAAACTGATCCCTCGTACTTCTGCAAACTCTGACACTGAAACTCTCTGAGTGACTTCCTGTAAGGGTCGTCTTCGTCAACGTCTACCATGCAGCGACCTCCTAGAACAGCCTACTGGACATCTTCTACGCAAACCTGATGAGGACGTCGACCTGGAGCTATACCTGAAAAGTAACAAACACTTACAGCTACTAAGCTTGGAATATGGAAGACTCAAAATTAATTCATTAATTGTTTTTTTTTCATTCGTTTAAGGTTAACCTATCCCAAGTTCTACCCATTCACACATAGGCACAAAGAAGAATGATGCATGATCCATTCCTGGGTCTCTACCCTACAACTAGTATCACCTTGGTTAGTATCCATGGTAAACGTAATGTTTTGTACATCAGATCATGGGGGGCCCTAAACGCATATGTCTTAGCTGGTTTCCAGTGTTTACCGAACTTTCTAAATGTGAATGACATCGTTTCCCTACCAACCCATGCAACCTCACATGTCCCTAACTCCAAAATTTATCATATCCCTAACCATACCTCTGATACCACTCTATCACGACCCCCTCCCCACAATGTGTACCCCTCCTGGGCTAGCAATTTGAAAATGGAGATAATGACCCCCGAGTCCTGCCTCCAGTAGGCCCTGGGTTGGCGACTAGGACTGAGGGTATAATAAACACACAGATGGGAGGCATTACCGTCTAAGAGAACACATGCGGAAGATAGAGATAATATAGATACCAACCAAATCCATATCAGAACTGAAATATAAAAGAAACCCATGTACATATATGAAATGTCATAAAAAAGTACTACAATTGAAGGGAAAACTACAAGTACCGAAAAGAAAGTAAAATGGCAGCGACCGCAAGCCCTGAACAGCTCCTCCAACCACAAGCTAGTAGTAACCAGCTTGATCTACAACTTGCTCCAAGTGACCTGAAAAATAGTTTATATATGCGTAGGGAGAGTATAAATGTATAATCAGTAGGATCCTCCCTGAAGACTCTCATTCAAAAGTAAAGAAAGCATGCTAAAGCAAAGTGAACAACAGTAAAACTAACTCGTCCCCCAAGAAGGTATACTATGTTCCTAACCTCACCATGGATACTCTCACCATGTAACACATAAAATAATATATCATATAGAAAATGATATCAAGGTTACCCCGCTAATTCTTCCCCACTGGTTTTCAAATTTTCCCCAACGACATATGTCATGTGCATCTCTCTTCAAAGGATTGCCCGAATACACCTGGACTAAGCTCCACAATCTTCACCATGTCCACCACAAATGCATTCCCACGGACACCTGGGCGAAGCTCCACACCAGCTTCACAACCAAAAATAACCAGGTAGTTTTCGGGAGCCACCATAGATTTCATAACGTGTATCATATTTCGGGTATTATACCTCAAGCCATTACATCCCATACACCGAGTAAGGATCCTCAAGCCATCACAGCCTATACACGTTACACATATAGTAGTACATGGGATACTATATCTAGAATATATGTGTGTGAATAACCACAAGCCATTACAGCCCACTACACACATATATGGGGGAAACTAACCGCTATTCCCAATGGCAGTAGTATCTACCAAGAGAAGAGGGTGAGGTTAAAGGGGGTAGTCAGCCATTCACCCTCCCATCGGAATGTTGGGGAAACCAACCCCCTAGGGCTCAGAATCCTCGGGGTTCCAGTTTCCCTTTCTGAAAGGGTGGAGTATCATATAGAAACACAAAAATTATAAAATGTATAACTCACAAATATACAATGGGAATAACCTAGTCTTAATCTCAACTACAGCTAACATCTCTCGGACTCTGGGCTGCTATTTCTAAGACTAGGTATCCTATAAGCACCAACCAATTAAAGAACTTCATTTGGTTACTTCATTCCATTTTTCATCATTTCTACTTTAGGTTAATTAATTCATTGCACATTAATTAACTGTGAACACAAACACATTAAACTTCATTGGAATCAAATTGAAGAACAATTGTTCCTTTAAAGATTCAACATCACCTTTAAATTCCATCATCTCCATTCCCATGGATCATCACCATTTAATCAATATTTCATTACAGAAATTACTTTCCCATATGCCCAGGCATTCTATAAAATCAACCTATGCTACTAAACACAAGGGGGGTCACCACGGTGAGTATATGTACTACCTATAGAGTCTTCGCCTCCTATAGGAAGAGCGTAGACCCATACTCCCTCGAGAAACTAGACACGGAAAGCACGTGGCATACCCCGCGCTTCTTCGCCTCCTTCAAAAGAAGGGTAAGAAAGACCAGCTACCTTGAGCAGTGGGGAAAATTAAATAAGATAAACATTCAATCAAATTCACCACACATCCAACAAACACATCCATCCCATTCCATCATCATTTTTGTCCTCCCTGACACCCACATGCATAAACCGATGAATCTGTCCACTCTAAGCGTCATCTACTGCCACAACCACAAGGCCTCCCTGCCTCCACATACCACAACACCCCTCTAGGGTAACATCACAATACAAGCACTAGGAAATCAAACATCACATAAAATGGGCTCTTGTCCCTTTAACAAGGAATCCAGCCTTCATACGTAATGAGTACTCATGTCTCTAAAGCACAAGGCACTCAGCCTTACGAACAAGAGGGTAACAAAGAACCCTACCATGTGTTATCTTTTATCAACCAACCAGTTCTTTAATCCCTCTTGAATTAACAGATTCAATTCATAGGTTCCAATTCCGGAAAACATAATCAGTAATATATCACAAAAGATTTAACATGATTACTATGCCAATTTTTTTAACATCAAATTAGAACAACTACAACAAAGACAACAACCAGATTCATTTACATGCATAATTATATTTATCCAAATGATTATCAATTATTTCCGGCTTTACGTTCTTTATCAATTTCCATCAAGAACGAAAAACTGAACAAAGAAAGCATAGATATCACTCAATCTTGAAAAACATGAGGCAAATCGTTATCATGGTACAAAGAAACAACAACAAGCAATCAAACCAAATATTTTAATCAAGTTCAAGTATTTAATTAGGTAAATTCCATTGTGATCCAAAGGGCTAAATCATGCTAACTCTAAGATTGCACATAAAAAATTACAGAAGCCACGAATCCCCTACCTCAATGGTTTTCGAGGAAACCCACAATGGTCGACGAACACCCAAGGATACTGGGCTGATTCACCAAGGATCCTCCCTATATCTCCTCTCCTAACACAACCACGACCAAATATCATCACAAATTTCATCCACACACTTATATCTACCCATAACAGGCATAGATCTAAGATCTTAAGAGAAAAGAAGGAGTAGATCTAGGTAGATCTAAGAAACCTAACAAAAAGGATCACTTACCTCGAGAAACTGGTTTCGATTCACGAAGAGAAGCCTCCGGATCACCTCCAAAATGCTTGGGAGAGGTTCTCCCACCTCCAAGGAAGGGTAATCCCGAGTTATGGCCACTTAGGGGCTTAAACGAGGTTATTAAAGGAAAAACGAGTTAGATCCACAATTTTAGGATCTAACTTTAAGTACTCGCACGGTTAGTTCGCACAGTTTGACAAACCATGCGCTAACCGTGTGATAGCTTCTGCCTCGACAACCCCTCCTCGCTCGGTTAGTCCACAGGGTTAGGCAAACTGTGCGCTAACCGTGCATTAGCCACTGCCCTCAAGACCAGCCTTGCACGTTTTGGCCACACAGTTTAGGCAAACCATGCGCCAACCGTGCGAAAGCTATTACCCTTTATCTTTCCCCAAAATTCCACCCAGACACACCCCCCAAGTCACCTTGACTTCCCAGAACACCTCTAGTACCTATGTTTCACAAAGGAATGGACCTGAGAGGTCTGGGCCATTACATTTTAGGAAATTATTCCTTGTATCACTCCAATGTTATGTAATAATGCACCAATTCTGGGTAACTAGGGTCGAGGCGTTATAGTTTGTATCAGTGGAAGTTTAGTACAAACATTGGAAGCTAGATTTAGAAAAACACTCATTAGGAAACACTACCCTATGATAGACATTAAGGATTAGTATAGTAGAACATCCAAAAATTTTGGTAATGTAAATATTATGTGGGTTTTTCGAGAAATACATCCCTGTTTGGATACGAGCAGGTATATGTGGATCTTTTATAGATGTAACTAAGAGTGAAAAATCCGACAAGGAGTTTTGGTCTTGACACAGGGTATCCTGGTACACGACAACGGGCCATGCTGTAGTCTTGGTTACAATACTCCCGAGGGATATTCTTAAGATAATTCACATTTCCTTTACAAACCGATTTGATGAATTTTAATATAAGATATGAATAAATAACCATGGTTAATCATAACGTTTTTTAGATTAAAAATATGTTGTTAAGATAATCGATAAATGATTTTATGACTCACACTATGCTTTTATGTGTTATTCAATAGATGGATTCCGAGGAAGTCATAATAACATTGAACAGGATGTACAAGGTGGGCACGATGGTGGGAATGATAAGAAAAATTGAATGTTGGTAGGTGTAAAGGATATCATTTCCATGCCAAATTAATTTTCCAAAAATATGATCAATAACATATATTATAACCAACTACCAGACTCAACAATGCATAGAAAGGTGGTGAATGATAAGAGATCTAGCAGTTGAGAACAAGGAGAAAAGAAATCTCAATTTCCATCATGTAGGAAATGAGGAAGGAGAAACCTAGGAATGCATCTCAATGGAACAATGAAATGATTTATGTGTGAGAAACATTTACATAATGTAATGAATTCCCGAGAAAAATTGAAGCATACTATGGAAGTAAATAAAAATGATTCAAAAAATCCATTTACAATCATTTTATGTAAATTTAGAGGACTTGGGAATTACCCAAGGGAATGACATATTATTTAGGATAACCCCTTGGTAAAGGAAGATCCAATGTAGAAATAAATGTATGGTGAAATGTGTTAATGTATTAGTGCTCTTTGTGAATGGGATTACAGTGGAAGACTTTTCTCTTGTATGTGTAACGCCATTGTTTGTTATAAGAAAATGCTATTTTAGGAATAATTATCTTTTATATTGTTGATATAGATACAGATAACCATTTGGGTTTATATGATACTTCAATTTGAGGAAATTACCTGTTATTAAATATTGGTATTAAAATGATAGGTATGAGATAACATTTGTGGTGAAATTACGTTATGGTTATTTTGAAGAATTTTTCTCATTTTGGGAATTTATGAAATTTTAGTTTTTGAAAAATGACCACACTCAGATCATGTGACAACCTGTCTCTTCAGAAAAAGCTGTGGGGATCGAACCCACATCCAGAGTGTGATTTGGATTTATTGCATACCACTAGACTATGTAAAGTCTCTGGTTAGCGTGACTAATTCTTTTTAGTTAAATGGTTTTACTAATCAATAATAAGTCGATTTGAGATCTTCTGTCTTATCCAATGGATATCCTTAGTATATGAAAATGATTTGGTTAAAAAGTGATAAATGTTTTTTTGGATGATGTTCTCTCTATTGGGAACTCTATATACCTAAGGAAAATAGAATACTATTGGATTTCATTTGAGGAGTAATGGTGGATTTTTTTTCTATGTTTTTATTGTGAATTTATAGAGATTTGGGTAATTTATAGAAATGATTAACCTATCATAGAGAATATGTTAATAGTTTATTTATTTTTAAGTATGTTACATTAAGAGTAGTCGATGTTATTTAGAGATACAATTTAACATGGAATACTATATAATTAAATTTTTCTAGGAATTGGGATTCAATATTAGTTAAGATTATATTTTAGGATATTAAGAACAATTGTTTTTTGAATGTTATTTATTGAAAATTGGGTATTGTTAGTTTAATTTTAGTAATTTAGATTAATATGTATTTGTCTATAGGAGTATACTTTATGGGGATCATCTGATCTATTACTAACCATTTTGGTTTAAGTCAATATCTAATGACAAGGTAAATATATTGTTTATCCTTTGTGAATTATGTGATTCTCTATAAGTTGATTCTTGCACATCAGGTGTCACAAAGTCATCTACAATACTCATCCTCTAAAGAAGAAAAAAAGATGAGTTAGTGGTAGAAAATTATTAATGGATGAATCTATACATAAAAAAGTAAGAATATCTCTTTATGCTATTAGTCAATCTAATAAATAAGCTCCTCAACATTAGGAAATGGAACTTAAAACAAAAAACGTTGTCCATTTAATTTTCCTATAGGGAAACAAATGACCATTTATCCCATCATATGTTTGGGTTTTTATTTTTGTTAACTTTCTCCTAATCATGTTTTTTTATCACACTCTATCAGAACTTGTATCTTAGTTTATCTTCCATATCCATAATCTCTAACATGGAATCCTAATGTTGGTTATCTTGGGTGACATTTGTACTTCTCCTTCCTTCTTTTAATGTGATAGTTTTATTGACTCTTTTTCTGATGTCAAACATTCAATGAAGTTCCTATGACCAATTTTAAAATTGAATGGATGTAATTAAAAAAATGTGGAAGAATGTAACACTCCAAAATTTCATATTGAGTTATTTTCTTTAAATAAATTCAATAGCTTGCGCTACAAGAAACACCGAGTTCAAGCACACCACGACTTACCAAACTAGTCGTTCAAAAAGCGGTCATGAATAGTATTAACTGAATTTTGAATTTTATATACTTCATAAAATTTTGGAATCCATATTCTGTGTTTCTCAGACATAACATTAGAAAAAATTAATTATTTCAGATAAAAGAAGTATTTTCCAAAAAAATGTTATTTTACCACCTTTTAATAGAAAACCATTTTTAAAACCAATATTTTACACTATTATATATAATATTTAATGAAATTAATTTCTTCATTAGAATCGGGACATAAAAATTTATTTTGGATAAATTTTTGGTACCTTTTTGATAACTATCATATTTTGATGAACAATGAAAAATACTAAATTTTAAGTGAAAACAACATTTTTAATTGAAATAATTTATATTGTTAAATTATAAATTTGAATGTTTTGTAAGTATAAATATATTATATTTTTATCATTTAATACAATTTAGGTAATTTTATTTAATTTCCCATTTAATGTAGACATAAACATGTGTCAATCTTTTGATAGTTATTATTTCTTAAAAACGCGCTTTTTGTTTTGACAACGGGAATTAAATTGAAATTAATTTTTGCCACTTCTGTGTTTTGAATTTGAAAACCTGTATTCCATAATTGGAATCATGATGTCCAAATTTTTCAAAAAGGTAACTTGTATTTTTAGACATTATTAATAATAACATTGGTAAATATTTTATTTACCATGGTTAAAAGGTTAATCTAGTAAATAATTGTTGAATAATAATATTGTAATAACATTAAATTACCCTAACATTTTCCCATTCCTATTGGTTGATACATGGCCGACCATAGGGATTATTGAGTCGTTTTTGGGACCTCATGGAGCCACTTGATAGTTTAAATGTCACTTTATATTAATTAATTTAAAGCGATGACAAAAATGACATAAACATATATCGTTTAGTAAAAAAATTAAATAGGGTTAAAAAAGTTATTCTTCATAGTATAAATACTCAATAGAAAGATAAAATTATTTCCTACATAATTTAATTTTATTTATAAATTTTAGAAATTATATAATTAAATTTATTTATGACACAATTGTGATGTAGTAATTACCTTATTAATGAATGAATCAAATAAATGGTATAATAAATATTAAAATTAATATAATTTAAAATATTTTATGACATACACGTATTAATTAGGTGAATATGACATTTTTAGGGTTTATTCAATTTATTTGGTTCAGATGAATCATGTTATGATGACTTTCACAAAATCAAAATACTAAATAGTATCAAAATTGACATAATTGCGTTTTAAAACAAATATTATATTATTAAATTATATAATATTACTAAAAATATATGGTTCATCAAAATGATACAGAAAAAGATATTTAAAATAATAATTAACCACTAGGGGTTCTCTTGTCTTGTTATAGTATTTTTATTAACCATATAATATAAAAATACAAAGATACATGTTAAATGTCAAACAATTTAACTAAGAATAAAATCTAAAAGATAAGGTTAATATGGTGAAGGAAACCATTATAAAACATATTGTATGAGAGGTTTTAGTCTTATTCTCACCGTAAAATTTAAATAAGTCATTTTGGTGACATTAGAAACCTAAAATGAATTTATTTTAAAATAATATTTCAAGTTTTTTCTAAAGTTGCCCTCACCTCTCTTATAAAAGGGTACTCCCCCTTCTCTTAATTTCTCATATCCAAAGAAACATGGATCATCCAACACCTGCCCAAATATCCTCCCAGCATTCCTCCCTTCATCCTAGAGGCCTTACATTGGTAAAAAAGTCAACCTATAGAGCCATTTAGATCAAATCAAAAGGAAGAACCCGAAGAACAGGTAAATATTTCATCACCACATTCATGTTATTTTCTTCATCCACTTCCTATTTCTTTGTTGTTTACATTATAAAATAATAAATTCAGTATCTTCTATATAATGTGATGTTATAAGAAAATGGTCCAACAATATTCATTATTCTATCCATCATATGAATGACAGAGTCACTATACGTACGTATGTACGATTTACAGTCTCCACGTCGTGGTGTAGTTTGTTATTCAAACACTTAATTATTTTGATTGGTATAATAATGAGTATAAAAAATGTAAATAATAAATATAACATCTTAATTATTCTTTATATAACATATTCTTTCAAATTATATAATGTTTCACCATCAATATAATGATATTGTCGCTCGTGCCTACATAAGGATAACTGTCTACACGAACGTGAGGATATTCATTCCACATCATAATAATTAAAGAATAATTTCCATTTTATAATTACAAAAAATGATTAAGAACATAATATAATTCTATATATGAATAAAATACATCCTATCCAAAAAAACATGGCTTACGTGACTGAGCATATAAACGAAAACAGATCAGTTAACACCCAAAACAATGATACTACTAAAATATTATTAACAGAGAAATATTAGAGGATCATATATGATATCATATTTATGTATATAGTTATTTTATAATTTAATAACAATTATTTAACTACTATACAAGAGGTTAACATACCATAAACCAAGTAAATGTACAAAGTAAGGGGTTTCTTATCTCGCTTTTATTCCTATGAAATTTCTATTGTTCACCCATTATTTATTACAAGTGGTGTATTGTGTAATGAAAATTTATATATATTATCATGATTAATTTATATTCACGGTAGTATCTGATTAATTTTGTGGTTATTAACTTTTGGTCATACAACTCTATTGATTATAACATCGTAAGGGTTTTCTTATCACACTTTTAATCCCGTGAGATTTCTATTGTTCGCCACAAATTTATTGCTTGTGATTTATTGTGTACTTCCATTTGACATATATTATCATGATTCTCTTTATATTCATGTTATTGTTTTATTAATTTTGTGTTTATTAACTTTTTTCCAAACGACTCGATTGATTACAACATGGTAAGGGGTTTTCATGTCACTTATTATTCCTATGAGATTCATACTATATTGCCACTTTTTCCTTTTGTATGGTGTATGTACTACCCATGATTGTATTCATTGTTTCATATACATGAATTTATGGATATTTATATCTTTATTATATGATACCTCTTTCATGGGGTGTCTATTTTGTATGTTAACAAATCGGTAAGGGAATTTGAAATTTTAATTTCCACTCTTGGGCGTTTACCCATATTTCATTGATTACATTACTCCAAGATTATGTGTGAAATCACTATTTATTTACATATGTAGTAATTTACACTTCTATTTTTGTTGGTATACTTTTTATACACATAATAACTCCATTTATAAATTTTCAATTCATTGATTTAAACATGATAAGAGTGATTTTACTCAATATCTATTCATTGAGTAAAAAATCCAAGTCATTGGTGATGTTTTTACAAGAATATATTTGAATACCCTCTAATTTATTTACATATCATATCAAATCATATTGAGTATATTTATATTTTTTACACATAATTATGTCATTGATTTATCCTTATCCAAAGGATATAGTCCTCATAAATGAATTCATCTCAAATTTCATTACATTGAGACTTCTTTGTTGTTATGCGCCAATTCACTTTTATTTGGTGTATATATTGTACATTGACATATTATATCAGGAATCCCTTTATTATCATTATATTAAAATGTTATTATTACCAAAATTATTTTTATTTAAACGTCTCTCATTTGGATAGAAGCTCTAACTAAAATATCATTTTAAATGTTTTAAAAATTTATTCTTCTATTTCATTCTCATTAATGTCCAAGTTTTAAAACTGGTTTTAATGGTTTATTTGTATGGAAATTAATGATTTAAAATTGAAATTACTTTTAAATGTTTATAACGGTATGGGATTCATTGATTCCAAAATATATTTTAAACAGCTTCTTGATAAATAGTGAGACCTTTAAATGATTTCAAGAAAAGTGATATTTCTCTCAAATATTTCTTCTGATAATTTTCAACTATGTCAATATCCTTTAGGGGATATTATTCATGATCAAGGATTATTTATTATTATACAAGGCTTTCATTCTGTATTAAAGGTTTTGTGATATTTCTGACTATGGATTTGTAATTTTTATATAATTCATGGCTTATGTATAAAGTATTGACACTTCATGTGCTAGTTTTAATAAGAATGTTTATGTTATGTTTAAACCTTTTCCTAAGAAGAATTCATTAGACTTAGAAAGTGACGGGTGGAGCCCGCTGTAGATCCTCGATGCATTGGTAGGTCTCATTAGATAAACTAGTGTCTTGGCACAAGGTCTTGACAAAATCTTATTTGTAGTTTTGGAATAATGCCTTGAATATGTGGCTAGGAAGTCTGGAATTATGAATTCTATTATTATAAAATTGGCTATTGATATTACATATTATTATTCGACTAATTGGATATCCATGGGAATAAGTAAATGGCATAATTTTATTTATCTTTAACATGTTATTCTTATGTTTATCTTTAAAAGGCTTATGTTCTAGTCTTATACATTGCTTTAAATGTTTACTCATATTTATGAAATTTTCCGCTATATTGTAATCCTTACTGAGAATATGGGTTCACCCCTTTCTTATTTTTATTTTTCCCTAGATGAAAAGATGTATATTAAGATTAAACTACCAGAATAGGCTAATAGATATAAGAGTGTTCAAAGGGGAAAAAATATTAATTTTTTATATCATGATAAAATGTAAAACTAATGTATATATGTAGTACTTCCAAGGCTACTTAACTGATCGGAATTTTGGGACATGATTCCCGGTATTATTCCAATGATATGTAATAATGCACCAATTCTGGGAAACTGGGGTCGGGGTGTTACATAACAAGTTATTATTCTACACATAGTATATACACATGAATATGAAAATGGCATTATTTGATTTTTTTTCTTTGCCATATTATTTACTGGTTTATTTTTAAAAGTATTGTGTTTCAATTTTAAACGTTTTTATAAATATTTTTGATTATTTATGATATATTACAATATATTTTTTATCCTTATTGAGTATTTGGGATCACACAATTATTATGTTTTATTTTCCAAAGATACAAAAAATTATATTAAGATTTATATATAGGTTTATGCTAAGGAAATAATGGTGTTCTCTATGGATTAATTATATTGTGTTTTATGTTCGAAATTTTTATGTAATGTTCATGTATGTAATTAACTTTCCAATATTGCTAAAATGATCGGTCCTTTGAGACTTGATTCTTTGTAATCATGCTAATGTATTAAAATAACCCACCGACTCTGGGTAATAGGTGTCGGAGCGTTACATTGGGAATCAGAGGTAGTTTAATATAATACCTATAAACAATATTTAGATATACTCTGATTAGATAACATTACCCTAAGATAGACTTTGAGTATTAGTATATAAGAACATACAAAAATTTTGGTAGTGTAAAAATTATGGGTGTTTTCCATGAAAATACAACCTTTTCTGGATACAAACATGTAGAGGTGGCTCTGGACAGACATACCTAATAATGAAAACTCCTACTAGGTGTTTTAGGCATGACCTGAGGTATCCTGGTACACGAAAATGTTATTTTCTACACTCTTGTTGTTGAAACTCTCGGGGTATATGCTTACGATAATTCACACTTTCTTTACAAACAATTATAGAGGATTTTATGAGTAAAAATGTCAACAAATAAAAAAAGTTTATGATTATGAAACTAGATTTGTGAAAATATTCAATTAATGTTGATAATTTTTAATGATTTAGGATTATACAATATGATATGATCTAACCTAGTGTATTCTTCATTTATAAATGATGCTCGATATGAGGAATGAGATCCCCATTAATACGCATGATCCAAATAGTAAGATGGATCACATATTTCATGGTCAAAAGCCAACATTTAGATAGAAAATAGTCCCTCCTGTATTCTCATCATATGAACAAATAATATCATGTGTTGATAATATACGTAATCAATTCTCTTAGTCTAATGGATATGAAGGGAATACAGGGAAGAAAATGATGGTTGAGAGAAAGATGGATAAAGGGAAGAAGATAAAGAAGGATTTTCCCATATGTGATAACTGTTGAAAGAATCAACTTGGTAAATTATTGAAGGTCATGGAAGGTTTTTATAAGTGTGGATAAAAATGACACCAAGTACGTGATTTCAAGGGTATGAAAAAGGTATCAAATGTATAATTATTTATCTACAAGGAGTTGGGACACTACACAAAGAAATTTCCCAACCATCAGAGTATACCCCAAATGATGCTATAGGATAATAATCATGGCATGATACTACTGTAGATGAAGGCGCAAAATTAGTGGTCTTATGTAGTTATTAAATAATTGTGTCATTTGAGAATTGTATTAATGATGTACAAGTTATAAGAATTTTATATTATATTGGGATTGTACTGCAATACTATTTCATTGAAGATTTGAGATGATATTTTAATAAGAAAAATGATTCAATAGTATGTTTTTTTTAAATAAATGGTTAAAGGAAAGGTAAACCTTAATTTGGTCGTTATAATGAGGTTTTGATTTTGGAAAAAGTGAGTTTTTATTTGGATAAATAACATTTTATATTCTTGACTTCCTTGGAACTGATTAATAGTTTGTTTATTCCATAATTGTTGGAGTATTCAAAAATTTTGGATTTAAGAATATATCTATTATTATATATTGTATAATGGATCATTAATCTAATAAATAATCTTTTATTGTAATTTAGGGTGTTACGATGCTTCAAGAGAATAAATGATGAATGTACTCACATGTTATTATGTGGAAAAAAGATATATTCATTATGTTATGTTAACCTTCCTTATAAATTTTTGGAATGTGACTTCGGACATAAGTTTTAGGGATATGTCTAAATGTTAGAATGTATTATTTTTGACATCATATTATATAGTTTATGTATAAATAATTTATTATGATTATTTTTTGATTATTATAAAATGAAAACTCGGAGGTCAAACGACAACTTGTCACATCCGGCAAGGCCGTGAGACTTCAACCTGAAACTCAAGTGTGACATGGGTACATCACCTACCACTGGCCAATGTCCAAGTTTGTATAAATTATTTTTTTAAATGGTTTGATATAAATTATTATTTTTTGATACCCTATACGATTTGGATTAATATAATATTTTGGAGTTCTATTATATTTGGGAGAGAAAGAGAGTTTGTGGTTGAAATTAGTTAATGGTTTGAACTCTAAAACCATGTATTCTTTCTTATCATATTCTATGAAGAAATTAATTTTTAAACATTAGGGAAAAGAACTCAAAACCCCAAATAGGTTATCCTAAAATCTCAATTTTTATTGAACTGATGATATTTTAAATCTTTATTGATTTATGGATTTTTGGCCATCAATTTTCAATTTATTGTTTAACTGTTTGTTATTGATGACCACAATCACTCCCTATAAATATTTATGTTCTCCCCCCAATTATGTGTCCATAATTTCCACCAACATTATTATATTCAAAACACTAATTTGTTGGTGACTTTTAAATTTTCCTTTCGCTCTTATTAGGCCAAATTTTAGTAACCTTTTTTCCGATATGGGTTTTGCACAAAGATATTTCATATTTTCAACATTTTTTTTGGGAAAAACAATTTCAAATTGAGAGGATGTAATTTATTGAATGAGGAGAGAATGTAACACCACAATATTTCATTGTAAGTTATCTCTTTAATGTAATTCATTAGCTTATGCTACATACAACATTGAGTTCATGCGTATCACAACCTATCAAAATAGCCATTTAAAAAAGATGTTATTAATAGTATTAACCACATTTTGAATTTTATATATACCCTATATAGTTTTTAAATCCATTTTTTCTATTTCTTAGACATAATATGAGGACAAATTCAATTTTTTAGAAAAAAAGAAGTATATTTCAAAAAATGAAATTTTCCACCTTTTAATTTTGAACGATTTTTAAATCCAATATTTGAAACTTTTATATATTAAATTAGGAAATATAAAATTTTATTTATATTCGGGACATAAAAAATTTGATTGGGTAAATATATGGTGTTTTTCTGAAAACATTCAAATTTTTATGAATAATGAAAGGTATAAAATTACAATTAAAAAAAACTATTTTATTCCAAATAAATTATAGTGTTAAATTATACATTTTAATTAATTTTAATTATAATTATATTATATTTTTATAATGTAATAAAATATTGGTCATTTGATTTAATTCGACACTAAAATTGGACAAAAACACATATCAATCTTTTAATAGTTTTCACTTATCAAAACCCTCTTTCTGGTATTGACAATGGGAATTAATTTTATTTTAATTAATAAAACTTATATTTTTTAAAATTTGTAAAATAGACATTATTTTTTAATTATTAATATCAAAATTATCTTAGGATGATGTTTTGGTATTTTTCTGAAAACATTCAATTTTAATGAATAGGGGAAAACTCTATGTGATTGTTTAAATATCATATTTCATTAAATAATTATTATTCTTGTTTAAATTTAATTTATGTCTAAATAGATACATAATACCTATATATGTTTTATGTAATTCATTGGATTCATTTTGTACCAAA
Organism: Viscum album; assembly: GCA_963277665.1. Taxonomy (NCBI): domain Eukaryota; kingdom Viridiplantae; phylum Streptophyta; class Magnoliopsida; order Santalales; family Viscaceae; genus Viscum; species Viscum album. The sequence continues at coordinate 181,839,307 of OY728140.1, forward strand.
AATAGATATATAATATTTTATTGAAAATTTTAGCGGCTTTTACCCACCTTCTAGGCACGTTTTCAAGTTTTCATAAAATGAAATTTTGCCACTTTTGTGAATTGAATATTATAAATATGAGAGACAAGGTTTACATTAGTATGTAAGATGTGGTTCAATATTATGGAAATTGTTTTTGTGAATAGTAACTTAGGACTTTTATTTACCATAGTTAAAAATAAATAGGTTAATTAATAGTAAAAATGATATTATAATCACCCTAACACATGTCTTAATTCTATTTGATAACTTTTTTTCGACCAAAATAAATTTTTCGAATATAATGTTATCCTCTATGATCTAGTTGGATTCGATTATAACATTTATTATTGTTTTATTTAATGAAGACTGAAACATCTAAAATTCAATGTTTAATAACAAAAACATTTTTAATATAGTGTTATTGATAAGAAAAATTTCAATATTAATATTCATTAGAAATATAAAATGATTTTGTACTTCAAGGTATTTTTTTTATTATCTTTGGACATTAAATAATTAGATTTATTTATGACACAATTATGACGCAATAATTACCTTATTAATGAATAGATGAAAATAATAGATATTATAAATATCCAAATAAATGTTAATTGAGCCTTTTAATACCATCCACTAATTTTATATCTGAATATGACATGTTAGTGTTCATTAAATATATTTGGTTTCAAGTAATCAACCAGTTACGACTTTCAAAAAAACCAAATACTAAATAGCTTCAAAATTGACATAAATGAGTTTATAAAAGAAAGACTATATTATTAAATGATATTATATTTCTAAAAATATAATGTTTGTAAAAAGGCTAATATAATGATTTATATGTTATTAATCAACCACTTTAAATTCACATGGCATTTTATTGTATGTTTATTAACAATATATAATAATAATGCATGAAACAACAAAAAAGTTAAACTATTTAACTATGGGTTGAATCTAAAATATAAGGTTAATATTGTGACCTAAACTTGTCTAAAACCAACAGGATGAGAGGATTTTAACCCATACCCACCTTATCCTCGAAATAAATCCATTTGGATAAATTAAAAATATAAAATAATTTTGGAATAAATTAATATTTCTAGCATTTCCTGAGGTGACCCTCACCTCTATTATAAAAGGGTACTTCCAGTTCTCTTAATTTCACACCTCCCAAGCCATTTGGATCGGCCGAAACCTGCTCAAAAATAATAATGAAATCCTAAATTCAACCTATAGGCCTTATATTGAATAGAAATCCATCCTATGGAGCCCTTTTGATCATATAAAATGGAATCACCCGAATAAGATATAATAATTTCATCACCTCTTTCGAAGTTATTTTATTCTTACCCTTCCACATTAGTTGTTATTTCAATAACACAATAAAAAATACAATACCATATAAATATATTGATGTTAAAATAAACTTGGTACAAACTTATAAATTATTTTATACATCCTTTGAATTACAAAGTCACCATACGTGTGTAAGTATGGCTTACTGTCTCCACGTCGTGGTGTAGTTTGTTATTAACCACTTCATTTTTTGGATGGGTATAATAATAAGAATATTGGAGGTAAATAATAAAAATATCATGTTAGTTATTCTGTATATATAATATAACATCCCATTATATACGATTTCACCATCAATAGAATGCTATCATCACTTGTACGTACGTATGGCATACCATCTCCATGACGCAATGAGGTTCATTTCCACGTTCTCCCTTCAACAATTAATATAAATATAAATAATATTAATAAGAATGTAATATATGACATGATAATATTACTAGAAATATATAGATATATTTATTAATTTATTTACTTACATATAACACATTCACCAACTTTCATTCAATACGATATGAAATAGGATACATTATTTATGGGTAAGTTTTATCGTCTCCTTAAACGGTGTTTTAAATTTCATATATCTTTCTATTATACATACTTATATTCTGAATATATATGATACATAAGTAATTTTTTATATTCTAGAATATATTAAATAATTATATTAGTTATACGATCTAGAATAACAAGGTAAAACACGTATGATAAAGGAAGCGGTTTTTAACCAAAATGTTATTTTAATTTTAAAACTTTTTTTAAATGGGTTGTATGATGAAATAAATGAATAAAGTATGATATCATAAATATGAATATGTTTCTATTAAAATATAATAACATACAATGGACATTATAATATATGATAAATGTACCCTCGACCAAAGGAAAGTACAAGGTAAGGGATAATTTCTCAATCGCATTATTATCCGAGATTGATTATGTGTAAGTGCTTACATGGACATTTTTGTCATTCATGTCCATGTTTCAAGAAAAAAAATTCAAAATGATTATTCTATGGTTCTTTGTGAGGGAGTATTTATCAAGATCAACATTTTAAATGATTTAATGATTTACTTTTAAATGTCTTTTTAATTAATGTCCTTGTTTTAAAAATGATTTTTATGATTTATTTATATATAATGATTGTTTTAAAATATTAATTCTTTTCAAAAGCATCACATTATTATGGGACACATTGATTCTAAAATCTCTTTTAAATGACTTCATTTATAAATTCATGACTTCTAAATGATTTTATAGAAAGGGACATTTCTCTCCAAGAGTTTTAATGTTCATATTCAACTATGTCAACAACCTTTACTAGATATTATTCATTATTTATGTTGATTTATTATTTTAAAATATTCCATATTGTATTGATTGAGATATTATATGTTTAACTGTGGGGGATCTATTTTTATACCATTCATGGATTATAGTTAAATTATTGTAATTTCGAATTCTAGTATAAATAGTAATGTTTATGTTATGTTTCATCATTTTCCATATTAGGAATGTATTGGACTTTTTATGTGATGGTTGGAGCCCGCTATAGCTCCTCAATGCATCAACAAGTCTAATGAGAAAAGTTAGTGTCTTCGCACATGGCCTTGAGAGAATTTTTATTTGTAGTATTGGAATGAGGTCTGGAATATCTGATTATGATGTCTAATGTTATGCATTACTTCATTATAAATTTAGATATTGATATTAAATGCGATTAATATACTAGTTTAATATCAAAGTGAATAATAAAATTTAATTAATAGAATTATTTTTTCCATGTTATGATGTAGTTTGTGTTTAATGGTCTTGTGTTTCAATTTTATACCTTTCCACAGAAGTATATGATTATTTATGATAGAATTATCTATATTGTTCATCCATACAGAGCATATGATCTCACCCATTTCTTATTTTTATTTTCCCCAGATGCCAAGAAGTATATAATGATTTATATACTGGATTAAGCTAAAAGAGTAATGGTGTTATCAAAGTATTATTTATGTTGTGTTTTATCTTATAAATAGTAATTTAGTGTTTATGTATGTAATCTATTATCCAGGAATGCTAAAATAATAGGTCTTTCTGGGAAAGATTCACTGTAATCATGCCAATGTATTAAAATAATGCTCTGACTCTGGGTAACTAGGGTCGACGCATTATAGGAGCCAACTAGTTAACTATACTTGTTTCTCACACATGATAAGATTATGATTATATTGAGTTATGGATTTATATGTCTGGTATTCCTTGTCCTTTCTATGTTTAAATACTACTATCTTTGACATTTACTCCCTTTGTAAGAGATCTCAAGAGAAGATTTCCTCAGTTATATATGATTTGGTCCTTAATCTGAAATTTTCCGCCTTTCTAGTTCTAGTACTAGTATTATCACAATTTTATAATGATAAAACATAATGTTCGATGTTTTATTAGAAAATGAAAACAAATCATTACATATTATATTTAATCACCCTTAGATACTTTATAAGCTACTTTATACTTTATATTTGTATATATGGATGCCACTACATTTTATGATCTTTTTTCCCTCATAAATTTATCCTCACAAGGATATGATATCATATTGATCTAAAGTATGAATGGATGTGTCCCCTGAAAACTAGTATTTCTACCACTCTATTTACTAGGTGCATATCTATTGTATTTTCCCAAGTAGAATCTGATAGTTTTGACAACTTCCCTTAAGGTTCTACAATATATACCCCATATTGTCCTATTATAATGCATATGTTGTAAATATAATATCATTTAAATATCATGGAATACATCATTATTCATTCACAAAATTGTTTAAAATTGAACCAACAAAATTAATATACTCTTATATCCCATAAATGTATTCTTTGATAGATTTATGTTGTGTGGTATTGGTACGAATTATCTCTTAAACTGTTCCAACATTTATTTTTCAATTAATTTTTAGAGTATGTACTATTTAATTGTTCTATGAATCCATTATATCTACTATAGTAGATCCTACTCCCAATAAAATATTTTTCTATTTTATGTCAATCTCTATATAGATTCATTCATTCTGGCCTAAATTAAATGTATGAGAAATATTGGTTTTCCATATGTTACAAAACATATTTTTCATGGAAAATAGTGGCACTCCCAATAATCACTTATAAATACATAGTGCCAGTTCATTAAAAATAAATATTTTATTATAAATATTCTTATTGTAATATTGAACTAGCTTTAGTAACGTACACACCTAATTAAAATTATATGGTTTCACCATCCCTATCTGGCTGTGTCATATAGATACATTCCATAATTGGTGGTCTTAAAATCCAATACTCAATAAAAATATCAAATAAAATAAAGACGATAAGTAAAATTCTAATGGATCACATAATTATGACATGGTGTTTCCATTCAAGAATTATCGGTACCACACTTGTACCATATATGAAAAGTTTTAATTAAATAACCAACAAGTATGAAGTATAATAATACCATATTCATTGATATATGGAATCCATTATTGAATTTCAACCGATAATCTAAATCATAGCTAGATTTAAAATATATCTTACATGTACGAATTATTATTCTCAATGAATAATATATCACCATCCACCATGAATATAAAACAATCACAATGGTGTTAAAATTACAGTGAAGTATATGTCTTGGGAACATTCCTCTTGAATGACCCTTGGAGAACTCATTCCTATGTCATAAATTTACGCATCTCTCACATTGAATAAAGACATATTAATTATTCTCCATCTATCCCAAGTAGATATTTTCACCCACTTATAAAAATACAATCTTTCAATTTACATATCCTTTTAATATCATTGTATTTTCTTTAATATCCTACGATACATTTGGAATAATTACATTTGATGCACATTTTTTTATTCTTGATTGCATGTTTATTTATATCGTGAACAAAAATGAAACATCTAAATATATTTTCTTATGATTTATTAGATATCCATCGTACTATAACTCAAATGGTATACAATTATCACGATAGTTAGAAAATTTTTATGAGATTGAATAGTTATTTATAAATCATTTGGTGAAATGTAATGGATTTTTCTATAAAGAATATAAGTTGCATCATTGATACTCCTTCTAAATACATCAGGACTCTGATGGATATAAGGAATGTCTGTTTTGTAATTACTCCATGAAAAATTTTCCAAACCATGTTAAAATATAAAATTCATCATCAGTTCTTCTTATTATCATCACATATTTTATTCGAAGAAGGTAATGTTATTTTGGGATTACTCCACACGAAATTATATCAATCGATGAATGCTTGGTCAAGATATTCTTAGATACACCAACCCAAATAAACTCTTATATTCTGATCATTCTTATACCATATTTCACTTTCAAATTCCATCATAAATAGTTAATATAATCTAATGAAGTATATGTAAAAAATCTTATGCCTAGAATAGTTCATTTTGTATCATGCTAAACTAATTATGAAATCATTATGAATTACCTTTATTTCTAATTCATTCCCTCTCCAAAACTATGTATAACTGTGTCAATAATACATTATATCATTAGTTATTGGGAGTTTAAAAAATATTGTCTCTATCCTTGAAAACTACTTAGTTTTTATAGAAAAATAATTAATTTTCCAAAACAATTTATATATGTGTACAATTTTATATTCAACAGTTGTTTCCAATAATACAATAATTACTAAATTTATAGTTGAGTATGAAACATCGTAAACAAAATTATATTTCGAACTCTAATAAAATCACATTTATTCCAGAATATATATGAGATAAATGTTTTTTTAATACCTTTCAACTAGAATCACGAATTTTTTCAATATATACGTTATTTACTTATGACTGCTAGCTTAGGAACCACCCATTCCTAGCCGCTTGGAGAACATAACTTAAATATACAAATGATTATATACATTCTTACTATATTTAAATATACATTTTTAGATTTTATATAATACTTAATAAATAATAACTAATATATAAAATTCACTTGTAGTTGATGAATATACCTGATGATGAAGTGATTAATTTATTATTTGATTCAATTAATTACAATTAAAAATACATATATATTATTTATCGATATGAAATGAAAATGACTTCTGATTTAATACCAACTTATTTATAGGATTCATTGATGATGTCTTATCTTCGAGCATTCCCTGGCCTAATCACCTTGTCCTAACAATTTATGAACATAATAATTAAAGATTGATATTTCTTTAATGTTCTTATTTCTTGGTGAACCTTACTTTGATGGTAACCAAATTTTTCTCCTAATTATTAATTTTGTAATTTATAATGAATCTAGAGTAAATAAATGAAAATGATATGACAAATATATCCATCATAAAATCATAATATACATTTCAATTTACCCATATCTATCTTAATAATCACCTATTCATATAGAGTGAAAGTTAGATGTTTTATTAGACAACCACATTAATATGAGTCTCCATCATCCATTGTGTAAAATATCAGCATCAAAATTCATAAAAATTAACTAATAAATTATTGGATATAAATATAAAACAATATAGCTATGGATACTACATTTCTTCAATTTTTAGTTAATTCAACACATCACTGTCAAAAAAATCCCAAGTAGTATGAGTAACCCTCAGCTATGTCTAAAAAACACTTTATAGACCTGATTTATTTCAAATTCAACTGATGTAAGGTCTTTTAAAATTAATATTTATAAGAGGTTTTTTAATATTATTGGATGACATTAATCAATTTTATGTAATTTGGTCACTTAATATTGTAATATTCACTAATAAACATTAATACAACAATTGGTTGCCTATTTATGAATTTTACTATTTTTTTATTTAATATGTTTCCCACAGTCATAGAAATCAATAAAATAATAAACCAATGTCTAATGTAAATAAATTACATGACTGGCCTTCACAAAATAATATTGGGTTATCTATTTGAGATAATTGGATCAACTATGACCTTGGGTGTCATATATTTTTAGTGTGTTGACTCATGATACATATTTTTCATTGAAAATTGTGTTCAATTTTCTTCTGGATTTCTCCCCAAGTAAGTGATTTATTTTCCTTACACCATCCACATCATCGTACAAAAATAATCTCACATTGAAATGGGGTCTCGAGTGTTGAAAATAGAAGAAAATATCTTTTATCTAGGCATATAGAAACATATAAATATTAAATGAGAAAAATTAGGATTCATAGACCATCTAGAATTTACTACTTCTTTCCTAAATCATGGGATATTAATAAATAATTAAATAATATAAATCAGATATATAGGGGTAGTCAATTATCAATACTGGTCATTGGGGGATTGTTATGTACAATGAAACATTAAACGTAAAACATTTATTTTTGAGGGAATTTAAAAAAAAAATTAATTTATTTATTTGATTCATATAATTTATTTTTTGTCATTCCCATTAATAATTTATTTAATAACATGAGAAATATAATTATTCAATTAATTAAATTTATACCAAAAATTAAATTATTTTTTATCATAAATTAATTAATTTTCTGAATAATAATTTTATTATTATTTTTAATTGAAAAAATAATTAATTAACATATTTGTTACATTAATAGATTTCACATGTCTCAAAACCTCATGGAATGCCGAGGAGGGTTAGGCCGACCCCATACAGGCCCATTCCAAGATGGAAAACCCTAGGGCAGGGGTATTTTAGACCACACAAACCAAAGTGTTTTCATTCTTGGATGGGTCGACAATCCTTGGAATGTGCAGTCTCATAACTCAGGCTCACCTTGAGCCATTGGAATTTGGAAAGGGACATAAACAGTCGTATGAAACCAACAGTGAGCAACATGATCTAGATGAGATCTAATCATATCATTGAAGGGGATGACACGATGTACAACCAGAGCAGCATTGGCCATGATGGATGAGTTCTAGATGGTGGCCGCTTGAAGGGGTCACGGTGGATGATGTAACATATTCTAGCTGTGTGAAAAGGTTAGCTTGTCAGCAACATTGTTTGTAAGGTAATATATAATGACCAGGTGGGATGTCATAAGGATGTCATCTTTGATGCTGATGGTCGGGTGATATGGCGATGGCAGTCCAGCTGGAGCATAGTGGCTAGTAGTTGCAGATGATGCAGTGGTTGTGGGTTGGAAATGTGATCCACACTACTAGATTTGTCGTGGTTTGTATGTTCTAGCCTTGACATAGGAGGTCAGGCTGTTGAGAGATAATGGCAATGGGTGAGGTGGTAGGCAGTGTCTTGGTAGCACCAGGGCAGGATGTAGTTAGTGGGATTAGGTGAAAAGGGGTGGCTGTTGGTAGGGTCATCCAAACAATATGTTTGTTGAGGGACCCCTTCCTTTTGAATCCATAAATTGAATTATAAACAATATTTTCTTCCACTAATGTCATCTACTATTCCTCTTCAATGACCTACTAAATGACATTTTTTAATTTCAATCAACTTCATTCCTTTATTATACATATTTTTTATGTCTCACCGAAACTATTTCCCTTTTATTTTGATTATATGTGACCCATCAACCACAATAAAATAATCAATGGTTTTTAATGATTTATTTCACAACGATTTGTAATTACATCTCACCGTCCCAAGGGGTTTTGGGTAACAGATTCAGGCTCATTACCAGCCAAAAAATAAAATTCACCAGAATTTACACTTAACTCCCAAAAGGGGTAATCAAAATTCATTATATAATAAAAGAAATAATATATATATATATAATATTCATCAAACATTTAACCCACAAACAAGCCATATAAGAATCCTATCATCTTTTTCATATGGTCATTACATGACCTTTTGAAATCAAATAGTAATGTAGTTTGTTATTTTGGAAAGAAATTTAAAACATCTACATAAATTTAATGAAAATTAATTTTCTAGGCACATAAAATTTAAATTATTCTTGTGATTCCAATTGAAGGTTCTAAGGTTCATAACAAAAGTTTTCATTCAAAGGAGTTAAAATTTGTATTACCGGAGAGAAGAAATGTGTCATCTCTATTGATTTGAGCCCTAATAGAGTTTTTAGGATCGCACATTAATTAATCAATGTAAAATAAATTTATAAAGAAAACCATATTCAAGACAGAGTGGGATGGACTGAATCTCTTAATTAGATATCATTGAATGATGGATATTATGATAAACCCCTCTTAATCATCCATACATTCTTCAATAATTCACATGGCATCTATTCATTGAATTCAATGTTCTATCATGGATCTCTAATGAATCCTTTGGTGTTACAATTATCCCCTCGATCTTGTTCCTTTTATTTGTCAATTGTTATCTTGTATTAATCTCTCTGAGAGAGACATTCCCTATCTAGAACGTAGAAGAAGAGAGAATATCTCATTCAATTGGAATGAACATCACTAGAATAATTCTTCTCCCCTTCTTAAATAGTTGAATTATTAGAATACACTGATAGGGTTCCAAATCCCCCATACATTAAATGGAAACTAAAAATGAAATTAATAAGTCATTATTATGAACAAACTACATCATAAATAATACTATTATTTTATATTATACATGCAATATATATTAAATACCAAATATTTGAACCATGGATAAAACCATGAACCCAACAAATTTATTAGAAAGTAACATAAACATGGAGTTAGGAGATTAAAGGATACCTGTGACAAAATGACCACTAATAGAGAGAAATAATTCATGATTTATTTCATCCACCCCTTCCAAGATATCCACCTCGACCTCATGGGTGTCTTCTTCACCTCCACCACATTAGAGTCTACCATGCACCACTTAGATCATCAATTCCTGAGGATTCTTCAACCTCGTCAATGTGTTGACCCCATGTGAACATCATGATCACATGGACAAAAACACAACTTAATTCTAATTGGTTGTTATCTTTTCAATCAAACTATGATCATTTGAGGATTTCTACATTGCAAGTACTATTTTAAAGTCAACTCATTCAAAATACAGGAGGAAAAATTATTTGAAAAATCATTAATACCTTTCCTCTCAAAAAATTCCATGTATAACGCATCAAACTCATGACTTGATAGAATTATGAATCCTAAAAAATTATGGTGCACCACGTCATTGGACATATTCATTGAATCCTACATATCCTTCATTACAGTGTACACTTCAACCCCATGACCTAAAAGATCATCAACATGTGTATATTACAAAATTCTAGTGAATTGTTTATCTAAAATGTAATCTTTAGCATTCCCATCCTTTTTAGAGACTAAAATATCACCAATAGATTTAACCGAAAAAATCACATTACCTGGACCGTTAGATGCAACCTCACGGGGGACTGTTTTAGAAACCGGGTTCGTATTTCCATGCTCATGGAGCTTCCCTACTGTGGGATCTCCTTTGGAGGCCAAATATTCTATAATCAACTTACCATTGGATTGAAAATTTTCCTCTAGGAATATGGAAGGAACCATCTCAGTATAAATACATTAGATATAGTTTGATTCATCACCCCATTTTGAGAGAGAGGCCCCCTCTTGAGCCACAGGTGAAATAATGGACATAGATTGATTGAAATGTGGGATTTCTCCTGAAGTAGACTACACACCCTCCCCTGTAATTTAACATGACTCGTAATTCCCTCTAATATTAAAAAACATGAATATTAAAATAATATTAGTTTATATAATACATTTTCATGTATTTACTTAATAACTTATCAATATAGTAAATAAATAAATTCATCTTAATTATTGTATTCTCAAATAATAAGGAATTAGTTAATTAATTGGTGACTGCTTGCATGGACAAAACTACGAATCTATTTTGGGGCCCACAAATTCAAGTATTATTATTCACCATAATAGGGATGAATCTTGAATTATCTATTTTGTGAGACCCTCTAGGACATTATCTCAATTCTAGTGAATATTATCCATAGAAAAAAATTAGATTCGATAAAACCCAACAAGTCCCGTAAAGAGATAAGGGATTGGTATTCTAGTAACAATCATCTAATGAGCATGCACTGTGTAATGTAATATATTTAGAATATGATATCTCATTAATAAGAATTCACACATGTATCATTGTGATTTACAACATTTTTATTTTTTGATATAATAAGATATAATTACCTTTTATTACCCTGTATAGTGATATATGAAGGTACCGTAATCTGGATTAACCAGGCCCATGATATTACTTCCTCAACTCATATATAAAAATTTCTATCTTAACCATTAATCAAATTCCATGAAACCAATGATTCTCTAAACAAAATTTACCTCGACATAACATCATTTCCATGGTTTTTTGTTTTCATAAAAATACATGATCGAATGGATCACATTAATAATCATATCATGTTTTGATACTAACACATATGTTTCTATATATGAATAAACAATGAACCATTAAACATGTGTTTTTTTGTTGGAGGGTCTTTCCACATGAGCTCACTAAATTCAGATCATCAAGTGTGAACTTCATGAGAATAAGTCTTCATTATTATAAACCCCTAGAATCTGATATCCATACAACAACTCTGTCACGATTTTCTGATGTATCTATTTAATGTGATATTTTTTAAGATTAGTGTCATAACATCTCGAGGTTCTTATTATAGTCTAGTAACTTATATTACCTTAAGATATGAAAAATAATTTTTGTAACTCTCCCTTTAAATAGTAGATACAGAAATCTCAACACTGTAATGGAAATAGTACATAATGCATGGGTCACTACACACGTGGTATGTTAATCCAATGTTCTAGTCAAGTTAGGTCTAGGGAAACAACTATTATAAAAATAATCTCTTTATTACAAAACCTTTTTGATATTATCCTATACATAGATTTATAATATAATTTTTAACTATTGTTTTATAATCCTAACATCCAAATATTAACGAAACTTTTCCACTGACACCAACTATAGAAACCAAGAATTTGCTTTCACATATATGTCATATTCTAAGATTAATATTCAATACATTTCATAAATAAACGTTAGATAACAATAATAGTTTATTGTGTTGTGAGACTATAAACACAATCATCATATTTAAGGATAAATATCCAATATATCAGACAAAGATCAACTCACATGGTACTCCTCTTAGAAATACTCTACCTAAACCATTTTTCATAACCTAGGGAACCAAACATAAAATAAGGTGATATTTGATTCTAAAAAAGGAAACCATATGATATATCAATTTATGATTCTATGAAATCATAAGATAATTATAAGTGTAAGTGATCATTAAAAAAACATGCAATGTTTACTCAAAACATTTCATATATTACAAACACCAGTCATTGAATAAATGTTATTATTTCAGAAAAAAATTTCCTATAATAGTGATAAATCCTCAAAAATCAATCATAAATCAGAATCTCATTCTATAAAGGTGTTGTCCCATAATAAATATATAAAACCCTTTCATAAGTCAATGTAATGTATAATATCCACCAATATAGTGGATCAGGAGTTATCACATATTTATGATTGTGGATTAGGATGCACATGTTTCCAATAGTGGATCGAGGCTCACCTATTTCCCATAATGGATTAATCTTATGGACTTGTGTCAAATTTGTATCTCATGTGATATGAAAACATACCGAATGCATTCAATGTTTATATAGGCCACACCCATCTCATAAATAAAACCACACTTTTCTGTGACACAGTTTCATAAAACATTCAACATATCATGAAACCCTCACTCATGTAAATAAAATGGGAATGATAAAAATTTCATCAATTTACCTTTTGTATCCCATTATAAAATAAATGGGTTTAAAAAAAATTCATCAATATAAACATTAACCATCCAAAGAAAGAATAAGGATGGTATTATTTGATAATATAACCTCTAAATCAAAAGTAACATAAAAAAATGTCATATTAGATGGAAAATCATTATGAAATATCAACTGTAACATTTCGTGATGAAAATAGCCTTTCCAAAAAAAAAACACACTTTCCTATAACATAAAACCTTCTCAAAATCATTCTCGTTGAAAATTTTCATTGGAAATTATAATGGAAGCATTAAAAATTATTTAAAATATTTCATAAGGATAAAAACATTTCCACTAATAACTACACTTTCTAAAAAATAAATCATTTTCAAAATCCATTGAACTTTAAATAACTTATGAAACCTAAAAAAGTAATCATTAAAAATCATTTAAAACATTTCTGGAGGAGAATGTACTTTAAAGTTTGACTCCAAACATTTTCAACCATAATAATTTTTTGAAATCTATTACATTGAAAATATCCTTTGAAACATATAAATATATATTCCAAAAATTGGGTGGTCATAACTGCAAGAAATTCCCCTCATGTCACACACGTTAAAACTAAAATTTATTTCACATTTTATGAAAAATAAAATAAATTATTAATTTGGAAAGCACATGATGATTAATTTAAAAACAATATAAAAAATAGAAGTGGGGATAAATTACATTATTAAATAAAGTGATGAAAATTTATATCATTTTTGAAACAATTTAATCGTCTAGGGTTTTCATTAAATAGGGAATTTCGATCAATGAGATAACTAATTTTGGGTTTTCATAGTAACATTTTCAAAATTATTTTGAGTAAAAAAGACTGAAGTTTTTTTACTATTTCTTAAAAAGGTTATTGAATAACCATATGATAATAAAATTAATGAAATTCATGAGATTTATATCATAATAATTCATAATTGGATGTATAACAAATCCTGATTTGGTAACACTGAATCATAAGAAACATGAAAAAATAATTATAAATGAATATTAAAATATATAAATTAACAAATATATTCATAATATTAAATTTCAATGGTTCTTTATATATGCTCCATAAAATAATTTTCTTGCATAACATTACATATGTATCAATGAAAAAAAATTGAGACTAAAATACCTTACCCTATGTATCAACATAATTCATTCACATTCAAACCTCATTTATAATAAATATATGTATATTATAAATATATTAAAAAACAAAAATATATATTATATACCATTTATGATTTTTTTATTATCTTTTATTTCATGTTTATTAACAATTCAATATTAAAATCTTGTTTTTGGTAATAAATTTTTTTCATATATGTTCTGATATTTTATTTTGAATCCCCTTACATTGACCATGATCATAGAATATGCTAAATATTATAAATTATATAGATATACTATATACCCATTATTTATTTATTTAGTTCGATCCATTAAATGTAGATGTTGAAATGAAATACATTATTCCCGGAGAGAGTAGGTTGTATGTACACATGAGCGTTGTTTACATTTTCTCAAAGGATGAAACCAAATAAAGTGTAAACAATATATTACCATGTAATAATAATTACTTTCATATAAATCAAATATATTAATTAAATTTACCCTAATTACCTTCTACACAAATCGTTAATAAAATAAAAATTACATCTTCTCGCGATGCAGTAGTCCACTGTGCAAATGAACAGTGTGATCATATCCCCCAAAAAATTTAATAAAATAAAATATATGTTATATAATTATAATAAATATATTATTATTTTAAAAATATCATATATATATATATATATTTAATCAAACCCATCCTTGGAAAATAGAAACGGTAATCTCAACACATCGATTTATAAGGTAGTAGTCTTCCGTACACACGTGTGCCATTATTATTTTTTCAATGGGTAGGAGGTAAGATGTTAAATGTGTAATTATAATGCTAGAATAACAATAATATCATAAATAATTTATAATAATATTAAATCCATTATTATTTCAATCTCTAAGAGATGGTGAAAGAATATGAATAACTTCTGTTTGTGAGGTGGTAGTCTGTCGTAAACACAACTGATGATTCTATATCCAATATTATACAATATGATAAGGAATTATATTATTACATTTAATTATTATTATATAAGTATATGTGATAAAACATTTTAGTTATATTATCATTATTTAATAATATTTTATGGAGTTAGATGGAAATGTAAATAAAAATGAAAGGTTTAAAACATTACCTCTTCATTCGAAAACGTCATTAGTTTTATACTATATCCTTCATAGAATAGAATTTGAATCAAAAAAAGGTAGCTATGATGTGGCAAGTTAGGTGAGGAAGGAACATTTTTAGGTTCTTTCAAAAAATGGGTTTTGTAGTTTTGAAGAGTATATGAGTGGGGTGGCCTTTTATAATTGAGGGGATGTCACACTTATATATTTTTTTGAAAAGAAACAGGTATACCCATTCTTTATGATTATAAATGTCTCCAAGATATTATATAACCTAATAGGATATAAAATCATTAAATGATCATCTCATGGTTTTTAAACATGTTTTTTAATCATTTTACCCTTTATTATTTAGTTTAAACCACTAATATACTCATTTTAACCATAATCATTGAAATTTTTTTTATTCTTTTTAGTACTCATTATAGTAAAAAATTATCATGAATATATTTAATAATATAAGATTTTCTAATTCTAACAATTCAATCCATTTTTTATAATTTAAATCACATAATTGGAAAATATTTATTTAATATTAATTCGATAAAAACACTGAAAATCTATTTTCCCAAAGTGAAATGTTTCAAAAGTATAAAAGTTATTAGATAAAAATCCAACATGAAACTGTTTGTAATGGAAAAAATTGACATAATTGATATATAATATTATATTTTTTACATATAATATATTCTTAATATAATTTTCATGTTTTAAATTCCTTATAATAAATAAAAATACGTAATAAATACAAGTATTATTTACAATTCATCGTCAAATTTAACTTTTTAGATGATTATAAAACAAATCACTTCAAGATTGTTTTGAAATGATTATTTGAAAATTTATGTTTGCCTGTTGAAAAAAAAAATCAAAATTTAGGAAAAATTATATTTTAATGCATGTTCGCACAATAAAACCAAACTTATTTTTACCGATTTATTATTATTTTTAAAAATAGATTAATTTGAATCTCTTATCTATAAAGGTATTTACCCATAACTCAGTATCCCAAACCTATTTCATTCCACTATTAAATTGAAAAAATATTGAAGGAATCATATCCCAAAATACCCAATCTGTTTATTATTCTTCGTAGACTATTTAAATAAATGATTCACAAATTACATTTTAAAAAATAAATTAAAAAAAAATTCATGATAAAAACATTAATATATATTTCATATCCATGTATACGTATCATAAAAAACATCAAGGAATCCTGGGGAGAGGTAATAAAGAATTGTGAGCTCAAATTATCTATAAGGGTTATGAACATTGTAAGTAATAATGAATCTAAAAGAGTAATGTAACTGCACTTTTATGGAATTTAAATAACTGGATTAGAAATATTCAATATGGCATGGTAAATAACTAAACATGAATACCATTTCAATGACTAGATATGGGTAAATCAATATGGAAAGGTAAATATTTTAAAATTCATTCCAATTAATCATATAATTGAAAATGAAATTACTCTAGAGAGAAAATCTTAGTGAAAATATTCTAGATAGTAATAAATGAATTTATAATGAAGGAAATATAAAAAATATATGATTCCATGTTTCTCAGGTACAAGAAACATATAAAACCAACACCATTCACAATACTGTTTAAAAAATACTTTATAAGAACCCATTTAGGGAGGTAAGCCAACTGTTTTATCCCATAATACTATTGATTCTTTGATTGGATTCCATAAACCACTCTCCAACCCATTTAATTATTGTATAAATCATTCATCATATATTAACTAATTGATTTAATTCATCAAAAATATGGCTTATCAAATATCTATATTGAGTAAATGTTAATGATTTATCCAAATTTACATATTTAATCAAATAAATTTCAAATTAAATACCTTATGAATCAATGGTATTTTTTTATTATATAGTCATATCCATGATAAAGTATAAGCATATTTAGGGTAAATTAAATTTTCAATGATAATAGGATATTAAACAACTCGAGGAGATATTAATAACCGTGAAAATGATTCAACGAAGTGAATGTCAATATAATAATATTTCAAAATAAAATTAATCCATGGATATGAAAATTATGGATGGTATCAATAAAATGTAAACCCATTTTAGTAATAATAATGTTTTTTTCATTTATAAAATAAAATAAATGATCCTTAAAAACAATATTGAGGAAAATAATCCTTTTTTTATGAAAATTTCGTTTTAAAAAATAAATCATTTTGAATTTTTTTCATTCAAAATTATATTTAAAACCATTTTATTTTAAAATATCAACATAAAATTGAAAATAAACTTTTAATAAAATAATGGTCAGGTCGATGGGTAATTCAATCCTTTCTATATTTTCATTGTAATAATGTATTGAAAAATTCCATGTTGGAAAGAGATAAGATGATTCCTATGAAATAAATAAAATACAAAGTCGGTAAAATCTATTTTAATAAATAATTTTCAAAAGAATAATGAAAAAAGTGATAACATTTATGGTAATCATGGTTTTATAAGAAAACAAATTGGTCTGAGGATAGAAATGGATTTAGAATTTATTGAAACATCTTCTTAATAATTATAATTACTAAATACTTGGAAAATGGTACTATAACATTAAAATGTCCTTAATAACCATAATATAAGAAAATTAAAATATATATTAAAAATTACTATATAATTTCCATTAATGAAAATTCAAAAATATATATTCTAGATTAGATTAAAATTGTGAAAATAACTCTTAAAATGATGATAATGTTGAAGGGATAATTCATCCATGAATTAATTATCTATATAAAATTTAAATCCCTATAAAGATGTTAAAATAAAACCATACAGATTCAAAATTCATTATACATGTAATCATATAATATCGATAATAATGAAAAGTTAATATCACCCAATAGAAAGAATTTGAGTTATAAAATTTCATTATTACAAGGTATATTTAATTTCAAAAACCCTTACATGAAATAATTAAAATTTTAAATTAAAATACCATTATTAATTAATTATCCAAAAATCATATTTTATATGGTAATTATTTACACCATATAAAATAAACTAGGTTCAAAACATTATAATATTGCTTAATGAAGTTAAATTGTGATGAAATCCCTTACGTCAGATGTTATTTTTAATTGTAATTTCTAAAACATTTGGTATAGTGGTTTTAAACATGTTATTAAATTATAAAAAAACCATATTTATATTTATGATATCATATATTATTCTTCTCTATCATTTTACCACATATTTGTTGATATTCTCCCATTAGTTTTATATTTTTGGGTATTAATTTCCTTTTTTTAATTTATGTTTTGCCATTTTTTTCTCTTAACTATATCATTATTTAATCATATCCAGAATACAAACCATTATTATAATATCATATATTTTTATTTGATATGTATTTATAGTAATAAATCAAAAAACATTTATAAGAAATGAAATACCTTTCTATTGGAGAAAATATGTTGTACGTACGCATTAATGTTATTTCCATTTTCTTGTTGTATAAAATGGATGGAAAGTAAATGATAGATATGTATTACCATTATATTAAAATTTTTGTTACATATATATCTCATATTTCTACTAAAAATATCCTTAATACATTCCATGTAAAGCGTGAACGAAACACATCGCTTTGTGAGGTGGTAGTCGGTCATACAAATGGGCGACGTTATTGTATTCCCAAAAGATAAAAATCTTGATGGGATGTCTGATATAATAATGAAATAATTTTAATTACATCATAAATATCTTAATAAATTTATAAATCCATCATTATTACCAACCATTAATGGTGGTAATTGAAAAAATAATGACATCAGTTCACGATTTGATTGTCTTCCGTTGACAATATCAATAAATTTGTAACACATTTGATTGAATTTTGTGAATTTATAGGTCACAACATTAACATAAAAAATTATTAGTATATTTATTATGATAATTTTGTAATATAATTAAAGTATTATAATAATTTTATTAGGTGGTGCATGAAAGAATATAAAAATTCTTTTAGAAGAACATTACCCCTTCTTTAGTATCTTCCATTGGTTTACTCTAAATCCACAGTTGGATGGAATTAGTTCCAAAATAAAGATTATAGGATGTGTTTAGGGATTTTTTGATTTAGTTTGGTCAGGTATTGGATGGAAAAAAAATTTAAGGGTTCAATAGAGAGAGGAGAGTCAGTGGCCCTTTATATGTTTGGTGAGTGGCACACATGTAATTTTTTGAATGAATGAATTACAACCATATTGGTTCAGGTCACCAAGACTCAATATTAATATATTATCTATTATAGAATTAATAATTTCTAAATATGTACATAAAATGGGGTTTGGACATGTTTTTTCCATATTCACCGTATAATTTATGTTTATCCACCAAGTATATTCGTTTTCTCTTTCATCACTGTATTTAATTTCAACTATATTCACTAATGGTTTTGGTCAAAAAATTATTCTGGAATATTTATAAATAATATAGAATTTTTGGCAAATTATTTATTCCATTGCTAAAAATTCAAGTCTCAAAAGTGAAAAAATAATTTTAAATGATACCCGTAAATGGGGTGGGAAAACAATGTTTTTTAAGTGGAAATTATCAAACATTTATAATATTTTTACATCAAAATGAAAAAATTAATATTATTTAAATTATATAAATTGGATGAATATATTTATAATAGAACTATTTATAATTTAAATATATTTTAAAATATAACTTGTCATCATAAATTATTTAGATGAAAATGCAGTTTTCATTAAAAGTATAGTATTTTTAGTATTCAAAAAAATGAAACAACCCAAATAAATACCATAAAATCACCATAAGATAATTTTTGTTTTATTATTTCAAAATTAATGTGTATTGTTTGAATTAATATTTATATAAGTGTCAAAATTTCTTTCTAAAACAATTTTTCCATTAAAAGGCATAAAACCCACATTTAAAAAAAAATCAGTTTTTTTATGCATAAAATAGGATCTGTTCTTACCATATTCTTATAAAATCTATTTTATTAATATATAAACATTTGATTGGATACATAATTTATAAATTTAATTAACACAATTAAATAATATTAATTAATTTAATTTATTAAAATGAAATTCTTTTGGGCATGAAAAAATAGTTTTTGTGAAAACATTTCATCTATATACAATTGGTTTTTTTTCAATTTCTAATTAATTTTTAATTGATAAATTATTGTTATTTTTTAATAAACCATATATATTAAAAATTTATTTAACTCTTTTCATAAATTATACTCCAATGTCTATGTTATAACGATCATATTAAATAACAATATTAATTGTATATTGTTGTTCGGTAAACCTCAGTATTGTGTGTAATGGATGTTATCATAGAAACACAATATTGGTTGGAACACCAAGTATCTAAATATTTTGTATATGTTAAGATATAGAATATATAGAATTTATATAAAATATGAAATATATAGTAATGTCTCATGTTGTTATATTTATTTATTTTCATGGTGTTGTGTTTTATGCACACAGTCGAATATGATGTTCATATTTAAACTTTTCAAGGTGTTACATTATCCCCCATTACATAAATTATATTTTGGTATATTAAACTTGATCATAGAAATTAGAAGTTCATATTTAAATATTTATTCCTATAGATCTCTCATCATGTTATGGGTTATAAATGCCTGCTATTAATAAGTGGGAGTTAAAAGTATTAGGGTCATATAGAAGAACACATAACTGGGTTTCCCTATAGGAGAACATCTGTGGAAATTGAATATATAGACACGACATATTTATTAATATTTATTGTTAAAGATCATGGTTTTTATTACAATAAATTTAATGATTAATTGAAATAGAATGGGATAAATACACTAAATCTAATAGGTGTGAAAAGGCCATTGATATCATCAGAAATTATCATAACATGATAACGTATTATTTCAAGGTCCTTAATCTATTATAGATGAATTATTTTACGATATCATATTATATGTATATATATTAACACGATAATATTATATATCATAATAACAATGTCATCCTGTAGTTTTTATTTGATCAAATTTATCACATATGTCAAGAACTAAAAATCTAGAACTGACTTTTTAATGACTGAAGTTATATAATTTACATTTAACAGATCATAAGATCTACAAGACAAGAGTTTACATATTTATCAAACTATTTTCCAAATATAATTTGGTTTTTAAAGGTTATCCAGTATAATAATTTAATATCTAAGTCTCAAAAGTAACATGCAACATTAATCATTAATATTTATTAATTAAATTATATAGATAATGATCGTGGAATATTAACAACGGCATCACATAGGCCAATGGTTTTCATTAAAAACTTATCATCATTATATTGTGAGTTCATGTCCCTCACCCTTTCCTGATATTATGGGTTTTCCACTATTATATATATTTAACTTTTTATAAACTATATTAATATAATTCCTATATGTTTCCCAAAACAAATATTTTCAAAAACATTAAAATAAAATGTAATCCTTAAATAACCATTTTATGAATGTTTTAAACATAGTTTTCAAATTCTAATAATTTTATTAGAAAAGTATTACAATGTCATAATAGATCATGTCAACCCTAATGGATATCAATGCCTTTAAATCTATGTATATAAATGTAAATACATTCTTTCACAAATAAATTTTCAACTAAAACATATATATTCCATAAATTTCTCCAAATTACCCTTATCATATTGATATTCCTACCATGTACATTTTCAAAAGGTGTGTTTAATATTTTAAATATATAATGAATATTATACTCATTAAACCATGATTTTATCAATTAATCTTAATTTAATGAAGAAATATATGATTCTAGAACAATCCAAACGTGATTAAGGATTATTGTAAAAAAATACAATTGTAAAAATTATATCTAAAATTATTTTACTCAATATACATAATTTATTTTTCCATTTTTTCAACATTGTTCCATACATGGTATATAATTTAACATATGTCCTTCATTTTCATTATCTATTCTAATCCTTCATAATAGTTTTGAATGATAATGTGAATTATCATAGAGATATCCCTAAATATTTCTAACATACTTGCATAGAAAGTCCCACTGTCAAGTTCCAGGTAATCATTGAGTCAGTCCCAATGAATCCTTTTAAGAGTTATCAAATGTAGGTATATCTATTATAGAACAACATAAACTTGTGGTATCTAGATAAATATGTATTGAAAGAAAAAATAACATAATATATATCTTATGAAAACTTTTGGATATTATTCTATATATACCCTCATATTTTATCAAAGAATTATGTTTCCTATACTTGTACAAAAACTATTTATCACATTATCTTTCTGACATCATTTATTTAAAAATATCATGTGATGTCATGAAAAGATATTTTTCACATAAATTATTATATAATTGATGTGAGAAATAAATTTTCATGGATTTTTTTACTTTGGTTATATTATAACTGACATGAAAAAACTATTTGGATGTATTTTTTGACGCTTCTTTATACCCATTTTGAAAAATAAGTTTTTATGGATTTTTCACATAATTTATATTATATATCCTATGTGAAAAATAGTTTTTCCACAGATATTTTATGTCGGTTATAATATAACAGATGTGAAGTATTGTTGAAAAATTTATGAAATGTCATGTACAGACATTTAGGGATATTTATTTTCGATGGTCGTAATCTCATTGATTCACTCTAAAGCCTTGAACATTCGTTTCATTGAATTTTGTGGACTCTAATATTGTATTTCCTCCTTCATCACCTCTCACCTATCATTGGTCGACTCTGAAAATAAATTTTAGCAGAATTCATTTTTCTCCATATCCTCAGTCATCAAAAATCACATTTATATTTCAGGTCGGGGTGTATTTTTTTGATTTTCCATGAAATATGGTATGTTCTAAATTATTCTTTATGATTTTGGACTGTTGATTGAATAATATCCTCCTGAGGGAATACATTTTTCCTTATCTGATGTTCAAATTATATTTAATAGTGAAAATATTTTTTATTAGCTAATTCATGTATTTCTAATTGATTTCATGTCATGTTGTGATGCTTGTGAAATCTTCATTGTATTTAAAACCTACCAATAATTGAGATCAAAAACGAAAAATAGTCGACTTTTTTTTAAATTTTTCAGTAAAAAAAAATATGATATTTTCAAATAATAGAAAACTCCCCAAAAATAATATTTCCTTAAATATAGTTTTATCATATAAATTAATTTTTAAAAATTGTAAAAACATTTCAATTAAAAAGCATATTTTTAGACTTAAACTAATTAAATTTTCAAACTATTCACTTTTGACCATTTTAAGGTCCAATTATGATGTCAAAAATTATTTTTATAAATTAGAGATTTTTTGAGATACTAAAAATTATATTTTATATTTTTAAATACACAATATTTTCAACTTAGTTTTTATTCAATCAATAAATTTTTTTATTATACATATTATAGATTTTTTTAAAATTAATCCTCACATCAATATGAAAACTCAAATTAAATAGTTAAATTTTTTATATTGTGATGAAGAAACAGTATATTGTATTGATTCAATGAAAAATAATTATTAAATGTACATATTTTTTGGGAATTTATTAATTAAATGTATATATTGTTTTTCAAATTTTGTTATTATTCTCTAATATTTTTGAATAAATTTTCATTAGAGTTAATGTTAATGTATGAGGTGTTTTCTCAACGACTGCCTTATCATTAACATCTATTTTGTTTTGTTGGAAATTTCAACTTCTTACAATACTTCTATACATAATCTCTTAACATAAAATTACAATTCAATGTAATCTATATTTCTATTATCTTATTAAAAACAATTTTTCAAAATCATTGAAAATTATAACAACACCTTACATATAAATAAAATAGAAGGTGATTATTCTTGATTTTCAATGAAATAATATATTCTTCCCCACAATAACTCACTTTTATCACCGCAATATTCATTTGAAAATATACATTTTGATATTTTTTATAGATAATAATATATCATAGATGTAATACTAAAATTTTAATAAGTGATGAACAATAGGAATGTTTTTATGATTTATGGAATTTTATAATGAAAATGATCCAAACAATTGCATTTTTTGTCCATGTAGAAAATGATTATATTTAAAGAAGTTAAAAAGAAGAGAGATCAAATATCATTTTATTTTTCTTGGTTTTAAACTAATCTACAGACCATCGATTTAGAATTTTTAAACTAGTTAGACTTTTAAATCTATTTATGATAATATAATAAAGGAAGATAAATCGGACCAATTGAAGAAATGATTCATGAGTTTGATGTATGGGAAATTGAGAAACAACAGAAAATTGAGTGTCTATATGGTTATGATAAAAACCCATTTATATGGGTTGTACATAATTCATGATGTTATAATTGGTGTTACATTTGATTAAGATTAATAAAAAATGGTTATAGTGATAATGTATTTACATAGTTTAAACAATTTTTGAAATAAATTCTACTTAAAGACAAAGGACTTCCATATTCACATTATAACTTGAATAAAACAATATTCTCGACGGGATTATGGGACAATAAAATAAATTCCTACATGAATTATTATGTTCTATATAAAAAGGTATATTTATTTATCTAGAGTGTCCTAAATGGGTTCCTATCATTATAAGAGGAAAGAAAAATCCTATGATAATTTAATAGTTACTGAGACCCCTACAAAGGAAATTTTATATCTTCTAATAAATATTAATTTAAAACATTTTTTTGCAAATTAAAATGATTGAAAAATGATATGATTGAATGAATATGATCAAATATCTCAAGGAATATTATGATATTGAGATTATTGTCCACAGTTGAAGAAAATTGATCCATTGATTCCTATATTTTTAAATTAATATTGAATTCTCAATCCTGGATTGTACACAGATGAAATTAATCCATAAAAACCCTTAGTAGTTTACATTTTCCATGGACTGTTTTATTGATAATTTAAAATTTATCAAATTGATTTTTTATTAGGTGTACGTTTTTCAACTCGATTTTAAGTATATCTGAACTAAAACAAACCACAAATGAAATAGATGTTCTCTTGTCCCCATTAATTGATGATTTGGAACATCTGATGAACAAAAGTATTATAGTGTATGATTACATTCAAATGTAATTTTTTAAACTATATGAAAATATTATGTTCAGTATGAACAAATTCCCAATATATGTAAATTCCTTAGGATGTAGTGTTCAGAGGAATAAATCGTGTCCAATTTTGGAACAAAAGACTTCATTGTATCAACTAAAACACTGGGAAAAAATAGTATACAAGGCCCATCAAAGGTTATTCTCAATGGATCACTGTTATCAATGTGTAAAAAGGGGACTACATTGCCCAAAAGAATTTTATATTACTCTATAACCATTTTCCACATATTAGTATTTTATATGGTTGAAAAACATTGATGTGACGTTCATAAAGAAAAAAAATAGTGTAATAATAGAAATAATTTTGTGAAACTATCATTATTTCTATATCTAACAAATTGGAGATATCATGAAGTTAAAAAAATTATTTCATTATTATGAAAGAGAATATTTAGGAAAACTTTATTGAAACATAGTTAAATATTAAATGAAAGACTAAAGATGGGTTGAAATAAATATTGGTAGAAATATCAATGAGAATATTCTTAGATTATCCTCCCACTACTAATGGAAGGAAAAACATCACATCCCCTTCTTTTCATATATAATTCAAGAGGGATAAAATTAGTTTTTTCACTGAAATAATGATATCATTGTTCTACATAGTTATCCATCAAATTATTTTATTTCTATAATAGATATGATGATTTTATGTTTTAAATATCATGATTATGGTTCCATATTTCATCTTATCCTACTAGTTTCATTAGAGGGAATATTTCCTATCCATTTTAGAATGACAGTCTTAATGGTGTGTTAATTTTTAAATTTGATTTGAAATAAGGTGATGGTCTAGATGCTTTTCTTATTATTTTTTATAATGAATCCATTATTTATTTTGTATATTCTATATGTAAATATAATCCATCGTTTTTTATATCATGGTGCATTTAATGGTTCATTTTATATAATAAGTAAATATTCTTAATCCTCTATATATATGTTAGATGTATCCTTTTGAAATGTATACGATGATATTTAAGGGGTATGTTAATAATTCTTATTGACCTAATGACTTCATTATTGAGAAGTATACTGCTTAGGAGGTTTCTTAGATTAGTTCCATCTAATTTTCTCTAATATAGAACAACTATTTTCATATATATTTCCATGAATGAGTAGATTTTGTTGGAAAGGGATATGTGGATTGAAAGTAAAATAGTTGATAGGGGAGCATATAAAGATGGTACATTTATACATCTTGAAAAATATAGATTATTCTAAACCATATATAACATTGTATATTAATTTTTTTAAAAAATTTAATCCAATGAAGATTGATACATTTATTTTTTATGAGAATAAAAAAAATTATTTTTCCATGTTTTGAAGAGATCATGCTTGATAGATCATATGTATCATAAAAATTGATATTGTTATTGATAGTTCAAGGTTAAATTTGATAACATTGTCTAAGTATGACAATAGTGGCTATACACATTATACAAAAAATAAGGTCAATAAATGTGTAGTTCAGAATATTAGTGTATTGGTGTTCATAGAGGCGATGCATTTTTCCAGTTCCAAAGAACAAAAACTAATCACTGCATCAAGTGAATATGATGGGGTATATTAAGATATATTAAAATTTGATTGTTTTAAATTTTCAATTCCAATGTCTAAATATAAATTTTTTATCGGTAACAAAATGTCCATTCATAATGAATTTGTAATGTATATAGTTAATATGAATTGATTAAAATACCCATTTTCTCCTTTTATCAAGGAAACATGTGGAAAACAGACTTTCTATGTTTAATATCAATCTGATATAAAATGGTCTATTGTTTTACAATGAATATAATAGTATGTTGGTTATGATAAACATGACAAAGATGATGATAAATATGAGATTTCCACATCCAAGGAAATATTTACATATAATATCGATGAGCATGTTGTATGAAAGTTTTTTCTATACAGAATGATCATGATGATGGAATTTGGGAAAATAATACTTTAGTACATTGATAATATTACATGTATCATATGATTATTTCTATATTAATTTTTAAAATTTTATAAAATGAAATATACATTAGATTTATATTCATTATTAAAACAGTTATTGTAACTAATAAGTTATTTTTACTATTCATATTTGTTTAGTTTTTTTATGTTTATCATCACGCAGCGTAACTATTTATTGATTTTCTAATCCAATTATATTAAATAAATTTTTTAAATAAAACAAAAAATATTTTATAAAATGTTATATTCAAAAATTATTATTTTCGATGTAAATATGATTTAAAAGGTTGGAAAATTTTTATTATTCAGGCCCTATTTTGTATTTTTTCATTATTTTATATCTTTTCATCTCCCATTAATGTTGTTAGATATTTTTTAATAACTCAAAAAATATGAATTAAAATTTTTTTATTTAAATTTAGTTTTTTTTGAACAATTTTTAATATATTCAATGATATATTATTTTTTTTAATGGTGTTATATAATGTAGGATTTTTATTATTCATAAACCATTTTGGATTTTTTTTATTCATTTATTTCATGTCATTTGTCGTTATTATTGTTATAATTTTAGTAACTATAAAATATATCAATGAAAATCCATTTAGTATAGTTTACTTTTTATTTGATAATTTTTCATTTTTCATTTAGAAGTGTATGTAATAATAGGATATGTATATTTTTATTCCAATTGTTTGTTATATTTATTTATATGATAATGAATGATCATACATCTGATACACCACATAAATCTAGAAAGGATCGTACATATACCCCTGGGGCTGAATGTACACATGATCCTATTTATGAGCCACCACATCCTTCTTTATAATAGACAATTACCTTCTATGGGGGAATATGTTTTCGAGGGTTAATAAACATTCCCACATATGTTCACAAAAATTATCAGTTTCTGATGCCCAGAACTAGAGGATACTAGTTGATATTGATGACAAGGATATTCCAAGAGGCACTAATTCAAAAAAATGAAGACTATTTTTTCTATTTAGGGTAAATAAAACATTAATATTTTCACAGATGATTGTAGAATTATTAATAATGTGTCAATAATTCAATTATGGGACAATTTTTTTGTTTAAACCATTTGTTATTATTTTACTTATCATGAAATATTCATAGTAATATATGTTTTCCCCTTTTTATCAGGTGGAATCAAATATACATAATACTGTAAAAATGAAGAAAAAAAATTTATCATTAGTTCTAAAGAAATGGAAGGGTTTTAAATAAACCATCAAATCATATCTATTTTTCTTAATAGAAAACTATATAATCCATGACATATAAACCAATTTAGTTATGATGATACATAGATGAAATTTGTTGAAGGTAAATTATGATAATTTTTTTTGCTTTGTGAAATATTAAATTTTCCAGGTTATTTTATATTAATAACAATTTAAATGATTTATATATTCATATTCTATAGAAATCGATGGGATCTCATCAGAAGAACCAATCTAGAAGCATACACCCACATTCGTATTTTAATGGAGGGTAAACATTTTTGGATGAACAAATGATAGAAGAAACATTTCAACAACTGAGAGCTGGGACTTCAAGCTCCATATAAGATGAACCTCCTCCACCTAAAAATCAAAAAAATACAAATGAAAATCATAGAAAAATGGATAATATCATACAGTGTGGTCAAGGGTTGTAGCTAGGAGGAAATTAAAATAGGTACTACATTTGTTTATTTACGTAAAATATAATATTTATATATTGTGATTCATTGGTGATATTTTTTAAATATTCATTAATGGATTTTATTGTGGATATGATCACAAAGGGGGTGTCCATTGTTTAGGGTTGGATGGATGTTTTAGCTACAAAATTAGGCATGCCCAAAAGCTAGTGTCGTGTATGACGATACACAACATGTGTATCTGTAAAATATAATTCACATGTAATGAAGCCTCTTTAAAGTATGTTTTTTATAAAAAACTAGAATCTATGGAAGTATAAGTTAAGGATATTGATTTAAAAATGTATTACATGATTATAGATTCAGTATAGTTGATTTTTAAAAACATGCAAAGATGGTTTTAGACTGTCGATCTACATCCTCCACCTCTACTAGTAGATCACAATATTCAATATCCACCATTATATCCCCCTCATACTTACCTTACTCATACACCTCCATCTACAAACTCCATACCTCTTACATATCCTAATTATATACTCCCTTCTCTTCATCTTCACATTTATTGCGTGTAATATATTGATCATCCACAACATCATATAGTTTCATACAGAATGATATATGGTATAGGATGTATCATTCATCTTCAGCTGATAGAGATAGAGAATAATTGGTCCATTGTACATGATATTATAGATATTGAAATAAGAATACAATTTTTGGTCCATTCGGTTACTGTAATTGGAAAAATTATCGAAAATCATTAATTTTAGATACCTATACTCGTATAATATATTACTATAAGAAGTATGTGTATATTATTTCATTTAATTTATTTTTATATTAATTTTTAACAAGTTAATATCTATATTTTTTTCTTAGTTTTTTAAAGGAATACATTAAAGGTAACAAAATATTTTATATAAAAAAATACAAACTGTTATTACTTCATATACAACTCATACTAGTCATGGTTGATTTTGAACAAATTAAAATTTATCTTCATATGTTTTTGAGATTCCAGTAGAAGATTTATTTTTTTGACGTTACATAAATATGGGTATTTTGAAAACAAATTTCTTAAAACTTGTAAAAGGATACAAGTTTTGAATCAACACAATGAAAATATTTACCATGTATTTTGATTTACCAAAATATTTATGCACATTTAATTTATTGAAAATTTATACTTCAGTTTTTATGTATATTTTCCCAATATTTAATTACAATAAAAATACACATGTATATGAGATTATAGAACCTTATTTTATTTCACAGATATAATAGAAAATGACATATTCATAAAGACTAGATTTATTACTGAGTGATATTCATGGAATGAAATTATTAAGTGATAGATGACTGATTATATTTAAGACTATAACCCATATATTTATTAATGTGTTATATATATCTTAATTTAATAACCACTATCAATAAAATTTATTATATATTAGTATCCTTTTAATGTTGCGAGTTTTATGTAAAAGGGATAATAAATTTACTATTTATTCCCTATCAATGTTGAGGTGTGATAAAAATTTAAGACTTAATTGAACATGTATGTTTAAATATTTTTATATTTTATATATTATAATTATATTTAATATTATTTTATTAATTTTATTTTCACAGAGGGATTGGGATTTCTTTATATATAAAATAATAAATAAGATAAGATATATCAAACTTGTAAAATCAAAGTTGATATTTCCTTAAAAATAACTAGATTTTTTACATAGTACTTAAAATATTTATTATGAAGTGAAATTTTATTTGGAAAAGTAATTTAATATACAAGAAGAAGAAATGTGATTTAGAGAATATAAATTAAGATTTTTTCAAAATAATTTCAATCAATACTATTTCAAATTTACAAACAATTATAAATTTTTATAAATTTTTCCTCAATATTTTATTAGTTTTATTCAGAATACATACAATATTTCTTCTTTTGAATTTTAAGATTTTTTATGACCCTAAACCTTATTATATAAATTATTTTATACACTTACATATTTAATAGGAAAATTATTTTATAGTTCTGATTAAATTTTTTATTATTTCTAATAAACATTGTAAATAATAATATTAAAATTTTAAGTGTTTATGATTCTCTTTTTGCGTCTGTATTTCAATTTCTTCAGATTATATGCTATTCTTCTCTACTAGGGAGTGTATGAGTTATTTATATTTTCTTTAAATACCATTCTAATCGGTTATTTTGAAATTGACATGAAAATTAGTATATAATAATTTTCCATTTCAGTTTTTTTAATAAAACTGATTTGGGAAAACGTTTTTCTCATAATTTATATAATAATAAATAAGAGAAATGATAACTATTTTATATTTTTATATTTTCTCTGTCATTAGTGATTTGATAAATCATTTTTCACATTAGTTTTTTGGATTAACATGTAAGGAAAATTCTTATATACCATTTTATAAATTAGTATTTTTAATACTAAAATGAAAAACATCCTCAAAAATATACTTAAAATGTCTGTTTTTATTAACTATTATTTGAAAATTATTTAAAAAAATTCATAAAAATAAGTAAAATAACAAACAACATTAAAAGTGAAGAAAACTAATGAGGAAACCAATATTTTTTACTAGTTCTAATCTTTTTTTCCAAAATCTAGTTCTCATGTTTTCTATTATACTTCCACTAATATGAACTACAGTGATCGCAACCCCATTATCCTATAGATGATGCTTGATACCATTAAATTATAAAAATATACAAGTAATATCATTCAAAAGGCCGATAGGTATATTTTTTCTTAGTAAATATGATTCCTTAATGATTCCCATAATACTTTTTATAACACAAATTATTCAGTAAATATTTATTGAAAATAGCTTTGTTCCTAGTATAATATCTCCACATATCAGTTATAGAAAAATACATGGAATCTTAGTTAAAGGGAATAGTATTATGGTGACCTTAAATTCTTATTAAGGATTATTTACATTCAATGAAATAATGAGTCACTATGAATAATCAAAATAGAAATTTATGTAACAAAACACACATGCAATTTAAATAAATATATGCGGAATAATGAATATTTTCAGTTTTATTACTAAAAACATATTCCATTTACATTAATGGATAATAAAAAATCAACATGTAAAGGTAAATAAAAAATATGAATTCAATTTAACCAATTAAGTGAAAAGAAAATTCCTCTAGAGGTTATATAATATTAAAATTTCCTTTGATAGTAATAACTAAGTCTTGAGTGAATGTTGTGCTTAAATATTGGATTCCATGTTTCTTAGCTACTTATTACCTTTATAAGTATGTCCTTTATAAATATAAGTTAAATCATATTAGGTAAAGATCCATTTAGTTGAGGTTATCCAACTAATTCATCCCATGACACTACTAATTTATCTAGGTTCATTCATTAACTATTCCCCAAACCAAATCTTGCATGTCCAAATCATTCCTTATATATTGAATAATATAGATAATTTATGAATAGTGTTCTTTATGAAATATCTATATAGATTAAAGGATACAAATTTTTCAATATTTCCCCAGTAAATCAAATAACATTAAAATAAGAAAAGGTATGTAAAAATGATATATGGTTTATGAAATAATCATTTTCGTTGAAAATCATATGGATATTTTTGGGGAAATTTAATTTTTAATGATCAGAGGAAAAAGAATAACTAAAGGGGTGTTTAGGAATATAAAAATTATTCAAGGACATGAATTTTAATAATATCATTATTAAAAATAAATATAAGAAATCCAAAGGTAGAATAAGGATAGTATCAATACAAAAAATACCCATTGGAATTTAAGTACATTTTTTCATTAATAAAATACAATATTACATTTAAAAACATTCTTGTAAAATATCCTATTCATTTGAAAATACCATTTTAAAACATAGATCCTAAGAAAGTAATTATCGTAGAAAATAATATTTAAAAAAGTTCTTTAAAAATATCTTGACAAAATCATGAGGGAATCTTAAAATAATTGAGGGTCATGTTGGTGGTTAATTTTGTACATGTTTTGAGGAACATTGCAGGGTAAATAGGTTTGAGAAGTGCCTTATTCCAAAATAAACAAGAAGATTCCTTTGAAAAATATTAAAAAAAAAAATTCTTTTAAAAAATCTTTTTTTGGGAGATAATAAAAAAATTAAAACATTTTTAGAAGACATGTATTTATAAGAATATAGATTTCTGACCAAAAAATGAAATGAAGACAAATTTTACTAAAATATTTTATCAATAATATGAAGTACCAAAGTGTGAGAAAAAATTACAATAACTATAAATATATCATGAATAATCATAAATGAAAAAAATGAAAGGTTTTATTAATAAATTCATATATAATTTCCGTTAATAGAAACTCACGAATAAAAAATCTCAAATACAATGAGATTGGGAAATAAGAACTTAAAATGAATTTAATGATGAGGTGTGAATAAAAAAATGAATAAATTATTTCTATCAACAGTATATACACAAAAAAAGTTTAAATATAAAATTATATAGCAAAATTTCATTATACATATAATAATATATTCATCAATGAAAATAGATAATGATATTACGCAATAGAAATAAATTGAGTTTTGAAATTTCATTCCTCCTTTGTAACCTAGAGATAAAATTATAATAGATGGAATAACTAAAATTAAATCATAAAATAATGTTATTAATGAAATTTTCATGATAAGGCATTTAAAAGGGTATTTTTATACACCATATAAAATAAACTGCATGCATAACATTACAATATGCCTCAATGAAAAGAAATTGAGATGAAGTCCCTTACCTCGCACTTTCATTTTTGATATACATGATTTAACATACTATATAGTGGTTTTAAACATGTTAGTTACTTAGAAAATAAACATATTAATGTGTATGATATCATATAGTATTCTTTTATAACATCTGATCACCTTTTCAACAAGAGTCTCTCATTATTTTCATTTTTTCTGGTTTTAATTATCATTTTAAATTATATTTTGAATTGTTTTTCTGTTTCTCAGAAGTAGATCATGATTAAATTAGATATAGAATGTAAAACATGATTTAAATAATATATATATTAGTTATAAATGTTTTTAGAGTAATTCTAATTATTTTTTGAAAGAAAATGAAATACATTGTTCATGGAGAAGGTAGGCGGTACGTACGCATGAACGCAATTTCTGTTTTCTTATCATATTGAATGAAAGAAATGTCAATGATATATATATATATATATATATTCATTTGTGTATAATTTTTATCTCATATATATTATGTGTTTTTATTAAGTTCATCCATAATATATTCCCTCACTGGGTGAATGAATCATATCGACTCATATGGCGGTAGTCTATTGTACGCATGACCAATGTTATCATATTCCCCCAAAATGGAATGAAATGTGTTATATGTGAAATAATAATTTAAAAAACAAAAAAAATCATTGATATCATATATAAATTATAAATATATCATTATCCCCAAATTGTAATTGTTGTAATGGAATACGGAATGTTATTGGTTCGTGAGGTGGTTGTTTGTTCTAAACCCAAACAATGATTTTGTAACCCATCAGATGAAATTATATGATCTTTTAGGTCATAAAATTGAAATAAAAACATCTCAGTATATTGATAATAATGATGTATTTATATTAACATGGTATAATGAAAACTGAATGTGGTTTATTTGTAAATAAAATAATAAAACTTTTAGAACAACATTACCTCAACATTGTGAATCTTTCATTATTTTGCAACAAAACCATACTAGAATGAGTTTCATCATAAAGTATGTATTATATGACGATTTTATGGAATTTTGGATGTGATTTGGGATGTTATTCTCCACACCTATCTGGGTTTTATGGTGTTATGTGGAGAGGATTGGGGGTGGCCTTTTATAAGTTGGTGAGTGGCACCCGTATAATTTTTTAAAAGAGTGAATTCCATTTATATTTTTTTCCTATTACCATCCATTATTAATTGTTAATTATAGATAATATAAGGTATAAGTTAAAAATAATTCAATAAAATTTTTATTTTATAGGTTTTCAGTTTTTTTACACCATATATTCTGTATTTAGGAACTATGTAAACCTATTTTCGCTTTCATTTCTATAATTAATTTTTATTGTTTTCACTATTTATTTTTGATAAAAAAAGTTTTCATTATTTGATATAATTGATTATTATGATTCCAAATATTTAATCCATTTTTCAAAATTCCAAAAACTGAAGTGGAAGAAAATAGCATTTAAATTAATCATACAGATGGGATGAAAAGGAGTGTTTTTTTAATCTGAAAAATTATAAATGATTAGATTGTGTTAAAATGAAAATAAAACATTATAATAACTAAAATAATATAAATTGGATTAATATATGTATTATATTACTATTTTGGATTTTAAACCAATTAAACAAACAATTTAAAATTATAATTTCTTCCGACTATAATCCATTTTAAAATAAAAATTCAGCATTTTTGTTTATTCTTCAAAATATAAAGCTTCTCAGAAAAATATCAAAAATGTTTCCTAAGATAATTTTTGTATTATTATTCATAAATTGTTTATTTATTTCAAATCAAATTTATTTAAGGGTCAAATTTTATTTATAAAACAAATTCACCATTAAAAGGTAGCAAAGATACCTTTATAAAAATACAGCTTCTTAGGCTTAAAATTTGATTTCTTTTTATCATATTCCAACAAATTAAATTGAAATAATTTAAAAAAATAATATTGAATATATAATAGATAAATTATTTTAATATCATTCATTAATATAAATTAATATTATATTTTATGATAAATCTCTTTATGGCACATAAAATTTGTTTTTATTAAAACATTTTTTATATAATTTATTTTATTTCCATTCATAATTAATTGGTAACCAATGAATTAATTTTATTTCTATGTAAATTATTTATTTTCATAATTTATTTAATCCTCTTCATAAATTTTTTTTCTCATAGCTAGGTGGTAACTATCATATTAAATAATAATAATAATAATAAATGTTTATTTCTGTTTGTTTAAACCAGATCTTACATGTAACACAAGCTATCAAAAAAACATGTTATTTTTTGGAACACAAGATAACTCATTTTTTCATGAATTGAAAGAAAAAAATATATTAATTTTTTTAAAAATAGAGAATATATCTTGATGTATTATTATATTATATTCCATTTAACACTATAAGCTAAATTTCACATACACAATAAAATATGATGTTCACATTTTAAAATTTTGGGGTGTTAGAATAAGAATCCTAAGACAGATGTTAAAATTTTCATTAAATATATTTAAATTTCATTAAAATCATTATTCAAATTTGAATTGTTAATTTTTTTGATGTAATATGTGTTTTTGAGAAAACAAATATTTTTTCCTAAAAATTTTTCTTTTTAAAATTTTTATTGTTATTATTATTTATAATTAAACTATCGCTAAAGAATTGAATTTATATACATGTGTAAAACCTATATTTTAATAACTTAGTTAATCTTATTCATTCCCACCATTTCAGTAGCCAGAATATAACTACCATGTTAAATAATAATATTTTATTATTATATTACATTTTGTTTAAACTCATTTTTTAGTGTCATGCTTTCTAAAATCATTATTATGTGTAATTCAAGAAATACATAGTGATTCATGCAATGGAAAATATTTTGATGATTAAATTTAATTCAAAAAAATAAATCAAAAAATTTGAAGGTGTTAGATGTAATTTGTTTCTTTGAGGTTTTCTTTTACATTTGGTAGGTATGAAAAGGTTGTTTTTTCTCATGAATCATTATAAAAACATGAGGATTCACATGCAATCTATGTCATTGCATAATTTATATTATTGTGTTCATTTCATGATATATTTAATTTCTTCCTTGAATGTTTAATATGAAAAATGTGATACTGTTTTTTAGTGATTTTATAATTTAATTAATTAAAGTCTATATATCAACCAAAATATTTCATTACCATATATATTGAGTGTAGTTCCTTAATTAACCAATTCTCAAATGTTGGAACAATGAGTAGCATCATACAAGATCTGATACATTTGTTATTTGTAATTTCATGGATTCTATTTGTAATTATTAATGTTATTATCTCTATAAATTTGGAATGGAAATCCATAAAATATATTTTTCATATAAGAACTTCTTATAATCTCAGACAAAATATAAAAGGGTTGGTTGTAGTAAAATGATATTCCATTTGTAACATATATATATTTGGTTTTTATTACATTGTAATATTAAATCATCTAATTATCCCATGATATATGCATATAATGCTAAAATTAGCTTTTTTATTAATTAGAAATTAATTATTCAGTTTTCATGATATTGGGATTTTAATTGAATCATAAAGGGTATTCTCATATATAAAACTCAATTTATACTATATATACTATAAGACATGAAATGAAAAAGAATGCTCACTTATGACACAACCATAGTAGTTAGATGTTGGGAGTATCCTATGTGTTTCATTAAAGATATAAATTTTACCTAAACATGGATTTAGGAGAAGGTAGAGATGTGCTGACCTATTTATATAATGTCTTTCACTTGTTTTATAATTGTGTCCATAAATTATTATATTAATGAATCTAGAATAAGGTGTTTTTTTAAAAATTTTATAGTTATGAAAATAAAATATCCTTGGGTAATGCTATATAATGGTGGGGTTGAATGTTAAACAAAGGTGGCGGGCCCTAATACACTATTTTTCCTCTTATTTTTTCCCTAAGAAGACTAATTTTACACTAATAATGGGCACTAATACCCTTTATCAAGTGGGTTTTCTATGAATAATGCATAACATACACGGACCCCTCATACCCATCTCTATTATGGAAGAAATGAAATTGGAATTTAAATATAATCATGAACATTAATTCTCACGGGATGGTGTTCCTCAGGATGTTGTGTCATGGATAAAATCATTGTTATCAATCTTTGATCATTTATTGTTTCCTCTTAAGAGGAGGGTCATGCTCGTAGCAAATATTCATATAGGTTTATCGAAGAAATTTTGGGAAATCTTAATCTAGGATTACTATTATTAGGTTATGGTCTAAATGTATTTCTATAATCACTGTATGATAATTACATCCCTTAGACAGTGAGAACTTACTTAGCATTAGGGTTTTTATAGATAGAGAAGGAAATTCTATCTTTTAATAAAATTATTTAGTTTTTTCATGGAGATTCCATATTTTTTTCTGATCCCCATGGGTGTAAGTTTTCTAGTGCTATTTTTTAGTATGGGATTATATATACCATATATTCTCAATTCAATGTGTTTTGTTTGACTATCATCATTGGGATATTAAATATAAACCCCATCATCACACATAACTATAGATATACTTTAGGTTTCAAATATATTAGTTTTGTGACTTGTTAGAGTAGTCAATTATCTTATAGAAGAAATATTATTTTGGAACTTTCCGAAGTAGGTTGTAGCAGCCAGTGTGTTTAGCCAGATAGCCATGTCATCAATCACCAGTGTGCTAAGCAGGGTTATACAAGGCCCTAGTGTGATAGAGACCATATTCAGTTTTTATCCTACTATATAATGAATAATATTCAATGGTTTTACATAACATTTCCTCTAATTTAAAGTCATATAGGGACTACGTAGACTCTGAGTATAGGGGTTGGGTTAGTAACTCCATGTTTGGAAGGGAGATGGAGTACCACTAGATGTTCAGTTTGGGGTGGTGGTTCGGTCTAAGGGAGATATACATTAGATCTATAATTCTTATAGAGGGTCACAACCTAGGATATCTAGGATATATATAAGGATTACTAATCATGAAACAAATTATTTTATAGCTTATAATTGAGGATCAGAGTGAGAGTCCTTATATAGTTTGATATATGGTTCAAGTAGCCTCTATTTTAGTGTCTATTTTATTTTACACAAAAGATAAAAAATACATTATATCTATGGTGTTGGTTTAGGATATTGGGATATAGATCAAGTATTTACATGAGGTGAATACGCTTGATTCCACATTGGGAATATGTACATAATTTGTACACAATCTCAAGTAGTTACCACTTGAGGTAGGAGAATATCATTTTACATGGAACATCTTCAAAATAGGTTTTGATATCATTTTTAGGACGGACTAGTTGGCTCCATATCACATGTATGATAGTCTGTATCATAGGAGTGTGTATTTTACATGATCATAGGCTGGTATCAATATTTATTATGGTGAATGAGATGTCTAGGTGAGTTGAGTAGACCTAAGAATAGAGGGCTTGGGAGAGTGACCACCTAGATTTCTATACTCCTTTTTGATGATGGAGAAAAATAATAGGAATATATAAATATTTTGGTAAAACATTTTTGGGATTCAATTTTCTAATTTTTTTTAAGGATACCTTATGAGTGTGAGGCAGTGTTTAGTATTGAGATAATTTTTGTAGATGAACTAGCAATCATTCCACTATATTGTATGTTAACTATAATGTTGTAAGAGCTCAATTGGAAACTGGAGGACTTCGATTCTAAGTGTTATATATCTTCTTGTACATCACCTTAGTGTTTTCTAGTGATATTAACATAAAAGGATGAAGGGGCCTTTAAATTTTGTGTTAATTATTTTATATTTAATCAAAATACTATGAAGAACTTGTATCTTTTAACTCATATAGACAACCACATTGATTAGATTTGAGGATAAAGGTTCTTCTCCATTATTGATCCATGGTTGGGATATCACTATATACATGCTACACCATTAGATATACCACATATAAAATTCCATTATAGATCTGTCTTGTACTAGTATTTGATTATGTCATTATGTCTCAGAAAAATTTTAGATGTTTTCGCGTATCTACTTAATCTTGTTTACCACTCATATCTAGATTAATTTATAGATCATTTTTTGTGTGACATCATGGTGTATTCTCACACTCCACTTGACAATTCCAAACATCTTGAGATCATACTGAATACACTGAGAGAGGACGAGTTGCATCCTTATCTCAAAAAAATCCATTATTGATTAGTGATGTCAAAATCCATGGTCATATCATATCAGTATCATCAGTATTAGTGGGCCTATATAATGTGATATCCCTTGTTTCCTTGGAGTATCCAATGAACCTATTTGACATATATAGTTTATTAAGAAAATCTAATAATATTACCCTTCCTTTATTCAGTACTTTGAAATTCCTACAAAACAAATTATGTGTTTAAAAAAGATGAGTGTGAAATTATTACGGTCAGAACCACATTTGAAATCCTTTAAAGAGATGAAAGGACTGTTGACCATAGTGTGAATCAAGATATTACCTTTGCCTACTAGAATATACATAGTGTATTGTGATGCATTATGTGTTATTTTGGGGGATGTTATAATGTTTCTAGATTGATAATTGGAATAAAAGACTCATTAGTTGACATCAAATGTGTATACTTACTTATCTCATAACATTGAGTTGAAAGTTATGGTTTATTCCATGAGTTATTAGAGGCATTACTTTCTAATAGAGTGGTTTTTGGTATACATGGATAATAAAAGAATCAAAATAAATCATTACATTGAATGATTTGAATATCTAGTTGGGAATGTTTGTTTAATACATACAGTACATAAAATTTTTAATTTCTTATTTCCATGGGAAGTGAAATGTTGTTTTTGGTTGTCTCCTCTAGAATATTTATCCATAATAACTTCAGGATGCTAGTGGTTAAATGTATTTGATGGCCTTGATTTATGATATGAATCTTGAGGTTCAAAAGGGCCACATGTATCTCATTATTTTATCTTATATTGATTCCTATTCACATATTTATATAGTGAATATAAATTATATTTCTTTTTGTGAGGGCTTGTTCCTATGGGATAGCCTCTCAGCTACCAGTGGCTTGCGCCTACCCCCACAGGGTCATTCTAGTAGCGCTCTTTTTTGCGCGAATTGGGTTTTAAACCCTATTTTGACCCCTTTAAGCTTGTTTTAAAGCAGATTAACGCCCATACAGGGCGCTTAATTAAATATTTAATGAATTAACCTGGAGTGCATCAGTTTAAACTGCGAGGACCCACTAATGATGTGTGGGGTGTCTCAATCGCGTGGTAACCCATGACTCCACGCC
The DNA here is from genome assembly GCA_963277665.1 of Viscum album. Lineage (NCBI taxonomy): Eukaryota > Viridiplantae > Streptophyta > Magnoliopsida > Santalales > Viscaceae > Viscum > Viscum album. The sequence goes on from OY728140.1 coordinate 181,880,753, forward strand.
TTATGCAGTTTCGAGTTCTTTTCTCCATATCTTAATGGAACGGGGCATGTTGTATGTCACCCTTATAACCTATGGGTTCCTCTAGGTTTCATTTCTCGATAACATGTGCTAGGAGTACCCTTCCTTCAGACGAGCCACTTTTCGTTCAGGCGAGCTGCATCACTATCCGTGGAATTCCGCGCCCTGGCTTAGCATCGATCGTTGATCAACAGGTAGGGAATTTCTCCTTCGACTCTCCCTTTTCTGTATCATATGGGGTGGGCATGATTTTGATTCTGTAGAATTGGATGAACGAAATCTAAATAAAGATAATGAACAAATTATATTAAGAACAAAGGGGTATGTGATTGATGACGCTTCTCTGTTTTATGATTTCATTTCGGAATTTTGTCGGCTTACACCTACTGAAAATCATGGTCGTTGGGGGTCTTTCTCTGTGCACTAATGATCCCCTGGTGATGTTTTATATGGAATGTTTTGTAGTTTTGTACTCCTTCTGTGAAAAGGAAATTGGTTAATCATGTATATCCGGCTAAATAAATTGACGCACCAGGATCAATCCTTCTATGATAACCCCGGTTAAAGCACATGGAAATTGAAATCAAGGAGTGTTTTAAATCTTATAAATCATAAAATACCGGCATGGGCCTGCTTAGTGGTGGTGGTTTGGTTGTTTTTCCTTCACGGGCCGTTTTCTTGGCGATGTGGGTGGGGATGAGATCCCCTGTTGTTATGGATTCAGTGGTTGTAAATTTTAAGACCGGTTGGTTACCTTGTTTATATCACGAATTGGGGTTGAATCATCTGTTGTTAAGAAACCTTTTGGCTCTTGGATATTGGACATGGGGTTGTACCTTGGGTTTTTCATTGGTTGTTGTCGTTTTAAGAGAGAATTGAGTGTGTATGTTGTAGTTCATGCTTGACTATTTACTTTCCTGGACTTGTGCCTATGTTTACTAGTTAACCAAGTAGGTGCAAAACTTAATTAAACACCAATAGTAAACATGAAAATCAATGGGACAAATGGGTTTTGTTGGCGAGAGTTGTGACTCGGAATTGAGTGTTGTTTGTGTTGCTTAGGCTGGATGAAAAACCTAAACAAGGGATATTTCTTGTTACCTATATATATATACTTGTAGATTTGTGTTTCTTATTCCCGCCCCACCCAAGTTGAGCACTTAGTGTCGAACACCTCCATTTCCTGGGGGTGGGTGTTTTTTTCAACACTATTATTAGTGGATGATTATTAGATCCTTTTTTGATCCCTTTCCTGGATAAACCAAGTATCTTCAGGCAGGCTGTGATGGCATGAGGTCCATTATTATCCCAAAAACCTTCGGGCAGGGTAGTGTGGTGGTTATGGCCCAGGTGTGTGCGGGCATGTAGTTTCCCGAGTATCTTCTGGATGAGGCCTAGGTATCTTCAGGTGTGGTAGTGGATCTTCTATCCCAGGTGTCTTTGGGTGTGGTGGTGATTTTTCTGGCCAAGGTTTTTGCAGGCGTGGTTATGTGTGATAGTTGTGGCCCAGGTGTTTGCGGGAGGGATTCGGTAGTGGGACTCTGTGTGGTTATGGACTAGGTGTGTGCGGGCGTGTTGTGGCAGTGGGACTGCAGTGAGAATGGTGGGATTGGTTAGATGCCTAGGATGTCTTCAATAACCAGTGGGGATGTGGCGTGGGGTACCCAAACATCGATGTGATCTTATTATATATATTACATGACTTTCGTTATTTGGGGAGTGTGCTTGGTGAGGATTGGGTGGATAGTTTACCTTGTTAGGTGTTTGCTTTACTCTTTTTTTTCACTGGAATTTAGTACGTTCACCCACTTGTGCAGAAGAGTCTTTGGTTTTCTCTATTGAGTGTTCTTGTATGCTCACCCTGCATATATAAAACTACTTTCAAGTTTCCAGGAGGACTTCGGGGATCGCGCGGGACCACACTAGCTCGGACCCTTGGTGCAGTTTCAGTTGCTGTTTTTCTTTCTTTGGTACTATACCCTTGTATTCACATTGTACCTTGTGGATTTTACTTTTGTAACATGCATTGGGAATGGTTATTCGCTTTACTTTTACTTTACACTTTTGGTGATGCTGGGATTTACCATCTTATCTCCTGATCCTATTAACAGAAAAAAGGGTAATGCCTTCCATTTAGTGTGTGATTTTATACCCTTGGTGCTAGTCTCCACTCCGGGACCTATTGAAGGCGGGTTTCGGGGGTCATTATCTCTACTTCAACATAAAGAAGGAAGGGCCTGGAAATCTGCTGACCCTTCCCTCCTTCTGGTAAAGGCGGGTCATGACAGAATGGTATCAGAGCTGATGGTTGAGGGATAGGGTGGAGTCTGGAGTTAGCCACAGTGAGGATTGCATGGGATGGTTGGGAAATATTTTTGGGTGGCCTTGGTGTGTGAATTAGTCCAGGGAAGACCGGCTAGGGCACTGGATTTTATGGCCCCCCGTGATCCGATGCAAGGACTCTGGACCTACCGAATGCCCAAGTGAGGCCACACTGATTGCAGGGTAGAGACCCTAGGAAAGGTACATGCACCATAATTACTTGTGTTCTCATGTTTATGGGGTGTCTTGGTAATTAAGAATAAATAAAAACTATAAGAAGTTTTAAGAATAATATTTGCACTACATGGGCTTAGACATTCCTTATTTACCATGAAGCTATGGCACCTGGAAGGTGACCACGTTTGGTGCGGGCGATCGAGGCCCCAGATACTACCTTGGCCGATCGGCAGAGATCTGATCAAGATGAGGAGGATGACCAGTGGCAGAAGACACTTCGGGACTTCCAGCGACAGACCCTTGAGAAGTATGAGGGAAGCACCTCAGATATGAAGACGGAAGGCTGGCTAGAGGAGCTAGTGATATCATTCGGCTTGATCTGGGCTCTGACTGAGTATTGGGTTCCTCTGGCCGTCAGCCAGATGCCGGGAGAAGGGTGTCAGTGGTGGACTCTTTACCTGGGGGAGAGGATAGAGGCTGAGGTGGCGTGGGATGAATTCGAGAGGGAGTTCTGGGTGGAATTCCTCTCTTCGACGATGAAGGCGGAAAAGAGACAGGAGCTAATCTCCCTCCAGCAGGTGATTATGTCAGTGAGGGAGCTGGGAATCAAGTTCAAGGACCTCTTACATTTTTCTCCGGACCTATTTCCCGATGAGGAGTCTTGGGAAAGGCTTTTGGAGGAGGCGCTCCGACCCTCCCTCCAGTATGATGTTACCCCCTTTACCCTACCGACGTACATGGAGGTCCAGAAGAAGGCCGAAGTGGTGGAGAGGATGCACGCTCTAGGACGTGTGTCACGAGAGGGGATCCAGCTGGGACCATCGAATGGGAAGGACATCAGCACGAGGCCTCCAGCGTCAGGACCCTCCAGGTTCCGACCCGTAGGGAGCAGCCCACAGTAGTTCAGTTCCGGTCCCCTGGTCCTCGCCCTTTTTCTTCGGGCCTAGGACCGTGGTGGTTCATCTGTGGGAGCCATTGACATCTCCATAGTAAGTTCCCAGACTAGGTACAGTACGGTGGTGGAGGACATCCCCATCACCCGCCCAAGTATTAGCTTCCAGCCGGGCCTTTCCAGCAGCAGCAGCAGGGACAGCGAGCTCCCGCTCCTCCGAGGGCAGATGTAGGAGGAGGAGGCAGACCTCAGGGCGCTCCTCAAGGACCTCAACCGAGGCGTGGTTGGGGAGGTGGCCAATAGCTGAGGGGCAGAGGAGATGGGCGTGGACAGTTACACGCCGCGGAGGGAGCAGTTCCAGCAGGTCTGGAGGTTGTTCGAGGTATGATCAGTTTGTTCAGTACCCTTTCTTATGCCTTTTTTGATAACGGAGCTTCGCACTGCTTTGTTGCACCCAGTCTAGCCCGTGCTTTGGGTCTACATGCTGAGAGACTTCTTATGCCCCTGGTGCTGAGCACACCAGTCAGAGTTCATACCGAATTGCTCTTTGTTTTTCGAGGATGCAGACTGAGGATAGGGCCACATCATTCGGTTAGGGATCTTCTTATACTACAGATACAACCATATGATGTCATCCTAGGCATCGACTGTGTAACACCCTGAGATTTTATGAAAAATATTATTTTTTAATTTCATTAATGTCTTGTGTTGTACGCTACACCAAAAGGAGCTTGCACAACACGCATCCTTGACTTTCCTTTCATTATACGCAATCGCGACCTTCGTTGATAGCGTGTGTAGTACGCAATACCGAGTTTCACTAAACAACGATATGCTATTAAAATAATATTAAAACTAGCCATTATGAATAGTAATAACCACTTTTTGAAATTTGGTAAATTTTATTTTTCAAAATGGATTTCATTTTTGGATTCGGAATATCGAAATTAGCTTTGGGTGAAATTTTGGTAATTTTCGGATAACTTTCATATTTTGATGAATAGTGGAAATTACTAAATTTTAATTAAAAACAACTTTTTCAATCGAAATAATTAATAGTGATAGATTATTATTTTGAGTGGTTTTAAAGTATATTTAGAATATATTTTTAAAATTTAATACAATGTTGGTCATTGGATGTAATTTCACATTTTAACCAGTTATAAACAAGTGTCAATCTTTTGATAGTTATTATCTCTTAAAAACACGCCTTTTGTTTTGACGATGGGAATTAATTTTTAAATTTATTAATGCAACTGATATGTTTTGAATTTGGTAAAATATAAATCATTTTTGAGTTCATAATATCAAATATATCTTAGGCCTAATTTTTGGTATTTTTCTGAAAACTTTCAATTTTTGATGAATAGTGAAACCACTAAGTGGTAGTTAAAAAAAACTGAATTTTTCATAAAACTTAATTTTACCGCATCTGTGAGTGGAATTTAAAAAATCCGAGAGACACAGTTGATGTTAGTAAGTAAAATGTGGTTCAATGAGATGAAAATAATTTTTGGTGAATATTAACTTTTTACTTTTATTTACCACGGTTAAAAGTAAATAGGGTAATTAAGGGTAAAAATGATATTATTATTACCCTAACACATTTCCACATTCTATTGGATAAGTGTAATTCGACCAAAAACAAGCTTAGGAATAAAATATGACCATTTTGGCCCTCTTGGATTAGATTATGACATTTATTATTATTTAATTCAAAGAAGAGTTAAAAGAGTTAAAATTAAAGTTTATTTACTAAAACATTTTTAATATCGGGTTATACATAAGATAAATTCTATTTTAAAATTTCATTAGAAAGAAAAAAAGAATTCCTACATAATGGTATTTTATTTGTAATTTTTTGACATTAAATAAGTTAATTTATTTATGACACAACGATGATGCAGTAATTATCTTATTAATGAAATATTGACATAATTGATGTTATAAATACCCAAATAAATATAATTTGAGACTTTTTATGAATTAAACTAATTTTCTAGGATAATATGACATGATATTATTGATTTAATTAACTTTCTTCGAACTTATCATTCTTTTATTATTTTCACAAAAATCAATTACTAAATTGTGTCAAAATTGACATGAAATAGTTTTTAAAACAAATATTATATTAGTAATTGTTATTTTATTCCTAAAAATCTAAGGATCGGCCAAATGACTTAGATACGGTTATATATATTAATAATAAAAAATTTGGGGTTGGTTTGGCTTCTTATAGTAAGTTTATTAACCTTATAGTGTTAGAACACAAGAAGACACGGTAAAAGTAAAATTATTTAACTTAATGTTAAATCTAAATGATAAGGTTAAAATAGGAACCTCAACTTGTCTAAATTCTATTGGATGAGAGGACTTCGACCCATCCCCACATTAGCCTCGAAATTAATCAAATTGGAGCTACTTAAAACCGATCTTGACTTTATAATAAAATAATATTTTTAGTTTTTCCAAAGGAGCCCCTCTCCTCCCTTATAAAAGGGCACATCCTCCCTCTCTTCCTCACACAACTTTGAGCCTTCAAGCTCGGCCAACCACTGCCATATTCTCTTCTCCAATTCCCTATAAACATCCTAGAGGTTCTGGTCTTCTTAAAAGATCCATTTTAGTGCCCTAAAAGGAGGTCTTAAAAAAGCACATCAAAGAATAGGTAATTTCCGTTACCGATTCTTTCACCTTTATTTCTTCTTCCACTTCTTCTTCTTAGGTTGTTTCATTATTAAGTAATGACATCAGTATAACTCATATACTGATATGTTAGTATAAGTATGAAACAATCCTATTTCAACATCTATCCATCCTACGGAAAACGAAATCATCGCGCGTGCGTACGTACGAAATACCGTCTCCAAGCCGTGGTGAAATCTATTTTCCACCACCACCATACTTGGATGGGTATAATGGTGTAAATAATAACTATATATTATTATTTTAAAGTGATATTGATTCTGAAATAGTATACATACACTCCAATACAGTCCCACGATCATGAGAACGATATCATCGCTCGTGCGTACTTACGGACTACCGTCTCCACGACGCGATGAGATTCCTTATCCACTTTAACCATTCATGAATGATTATAAAGTATATATAATAATTAATAATAAAATATATGACATTATAAAGCTACTAGACTTATGTGTATATATATGTATGTCATCTACTTAATTCAACTCAATTCAATAACGAAAAGAAAACAGCATTCATGCGTACGTACGACCTACCATCTCCATGAACGGTGTATTTCTTTCCATTTATTGATCCATTACATATATGTATATTCTTAATATATATTATATATAAATCATGTTTTATATTCTATAATTAAGTAATAATGATCTATGTAATCATATGAATAATTACAAGTTAAAACACGAACGACAAATGAGACGATTTTACCCAAAACGCTAGTTTAACATTAATTTACAAAAGAACGGGTAATATAAAGTCATAAGTGAACCATATATGATATAATAACAATGACTATGATTCTGTAATAAGTCAATGACATTATTTAAATCATTATACAGGAGGTTCGGACACTTACGAATCAAATCGGACCTAAGGTAAGGGAAATATCAAAATCTCATTTTTATCCGATATTGTTTATACTTTGGTATTTACTGGGGTGTATTTTATCATCCACATCCATGATTCCTCAATATGTAATATTTATATACTTATAAAATATTTTATATCCAATTTTACCCTTCTTTGAGTTTTTAGTAAAATATATGAAAGGAATCTTTTGTCGTTTTTCATACGAGGTACTTTTTGACTTTTCCGACCAAAGTATGAGAAGAATGTTTTTTTTAACTTATACAGCATGAATGGATTTCTAAAACATTATTTCCAAAAAGCTTACTTTACATGTTTTCATGTTTATTTTTCATCAACTTCTTTTAGTTTATAATTGTACGACATGTTACGAATGGAAAAGTGTTTTTGAAGCAGAAAGGATATTTTCCTCAAGAATGGAGTTCAAGTGTTTTATCAAAATTATTTTCCATCTAATATAATAAAGGATACTATTTTTATCCCTATTATTACATTGATTTGATTATTTTGTGATAGAATTATATTTTTATGAATTCCTTTATCTTGTATGAATTGTTTTATGATGTCACGATGTTTAAGATTCCTATTTTAATTACATGGGTTATTCTATGATGTATGGTGTATGATTTTGTGGAACACATAAGAATGGTATCTTTATGAGATGGGTGGGACCTATATATCCCTCCAATGCGTTGGGTAAAGATTTTATATCTCATGAGATAGACATGGCTGGAATGGTAGGTTATACCGGTTCAGTGAAACAGGACTGAAATGAGGGTGACTCAGTTCAGAAAGGAACTTTGTCCACTAAGATAGTCTTGGAAATGAGTCTTGACTAATAAGATATGATTCTCTATGATTATTTGTGTATGCCAAAATGTTCATGTTTTAAGTTATGATTATTGTGTGTACATTTCACTTCCATGATTTATCCCAGGTTATGAAATTATGATCTCTTTTACAAGTTAAGATTTACAAAAGTTATTCGCTTATGTATATGATGTGATTGATATTTCTTTTGTTTACCCTTACTGAGCATTTGAGCTCACCCTTTTATGTTTTCTTTTCCCCCGGATATAAGGAAAGGTTTTAGGTAAAAAAAGGAAGATCTTTATGGGAGATGTTGAAAATCTTTCACCAGGATTAGAAGATTATATTCCGAGTTTCCAAATACACTAAACTATTACGATCCTTGTGTGTGTGTTTTTTGTTATGTACTAAGTATTCCGCAAATGTAATGTAATGTCAATGTACGTCATGCTTCGGGTCTCTACAGTTGGTATCAGAGGAAAAGTTTAGTCAACCTTTGGAAACTAGGATGCGAAAACGTTAGTGAGATCCCTAGATATATTTCTAAGGTATGTTTAGGGATGTCCCTAAGGATAAGTATACGTATAGGATATAGTCCTAGAACTATGGTAACGATATTAGATTAAACAAAAGATGTTAGATATTGAAGTTACTCCACCTTTATTATGATTTTTTCCTCTCACACTATTCTTTTTGAGTTTTAGAAAATGGCTAGAAACAAGATGATTCACGATAATGGAGGATATGATGGACAATGGAATGATATTCTTCATGAGAAGCCGAATGAAATGGGATTTGGAAGTCCAAACATCATTATTATGCCAAATCAACAATCTCATAAAGTAAAATTTGGTTATTTTCCTGACATGGCTAATAAGAGAAAGATGGAGTTTCATGATGATCATAGAGGAAAGAAAGTTCAATTTCCCCTATGTAAATCATGTGGGAAGAGGCATCAAGGAGAATGTTTCAAAGGAACTGGAAGATGCTTTGGGTGTGGAAAAGGACACAAAGCCAGTAAGTGCAAAGGAAAAGGTTCAGTTAACACTAGGGATGAGGATAATGGTATTGCTACGACATCAAAAATGGTTAAATGTTTTAAATGTGGAATGTACACGCATTATGCAAACCAATTCCCTAAGGGAAAGTCTCATGAAGAGAATCAGTATGGTCGTATGGGTAGTATTTATGTTGATGATGATGAAGAGACTACAAATTATATGTGAGATGAAGGAATTGTTGAAGCTCAGTCAATGGTTTAAGAATGTAGTGGAATGATGTCATTTTTATCATGTGTAATGTTGTATAAGTAATCTCATGGTACTATGGAATAAAGAGACATCTAAGGATTGTTACACTGTTGTCCTTCCTTGAGTTTTGAAAGTGTATGATTAATGGTACCTGTATCCATGAAAGGTTATTCAGATATTTTTGGAATGTAGATGATATGCGCATAATGAAGGGATAGGACGATAATGAGATGTTTGATTGTATTCATGAGCTCATGATTGATATAAGGACTAAGTGATATAATGGTTTGAGTATAAATAATTTTTAGGATTTTGGTTTATGGAAAGTGTTAACTTTTGACAGCATTCATGTTTTTACTAAGGTTCAATGGGTATTCATTCTTCAAGAGAATAGATGATTAAGGTATTCACATGTTTGTAATTTGACCAACAAGATATATCTTGTGATATATGGGGGATAAATGATGGAATTCACGTGATTGTTCTGTGACATTTCATGTAATCATTTTCTTTATACTATGAGCTTGGACCGAAGTATTTTAGATAAGCCTAAAGATAGGAATGGATTATGTTGGACATAAGTTAGGATAAAACATTTTTCGATATTATTGATGGGATGTTATAAAAATATAGCTTTAGAAAAAGGAAAACCTGCAGGACAGGTGACAGCCCATCGCATCGGACAAGGCTGTGGGAATCGAACCGACAACCGAAGTGCGACTGGCCTTTATCGCCTACCATTGGCCTACATGAAGTCCCTATTTAGTAGAAACTAGTTTTATTATATTAATCAGTATTATATATGAAGTATAAGTCCATTTTAGGAACCATATATGATTAATCTCACTATAGAATGACTTATGTATATTTAATAACTTTTGCTAACATTTTGTTTGAGACAGATGGAATGACCCGTCATTCTATCACATGATCTCCTAACACTTCACGAATAACAAATTCAACTTCATTTATTTAAGAGATGAAGTAGAAATTGTTCAAGGCACGAAGAACAGTGAGATTGTACCAAAATAAAGTAAGTATTTATTCTAATTCAAATTCTTCAACTTTAGGGAAACGATCTTGAAAACCAAAAATGTTGTCCTAGTGCTCTTACATCTGATTAATCGTATGGTACCTTAGATCGTCACAAATTTTTGGATTTGTGATTTTTGGATTTTCTATAGCCATGTTCTCTACCACTATCCATCAGAACATGATGGTTATATTTTTCTTCCATATCCATATTTTCACCTATGTGGAAACCCAGTGATTAGTTTATTTGGGTAACCGTTACGTTTCATACTTTTGTTTTCAAAGATTGGTTTTGGTGTTCTTTTTTAAGATGTGGGTTTCTATTAAAGAAACTTTCCATTAGTAAACCATTTATAACCCCGACGAATTTCGAGGGTGAAATTCATTTTAAGGGGGGAAGAATGTAACACCCCGAGATTTTATGAAAAATATTCTTTTTAATTTCATTAATGTCTTGTGTTGTAAGCTACACCAAAAGGAGCTTGTACAACACGCATCCTTGACTTGCCTTTCATTACACGCAATCACGACCTTCCTTGATAGCGTGTGTAGTACGCAATACCGAGTTTCATTAAACAACGATATGCTAATAAAATATTATTAAAACTAGTCGTTATGAATATTAATAACCACTTTTTGAAACTTTTTAAATTTTATTTTTCAAAATGGATTTCATTTTTGGATTCGGAATATCGAAATTAGCTTAGGGTGAAATTTTGGTAATTTTTGGATAACTTTCATATTTTGATGAATAGTGGAAATTACTAAATTTTCATTAAAAACAACTATTTCAATCGAAATAATTAATAGTGATAAATTATTAATTTTACTGCTTTTAAAGTATATTTAGAATATATTTTTACAATTTAATACAATGTTGGTCATTGGATGTAATTTCACATTTAAACCAGTTATAAACAAGTGTCAATATTTTGATAGTTATTATCTCTTAAAAACACGCCTTTTCTTTTGAAGACGGGAATTAATTTGTAAATTAATTAATGCAACTGATATGTTTTGAATTTGGTAAAACAGAAATAATTTTTTAGTTCATAATATCAAATATAGCTTAGGCCTAATTTTTGGTATTTTCTTGAAAACTTTCAATTTTTTATGAATAGTGAAACCACTATGTGGTAGTTAAAAAAACTGAATTTTTCATAAAACATAATTTTACCACTTTTGTGAGTGGAATTTCAAAAAATCCGAGAGACACGGTTGATGTCAGTAAGTAAAATTTGGTTCAATGAGATGAAAATAATTTTTGGTGAATAGTAACTTTTTACTTTTATTTACCACGGTGAAAAGTAAATAGTGTAATTAAGTGTAAAAATGATATTATTATTACCCTAACACATGTCCAAATTCTATTGGATAAATTTAATTCGATCAAAAACAAGCTTAGGAATAAAATATGACCATTTAGGCCCACATGGATTAGATTAGGACATTTATTATTATTTAATTCAAAGAAGAGTTAAAAGAGTTAAAATCAAAGTTTATTTACTAAAACATTTTTAATATAGGGTTATACATAATATAAATTCGATTTTAAATATTAATTAGAAAGACAAAAAGATTTCCTACATAATGGTATTTTATTTTTAATTTTTAGACATTAAATAAGTTAATTTATTTATGACACAACGATGATGTCGTAATTATCTTATTAAGGAAATATTGACATAATTGATGTTATAAATACCCAAATAAATATAATTTTAGACTTTTTATGAATTACACTAATTTTATAGGTTTATATGAGATGTTATTATTGATTTAATTAACTTTGTTCGAACTTATCATTCTGTTATGATTTTCACAAAAATCAATTACTAAATAGTGTCAAAATTGACATGAAATAGTTTTTAAAAAAAATATTATATTATTAATTGTTATTTTATTCCTAAAAATATATGGTTCGGCCAAATGACTTATCTAAGGTTATATATATTAATAATAAACAATTTAGGGTTCTTTTGGCTTCTTATAGTATTTTTATTAACCTTATAGTGTAAGAACACAAGAAGACACGGTAAAAGTAAAATTATTTAACTTAATGTTAAAACTAAATGATAAGGTTAAAATAGGAACCTAAACTTTTCTAAATTCTATTATATGAGAGGTTTTATACCCATCCCCACCTTAGCTTCAAAATAAATCAATTTGGAGCTACTTAAAACCGAACTTTACTTTATAATAAAATAATATTTTTAGTTTTTCCAAAGGAGCCCCTCTCCTCCCTTATAAAAGGGCACCTACTCCCTCTCTTCCTCACACAACTTTGAGCCTTCCAGCTTGGCCAAATCCTTCCAAATTATCTTCTCCACTTCCCTATAAACATCCTAGAGGTTCTGGTATTCTTCAAAGAACCATTTTAGTGCCTTAAAAGGAGATCTCAATGAAGCACTTCAAAGAAGAGGTAATTTCCGTTACTGATTCTTTCACCTTTATTTATTCTTCCACTTATTCTTATTAGGTTGTTTCATTATGAAGTATTAACATCAGTATCACTAATATACTGATATGTTATTATAAGTATGAAACAGTCCTATTTCACTATCTATCCATCCTACGGAAAATGAAATCACCACGCGTGCGTACGTACGGAATACCGTCTCCACGCCGTGGTGAAATCTATTTTCCACCACCACCTTACTTGGATGGGTATAATGGTGTAAATAATAACTATATATTATTATTTTAAAGTGATATTTATTCTTAAATTGTATACATACACTCCAATACAATCCCACGATCATGAGAACGATATCATCGCTCGTGCGTACGTACGGACTACCGTCTCCACGACGCGATGAGATTCATTCTCCACTTTAACCATTCATGAATGATTATAAAGTGTATATAATAAGTAATCATGAAATATATGACATTATAAAGCTACTGGACTTATGTGTATATATATGTATGTCATCTACTTAATTCAACTCAATTCAATAACGAAAATAAAACCGCGTTCATGCGTACGTACGGCCTACCATCTATATGAACGGTGTATTTCTTTCCATTTATCGATCCATTATATATATGTATATTCTGAATATATATTATATATAAATCATTTTTATATTCTATAATTAAGTAATAATGATCTAATTAATCATATGAATAATTACAAATTAAAACACGAACGAAAAATGAGACGATTTTACCCAAAACGCTACTTTAACATGAATTTACAAAAGAACGGGTAATATAAAGTCATAAGGGAACCATATATGATATAATAACAATGAATATGATTTTTTAATAAGTCAATGACATTATTTAAATCATTATACAGGAGGTTCGGATACTTACGAAGCAAATCAGACCTAAGGTAAGGGAAATATCACAATCTCATTTTTATCCGAGATTGTTTATACTTTGGTATTTACTGGGGTGTATTTTATCATCCACATCCATGTTTCCTCAATACGTAATATTTATATCCGTATACAATAGTTTATATCCAATTTTACCCTTCGTTGAGTTTTTAGTAAAAGATATGAAAGGAATCTTTTGTCATTTTTCATACGAGGTACTTTTTGACTTTTTCGACAAAAGTACGAGTAGAATGTTTTTTTTAACTTATACAGCATGAATGGATTTTTAAAAAAATTATTTCCAAGAAGCTTCCTTTATAAGCTTTCAAGTTTATTTTTAATCAACTTCTTTTAGTTTATAATTGTACGACATGTTAAGAAAGGAAAAGTGTTTTTGAAGGAGAAAGGATGTTTTCCTCAAGAATTGAGTTCATGTGTTTTATCAAAATTATTCTCCATCTAAGATAATAAAGGATTCTGTTTTTATACCTATTATTACATTGATTTGATTATGTTGTGATGGAATTATATTTGTATGAATTCCTTTATCTTATATGAATTGTTTTATGATGTCACGATGTTTAAGATTCCATTTTTATTACAAGGGTTATTCTATGATGTATGGTTTATGATTTTGTGGCACACATAAGAATGGTATAATTATGAGATGGGTGTGACCTATATCTCTCTCCAATGCATTGGGTAAAGATTTTATATGTCATGAGATAGACATTTCTGGAATGGTAGGTTATACCGGTTCAGTGAAACAGGACTGAAACGAGGGTGACTCGGTTCAGAAAAGGACTTTGTCCACTAAGATAGTCTTGGCAATGAGTCTTGACTAATAAGATATGATTCTATATGATTATGTGTTTATGCCACAAAGTTTCATGTTTTACATTATGATTATTGTGACTACATTTCACATCCATGATTTATCCTAGGTTATGAAATTATGATCTCTTTTACAGGTTAAGATTTCCAAAAGTTATGTGTTTATGTATATGATGTGATTGATATTTCTTCTGTTTACCCTTACTGAGCATTTGAGATCACCCTTTTATGTTTTCTTTTCCCCAGGATATATAGAAAGGTTTTAGGTAAAAAAAGGAAGATCTTTATGGGAGATGTTGATGATCTTTCACCAGGATTAGAAGATTATATTCCGAGTTTCCAAAGACACTAAACTATTACGATCCTTGTGTGTGTGTTTTTTGTTATGTACTAAGTATTCCGCAAATGTAATGTATTGTCAATTTACGTCAAGCTTCGGGTCTCTACAGACTGGATATTCTCTGTATGTGCCGTCATTGACTGTTTATGAGGAAGGTTTTTGTTCTTGGACATGGGTGGCCTGTGTGTTACTTTCATCGGCGAGCGGAGGAATCAGAAGGGAAGCAGGCGAGAGGAACCCCTCCTCTCCTTGTTAGTCGAGCTGTCATTGGAGTCAGTAGATGCTGAGATGGTGGAGGTGCTAGAGATCGTCCTTGATTTTATGGAAACCTTCCCTGATGAGGGGATGACTCTACCCCCTCGACGTGATATTGATTTCGGGATAGACCTGTAGCCCGGTGGTCGTCCGATTTCGTTGGCCCCATACCGGATGGCACCTTCAGAGCTACGAGAGTTGTGGATTCAGATTGAGGATATGATGAAGAAGGGTTATGTTCAACCGAGTGTGTCACCGTGGGGTTCTCCAATATTGTTCACAAAGAAGGAATATGGTTGTCTCAGGTTGTGCATATACTACAAGATGCTGAATTTGGTGACGATCAAGAATTGCTACACTCTTCCAAGGATAGACGATCTATTCAACCAGCTGAAAGGGGCAGGATGGTTCTCGAATATCGACATGCGGTCTGGGTACCACCAAATGAGAGTGAAGGAGAGTGACATCCCGAAGATAGACTTCAGGTGCAAATATGGGCACTTCAAGTTCGTAGTAATTCCATTTGGCATTACGAATTCCCCAGCTGTGTTCATGGGATTTATGAACTCCAACTTTCGGGAGTACTTGGATCGGTTCATGGTTGTGTTCATCGATGATATCCTGGTCTATTCGAGATTAGAGGAGGACCATACGGGGCACCTAAGGACGGTTTTGGAGGTCCTCCAACAGCATCAGCTCTATGGGAAGTTGTTGAAATGAAAATTCTAGACACGAGAAGTAAACATCCTCGGGAACGTGGTGTCCGGGCAGGGGGTATCGGTGGACCCATAAAGGTCTGAGGTAGTTGTTTCTTGGGCAAGACCCAAGAATGTGGCAGAGGTCCATAGTTTCCTCAGGCTGGTGGGTTACTATCGGAGGTTCGTACCCAACTTCTTCGAGTTGCAGCCCCTTTGACAGCCCTGTCCAAGAAAGACCAGGTTTTCATGTGGAGTGAGCAGTGCGAGTCAGCCGTCAGCTATCTGAAGGAGAATTTGGTTAGTGCCCCAGTGCTGAGATTACCAGAAGAAGGGGTGACGTATGAGGTGTTCTTTGATGCTTCAGGACAAGGCCTGGGATGTGTGTTGATGCAGCGACAAGGTGTGATCTCTTATGGGTCTAGGAAGTTACGCCCTCATGAGCGTAATTATTCCACCCATGACCTGGAGCTTGCAGCGGTCATTTTTGCACCGAAGTTATGGTGGCAATACCTCATCGGAGAACACTTTGTGGTCTTTACAGATAAAAAAATCTTGAGATATATCTTCTCCCAGAAGGACCTAAACATGCGGCAGCGGAGGTGGATGGAGTTCCTCCAGGATTACAACTTCGAGATCTCCTATACTTCAGGGAAGGGGAAGGTTGTGGCCAATGCCTTGAGTAGGAGGACGCAGAGGGATGCGGTCCAAGAGTCGGAAAATGCCTAGAAGGTGATGGAGGAGTTGGTTGCCTTACACCTGGAAGCGAGGATGGATAGTGGTAGAGGTTTTCTGTGTCAGATGAAAGTGCAGTCTTCTCTGTTGCAGTAAGTGGAGGAGTCTCAATGGGTAAACCCGG
Source organism: Viscum album (assembly GCA_963277665.1). Lineage (NCBI taxonomy): Eukaryota > Viridiplantae > Streptophyta > Magnoliopsida > Santalales > Viscaceae > Viscum > Viscum album. Next base: position 181,897,145 of record OY728140.1, read on the forward strand.
AGTGCGAAGTGATGTGTTACGGAGTTGACCAGAGGAATGCTCCGGAAGGGAAGACAGAGGATGGTCAGAACTAGATTCTTTTCTAGGTAAAGTCGTTTTCCCCAGAGGTGATGCGCCGCAAGGTTCTCAGTGAGTTCCACAACTCACCTCTAGCAGTACACCATGGAGTCTCCAAGATGTACTAGGGACTAAAGAGAGTGTTTTGGTGTCCCGGAGTGAAGCGAGCAGTGGCAGAGTATGTGTCCAAGAGCTTAGTGTTTCAGCAAGTGAAGGATGAACACCGACTTCCAGGCGGCCTACTACAGTCTCTAGATGTCCCCGAGTGGAAGTGGTATGATATCTCGATGGATTTCGTCATGGAAATACCCAAGGTCCAAGGGGGATACGACACCATCTGGGTGGTAGTGGACCGGTTGATGAAATCGGCTCACTTTCGGGTGATCAGGGAGTCGAGTGTAGTGGATGCTTTGGCACGATGGTACGTGGATGAGGTAGTCCGATTGCATGGAGTTATGAGGTCTATAGTCTAAGATAGGGATGCAAGGTTTACCTCGTGAGTCTGCAGAGGATTGCATCATGCTTTTAGAACCTAGTTGTGTCTTAGCACTGCTTTTCATCCCCAGATAGACAGAAATACAGTGTGCACCATCCAGACCTTGGAGGATATGCTACGAGCATGTGTTCTGGACTTAGGAGGATCGTGGGTGTGATACTTGCCTCTGGTAGAGTTTTCCTACAATAATAGCTATAACTCTACCATTAGTATGGCCCTATTTGAATCATTGTAATGGCTGCCATTCCACTCACCTGTGTGTTGGACCGAAGTCGGAGAGGCATGCATCCTTGGCCCGGAGGTGGTGCAGAGTATGTCAGAGAACGCTCAGCTCATACGGGAAAGGATGAAGGCGGCCCAGGACTGACAGAAGTCGTAAGCTGGTACTAGGAGGAGGCCCTTGCAGTTTGAGGTTGGAGACCACGTGTTCTTGAAGGTCTCCCCTCAGCGTGGACAACGGAGGATCGACAAAGGGAGTAAGCTTTCTCCGAGGTTCATCGTACCCTTCAAAGTGTTGCGGTGGGTCAGTAAAGTGGCTTATCAGCTAGCGCTACCACCCCCGCTACTAAGGATACATGATGTACTCCATGTGTCCCAGCTTCTTCATTACCTGCATGAAAATTCACACGTCCTTGATTGGGGAGAGCTAGACAATGAGGATGACATGACTTTTGTGGAAAGACCAGTGATGATCGAGGATCGTGAGAAGAAGGTGCTCAGTGGGTGAACCATCCCCTTGGATCGTGTGTTATGGAGACATGGTGAGATTCAGGAGAGTACGTGGGAGAGGGAAGCATAGATGTGTGACCAGTGGCCAGAGTTGTTTTGAGTTTTTTACAGTTCAGTTTATAGCTGTAGTGGTAGAACGTATTACCTTGTTTATGAAATACTGGTTTTATTTCCTCTGAATGTGTGTGAAAAGTCCTGGCTATGGGGAGGGGAGGACCTGACCCCTACTAAAGATGCATTAAGGTGGATATGATTAAACCCGTCCAGGCGAGTCAGTGCCTACCAAAGTGGATAATATCTTGACATGGGGAAATAGACTCCCCAACCCACATGGCTGGGCAGTATGACATGGTATGTTGCTTGGTTCTTGACAGAAAGGCATTATTAGTTAACAATGAGGTTCACTCCTGAAAGGTATCTTTCTAGGTGGTTGTTCAGAATTTCTCTTTCCTTCTGGGTTGTTTTGATTCTCGAGGGTGAGAATCTTTTAAGAGGTATCTGATGTAGTGGCCTGGGTATTTGGGGTCCATTACTTTGTGAAAATCTCAAGTTGGGTTTTCTGGTCTGGGATTCTTGGTGAAGTTTGGCCTAACTGTAGGCCTACCAGTAGCCTTAGCCTACCGGTAGTAGGCCTACCGGAATCTCGGTCTACCGGTAGCCGTAGCATACCAGTAGCTCTGTCTACCGGTAGCTCGGTCTACTCGTAGCTTCAACTACTAGTAGCTCTGTCTACCGGTAGCTCGGTCTACCAGTCGCTGCAGCTTACTGGTAGCTCGTTCTACCGGTCACTGCAGCCTACCGATAGCTCGGCTACCATTTTCTGCAGCCTACCGGTAGCTCGGTTACCGGTCGCTGTCATCCACTGGTCGCTCTCGGCTACCGGTAGCTATCATCCACCAGTATCTATCATCCACCAACTGCTCTCAACCATCAGTGGCTCTCGCCAACCCCCACAGAGTCTTTCCAGTAGCACTCCTTTTTGTGCGAATTGGGTTTTAAACCCTATTTTGACCCCTTTAAGATTGTTTTAAAGGAAATTAATGCCCATACATGGCAATTAATTAAATATTTAATGAATTAACCTGGAGTGCGTCGGTTTAAACCGCGGGGACCCACTAATTACGTGTGGGGTGTCTCAACTGCGTGGTAACCCATGACCCCGCGCCTTACGTGGTTTCGAGTTCTTTTCTCCATTTCTTAATGGCACGGGGCATCATGTATCTCACCCTTATAACCTAAGGGTTACCCTAAGTTTTATTTTCACAATCACCTGTGCTATGAGTACCATTCTTTCAGATGATCCACTTTTCGTTCAGGTGAGCCACATCGCTATCCGTGGAATTTCATGCCTAGGCTTAGCGTCGATCGTTGATCAACAGGTAGGGAATTTCTTCTTCATCTCTCCATTTTGTGTATCATGCGGGGTGGGAATGCTTTTGATTCTGTATAATTGGAAAAACCAAATCTAAATAAAGATAATGAACGGATTCTATAAAGAATGAAGGGGGATGTGATTGATGACGCTGCTCTATTTTATGATCTTTTTTCTGAATTTTGTGGGCATACGCCTACTAAAAATAATGGTTATTGTTGGTCTTTCTCTGTGCACAAATGAACCCCTGGTGATGTTTTAAATGGCTTGTTTTGTAGTTGTGAACTCTTGATGTAAAAAGGAAATTGGTTAATCATGTATATCCGGCTAAATAAATTGAGGCACCAGGATCAATCCTTCTGTGATAACCTTGGTTAAAGCACACGAAAATTGAAATAATGGAGTGTGTTAAATCATATAAATCATAAAATACCGGCATGTTCCTTCTTAGTCATGGTGGTTTGGTTTTATTTCCTTAACGGGCTGTTTGCTGGGTGATGTGGGTGGGGATGGGATCCCAAGTTGTTATGGATTTAGTGGTTGTGAATTTTAAGACTGGGTGGTTACCTTGTTTATATCACGAATTGGGGTGGAATCCTCTATTGTTGAGAAACCATTTGGCTCCTAGATATTGGACATGGGGTTGTACCTTGGGTTTTCTTTGGTTGTTTTGGTTTTTCGAGAGAACCGGGTGTGGATGTTGTAGATAATTCTTGACTGTTTGATTTCATGGACTTGTGATTATGCTTACTAGTTTCCCAAGTAGGTGAAGAACATAATTAAACACCACTATTGAACATGAAAATGAAATGGACAAATGGGTTTTGTTGGGGAGAGTTGTGACTTAGACTTGAGTGTTGTTTGTGTTCCTTAGGCTGGCTGAAAAACCTAAACATGGGAGAATTCTTGTTACCTATATATATATACTTGTAGTTTTGTGTTACTTATTCGCGCCCCACCCAAGTTGATCACTTAGTGATGAACACCCCCATTTCATAGAGGATGGTGTTTTTCCAAACACTATTATTAGTGGCTGGTTATTAGCTCCTTTTCTGATCCCTTTACCGGATAGGCCAAGTATCTTCAGGTAGGCTGTGATGGCCTAAGGTCCATTATTAGCCCAAGAACCATCAGGTGGGGTAGTGTGGTGGTTATGGCTTAGGTGTGTGCGGGAAGGTAGTTTCCCAAGTATCTTTGGGGTGAGGCCCAGGTGTCTTCGGGTGTGGCAGTGGATCTTCTAGCCCAGGTGTCTTCGGGCGTGGTGGTGGTTGTTCTGGCCTAGGTGTATGCAGGCATGGTTATGTGCGAAAGTTGTGTCCCAGGTGTTTATGGGTGGAATTCGGCAGTGGGACAGCGTCCGGTTATGGCCCAGGTGTGTGCGGGTGGGGTGTGGCAATGGTACTGCGGTGAGAATGGCGGGATTGGTTCGATGCGTAGAATGTCTTCAATAACTAGTGGGGAAGTGGCACGGGGCACCCAAACATCGATGTGCTCTTATTATATATATTACATGACTTGCGTTATTTGGAGAGGGTGCCTTGGTGAGGCTTGGGTGGATAGTTTACCTTGTTAGGTGTTTGGTTTACTCTTGTTCTCACGAGACTATAGTATGTTCCCCCACTTGTGCACGAGAGTCTTTTGTTTTCCCTAATGAGTGTATTTGTATGCTCACCCTACGTATATAAAACTGATTTCAGGTTTCCAAGAGGACTTCGGGGATCGCGCGGAACCATACTAGCTCGGACCCTTGGGGCAGTTACAGTTGTTGTTTTTCTTTCTTTGGTACTTTACCCTTGTATTCACTTTGTACCTTGTGGATTTTACTTTTGTAACATGCATTGGGAAGGGTTCTTGGCTTTACTTTTACTGTCCTCTTTTGGTGTTGTTGGGATTTGCCATCTTATCTCTTGATCTTATTAACAGAAAAAATGGTAATGCCTTCCATTTAATGTGTGATTCTATACCCTTGGTGCTAGTTGCCACTCCGGGACCTATTGAAGGCGGGTTTCGGGGTCATTATCTCTCCTTCAGCTTAAATAAGGAAGCTCCTGGAAATCTTCTGACCCTTCCCTCCTTCTAGTGAAGGCGGGTCATGACCGAATGGTATAAGAGCTAATGGTTGAGAGATAAGGTGGAGTCTGGAGTTAGGCACAGTGAGGATTGTATGGGAGAGTTGGACAAGAGTGTTGGGTGACCGTGATGCGTGAATTAGGCCAGGGAAGACCGGCTAGGGAACGAGATTTTTTGGCCCCCCGTGATCCGATGCAAGGACTCTGGACCTACCAAATGACAAGTTGAGGCCAAGCTAATTGCAGGGTTGAAACCCTAGGAAAGGTACATGCATCATAATGACTTGTCTTCTAGTGTTTATGGGGTGTATTGGGAATTAAGAATAAATAAAAAGTTTAATAAGTTTTAAGAACAATATTCTACACTACTTGGGCTTAGGAATTCCTTGTTTACCTTGCAACTATGGAACCTGGAAGGAGACCACATTTGGTGGTGGCGATCGAGTCCCTAAAGACTACCTTGGCCGATCGATAGAGAGCTGATCGAGAGGAGGAGGACGACCAGTGGCAGAAGACACTTCGGGCCTTCCAGCGACAGACCCTCGAGAAGTATAAGGGAAGCACCTACGATATGAAGATGGAAGGTTGGCTAGGGGAGCTAGTGATAGCCTCCGGCATGATCTGGGATCCAACCGAGTACAGGGTTCCTCTGCCCGACGACAAAATGTGGGGAGCGGCACGTCAGTGGTGGACGCTTTACCTGGGGGAGAGGATAGAGGCTGAGGTGGCATGGGCTGATTTTAAGAGGGAGTTTCAGGAGGAATTCCTCTCTTCGAAGACGAAGGCAGAAAAGAGACAGGTGCTACTCTCCCTCCAGCAGGAGAGTATGTCAGTGAGGGAGCTAGGAATCAAGTTCAAGGAACTCCTACGTTTTTCTCCAGACCACGTTCCCAATGAGGAGTCCCGAGTAGGACGTTTCGAGGAGGCGCTCCGACCCTCCCTCCAGTATGTTGTTACCCCCTTTACCCTACCGACGTACATGGAGGTCCAGAAGAAGGACGAAGTGGTGGAGAGGATGAACGCTCTAGGAGGTGTGTCATGAGAGAGGATCCAGCCGGGACCATTGAAGGGGAAGGCCGTCAGCACCAGGCCTCCAGCGTCAGGACCCTCCAGGTTCCGACCAGCAGGGAGCAGGCCGTGGTAGTTCGAGTTCCGGTCCCTTGGTCCTCGCCCTTTTTCTTCGGGCCCAGGACCGTGGTGCTTTGTCTGTGGGAGACATGGACATCTCCAAAGTTATTGCCCAGACCGGGTACAATACGACAGTGGAGGACATCCCCAACACCCACCCTAGTAGTAGCTTCCACCCATGCCTTTCCAGCAGCAGCAGCAGGGACAGCGAGCTCCCGCTCCTCCGAGGGCAGACGTTGGAGGAGGAGGCTGACCTCAGGGCGCTCCTTAGGGACCTTGGCCGGGGCATGGTGGGGGAGGTGGCCGACATACGAGGGGCAGAGGAGATGGGCGTGGATAGTTACCCACCACGGAGGCAGCAGTTCCAGCAGGGCCGGACGTTGTTCGAGGTACGATCAGTTTGTTCAGTACCCTTGCTTATGCCTTGTTCGATACTGGAGGATCATGGGTGTTATACTTGCCTATGGTCAAGTGAAGGCGGGTCGTGACATGTCTGGTGAAAACCCACCACTCGGTTAGGTTGTTTATGGGGTCAAGATCACAATCATTAATGAGAATGTCAAGGTACATTGGGAAATATTGGGGGAATTGATACCAAAATCACATTCATATTCTTGGGTAGTCATCTTGGACTTAAATGATGAACCATGATCAATTCCTCCATTATTGGATCCCTATTATGAAAAGGGAGATAGTTGGTTTTATTACACGGTGATCCACCTATCAGCAAATGAGTGGAGAATTCTAGAAAAAGTGGTTTGTATACTATAATTAACTATTCCTGAGTGGAAATCGAATGATTACACTATGGATTTTGTGATGGGGTACCAAGGTCACCTTGAGGTTGTGACGTTGTATTTTTGATTAGATAATGGTTGGAAATGGTTTCTCACAACATTTGTATTCGAGACACATATACAATGGACTAACTAATAAGGCTATATTATAGTAGGATCATATGACATCATAGAGGTCCACATACAATCATATAAGATAGTTATTCTTGGATCATGTCAGTATTTTAGTAAGGGTTTCAGAATTCTTTGTGTTCATGGTTACTGATGAGAACAAAACATCACTCTATAATCGATAGTTAGTCTTAATATACAATTCAGGTGGTGGGGGACAATCTCCAAACATGCATACTCAATTTTTAATACTACTTGGATAAAGACATAACACTCAAATAATTTATTATAATAATGTATTTTAGGAAACTGTAATAAATGGATCATTATAAGGTCTTATACATTAGGTTGTGTCATTTATATATATACTGGATAGAAGAAGGTGGGGTTTCCAATTAGAAACTCAGTACATTTACATTATATCGAATCAGGTACAACTTATGATGATGTTTATGTCTATATATAATTTTTAGAAGAAGTCTTATGGATTCTTTCATGACTAAACATTGGAGTATGGTGTGGGGGACCATTTTTTTGGAATTTTTTTCCTAGGATCATGCCTAAATATTTTCAAAGACAAGTTAGTTTACATTGTCATTATGTAGGGACTTCAAATATATTGTATAGTATCGGGATGGGATTATTTCATATTGTTATTCCTTAAAGGTATGCATCAATTATAAATTTCTTCCATGAATCTGGTCTACTCTAATATCATTCTGACACATACAATTTCTTTTCTCCCAAGGAAATTGAATTGAAAATAGATTCATCATTCAAGGAGAATCCAATACATATTATTGATCAATGATTAATACCCTACAAGGATAATAATTTCCCATAGTATAGTAGCTATAGTATATCGGCCCTATTGAGAACGATACCTGGAATCGAGATTCTGTCATATATCCTTAGTGACCGAAGTTATTCTTAGATGATTCCTTTCCACCATTTCAATGGAAACTCGTGGGAAATATTTTTCAAATTGCAGTGGTTGTTAAATTTTGGATTTTTATAGAGGTATGAATAATTTATGTTACTTCTCAAATAAATGATTTACACCCATAAACTTGTATAGGTGACGCATATTAGATCCATATAATTTGGGGAGTTTTCATATCTTATAGCTCTAGGTTTTATAGTAACTAGAATCAGTTCATAGATGGTGGATGGATAGTAGTATCTGTATAGAAGAACCATATTTACCTATAAGAAGATGATTTTGGTTAACAAACTATGTAGTGCATGCAACAATTTCAGGTTAAATGTAATATGTATGTTGCATAGATGAAACACATAGACAACTCATGGTTTGTCTATCCATATTCCCACATATATGAGGGGGTGGATTACTTGGATAGTGAGTATGAATGGGACTTTCATTGTTTTTGAAACTATGAACCAATCCATCTAAGGGGTGGTGGAACTTATAAAGTGGTAACAGATGGTTATTGTATTGTTTTTCTATAAATCCCTAATATTTCATAGTAAGTTATTTTATTTTTAGAAGTTACATAGCTTTCGCTACATGAAACATTGAGTTCGAGGGCACCATGACTTACCAAACTAGCCATTCAAAAAGCGGCAATGAGTAATATTAACTGAAATTTAAATTTTATATACTCTATGTAATTTTTTTAATCTATATTATGTGTTTCTTAGACATAATATAAGAACAAATTCATGTTTTCAGATCAAAGAAGTATTTTTCAAAAAATAGAATTTTACCACCTTTTAAGGGAAAAACCTTTTTAAAAACCATATTTGACACTTTTATATACATAATTTAATAAAATTAAATTTTTATTTATAATCATCACATAAAAATTTATTTTGGTTAAGTTTTTGGTACTTTTCTAATAACTATAATATTTTCATAAATACTGAAAATAAAAAATTTAAATTGAAAACATATTTTTTAATCAAAATAAATTATTCATTTGAATTGTTTGGAAGTATAATTAGATTATATTTTTATCATTTTATACAATTTACTTAATTGTATATATTTCAAATTTAAAATAGATATAATCAATTGTGAATCATTGGATAGTTATTATATTCATTAAAAACACGCTTTTTGTTTTGACAACCAGAATTAATTTTAAATTAATTTATTCAACTTTTGTATTTTCAATTTGGAAAAATTGATTCCATATTTGGAATCAAGAGGTTCATATTTTGTAAATATGTATATTTTATTTTCAAAAATTATGAATAATTACTTCAACAAATATTTTATTTACCATGGTTAAAAGGTAAATCTGGTAAATAAGGGTAAAAAATATTATTATAATAATATTAAATTACCCAGACATTGTCATATTCATATTGGTGGATACATGTACGACCATGCGCATCCTTGGGTGGATTTTAGGACCCCATTGAGCCACTGGATAGTGATAATGCACTTTATATTAATTAATTTAAATTGAAGAAAAAATTGACATAAACATATATAGTTTAGTAAAAAAAATTAAATAGGTTTATATAAGTTATTTTTTCGATTATAAATACCCATTATAAATATAAAAATATTTCTTACATAATTTTTTTAATTTTTAAATCTTAAATAATTAAATTTATTTATGACACAATGATGATGCGATAATTACCTTATTAATGATAGAATCAAATAAATGGTATTATTAATACAAATATAAATATAATTTCAATGTTTTTATGAAATCCAAGAATTTTATTGGAGTATAGGACATTATAGGGTTTATTCAATTTATTTAGTTCAAAGTAATCATTTTTTGATGACTTTCACAAAAACAAAATACTAAATAGTGTCAAAATTGACATAAATGTGTTTTTGAAACAAATAATATATTATTAAATTATATAATATTCCTAAAAATATAAGTTTAAGAAAAAAGACTTATATAAGGTTATATATATTAATAATGAACCACATGAGGTTTTCATGTCTTGTTATAGTATGTTTATTAACCATATAATACAAATATACAAAGAGACATGGTAAATATCAAACAATTTAAATAAGACATAAATCTAAAAGATAAGGATAATATGGTGACCTAAACCTATCTAGAATCTATTTGATGAGATTTTTTTGACCCATCCCCTCCTTATCCTATAAATAAATCATTTTGGATACATTATAAATAGAAAATGTTTTTATTATAAAATAACATTTCATACTTTTCCAGATGTGACCCTCAACTCTCTTATAAAAAGGTACTTCCTTTATCATAATTTCACACCTACAAAAGAGATTTATATTTTCCAAACACTTTCCAAATATCCTCCCAACATTCCACCCTTCATCCTACATTCCTTCATTTTTTCAGAATTCCAACCTTTGGATCCCTTTTGATCAAATCAAAAGGAAGAACCCAGAGAAGAGGTAAATATTTAATCACGTTTTTCAAGTTATTTTCTTCATCCACATCCTCTTTATTTTTTTGTTTTCATTATAAAATAATAACTCCAGTATATTGTATATACTGCAATGTTATTATAAATATGGTACAACCATAATCATTATTATATATTTTTTATAAATGATAAAGTCACCATACGTGTGTACGTACGACTTACTGTCACCACGTCTAGGTGTAGTTTGTTATTCAAACACATCATTATTTGGATGGCTATAATAATGAGTAAAACTGATGTAAATAATAAATATAAAATGTTAAAGATTTTTTATATATGATATTCTATCCCATTAGATACGATTTGACCATCAATATAATGATATTGTCGCTTATGAGTACGTACGGATTATTGTCTCCACAAACGTGAAAGTATTCATTCCCCAACAAAATAATTCAAGAATAATTTTCATTTTAGGATTAAAAATAATGATTAAGAAAAAAATATCATTTAAGATATGAATAAAATACATCCTATCAATATCAAACATGGCTTACGTGACCTAGCATATAAAGGAAAACAGATCAGTTAACACCTGAAAATATGATACTAATAAAATATTATTAACAAAGAAATATTATATGATCAATTATTTATATATCTATGAAGATAAGTTCATTATGAACCCTCATCATAAACAATGTGGTAGGGTTTTTCTATTAAGATTATCCTCAATCTTATTCACCATTTTTTGATAGTAGTTAATATATAAATTAAATAAATTAATCATCTCTATTAATCATTGTTGATAAATGTTTAGATCTTATAATATGAATATGTAATTTATAATCCTATGATATTTATATATGAATTAATTAACACCATTGAGTTGGTGCTTCCAATTATACATTGAATATAACACTGTAACCAAATCCATATCATTAGTAGAGTAGTTTACTAAATGTATATTCAATATTTTTGAGTCATGTGCTATTAATATATAATCATATATGACTACAAAGACCACTCCTTTATTTTATGAATAATTGTATATAAAAAATCCTTCTCCACTTGGGTGTACTGTAAGTAAAGGTGATATGATTATCCTCCCCATGATCTCATTAAATATTTCCTAAAATTCTTCCATCAAGACATACTACAACCTTTTATGTTTTAACACTGTTAGTGGAGAGGCAATCATAAGATCGTTCAAACAAATTATTATTAGATCCTAGTTAATATTTAAAAAAATCTATTAATCTCTATGAATCTAGTTAATATAGGTGTAACACCCCAATATTTCATTGTACATTATTTTAAATAGCTTGTGTTATGCGTAACTCCAACTTGGCTTGCGTAACATGAAAGATTAGTTTACTACGACACCACACTTTAATGTTAAAATTATTTAAATTATATATTCATAGATTATACGTTAAATATAGTAATATAAATAGTAATAAATAATTTTTAAATGTTTTTGTAATGACTTCACAATAATAAATCATATTTATAATGAAATTAATTAGTTTTGGTAAAGTATTTATATGTTAAGAAAATACTTTTTTCTTAAAGAAACTAATTTTTATGTCCTTTTGTGAACAATAATTAAATTATTTTTAAAAACTCTTAGAATTGAATTTGGTAAAATATATTTAAATTTTTAATTCATAATATCAAAATTATCTTATGGTATATTTGGGTTTTTCTGAAACCATTCAATTTTTTATTAATAGTGAAAAACACAACATTATTCTTAAAAAATTAAATTTTTTCATTTATATTATTATTTTACATTAAATTGATTTTAAATTCACAATATATAGATAATACATATATTTACCCAATGTATATCATTTTAATAATTTTTATAATTGTATTAGATTTAAAAAAGTAATTAAACTTTTTTAACGTCTTTTTTCAACCTTCTAAAAACATTTGAGTATTAGCATTGAATGTAATTTTAACACTTTTTAAAATTGAATATAAAAAATAAGAAATACCTGGTTTAATCTGTATAAAACATTTGGTCTATTATGATTGAAATAATTTTTTGGTAATATTAATTATTGAATTTTTCGACATAGTTAAAAGGGAAATAGATAAATTAATGTAAAAAATACTATTATATTTATAAAAAATTTACCTAAAAAGTTTACTAATTTCATTTGATAATTATATTTTTACTAAGAGAAACCTTAGATCATAAATATGATACATTTTAAGCCATTTTTGTTAGATTTAGATATTTAATATATTTTATTTAAATAAGAGTTAAAAATGTAATATTATAATATTAATAAATAAATCTTTTTTAATATAGGGCTATACATAAGATAAATCTGACTATAAATATTAATTATAATTATAATAAATTCATATACATCGTGATAATTTATTTATAATTTTATACATTATGTAAATAATCTTAATTGTGACACAATTATGATAGAGTAATTGTTTTGTTAAGTGAAGAATCAAATTAAATATATTAATAATATAAAAATAAATATAATTTGACTTAATTAATGAAATAAACTAATTTTATAGATAAAATTGAAATTTTTTGACATATTTGAATTATTTTTTTGAATTTATCATGTTGGATTGATATATTAAGAAATGAAAATATTGCATAGTATTAAAAGTGACATAAAAGATATTTTAAAATAAATACTAATTTATCGAATGATATAAAAGTTTTAAAAATATAAGGTTCATTAAAATACCATTTATAATGTATATAATTTTATAAATGATTCATTTTGGGTTCTTTTGGATTTTTATTGTAAACATATTAACACTATAATGTAAAAATACAAGAACACACGGTAAAATACATACTGTTCAACAAAGGGTAAAATCCTAAATATAAGGTTAATTTTATGAACTAAACATGTATAAAATTCATTGGTTATGGCTATTTAGACTCATACCCATATTATCCATGAACTAAATCACTTTGGATATATTTTAAACCAAAACTCAATTTATAATAAATTAATATTTTAAGATCATCTAAATGTGGCACCCACCTCTCTTATAAAAGTGAACTTATCATTCTCTTTATTTCACACCTACAAAGCAATTTTTGTCAGCCAAAACACACCAATAATCCTACCAACAACCTTAAATTCATCCTAGAGTCTACAATTTTGGTATAAATCCAACATTAGGATTCCTTTTGTGCAAATAAAAAGGGGACCCTCAAAGAAGAGGTAATTTTTTTACCAATTCATTAGATGTTATTTTCTTATTCTACTACATTTTACTATGTAAATTCCATACTAAAGTAATAAATACAAAATCTAATATATTATGATATTTTTTTTATTATTGTAAAGCCTTATTCACCCTTTTACACATCCCACTAATAACAATATCACCATTTGTGCATATGTACGACTTATCATCTCCACGTCATGGGGTAAACTATTTATCATCTATAATTCATTTAAATTGGTATAATTATAAATATAAAAGAATTAAATCATAAATATGAAAAGATATTGTTTATTAATAATTCATATTCCAACAAATTACATAGCAATAAACTATTAAGGTAATGTTAATGTTGATCATTCATATGTATAGCTTACCGTCTCCACGACGTGATGGGATTCACCGTCCACATTCAGGAGGGGCCTACTATATCCCCTCAATGAATTGGTAGATCTCATGAGAAAATTATGTTTGTCTTTTGGCTAATAACATACAAAATTATATTTTGTGTCTTTGGCCAATGCCTTGACTGTATGTTTATGATTTTTTGTATCGTGTATTCCCTCATTATGAGATTTGTTATTGATATTACATGTGCCTATTCGACTAATATAATATCTATGTGAATAATTAAATGTAATTAATTGATTTATTCCTTCCATATTATGCTGATGATTATTTTTAGAGGGTTATGTTTAAATTTAATAAATGTCCTTAAATGTTTTTCTTATCTATGATAGCTTCTGCAAAATATTTTACCTAAATGGGGCATCAGATATCACCACATTCATATGTTTTATTTTCCCAAGAATCAAAGAAGTGTTTTATGACTGATTTGTTGGGTTAATCTCGGAGAATAATGGTGTTATAAAAGGATTTTAAATTTTTTGTTTTATGTACTAAATTATAATGTTAAGATAATGTATAAAACCAATTTTCTAATTCTAAACTATTCGGTCATTTGGGATTAGATTCCATGTAATCATGTCAATGAATTAAAATAATTCACTATCTTCAGGCTTCTAGGGTCAGGGAATTACAATAGGCTATTCTTCAACTACGATTACCGTCAATGAGTACGTAAAAATTTCCTAAATTTAGATAATATGTCCCATGAATGTGATTCTATAAGTCCAGAAGTCTCACTTTTTAATCTTTTAATATTGATTTTCCTTTATTAATGTCACTATAAAAATCCATTAACACACTCCATATTCCTCCATTATCATATATTAAATGTGAATATTAGAAATAAAGGGTACTACAAAGTTTTCAGTGGAGTATCAAGAGACATTATTCTTAAAATATCATGAATATTCAAGGATATTAGTAAGACAAAATGCCATCTGTATATACCAATAGTGTCTGTATCACATAAAAATATAGGTCTTCTAAATATATAATCTATTTACCTCTATCTAATGATATCTATAATAATAAATAACTTATGACAATCATTGAGAACTGTAATGATGAATGAAAAATTCATAATTCATTTTAGTGGATAATTTCTCTTTATAGTGTCATTGTTGAGCTCCTAGTAATATATGCATAGGAACATATATCTATCCTTCTTATTTTCAAATAATATTGATGAATATCATGGTGATATAATATATTCTATGAACCCTTCTTTAAAAGTTTCTTATAGATGATTTTTTTACCCTTACAATTCAATTTGGGATATCATGATGGCACATTTAGATATAAGAGTGTCTCTAGGCATGAGTTCTATTGATAAATCTTCCTCATGGATTGATGGAAGTCTAAGAAACTCATTGGTAAATACATCACTATATATTTTTGTAGTGGTAATTTCATCAAGGTTGATTATTTATTTGGAAAAACAATTTGGATAAAATATTCATCATGTTTTGGTATCAACAAACACATCATAGATGGATTTTTGAAATGGTATTCATGATATTACATACATTTTTATTGGAGACTGGGATGGTTCATAATATAGAAATATATTTCCATTTTCCAATAGTTTATTTTTGTAAGATCTTGTCCATTTCTAGGGAAAACTATGGCGTGTTTTAATGTAATATTTTTTTTATGAATTACCTTTTGGTTGGTGAATGACATGGGGTGTTTTTGGGTGATGTTTTTAGAAACATGAGATGATAGGGGATGTTCATGGTTTGCCCACGGTTTTTCCAAACCCTTCACAAGATAACTGTGTAGACAGAGGAGGTCTGCATGGTTCGCGAACGGTTTTCTTAACCATGAACCATCGAGCCATGTGGTATGTGGAAGAATGCATTGTTGGCATGTTGTTTGTCAAAACCGTGAGGCCTCCCAGGTGAAACCATGTGTGGGTAACAGTTTAATCAAAAAATAGATTTTTAGACACCCCAAACCCCTGAAACGTCTCTGATTAAACCTAGGATGGTCTTGGAAATTTCTGGATGATCTCAGAGCCTTCTATTTTCATTCCAAGGAAATCTGAATTATGTTCTTTGTGATTGAAATCCCAGATTGAAGATCATTTCTCTTATAAACAAGTGTAGTTCTTCTCGTTGCTTCTCTCCTTCATTCTTCTATATTTCCTTGATCTTTTTATTGAAGATCACCACTATTTTCATTGGTATAAACATATGAGATGAGATATAGATCTTGGATTGTGGATCAAGTTCCATTTTTTCACGATCTTGAATCTTTTGATATTATTTTTTGTTAAGGATTTTAATTCGAACATTGATCGAAAATGTTGTGCCGCTTGGATTTTTGGGATTTCTGTTGGACTAGAATCTATCAATAAACCGATGTAGGTGGTCTAAATTGAACTCCCAATGTTTTGATTTATGATATTTGATTGTGTGTTTATAATATTCTAGCTTCCCTTGTAAAGTGAATCCCTAAATTGGAGTAACTAGGAATATGGATTTGAATTGTCATTTTCATTTTTTATTACATGATAATTGAATCACATAACAATCTAATGGGGGTTTCCCAAATATATATCTTGGATATTTTTTATGGGTTGAGATATTTTAATTGATATATTTTATTGTTTTCATTAATATAATTAATTGGGGTGATTGATTATGATATTTCTTTTGGCTATTTATGATAAATAATTTTGATAATTAAATATGTTCCATTATATTGACCAAAAAAAATTAATTGAGAGAATTTATTATGAGCCATGTTGTTGATTAATGATAATTAATCGTGGTAATCAATTATATGCCATGACATTTATCAAGGATAATAAATTGTGATAATTAGTTATGTCAATTTGTGATTTGTATAGATAATTAATGGTGAAGAATTAATTATGGAAATAAAATTATGTTGATTGATTAATTAATTGATTAATTAATTAATGGGTTATGTTATTTGTTAATTTTTGAGTTAACTAATGAAGTTGGAAATGTTTAACTAATTGGTGTATTATTAATGGAATAATGTGCCAAATCTTGGTGAATTAAATAATGATTAAATGGCTGAGATTATTATGGTGCTGGAGAAGGTGTTCTAGATCTATCAAAAGATTTCACTTGGACATGTCATTCCACTACTACAGTTATTAATGAATGAGATTATGGGGTTCTAGTAATGATGAAAAACATCAAATGAGATACAGAGTGATAGGCATGGAGACCTACACTTAACGAGATTAGGGGAACTAAGCATGACAACCTATGTAAAATGGATGATAATATTAAATGATGATTCAAATGAGATTATGGTTCTTGAAAAGACATTTAACATAAAATTAGTGATAATAATGAATGATGTTTCAAATTCAAAACATGAAATAAAAATCGTCCTATTGTGATGATTAATGATTAAATGATAATTTAATAACTGTTTAATTTATTCATTATATTTATTTCTTTATTTACCTACATATAATAACTATTTACTTGACTCATTTTAAATGCCATTAGTAGTGGCCTATTGAGTTGTACTCATACCCTATTCAGGATACCTGATCATCACCCGAGCAGAATTTTTTGTTTTAAGACTGGATAAAAGAAATGTTCTAGGATAGGTTGCAGTTTTGGATTGGATCATGGGAGAGGGAATATGACATGGTTCGGGACACTCTTGGGAGTTTTTGGGTTTTTACTTTTAGTTTCATTATAGACCCATTAAATTTTCATTAGATGTCTTTTTTTACCAATCAGTTGAGTATTTTATTTTTATGTTTTGGTTTTCATATGACATGGATTATTTTTGGTTATTTATACATAATTCACTTGGTTATTATTATTTTCATTAATTAGTGTTTTATTCTGATAAAATGGTGTATATTATTCCCAAGATTGAATTAGAATATCCTCATTTAAATTCAACACCCTCTAGCATATGAGGAGGTGTTCTTGAGGGAATGTGGCCAACCTGCTCGGGTCATCGTTCAATGGCTCCTGGTTCGGGATGTCACAAAGTGGTTTTGAACGGAGTTTTATTTTCTATATAATTCTTTTGTCTGTATGTTTTGGGAATGAATGACATAAGACTAGAAAGAGTCAAGGTTTGGTAATGATCATTTGGATATTAGTTAACCATGGGTGATGAACTAGTGGTGTGATGTGATATTTGTTCTGAATATTTTTCAATTATTATGTGCGGCCAAAAGAGTAATGATACATGAGTCATCATGAATCATTATAGGAACTCATGGTTTTTGTGACATAAATCATTCTAGAAACTCCTAGAAAAATGGGTTTGGGGTATGTTTCTCAACCTGTACTATTATTACTTGTTTTGATATTGAAATAATGTTGAAAATTGAGAATAAATGTGTGTTTAATGAGAACCTATATTGATTAAATTAGAATGATAAATTAATTAATTGTTTAAAAATTCAATTTTGTGATAATGTGATTTATTATTTATTGAATTAATTGATGAGAGTGTCGGAACCCTTTCTATCCAGGACCTATTAGTAGGATGGTTATGGATAGTGATGATACCTCGGTGTTGACCATGTGGTGAGAAAAAGAGGGAAAAGAACATGTTGAAACTTATTGTGTGAGTTTCTACTCTTACGTAAATGTTACAAGGTTGTGTTATGAGACCTAATACATGTGATTGGATTATAAAGATATGCCTTTGTGGTGCATGTTAAGGGAGAGTCTAAGGGAGCTTGAGGAACCATTGGTGCATGATGAGGAGGAAGGAGAATAGTTTTGAGAGAACATTCCTCATTAAATGAAATTAATGGAGAGAGACCCTAGGCGGGTTCAGAAAAACATGTCAGAGTTGACCAGGGAGTTTTAGCAACAACACCCTCCTACTATTATAGGAGAGGGTGGACATGAGGGAGGTAAATTCTTGATTGAATCCATAAAGATGATATATGACCATATGAAGAATTTGGGTGGGAGGAGGGTCAATTTGGTTGTGTATATGCTACATGGTTCAACGAAAAAATCTTGGAATATTCAGGTATGATCTGGATAGACTGATGAAATGTTATTGAAGGATATTCTAGAGATGTTCTTTATACACTTCTATACCAATGCACTACGACAAGAATAGGATTCATATTTTATGCATATTTCAAAAGGAATCTTGTCTATAATGGATTACACTAAATATTTCATAGATTTACAGTGTTTTTCTCCAACTATGGAGGATGATGAGGCTTATTTACAAAAACAATTTCTAGACAGATGTAAGTGTCACATTAAGTCATAGTTGAATACCTTTAGGCTGAATAAAGTCTCATAACTGGTTAATATGGATCTCATTAGATATGGGAACCTTAAAAATTCTTCCAGTGATGGACAAGTAGCTGTTACTGGATGATCATGGAGTGTGACCTCCTTGAACAGGAAGGATTGTTAAAAGATTCTTATTCAGGATAGTGGAATGCATGGTGGATAGTCACAAGGAATAGTTGTGCTGGATATTACGCATGTTCTTTTTCAGCATTGCAAAAGGAAGCGACATTATCATACACATAGTCCTCGAACACCAGTGGAGTGCCAGTTTTGTATAAATATGAGCCACCTCTAGAATTTTTGTAGCAAGCACTGACAATCGGGTGTTGATGAAGAATCTACTCCAAGTGAGAGTGTGGAAAGAGGGTCTTCTTCACCCTATAGTTCTGGTACCTTGAGTTTTACTGGAAGAGGTTGTATAGGCAGGGGACATGGTTCTTTAGGGTAAGAGCACCCATATAAATAGAGTGATGCTACATAGGGGAGTCAGACGACACCACATGGATGAGGGGCAGGATAGTTACATGTAGTGCATCCTAAAATTGTGGAGATTTAGACTAATAGATCAATAGTGTGAGGTTCTATTCAAGTTTCTTCTACTTTGGCTAGTAAATTATTTCATACTAGTGCCTCTCATTCCATTATATCAGCAAATATTGTGAATGGATTGAGCCTGGCGGTTGAGTTAGTATAAAGGGTGATAAATATCAATACACCATTAGGAACACAGTCATGGGATATCTATTTTTTCAGGGGCTATTTTATAGTGATTGGAGAGTATCATTTATTTTGGGATATAAATGTCCATGGTATAACTATATTTGACCTGATTATGGGTATGGAATGGCTAGTCACATACTGAGACCACATAGATTATTAGCATAGAAGAGTGACATTTGTATCTCTTGAGTGGCGAAAGTATGTTTTATTTTTATAATGAGTTATCCATGTAGGCTAAACAGGTCCAATTTCTCATCAACTGAGAGATATCATAGCCCAGGTTTCTGGAATTTTGTTGGATGATGGGAGTGTTAGGCAAGACATTCTTCCACCAATAGTAGAACTATTTCAGGATGTCATTCTTGAAGACATATTAGGTTTTCCACCTGAAGGGGATGTGGAATTCACTATTGACTCTTATCGGGGGCTGATTCAATATCTAATACACCTTACAGAATGGCATCGACCAAGCTTCATTATCTCAAAATAATGTTTGAGGAGTTGGAGGCTAATGGGATTATCCATCCAAGTATGTCACTATGGGGTTCAACTATTTTGTTTGATAAGAATTCTGATGGGAGTTTACACTTGTGGGACGATTTCTGAAAGTGGAATAAAACGATAGTGAAGAAACAATATCCTCTTCCCTATATCAATGATATATTTGATAGGATTATGGGGGCCTCTGTGTTCTCAATGATCAATCTAAGATATGGGTGTCATCAGATAAGAGTTCAAACCCCTGATATACCATGATCTTCATTCAAGAGTAGGAATGGTCTTTATGAGTTTTTCTTAATTCCGACTAGATTGACAACTAATCCAGTAGTATTTATGGCCTTGATAAATAATAGTTTTCATCTATAACTATAATGGTTTTTGGTGGTGTTCGTGGATGAAATCTTGGTATACTCTAAGTCTCATTAAAATCATGCCCAACATATTGACATCATCCTCGGTATAATAAGATATCATCATATTTACACCAAGATATCTAAAATTTATTATTGTATTGACATGGTACACTTTTTGGGGAATATCGTCTCGGAAGAAGGTGTGGCAGTGGACCCAGAAAAAGTGCAAGTAGTGGTTTTTTAGCAGCATCACGGGAATATTTTTTGATATTTGATGCATTTTTTTTGAATAGATCATTATTAAATATTTTTTATCCAAAAATATTTTTGATTGGAAGCATTGAATATATTTTTACAATGAAAGGGATAATGTGTGATTGGACAAGAGCATTCTGGAATGCTTTCCAGGAGTTGTAGAAGCGCTTGACATAAACACCAATTCGGATCTTACCTAAGTCAGGTGAGGATTAAACAGTGTATTGTGACACTTCTAGGATCAAACATAGAGCTATGTTGATACAAGGGGATCATGTTGTTGCTTATGGGTCTCAAAAGCCGCGGCCATATGGAATCTCTCAATTTTATTACATAAATTTTCATTACATTTTACAGACAGGGGACCTTTAAAGACTAGTGTCTTGGAAATCATGAACAAAATAAAAGAAAACATAAAATAATCTTTTAAATGACCTTGAAAATACTCTTGAAAATTTAATCTTATATACAACTAATACATCTCATAACCTAGATGCATACATCAAAGAAAATGGTGAACATAACGCCTAGTAAGGAATGAATGGGAATCAGTTTACTTGTGATATCAATAAGAACTTCCTGAAAAACAAAAAGACCTGAGAAATGGATTTAGAGTAATTTTATAATGGAAATAACTTGAACCATAACATGAATATGTGGCTACAACATTTAATTTAGACATTCAAGAACATATCACAATGTTTCATCCCAAAGGTTTCATAAATATTACCAAGGTTATTCACAATGGTATCGTGAAACCTGTCTTCTCTAGAGATTATATTCTGTACCCAATGCATTTGATCTCTATCAGGGCACACCCTTAATATGTCATTATTTTCATCTGATCCATATATATCAGAATAAAACATTTCATAAATAACCCATATAGAGAAAAAGTAATGGCATTCACTTCAAAATCGTAGCATTTTAAAAGTGCTTAGAAACATGATCGTTATGTCTATTATAACCCTTTGAAAAGGAAATAGGGCTTCTTGTATGTCAATTACCGAATCTAATAGATCAATTTTATAAATATATGAATACATCTGGAAATGAATATATATTTGTTTATTCTGATAAATAAAACAATGGTATTACTTTTGAAAAAGATAGATATATTTTGAGAAAAAAATTTTGTAGTATAATAGCTATATAACATGGTTTTAGAAAACAATAAAAATGTTTGGGGAAAAGGGTCTCCCGTTAATAAATGAATCATTTATAGTATAGGTATAGTATAAAAATAAATAATATCATGGTGTGTAATGACACACCACATGAAAGGGAAACTTGAAATAAAAGATAAAATGTGATTTCTCTTACTAAAATTATACAGCCAAACAGCGTCACTTAAAAATTCAGAAAATAAATTGATGATGGAAGAAATACTCTCTCATAATTTGGACATGAAATAGAAATTAATAAAAATATATAATAACATACCCGCATATAAGAAGGTGGAAACATGAGTACATAACTAAAAGAAAATTGTGACTAATAGAGGAGGGTGGAAGATTACTATGCCTTGAAGAGTAACTTCTAATGCGTGATGGTTGGGACCTTGGGGGCTGGAGGACACCTTGAGAGGAATCCGTGGGTGGTAAAAATACTAGAACTTATTTGAGGAGGATTTTTTAATTAAATGAATGAGGTAATGCCTTGGTATTAATAGGATAAGTGAGGGAATACTTACTTAATTTCCAAGTGACATCTGATCTGTGGTATTTGCAAAACCATGGGATTTTCCATGGTATTTTCACATGGTACTGGCCACTTTGGACACCTCATAAAATATCATACTATTCAAAAGTAGTCTAAAAAGATTACATCATTATTACATAAGTATTTCATTATTGATGATGTCATTAAACACTCGAAGCTCAAAACTGTATTTTCAATATTAACAAAAAAACAAAACAGTTTATAAAAATCTCATAAACTCATCCTATACTAATATTGATGCTCTGAATTCAAAAATGAAATTCATTTCATGAAAATGATTTTATAAATATTTTTCATTTTATTTTAAATAAATTCATTATTTATTTAAAAAAAGTACTCTAAAACTATAACTTATTTTGTAATACATTGAAAATGATATCAATGTCCAATAAAATTATCGTATAACAACAAGACAATAAATTAACAATTTATGATTAAATTTTATGAAAATAAATTTTAAATTTTAATTTTTAAAATCATTATAAAATTTAAATAAAATATTTATGTCCTACAAAAATACAAAACTTATACTATGATCCCTTTTTCACTTTTAAGATGTCTAAATTTTATTTATACATTCATGGTTGAAGTTTCTATTTTTTTGGCCAATATACTATTCATTACAATTCAAAATGGTATGTTACTATTCATACATTATGATTCACTAAAAACATGTTTATATTATTATACTCTAAATTTCATACTGATCACAATTGTAGGAGTCCTTTTTTGTAAATCATTTCACATTATTAATTATTTAAAGTATGAAAAAAATATTTTAAAATTCCCTTGTCCCAAATTCTATAATAATATTGAACTTATATAAATTCATCCTACAATTATCCACACATTTGAAATTCAAAAATTGTACCATAAAAATAAATAACAATTATTTTATACCATGGGATGAAAAAAATTATATAAGGCATCATTACATTGCCACTTATAACACCTATATAGGACCTAAGTGTAATATGTAATATGGTGAGAGAATCGTGTGCGATCAAACCAGCATTAATGCACCAGATCCCATTAGAACTCTGCAGTTAAGCGTGCTTGGGTTGTGGTGATAGAATCTTGGGGTGGCTCGGACAACATTGCCTGAGTGGTGATTTATATCAGCTTGAACTTCTCCCTTTTGCAATTACATTCAAGCATAACATGTTGAAGCTCATCTTGGGCTTGGTCCATAGAAAATCCCAGATATTCTACCTCCTTCTCATGCTCTGATATATGGGCTTCATAGGACCCAAGTCTACTAAATGAGGCTATAAACTCTTCTTTTTGTATTAACTCACCAAGATAACTTATATTTATAAATAATAATTTTAACGTAAAGAGTTCAGTTTCCAACAATCATATTGAACAAAAAATATATAACTATTGAAACCCCACAATCACATTTATTTAAACTTACTTCATTAATTAAAATATATAGTTTTTTTAGTATAGAATAACATAGAGATTTAACAAATAAGTATTATTAAAAAGTTCGTTTTGTTACTTTCTTCCCACCATAAAACTTTTTTCCCTAACATTTAACTCGTAACCTAAGAAGAGAAAAGGTGTGGGTTATTCTTCCACATAGAATCCATTGGTTCCCATGTGGCTTCATCCCATTTGTGGTTCCTCCACTACACCTTAACAATGTTGGTAGTATTTTTGCGTAGAACCTTGTCATTGTGATCCATGATCTCCACCAGCGTCCCTTCATAAGACTGTTTCTGTCCCAGTTGTACCACGTATGGATTTAGTACATGTAAAGGGTCAGGTATGTACTTCCTTAAGAGGGATAAGTGGAAGACATCTTGAACATATGCTAAATTTATAGGAACTTCAAGCCGATTGGCCACTACTCCTACGATATCAAGGATTTCATAGGGGCAAACATACCGAGGGCTTAACTTTCATTTCTCCCCAAACCTCATTACTCTCGTCCTATGTGAAATTAAAAGAAAAACTTTGTCATCAACATCAAACTCCAATTCCCTTAAACAGTAGTTGGCATAGATCTTTTTCCAACTCTGAGCATCCTTTATGTGGTGATGGATGTCATGGTAATTTTTAATCATCTCTTGCACAAGATCAGGCCCAAGAATCTTTCACTCCCCAACTTCATCCCAACAATTAGGAGTTCTACATCACTTATCATATAGAGCTTCATAGGGTTCCATTTCAATGATCTAGTGGAATCAATTTTTGTAATATAACTCAACTAATGGGAGATATTGATACCATCCACCTTTAAATTCCATCGATCATGTTTTCAGTATGTCCTCGAGTGTTTGAATTGTCCTTTCAGATTGGCCATCAGTTTTGGGATGATAGGCCATACTGAAATTCAATTCAGTTCTTAGAGAATGTTGATGTCTTCTCCAAAATTTTAATGTGAACCTTGGATCATGATCAGATATAATATAAAGTGGAAATCCATGCAGCCTTACCACATCCTTCACATAAAATCATGTCATGTTGATCAAAGGATAAATCTTCCCGAATGGAGATAAAATGGGCAGTCTTGGTGTGACGGTCCACAATAACCCATATCGCATTTTTCCCTTTAGAAGTTCTTAGGAGACCAGTAAAGAAGTCCACAGTGATACTGTCCCACTTCCATGCTGGTATGGGTAGTGGTTTCAATACCCCTTTAGGATGTTGTCACTCTTCCTTCAATTACTGACATTCCATGCACCTTGATGTGTATCTAGCAATCTCCCTTTTCATATTTTCCCACCATTATTGATCAAGAAAGTCCCTATAAATTTTTTTCTTCCAGGATGTATAGAGAAATTATAGCTATAAGTTTCATCCATTAGCTCCTTCTTTATTTCTAGAATATATGTAACACATTGTCTTGTACAAAATTTCTGTACACATTCTTGATCAATATTGAACTTGGGAAACATCCCAACATTCATAGCCTCAATATTCTTCTATAACAAATGATCTTCTATCTGATCTTTAGTTATATTCTCTAGTAATGACGGTTGATAAATAATTTGTGTTAGGGTTGATGATTTCTCTTCCCTAATAAATCAAATTTCTAGATTCAATCAGACATTGATCAAAGTATCTCTTGGAATCCTCATCATGGAAATAACAACTTGTTCTTTCCTACTTAGTGCTTCAACGACTATGTTTTATCTTCCAGGGTGATAATGAATTGAACAATCATAATCATTGAGAAGTTACAATTATCTCCTATATGTCATGTTCAATTCCTTTTGTGTGAAAATATACATCAAACATTATTGTTCAATGTATATATCACATATATACTCATAATGATAACGAATCATTATCTTCATAGCAAAAAATGACCACATCCACCTCCAGATCATGTGTAGGATAGTTCTGCGCATTAGTCTTCCACTATTTAAATTCAAAAGTAATGACTTTTTCATTTTTCATAAAGACATACCCAATCCCTTTTATAGATTCATCACTAAAAATAATGAATCCTTCTCAACATTAGGGAAGAGTTAAGATGGGTGCAATAACCATTATCTACTTCAGCTCTAGGAAACATTCCTTACAATCCTTTGTCCAGATGAACTTGACCCCTTTTTCGAGTTATCTTTGTAAATGGATTAGAAACTCATGAAAAGTTTCTAAAAATCCTCCTATAATATCCTGCTAATCCATGGAAACTTTGAGTCTCGGTTATTGTTAGAGGCAGAGGCCACTCCTTTAAAAAATTGGTCTTTGCACAGTCAACAATGATTCATTCATCGGTAACAATGTGCCCCAGAAAGATACTTGTTGTAACCAGAATTCTAATTTTCTTAACATCCCAAATAGCCTCTCCATCTATAGAGTTTTCAAAATTACCCTTAGATGATCCTCATGATCCTCATAAAATTTGGAATATTTGAAAATATCATCAATAAAAACACCCACAATTTTATCAAGGTAGTCCTTAAAGACATTATTCATAAAATCCATAAAAATAGCAGGTGCATTATTCAGTCCAAAGTGCATAACAACAAACTCATAAGGCACATATGATGATCAAAAGGAATTTTTGGGAATATCTTTATTCATCACTCTCAATTGATGATAACAAGATCAAAGAAAAACTTTAGAGAAGAATTAATCCCCCTCAATTTGGTAAAATAAGTCATTAATTCTTTGAAGAGGGTCTTTTTTCTTCTCTGTGTTCCCATTCAATTCTATTTAATAAATGCATTTCGACATCGATCCAACCTTCTTCTTGATAAAGAGAACATGTTCTCCCCAAGGAGACAAACATGGTCAGTCAAAACCCTCCTCCAAAAGATCTTGGAGATGTATATTTAACTCCTCCAACTCCATATTTTCCATCCTATATGGAGTCTTTGATAAAGTATGGGATGCAGGTATGAGTTCAATGGAGAACTCTACCGCTCTTTCTGAGGGAGTTCTGGGTAATTCATTAGGAAAAATGTCATCATATTCATGGATGATGCGGATATTTTATATCCTCAAACCTCAATTTCACTATTCTTCCTCACTGGTCAACTCCATAATGAAGGATATAAGAGGTACTTCTAGACAATGATCAGGTTGAGATATCTCTCCTAGGAAGATACCTGTAAGTTTTCCATTCATGACTACTATGATTTTCATGCTTCTGCATTTGATCTTAGCATTTTACATTGACAGACATTCCACCCCTACTGTAATGTCAAATTCCATCTTGGGAATGACTAATAGATTTGCAATATGATTATGCTCACAAAAGATAATACAAGAGTTTATAAAAACTGACGATGCATGGATAATCCCACCAGAATACTTGAATGACAACTCTACTTTTAGAAAATTGGGGGTTGATTCTAAATTCATTACAAACATGGAGGAAATAAAGGAATGCATAGAACAAGAATCAAACAAATTACTTTCTATATTTGAGAGTACATCATGATTTATTACCACCACATCATTTGGCACCTCAACTTCAGTCATAGTGATTGAAAAAGTATGTCCTTGTTACCTTGGCCATTGCTGAGGCTGATAGTGATTCCTCTCCACTGTCATTGGATTTGGACAGTGATTGGAAATCTTCCCAAGTAGTACACATTTATAGCATTGACATCACATAGGGAATGCACCATCTTCCCCTTGATGCTAGCGTTGGGAAGTTGTGGCTTCACCCAACTATGACAATTCCACACAATGTAGCCATCTCTACCACTCTTTCACCACTTTTCCCATCGTTGAGATGGTAGTTCCCCAAATGCTTCTTCCCATATTTATTACACATGGGATTTTGTACTTTCATTCCTCCTCTTCCATGATCGAAGCTCTTCCCTAAGCTTCTCTCCCTCGGTCTTTTCTTGTTAATGGATTTATGATACCTTTGCGTCTTACCAAACTCTATTTCGACTTTCATCACACTTCAAATGATCTTTTCATAGCTATCATAATCTATATTGGATAGATTCTTCCATATATGAGGCCTCAGTCATCCAATGAATATATCAACCATAAAATTTGGATCCATGACAAAGCTAGATGTGTAACATGAAAGCCTTGGGATGTTTATCTCATAGCATCCCACATATTCATTCTCCTTCTGCTTCATCTCGAAAAATCCTTCTCGATTTTTGTTTCCATCGATCGAGGGAAATACTTGTTGAAGAATATCCCTCTGAACTATTCCTACTCCATAGCTTCAACTTCCACTCTTGGGGTTTTGTTATTAATCAATTCCTACCACAAATTAACTTCTCTATCTAAGTGATAAACAACCAAGGAATCCTTCCCTTGTTTAGAATAGTAGATCATAGAAAATATCATCTCAATAGTGTTGATCCACTCTTCATAAATCATTGTGTTGGTTGATCAAAAGATGGTTGGTGGTCATTTATACATAAAGTATTCAATAGAAAGTTGTTCCATTCATGTTATGATCAATATCTCGGATTGTTTTAGGTTCTTTCCCATAACTTGATTCAGTTGGTTCATCATTCGTATGAATTTTTCTATTCTGGATTCTATCGGAGGGTCATCAGTACATGGTCCATTGTGGTCGCCATTTGCATGGTTCCTCATATTGCCTTCCATTTTATAAGAGAATAAAACATATTGAGAATCTTTTTTTATTTATGAATCTTTTAAAAATAAATGATTTTATTCCTTAAAACTTCATGATTTAAATAATTATATTTCCCTTTAAATACTTCATAATGATTGATAAAAATTTTATGGTTAACAAAACATATCCCCCCGTGTTTGTCGTAACCAAGAGGGAAGCAAGGCCCATATTCATGTACCAGGACACCCCAATTCATGCTCGAAACTTGGTGTTAGATTTTTCACCCCAAGGTACATATGTTCCAGAGCCGCATCAACATGCCCATATCCATACAGGGATGTATTTCCATGATAAAACACTTACTCAATACACACAAAAATACAAGGAAGTGTTACTATATTTATATTGTCCTATAAGGTTATTAATAATGTTTTCATAGCCTAATTTCCATAAACAACTAATCATTCCTTTTATACCAACAATGGAATTCTTCCTTTTTATTACATAACTTTTCATTACATTATACAAACAGAGGACTTTTAAAGTCTAGTGTCTCAGACATCAGAAAAAAAATATATAAAAATATAAAACACTTTTTTAAATCCCCTTGAAATGACTCTTGAAATGTTCATAATAGTTACAACTACTGAATCTCATAACTTGTAGGCATACATCAACGAAAAGGGTGAGCAGAAAGCTGAGTAAGGAATAACAGGGAATCAGTTCACATGTGATAACAAAAAGAACATGATGAGGAACATAACGAAAAGTGAAATGGATGTAGAGGAATTTCATAATGAAAATAACATGAACCATAACATTAATATATGGATGAAACATTTAATTTATACATTCATGAACATATCACCATGTTTTATCCCCAAGGTGTCATAAAAATTACCATGTTTATTCACCAATGTATCGTGAAACTTGTCAACTCTAGAGATTAAATTTTTTACCCAGTGCATTATAGCACTATAAGGGTACACCCATAATATGTATTTATTATCATGAGATCCACATAGATCATAATCAAACATTTCATAAGTAACCCATACATAGTAATAGTAATTGGTTTCACATCAAAATCGTGACGTTTTAAAAGTTCTTAAAAACATGATTGTTATGTCATTTATAACCTTTGGAAAAGGAAAGGTTGGTTCGTGAATGCCAATTAAAAAATCAAATAGATCATTTTTATGTGTTGATGAATATTTCTTGAAATGGAATTATATGTGGGTATTCCGATAAATAATGAAGATAATTTCTTGAGAAAAATAGAGATATTTCGTGACAAAAGTTTTGCAGCATAAAGGCTATGTAACATGGTTTTAGAAAACAACAAAAAACGGTGGAGACAAGGGTGTCCCAAAAATAAATGAATCGTTTATATTATATATATAGATTAAAAATAAATAAGATAATGGTTTTGAATTACACACCTCATGAAAAGAAAACATGAAAGAAATGAGAAAATGTGATTTCTTTTACGAAAATTCAGCAGCCTAACGATGTCACCTAAAAATTATGGAAATAAATTGATGAGAGATTAAACGTTCTCTAATCATTTGGAAATGAAATGGATAGTAATGATAATAAATATAAACATAACCCAACATATGAAGTTGGAAAAATGGAAGACATAACATAAAGGAAATCATGACTAAAAGAGGAGGGTTGAAGGTTCCCTTTCATTAAAGAGTAACTTTGAAAGCGTGAAGGTTGGGATCTTGGTGGGATTGAGGACACCATGGGAGTACTCCTTGGGAGGTAAATAGACAAAACATCATCGAGGAGGATTTATGAATGAAATTAAAGAGGGAATGACTTGGTATTTATCGTATAAGTGAGGGAATATTTAATTAATTTCCATGGGACACCTCATTGGGGGTATTTGAAAAACCATGGGCCTATCGATGGTATTTTCCCAATATATTGATGACTTGGGACACCTCATAACATTTAATATTATTCAAAAGTTGACCATAATGAAGATATCATTATTATATAATTATTGCATCGTTAATGATGTCATTAAATACCTAGAACTCTAAACTGTATTTTCACTATTGACCAAAAAAACAAAACATTTTATAATAATATCATAAATCCACCCTAACCAAATATCAAAGCTCTGAATTCATAAAATTAACTACATTTTATGAAAGAAAAATTATCTAAAAATATTTATTTTAATTATTTAAAAAATCGTTATTTAATCTAACAAATAACTCAAAAAATATAACTTATTTTGTACTACCTCGAAAAAGTAATCATGGTCCCATAAAATTATCACATAACCATAAGACAATAAAGTAACAATTTATTATTACATTTTATGAAAATAAATTATCATTTTAAATTATGAAATTAATTATACAATTGTAAATAAAATAATTATGACCTACAAAAATAACAGAACATATAATTTGGTCATTTTTTCACATTTATGGTTTCTAAATGGTATTTATACATTCATGGGTGAAGTTTCTATTCTATTGACTTATTAACTATTCATTAATATTCTAAAGTGTATGTTATTATTCATACATTACAATTCACTAACAACATGTTGATCTTATTAGACTCTAAATTTCATAATGATCACAATTTTAGAAGACATTTTCTTGAAAATCATTTCACATTATTGTTGAGATGGTTTGTGAGTATGATATACTCTATAATTCCAAATATAGGATCAAAATAATAGAGATATTGTATGGAGTATCTAATGATTCTGAAAATACAAGAGGGGGTGAATTGTATAATTTACAAATTCTTTAGGAACATTTAAAATTGGTTATGTTTAACAAGTTTAAACAAATTAATTCACAAAACCTCTAGTTCTACACACTTTCTTGATTCAGGAAATAAGATTCTGAGAATGAAATTCCGAAAATGATAGTTCCAGAAAAATAAAACTTAATGATTGTTTACAAATAAAAAGATTCTACCTTAAAGAGTATATAATCTAACTAAATCAGAGTACATGTATAAGGAATTATAAGATAGTTATACTTTCCTCAACAATAAAAATACAGCAGAAAACTTGTAACAAAACAAGTAACAAGTAGTAAATCTTTTAACCCAAAGATAAGGGTATCCAACAACCTTGGATAATGGTCCCTTGATTTATACTTTCAAGAAAGTATGTCTTACCCACAATAGGGAAATCCTTTGATACATAGATCGGATTTTGTCTTTCTATCCCCGAAACCCCTCAACTTCATGGTAGTTGGCACCTCTGTCTTCCTCAGAAACGAATCCCTCATCTTCAAGGTAGTCAGCACCTCTGTCTTCCTATCCCCGGAAGCCCCTGATTGTACACAGTAAAAATCAGAATCACACAAAGAAAATATGAACCAGAAGTTCAATATGCACTAGGCAATGATAGTCTCTCTCTAGAAATCACTTCAATAGAATGTAATATCTAGAGTCATAGAACAGTGATGAGATCATTCAAATGAGATCTCATTTATAGGTATGACTTCAATGGTGAGATCCCTCCTCCAATGGTCATATTTTTCCTTGAATTTGGGAGGGACCTGTACACATGGAACTCAAACAATGGTTATTGAGTAACTGAATGCACGACATCATTTTCTAACAAAACAATTATAAGAAAAAATATAGTTACATAACTAAAATCCAATATTCAGAATGTAAGGAAATATGAAAGTTCAGAGTCTAAACAACATTGAATTCGGAGAAAATAATAAAAGGATATTCGGATTCTATTTTCTAGGAATTTGGAACTTGTACTCTTTATAATTTTGGTGTCAAAATTTCAAGGAAATTCGGAATCTGGATTCACAAGAATTCGGAACTATAACATACAATGTTTGGAGTCAGAGTTCATGAGAATTCAAAGTCATAACTCTTAAGAATTCGAAGCCTATATTCAGAGAACTCGGAGTCAGAACTCAGAAAAGTTCATAACCAGAATTCGTAATAAGAATTCCGAGTTAGACCTTAGAGAAGTTCGTAACCAGAATTTGTAATTTGAATTCAGAGTCATAACATAGAAGAGTTCGTATCAAGTATTCGTAATCAGAATTCCGAGTCAGGACTCAGAATAGTTCATATCCATAATTCGTAATCAGAATTCGGAGTCAGAACTCAGAAGATTTTGTAATAATCATTCTGAGAATTCGGATCCTAAAGCAAAATGCCTCATATCTAGGTAATTATATGATTCTGAGGTTTTGGTTTCAAACTAAATTTTACACTAAGAAAAATTATTATATGAGCCCTGAAAACATGGTAAGGATAAATTTTCTTATGGAAGGAAATTTTTCCTTATAGAAGTAAAACATTGGGTAAAAATAGTTTTTCCTTGAGATAATGTGTTTGTGATTTTCAAATCAAGAAGGAATGGGAATTTCATAAGTAAAACCTTAATGACTCACCAATCTCTCCCAAGTATAAAGGAATGAAAAAGTTATAAGGAAAACCTTATTGACTAAACAATATCCCCGTTTTTGGAATGCAGAAACATCCTTATGAAAAAATAATATAAGGACATAGAAAAAATTTTCTAGACTTTGAAATAAAACATATCTCCCTTTTAACATTGGAAAAGACGAATACGACTAACTCCCCCCTATTCTTTGGAACACTACGGATCGTATTCTAGATTTCCAAAATGATATTTTTCATTATCTTGAGTGCGGAAATCTTTGTAATGAAAACTCCATCATAGATAAACTCCCCCTTAGGGATATTTCTTCTTTTACATAGAATTATTTTTCCTTCTCCCCCTTGGTGATTTTCAAAAAGTGTTTGAGGGAATGGAAAAAAATATGGTACCTGAATCATTAGTAAAAACATCAAATCAAAAAAATAAACCAAAATTCAATTATGATTGGAATAATTTGTATAAGGAAAAATGGATACAACAAAAGATCATATTTGGATCTATTTTGCTTCTTTTTCCTTGGGTATCAGCTTCTTCACAATGGTTTTCAGCTTCTTTAGATCTTCGTGATCCTCCTCTGCTTTCTTCTCTAATTCTTTGATCCTATCATCCTGAGCCTTCAGAGTATCTGCATGAACTTTCAATAGGTCATCTTACTTCACTAGATTCCCTTCAATCTCAATTTGAAGATCCCATTCTGTTTTCCATCTTTCGAAAACATAATTCAACTTCCCATTCAGATCATTGACATCCTGAATCCGATTATTCTGCTCAAGAGTTAGATTTTTCTCAAACCTATTTGTGAGATCCTTGATTTTTCTGTCTCGAGTATAAAAATATTTCTTAATATCATCATGAAAGTCATCATTCTCTCTGAGATTTTTGACTATATTCTTTGACCTTCTCACCATTTTATTGAATGATTTTTGTGGGCTTCATAGTTGATAAGGACATTCTTCTGATCAGCTTCAATCATTACACACCTATACAACACCATGGATATAGAATCCGATTTTTTATTCATGATATGTCATAGAATTTTACATCTGCAGTCAATGGTTGGAAAGATCGGAATTGTGTCAACAAGATTCTTTAGATATTGAAAAAAAAAATCATGTCCTAAGGCTGATGACTCTGAATCTGATACTTTTCTTGGGGATGGTGCTTCCTCTAGCTCGACCAGCTTCCTCTTAGAAGATCCTCCAGCTTCCTTCTTACTTATAATTTCTTTGGTTTGGGTATCAACAACCACTTGTTTCCCCTTGTTGGTTTTCAGAACATCTTCTTCATCTGGAGACTCATGCTCACTTTCAGACAAAGGAAAAAGCTTATCTTCATCGATTTTTTCTTTCTCGGATCCTACCTCAATATCCTCAGGGTGAATGAAGTCCTGATTATAGATTTATTCCATAGACAATTTGGTCACTTACTCTTCAGCCTTCTCATCCATTTTATAAGTAGCAATTTTAGAAGATCCATCTTGAGAAGTCCGAATTGAAAATTTTTCGGAAGCACTTTCTTTATCATGATAATCATCAACTTGCTTAATCAGGTCATCAGTGCAACTACTAATTTTTTACTTTTCTTGAACTTCATCCATATCTTCTATCTATTCAGCAACCTTCTCTTAAACTTTTTCCCGAGTCATAAAACTTTTTCCCTAGTGAATCAGGTAATGGTTCAACTAAAAAGGATTTCGTTACCGAAATGTTCTCGGATTCTACTTCAGTAGCCTTCAAAAGAGATTGCACAATATCTACCTCCGACATCTTCTTCATAAGATTAATCTATTTGGACTTCTTCGAAATCTCTTCAATAGCTTTCTATTTCAATGATTTGTCCTCTACAGGGTCTAGCTCACACTGTGGCTCCCCTTCTTTCTGGTTCTTCATATCCTCCCTCCATTTGGAAAAAAACATCATCTCTATAAGATTCATGCTTCATGGGATTTGTAGGTGCAGTTTGAGCATACTTGGCCTTAGGGGATTCACCTTTAGCTTCTACTTCCTTAAATTTTATTTTCTTTCCATCTTTCATTGATGGTTCAGCCTATTCAACATTTTTTGGAACGACATATGCTTCTTCTACTGGTAGAACATAAAACTCTCCGGAATCTTTAGAAAAGCCAACATTCATTCTTTTCAAAGTGTCATCACTGACTAACATAACATTTAAATTCCTCGACATAGAACTGCACGGAATCTTAAAGGACTCAAGAAACTAAACAATCAACTTGGATAGTAGGGTAGGATACATGATTATTTGTGCTCTCAAATTCCCATTCTTGATATTCTCTATCGTAATTAGAATATGAATCATCATATTGATCTTCCCTAGATTTACCAAAAAAACTAAGATATACATATGAATTTTCATGAGTGTCCTTATCACCCTTTATCGGTACGATAAATCCCTGAACCCATTACTCAAGGATCCGATTTTTTGTAGACAAGTGAGAAATCTTTGGGTAATGATATCTATAAGTCCAAGACACTGCAAAGCCTTTACCTTGATAATAGTTCCTTGAACATCTGGAAACTTGTTAGAAAAAAATTCTACCTCTCCTTCTTAAGATAACCCTACTAAGCTAGCATCCTTGGTGTATGGAAGTTCATATGTTTTTTCACAACTCTTTAAGGAAAAGTTTTCTCTACCATCTTCCTTAAAAAACCCAGCTGACTCATAAAACTCTATCATCGAATCCAGATACACTACTATCAGAGCTCTTGGCTTTGAAATAAAAATGAATTCCGATCTATTTAGCTTGATGCTTTTGGAGATAATGGAATAATATTTGTTGAAATATTTTGGATGTACCAACCTCTCCCTGTATATCTGCCATTCTGCAATCGTCTTGACAGTAGACATCTCTTGAGAAAGAACTTAACCAGACATTCGGAATTGAGAAACTTTTGAAATGTTTGGAATGAGATTTTAATGTGGGGTAGAGCTTAAACATTCAAAGGCTTAAAAAATCAAATGGGACAACCATCGGGGGTTCCCATTTTATAGGTGTCGAAGTGATGGTTGAACATCCTATATGAATCTAATGGCTTCGAATTCTTCAGATCAGTTCTGACAGTTTAAAAGATAGCCACAAGGAAAATTTAGTAGGATATGATCTTTTGAGGTTTTTAAAGGAAAACATTTTGATTTAAGAAAACTATAATATGAGAAATAATAAAAATAATAGAAACTCCCAGCAAGTAAAATATGATTATGAAAAATCAAGGAAGAATTATACCTTTCGGATTTTCTGGAGAATTATTCGTATTGAGGAAAAGTATTCTTGAAGGACATTAGATTCCCAAAAAAAATTTGATTACAAAAAAGAATTGGGTACACAGGTCTTCGTTACAAAAATTTTCATTAGGAAAACCTTCATTACAAAAATATCAATTATGAAAAAAAACATTACGAATAATTCAAGTAAGAAAACATCATTAAAAAAATTTCATGTACGAAATATTTCATTGAAAAATTTTCAAGTACGATAAACTTCATTAAAAAAATATGAACAACTTCATTATGAAAAATATGAAAAACTTCATTATGAAAAATATGAAAAACATCATTACGAAAAATATGAAAAAATTCATTATGAAAAATATGAAAAGCTTAATTATGAAAAATATAAAAAACTTCATCACGAAAAATATGAAAAACTTCATTACGAGAAATTTGAAAAAACATCATTACGAAAAATATGAAAAACTTCATTACGAAAAATATCAGAAACATTATTTCAAAAAAATATGAATAACTTCATTATGAAAAATATTAAAATCTTCATTATGAAAAATATGAAAAAAAAATCATTATGAAAAATATGACAAACTTCATTACGAAAAATATGAAAAACGTTATTACGAAAACTATAACAGACTTCATTACAAAAAATATGACTAACTTTATTAAGAAAAATATGAAAAACTTCATTACAAAAAATATGAAAAACTTCATTACGAAAAATATGAAAAACTGGCAAGAAAATGTACCCCCCCCCCCTTGAAAAAGAGTTCATTAGTGTAAGTAGATTGGTTCAACACGAAGTTATTAAGGAGGATTACCTTACGGTTATCATTCCTAACTTCTTTTAAATGTATTCAAATCTATCTGAGGGTAATGTTTTTGTGAAAATATCTACATATTGATCTTGAGTTATGATAAATTGAAGAATTATATCTCCTTTTGTTCTTATGACCCTTAAATAAAGCATTTGAAATCAAGGTTTTTTCAAGAAGAACAATGTTACCTATTCCAATAATTTCTCCATGAGCATTATATCTGAAAGTTACTTTTCCTTCATTCGTTTTAGTAGTCTTTTCAAAATAGTTTCTGTTACCAGTCATATGCCAGGAACATCCACTATCCATGTACCAAGTATTGTTGTTGGTACCTTCTCTATTTTCCTGAAAATAAGAAAAAGTTAGGTTTTTTTAATCCAAACTT
Organism: Viscum album; assembly: GCA_963277665.1. Taxonomy (NCBI): domain Eukaryota; kingdom Viridiplantae; phylum Streptophyta; class Magnoliopsida; order Santalales; family Viscaceae; genus Viscum; species Viscum album. The sequence goes on from OY728140.1 coordinate 181,934,594, forward strand.
GCTTGGATCCGGAAATCTCAAAAAGAAAAATTTTAGGAACCCACATCATTTTAGAGGAATAGGCTTCATGAAATCCTAAAGACTGAGTTTTGTTTAAGGAACAATTTTTTCCCTATTGTCCACCACACTAACATGTAGTGCAGAATGGATCACTTCAAGGAACAAAGTAATTGTTACTAAAAATCGGTTTAGAACCAATATAACCAAAACTAGAACTATTACTTAGAGGTCAGATTTGCAAATACATTTTATCAAAATTTTCCATAAATAAGGTAAATTTTTACAAACACTTCCTCAAGGAAAAGATTTCTAATTTCAGTTTGATAACCAAGCTCTTGTCTTCCAAAACATTTTCTTTAAAACTAGAGCTATGCTCGAAAACATTTTTCATAGAAATTACGTTTTCTAGATCTTTAAAAAGATTATTCTTCTCATAATTTACTTCTTCAATATTTTTTGAAATGTTTTAAATATCAACATTTTTATTATCATGATATTTATAAGGATCTGATATTTCCTTAGTAAGAATAGCATTACTAGGTTTTCCCTTATCTAGTTTTTCATGAGTTTGGAATTCTCAATCTCATGGAGTTTTCCAAACCTAAAAACTTCTTCATAGTTAGGTAAAGTATTATCTTCATCAGAAGAAGATTATTCAGAATAAGAGTTATAATATTTATCATTACTATAATTTTATTTTAAAGAAACATTTGACAATGATAAAACATTTTGTACCATATCCATTAAACACTGATTTTCAATAGGTAGACTGGCTATTAGACCAAGATTCTTCTGCTCAGAAGATTTATAATCTGATGTTTCATCTTAAGAGTCACCACCACTGGAACTCCAGGTGTCATTAGATTTCAGGAAATTCTTAGCATTACCCTTGTAATACTTCTTTCTATTTCTCTCTGAATGATTTTCCTTTCATTCTTTTCTCTTGAGCATGGGACAATCAGGTCTTATGTGTTAGCTCTATTGCATTCATAACATGTAACTTCTAAATATTTCTTATATTTCCTTTATTTATTATTGTATCTAGATTGAAAGTTCCTTTATCCAGCTATCTTGTTCATCCTTCTAGAATGATTTGCTAATTCATTCTCTAAGGATTCAATTCCACTAGATTCGAATTGAATAACAAGATTATTAGATTTCGATCTAGTAACTACCTTAGGAGTCTTAGATTTCATATGATTAGAAGTTGTATTAAAAGAAAAGCATCCATTACCATTATTCTTCCTTACATTATCACCATCTCTCTTTGTTTTGGTCTCATGTTGAAGAAGAGTTCCAAACAAATAATCTAAGGTAATCTGAGTAACCTTTCTGTTTTCATCAATAGCAGACCTCTTGGATTTCAACTCATTGGGCATGATGTCTATGATCTTATCAACAAGAGCTTCATCATCTAATACTTTCTCACCCATGGATTTTAAATAATTCACAATGGCCATGAATCTTTGTTGCTCTTTACATATGGGTTATCCATAAGGAAAGCAGAAACCATGATATTCAGATATGAGCATGTCTCTTCTTGTTTCAATTACTTTTGAAGTCACAAAGTGTGTAACTTCAAGTTTCATCCATATACTATTTTTTTCTTCACAAGATGAAATTTGGATATATATATTTCTAGTCATGGAGTAACGAAAAGTATTGTTTACCTTATAATTCAGTTGATATTGATGCTTTTCTTGATTTGTGAAGGTACTAACATCTTTGTCAGGGATTTTATATCCTCCAGTAAGCATAAAAAAATTATCAACACCAATATTGATAATGAAAGTCTTTATTCGATATCCCCAATATTTGTAATAATTTCCATCAAAGATAGGTGGTCTAGTTGGATTGAGATTGTTTATGGAACCAACATTGATTCCTGCCATCTTAAAAAAAAAATCTTTCCACAAAAACTTGTTAATAGAAAAAGTTTTTTAAACAAGGAAAAATTTTCCTAAAAAAGGAAAAAATATAGAACAGGATAATCTCTACGAAAAAAATGAATCTGAACTATATGAGTCAAAAAACTGATTCTGAGAAAAGAATGAGAAGAAATCTCTTCTGAATCTGATCGTGAGATTAATTCATATTGAACCAAAATTCTGAATCCAATTGTTATATAGGTTTAGTATTCAAGGTCACCTCCACTAATACCAATTTATGAGATGGTATGTGAGTATGATATACTCTATAATACCAAATGTAGGATTAAAATAATAGAGTTACTGTATAGAGTATCTAATGATGCTCAAAATACAAGAGGGGTGAATTGTATACTTTAAAAATTCTTAAGGAAAATTTAAAGTTGGCTATGTTTAACAAGGTTAAACAAGGGAATTCAAAAAACCTCTAGTTCTATAGAATTTCTTGATTCTGGAAATATGATTATGAGAATGAAATTACAGAAAAGATGGTTCCATAAAACAGAAACATAATGAAAGTTTACAAAGAAGAATATTCTACCTTAAAGCCTATAGAATATAACTAAATCAGAGTATAAGTATTAAGATGTATAAGATAGTTATACTTTCCTCAACAATACAAATACAGTGGAAAACTTGTAACAAAACATGTAACAAGAAGTAAATCCTTTAACCCAAAGAGAAGGGTATCCCACAACCTTATAAAAAGGTCACTTGATTTATACTTTCAAGAAAGTCGGTCTTACCCGCACCAGGGTAAGCCCTCGATACGAATATCAGAGTCTGTCTTGCTATCCCCGCAAGCCCTCAACTTCAATGTAGTCAGCACCTCTTTCTTCCTATCCCCATAAGCCCTCGATTGTATATAGCAACAATCAGAATCCCACAAAGCAAACATGAACTAGAAGTTCAGCACGCACTAGGAAATGAGAGTCTCTCTCTAGAAATCACTTCAACAGTATGTAATCTCTAGAGTCATAGAATAGTGTTGAGCTCTTTCAAATGAGCTCCTATTTATAGGAATGACTTCAATGGTCGGCTCCCTCCTCCAATGGTCATATTTTTTCTTTAATTTTGGAGGTACTTGTACTTGTGTCACTCAAACAATGGTTATTTAGTAACTGAATGCACAAAATCGTTTTATAACAAAAAAAGTATAAGCAAAAATATGGTTACATAACTAAAATCAAATATTCCGAATGTAAGGAAATATGAATGTTTAGAGTCTAACCAAAATTGAATTCAAATTATATAATACAAGGATATTCGGATTCTGTTTTCTAGGAATTTGGAACCTGTACTCTATAGAATTCCAGAGTCTAAATTTCAAGGAAATTCAAAATCTTGATTCACAAGAATTCGGAACCAGAACTTACAATGTTCGGAGATAGAGTTCATTAGAATTAGGAGTCAGAACTCATAAGAGTTCAGAGTCTTTATTTAGATAACTTGGAGTCAGAACTCATAAAATTTCGTAAACAGAATTCGTAATCAGAATTCGGTTTTAGAACTCAGAGAAGTTTGTAACCGTAATTCGTAATCAGAATTCAGAGTCAGAACTCACACAACTAGAATATTGGGCATTAAATCCCCCTGACATGGGTGACCCCCTTTGGTGGTCGCTATAGGTACCCAAGAGCGACCACCAATGGCGGTCGCCGACCATTGTAAAAAAAATAGGGCTTCGGCGCCGCCCCCCCCATTGTCGCCATTGACCTAGCCCCCCCTCCCCCCACCCCCCACCCCCCGTCGCCTCCCTCCCCATGCACCCTTCCCCACCACCGTTCCTCGTCGCGCGCCCTGCCGCCCTCCACCGCTCCCCGCCCTTGTCAGCCTCCGCCCTCTGTGAGCCCTCTGTCCTCTGCCCTCTCTCTCTGGCCGCCCTCCTCCCTCCAGCCATCCTCTGATCCCCTCTGGCATCCCTCCGGCCTCCGCCCCCTCCGTCTCCTACCCCTCCGACCTCCGGCCTCCTCCCTTGGCCCTCCACCCCCTCAGCCCTCCCCACTACACCCCAGATGGCCCCTACACCCCCAACATCCCCCCCCCGCACCCCGGACGCCCCCCCCCCCCCCCCCCCCGCTGCCCGTCCCCCATCCCCTCACCGCCTCCTCTCCTCTAGCTCCCCACCGCCACCGCCGCCCATCCCCTCCCTCGCCACACCGCCTTTGGCTCCGGCTCCCCTTCGCTGCCTCTCCTCTCCCTTTCAGCACCGCCTTCAGCTCCCCTCCCTTCCATGTTTTTAGAGAAATGTGGTATGACATGGGCTTTCAAATACATTATTATTTTATCAATGGTTCATAAACAAATGATTAGTATTTATTTTAAATATATATCATTTTAAAAATAAAAATTTAATAAGTATTATGTAAATGTTTGTTATAATGATATTATTATGGATAAGATTTGGATTGATCTTCTAAATCAAACATCTAGAGAATATTTCAATGGAATTATGCAGTATATTGACCTCACCAGAGGATTTGAAAGTGACTATATTAGTTTTCCATGTAGAAAAATGTGCCAATAGATATCAATTCAAACGAGATACTGTGAGGGAGAACCTATTCTTTAATGGATTTCTGAAAAATTATAAGAGTTGGACTCATCATGGAGAAGAATATTTTCGTTGTCAAAATACGGATGCAGCTGAGATGGATTTTGATGCCAGGATGAATGATCCAATGCATGAAATTCTTTCTGAAATGGTACGTGGGTTTGATCCTGAAGGCATTAAAATCCAAAATCTTGAGACCGGTGAGATAAATATTTGCTCTGGTGCATATTGTGATTCGAGGAGGTTTTATGAAGCACTTGATGATGTGAAAACAGAATTATATCTTGGATGTACTTCTTACAATAAACTGTCATTTATCATGGAGGTGTTTCATTTGAAGACTTTGAATAATTGGTCAGACACATCAGTCGACATCCTTTTGGTGTTATTGAAAAATATTCTTCCTGTCGACGCTAAGATTCCCAAGTCGTATTACTATGATCGTTAGTTCACAGAGAACTTAGGTTTTACATACGAGACCATAGATGCATGTGCAAACAATTGTATGTTGTTTAGAAAGGAAACTAACCATTTGGTTATTTTTATGGTTTGTGGTGCTTTTAGGTGGAATGAGAACAGTGGAAATAAGACTCATCAAAGACAGATTTTGATACAGGGAAAACCGATTTCTGTAAAGAAAATGCGTTACTTTCCCCTTAAACCAAGGTTGAAAAGATTTTTTATGTCATCTAAAGTTTCTAATTTAATGATATGGCATGTAGAAAGAGTTCATGAAAGTGATATGTTAACCCACCCAGCAGCCTCTCATGCATGGAAGGATTTTGATAAGGGACATCCTGACTTTGCTAAAGATGTTCGTAATGTTCGATTGGGATTGGCAGCAGATGGTTTGAATCCATTAAAGTCTATGGTTGGGGCAACTCATAGCACATGTGTAGAGACCAGAAGCTTAATGTACATGGACATTACATTACTTTTGAGGAATAATTAGTACATAACAAAAACACACACACAAGGACCGTAATAGTTTAGTGTCTTTGGAAACTTGAAATATAATCTTCTAATCGTGGTGAAAGATCTTCAACATCTCCCATAAAGATCTTCCCTTTTTTTAACCTAAAACCTTTCGTTATATCTTGGGAAAAAGAAAACATAAAAGGGTGAGCTAAAATTCTCAGTAAGGGTAAACAAAAGAAATATCAATTATATCATATTCATAAGAACCTAACTTTTCGAAATCGTAACCTGCAAAAGAGAGCATAATTTAATAACATGGGATATATCATAGTAATGAAATTTAATCCCAATAATCATAACTAAAAACATGAAACATTGTGGCATACACACATTATCATAGAGAATCATTTCTTATTAGTCAAGACTCATTTCCAAGACTATCTTAGTGGACAAAGTCCATTTTTGAACTAAGTTCACTCCCCGTTTAAGTCCTGTTTCACTAAACCGGTATAACCTACCGATCCAGCCATGTCTATCTCATGAGATATACAATACTTACCCAATGCATTGGAGGGAGATATAGGTCTCACCCATCTCATAATGATACCATTCTTATGTGTTCCACAAAAACATAAACCATACATCATAGCATAACCCATGTAATAAAAATGGGAATCTTAAACATCGTGACATCATAAAACAATTCATATAAGAAAAAGGAATTCATTAAAATAATTCCATAACAACATAATAAAATCAATGTAATAATAGGGATAGAAATAGAACCCTTTATTATCTTAGATGGAAAATAATTTTGATAAAACACTTGAACTCCATTCTTGAGGAAAATATACTTTCTACTTCAAAAACACTTTTCCTTTCTTAACATGTCATAAATTTCTAAACTAAAAGAAGTTGATTAAAAATAAACATGAAAACTTGTAAAGGAAACTTCTTGGAAAAAATGTTTTAAAAATCCATTCATGCCGTATAAGTTAAAAAAACATTCTTTTCATACTTTTGTTGGAAATGTCAAAAAGTACCTCGTACGAAAAACGACAAAAGATTCCTTTCATATCTTTTACTAAAAACTCACCGAAGGGTACAATTGGATTTTAAAAATTTTATGTGGATGGAAATAATATTACATATTGAGGAAACATGGATGTGGATGATAAAATACACCCCAGTAAATTTCAAAGTATAAACAATCTCGGATAAAAATGAGATTGTGATATATCCCTTACCTTAGGTCCGATATGCTTTGTACGTGTCCGAAACTCCTGTATAATGATTTAAATAATGTTATTGACTTATTCCAGAATCATAATTATTTTTATGATATCATATATGGTCATATTCTTAGCTTCTTAGTAGTAATATTTCATTGCTACTTGTTATTCGGGTGTTTATAACTTTTTGTTCCTATGCGTGTTTTGTCGAATAAATTCTTTTTCTTCTCTTTAGGTTATAGATACCTCATTTCTAGAATGGTATTAGTGTAATATATATCATATTAATTCATTCAATTCATTTATATAATCATTATGAAATAAAGATCATGTAGAACGAGTCGCATCACATCGTGGAAACGGTATCCCGTACGTACGCACGAGTGATGATATCGTTCCTATGATCGTGGAATTGTATTGGAGTGTATGTATACTATTTCAAAATCAGTATCACTTTATAATAGTCATATATAGTCATTATTTACACCATTATACCCATCCAAGTAAGGTGGTGGTGGAAAATAGATTACACCACGGCGTGGAGACGGTATTCCGTACGTACGCACGCGCTGTGATTTTGTTTTTCCATAGGATGGATAGATGGTGAAATAGGGCTGTTTCACACTTATAATAACATATCAGTATATTGGTAATACTGATGTTATTACTTCATAATGAAATAACTAAATAAGAAGAAGTGCAAGAAGAAATAAAGATGAAAGAATCGGTAACGGACATTAAATCTTCATTGAAGTGCTTCTTTGAGACCTCCTTTTAGGGCACTAAAATATGTCTTTGAAGAAGACCAGAACCTCTAGGATGTTTCTAGGGATGTGGAAAGGAGAAATTGGCAGGAGTTGGCCCAGCTTGAAGGCTCCAATTGGAGTGAGGAAGAGTGGGAGGAGGTGCCCTTTTATAAGGGAGGAGAGGGGAACCTTTGGAATAACTAAAAATATTATTATATTATAAAGTAACATTCGGTTTTTAATTGCTCAAAATTGATATATTTCGAATCTAAGGTGTTAGGGGTCTAAATAATCTCATCCAATAGAATTTATACAAGTTTAGATATCAATTTTAACCTTATCAGTTAGATTTAACTTTAAGGTAGATAATTTGACTTTCACCGTGTCTTCTTGTTTTCTTACACTATAAAGTTAATAAACTTACTATATCAAGCCAAACGAACCCCAACATTTTTATAATTAATATATATAACCTTATCTAAGTAATTTGCCGATCCTTAGATTTTTAAGAATAAAATAACAATTAATAATATAATATTTGTTTTAAAAACTATTATATGTCAATTTTGACACTATTTAGTAATTGATTTTTGTGAAAATTATAACAGAATTATTACTTCGAAAAAAGTTAATTAAATCAATACTAACATGTCATATTAACATATAAAATTAGTTTAGTTCATAAAAAGTCTCAAATTACATTTATTTGGGTATTTATAACATCAATTATGTGAATATTTCATTAATAAGATAATTACTATATCATCATTGTGTCATAAATAAATTAACTTATTTAATGTCTAAAAATTACAAATAAAGAACCATTATGTAGGAAATCGTTTTATCTTTCTAATTAATATTTATAGTCTAGTTTATCTTATTTATAACCCCATATTAAAAATGATTTACTTATTAAACTTTGATTTTAACTATTTTAACCCTTCTTTAAAAAAATTAATAATAAATGTCCTAATCTAATCCAAGTGGGCCTAAATGGTCGTATTTTATTCCTAAGGTTGTTTTTGGTCGAATTACACTTGTACAATTGAATTAGGACATGTGTTAGGGTAATAATAATATCATTTTTACCCTTTAATTACCCTATTTACTTTTAACCGTGGTAAAAAAAAAGTAAAAAGTTATTATTCCCCAAAAATTATTTTCATCTCATTGAACCACATTTTAGTTACTAACATCAACTGTTTCACTCAGATTTTTGAAATTCCACTCACAGAAGCGGTAAAATTATGTTTTATGAAAAATTCATTTTTTTAACTACCACTTAGTGGTTTCACTATTCATCAAAAAATGAAAGTTTCCAGAAAAATTCCAAAAATTTGGTCTAAGCTATATTTGATATTATGAACTCAAAAATGATGTCTATTTTACCAAATTAAAAACATATTAGTTGCATTAATTAATTTAAAAATTATTTCTCGTCGTCAAAACAAATAGCGTGTTTTTAAGAGATAATAACTATCAAATGATAGACACTTGTTTAAGTCTGGTTTAAATGTAGAATTAAATCCAATGACCAAAATTGTATTAAATTGTAAAAATATATTCTAAATATACTTTAAAACCACTCAAATTAATAATTTATCACTATTAATTATTTCGATTAAAAAGGTTGTTTTTAATTAAAATTTAGTAATTTTCACTATTCATCAGAAAATGAAAGTTATCTGAAATGTACCAAAATTTCACCCTAAGCTAATTTTGATATTCCGAATCCAAAAATGATGTCCATTTTGAAAAATAAAATTTAAAAAATTTCAAAAAGTGGTTATTACCATTCCTAACAGCTAGGTTTAAGCATATCGTTGTTTAGTGAAACTCGGTATTGCGTACTACACACGCTATCGAGGAAGGTCGTGATTGCGTTTAATGCAAGGAAAGTCAAGGATACGTGTTGTGCAAGCACCTTTTGGTGTAGCATATAACGCAATACATTAATGAAATTAAAAAAAATATTTTTCATAAAATCTCGGGGTGTTACATTCTACCCCCCTTAAAATGAATTTCGCCCTTGAAATTTGTCGGGGTTATAAATGGTTTACTATTTGAAAGTTTATTTGATAGAAACCCGCATCGTAAAAAGGAATAACAAAACCAATCTTTAAAAACAAAATTATGAAACGTAACGGTTACCCAAATAAACTAATCACTGGGTTTCCACATAGGTGAAAATATGGATATGGAAGAGAAATCTAACCATCATGTTCTGACGGAGAGTGGTAGAGAACATGGCTATGGAAAATCCATCAATCACAAAGCCATAAATTTGTGACAATATAAGGTACCATCTGATTCATCAGATATAAGATCACTAGGACAATATTTTTGGTTTTCAAGATTGTTTCCCTAAAGTTGATGAAATTGGAATTGGAAGAAATACTTTCGTGATTTCGGTATAGTCTCACCATTGGTCGTTCTTTGTACAATTTCTATTTCATCTCCTAATGAAATAAAGTTGAATCTGTCATTCGTGATGTGTTAGCAGATCATGTGATAGAATGATGGGTCATTCCATCTGTCTCAAAAAATGGTTAGAAAAGTTATCAAAAAATACATAAGTCCATCTATAATGAGATTAATGATATATGGTTCATAAAATGGACTTATACTTCATATATCATACTTATTAATATAATAAAACTAGTTTCTACTAAACAGGGACTTCATGTAGGCTAGTGGTAGGCGATAAAGGCCAGTCGCACTTCGGTTGTGGGTTCGATTCCCACAGACTTGTCCGACGCGATGGGTTGTCGCCCCTCCTGCAGGTTGTCCTTTTTCTAAAACTAAATTACTATAACATCCCATCAATAATATCGAAAAACTTTTATCCTTAAACAATACGAACTTATGTCCAACATAATCCATTCCAATCTTTAGGCTTATCCATAATGCTGCAGTCCACTCTCATAATATAGTGAAACTGATTACCAGAGATTTAATACCATCATTGATCCCCATATATCATAAGATATGTCTTGTTGGTCACATTCCAAACATTCAAAGGCCTTAATCATGTATTCTCTTGAATACCCATTGATCCTTAGTGAAAACCTGAATGCAGTTAAAAGTTAACACTTTCCACATACCAAAATCCTCAAAAATCTATCTACTCAAACCATGATATCAATTAGTCCTTATATCAATCATGAGCTCATGAATAGTGTCAAATATTTCATTTTCTTGTTTTCCCTTCATTATGCGCATATAATATTTTTTCCCAAAAATATCTCAATCACTTTCCATGGTTACCGTAACCATAAATTTTTTTAAAACCACAGTAGACCAATACATAAATATTACAATATTCCACGATACTTTATACAACATTATTTTGGAATCCCATTACATAAACACTTAATCATTCCACCACATCATTATCATATTCATCATCTCCAATGGTGATCGCATGTGACATCCCTTTGTCCTTTTCCTTAAGTGGTTGCTCATGTCGATCATCACTAACCCTTGGATTAGGGAATTTATTAGCATAATGCCCCATTTCCTTTCACTTGAAGCATTGAAGTGTAGTAGGTTCATTCTGTGTATCCCTTCCTTTTTTTGCATCATTATACATCTTCTTCCCATCATTATGGAATTCAAATGCCCGATGACCTTCCTTTCCACATTTGAAACATTTACTTGTCCCATTATGACAATCTCCACCATGCTTCTTTCCACACTTTGAGCATAAGGAAACATTCATCTTCTTTTCACCATTATTCTCAGATTTCTCCTTGAACTCCATCTTTCATTTCATGTCAAAACTATGAGATGGATAAGTAATACCAACTTCCATTTCTACCTTGATAGCACAACACACAATTTCTTCACAGCTACTGAAGTCTCTTATAGCTAATTCCCTTTGATGATTTGGTTTTAAGCCACTAAAGAATCGATCAACTTTACTTTCAGGTTGGATGATAAATCCAGATGCATACCTTGCACGCCTTGTAAAATTCGCTTCGTATATACCAACAGATTCATCATCCTTTTTCTTTAGTTCAAGAAACTCCTTCTCCATCTTTTTTCGAAGAATACGAGGGAAGTACTTATTGAAAAATAAGTTCTTGAACTCGTCCCATTCCATGGACTCAATTTCATCTCTTTGCCTCGTATTCTTGATAAGATTCCACCATTGATCAGCTTCACCTTCCAAACGATATACTCCTAAGATGAATTTATCATGTTCAGAACATTGAAGAACTGAAAATATCTTTTCAGTGGTACTGATCCATTGTTCAGCAACAAGTGGATCAAAAGACCCAGTGAAAGAAGGTGGACGTTTCCTCATGAAGGACTCAATAGAATATTGTTCCCTTCTCTGCTCATTTTGAAGTCCAAAATGTTTCATAGATTGTGCAAGTATAGCAATAAGATTTTTCACTCCATATCCCCTAACATTTGTTTGATTGGGAGTACAATCACTGAGTTTTCCATTAAATTGATCATCACGGTTCCTTCAGGTTCCAGTCATCGTCTAAAACCCAAAAAAAATAGTGTGAGAGGCAAAAATCATGCTAGGGAAAACAACATAATAAAGGGGGGGTACCTTCAATATCTAACATCTTAGGTTTAATTATAAGATCATTAGCGAGATTCTAGGACTATAACCTATACTTATACTTAACCTTAGGTACATCCCTAGACATACCTTAGAAATATCTCTAGGGATCTCACTAAAGTTATCGCATCCTAGATTCAAAAGGATGACTAAACCTTTCCTCTGATACCAACTGTAGAGACCCGAATCTTAACGTACATGGACATTACATTACTTTTGGGGAATACTTAGTACATAACAAAAACAAACACACAAGGACCTTAATAGTTTATTGTCTTTAGAAACGTGGAATATAATCATCTAATCGTGGTGAAAGATCTTCAACATCTCCCATAAATATCTTCCCTTTTTTTACCTAAAACCATTCTTTATATCCTGGGGAAAAGAAAACATGAAAGGGTGAGCTCAAATGCTCAGTAAGGTTAAACAAAAGAAACATCAATCACATCATATTCATAAGAACCTAAATTTTGGAAATCGTAACCTGCAAAAGAGAGCATAATTTCAAAACATGAGATAAATCATAGTAGTGAAAGGTAATCCCAATAATCATAACTTAAAACATGAAACTCTGTGGCATACACACATAATCATAGAGAATCATTTCTTATTAATCAAGACTCATTGCCAAGACTATCTTAGTGGAAAAAGTCCATTTCTGAACCGAGTTTACTCCCCATTTCAGTCCTATTTCACTGAACCGGTATAACCTACCGTTCCAGCCATGTATATCTCATGAGATATAAAATCTTTACCCAATGCATTGGAGGGAGATATAGGTCCCACCCATCTAATAATGATACCATTCTTATGTGTGCCACAAAATCATAAACCATACATCATAGCATAACCCATGTAATAAAAATGGAAATCTTAAACATCGTGACATCATAAAACAATTCATATAAGATAAAGGAATTCATTAAAATAATTCCATCACAACATAATAAAATCAATGTAATAATATAGATATAAATAAAAACCCTTTGTTATCATAGATGGAAAATAATTTTGATAAAACACTTGAACTCCATTCTTGAGGAAAATATACTTTCTACTTCAAAAACACTTTTCCTTTCTTAAAATGTCATATAATTCTAAACTAAAAGAAGTTGATTAAAAATAAACTTGAAATCTTTTAAAGGAATATTATGGTAAATAATGTTTTAAAAATCCATTCATGCTGTATAAGTTAAAAAAACACTCTTCTCGTACTTTTGTCAGAAAAGTCAAAAAGTACCTCGTACGAAAAACGACAAAAGATTCCTTTCATATCTTTTACTAAAAACTCACCGAAGGGTAAAATTGGATTTAAAAAATTTTAGGTGGATGGAAATAATATTAAATATTGAGAAAACATGGATGTGTATGATAAAATACACCCCAGTAAATTTCAAAGTATAAATAATCTCGGATAAAAATAAGATTGTGATATTTCCCTTACCTTAGGTCTGATATGTTTTGTACGTGTCCGAACCTCATGTGTAATGGTTTAAATAATTTTATTGACTTATTCCAGAATCATACTTATTTTTATGATATCATATATGGTCATATTCTTAGCTTCTTACTAGTAATATTTCATTGCTACTTGTTATTCGGGTGTTTATAACTTTTTGTTCTTATGCGTGTTTTGTCGAATAAATTCTTATTCTTCTCTTTAGGTTATAGATACTTCATTTATAGAATGGCATTAGTGTAATATATATCATATTAATTCATTAAATTCATTTATATAATCATTATGAAATGAAGATCATGTAGAACGAGTCGCATCACATCGTGGTGACGGTATTCCGTACGTACGCACGAGTGATGATATCGTTCCTATGATCCTGGAATTTTATTGGAGTGTATGAATACTATTTCAGAATCAGTGTCACTTTATAATAGTCATATATAGTCATTATTTACACCATTTTACCCATCCAAGTATGGTGGTGGTGGAAAATAGATTACACCACGGCGTGGAGACGGTATTCCGTACGTACACACGCGCGGTGATTTTGTTTTTCCGTAGGATGGATAGATGGTGAAATAGGGTGGTTTCATACATATAATAACATATCAGTATATTAGTGATACTGATGTTATTACTTCATAATTAAACAAATAAATAATAATAAGTGGAAGAAGAAATAAAGATGAAAGAATCGGTAACGGACATTACCTCTTCTTTGAAGTACTTCTTTGAGACCTTCTTTTAGGGCACTAAAATAGGTCTTTGAAGAAGACCAGAACCTCTAGGATGTTTCTAGGAAAGTGTAGAGGAGAACTTTTAAGGGGTTGGACGAGCTTGAAGGCTCAAATTGGTGTGAGGAAGAGGGGGAGGAGGTTCCCTTTTATAAGGGAGGAGAGGGGCACCTTTGGAATAACTAAAAATATTATTTTATTATAAAGTCAAATTCGGTTTTTAATAGCTCCAAATTGATATATTTCTAATATAAGGTGGGTAGGGGTCAATATAATCTAATCCAATAGAATTTAGACAAGTTTAGGTATCAATTTTAACCTTATCATTTAGATTTAACTTTAAGTTAGATAATTTAACTTTCACCGTGTCTTCTTGTTTTCTTACACTATAAGGTTAATAAACATACTATATCAAGCCAAACGAACCCAAAGTTATTTATTATTAATATATATAACCTTGTCTAAGTCATTTGGCCGAACCTTATATTTTTAGGAATAAAATAACAATTAATAATATAATATTTGTTTTAAAAACTATTATATGTCAATTTTGACACTATTTAGTAATTGATTTTTGTGAAACTTATAACAGAATGATTAATTCGAACCAAGTTAATTAAATCAATACTAACATTTCATATTAACCTATAAAATTAGTTTAATTCATAAAAAGTTTCAAATTACATTTATTTGGGTATTTATAACATCAATTATGTCAATATTTCATTAATAAGATAATTATTGCATCATCGTTCTGTCATAAATAAATTAAATTATTTAAGGTCTAAAAATTACAAATAAAATACCATAATGTAGGAAATACTTTTATCTTTATAATGAACATTTATAGTCTAATTTATCTTATGTATAACCCCATATTAAAAATGATTTACTTATTAAACTTTGATTTTAACTATTTTAACCTTTCTTTAAATAAATTAATAATAAATGTCCTAATCTAATCCAAGTGAGCCTAAATGGTCATATTTTATTCCTAAGGTTGTTTTTTGTCGAAGTACACATGTCCAATAGAATTAGGACATGTGTTTGGGTAATAATAATATCATTTTTACCCTTAATTACCCTATTTACTTTTAACCGTGGTTAAAAAAAAGTAAAAAGTTACTATTCACCAAAAAAATATTTTCATCTCATTGAACCACATTTTACTTATTAACATCAACCGTGTCTCTCGGATTTTTGACATTCCAGTCACATTAGCGGTAAAATTAAGTTTTATGAAAAATTCATTTTTTTAACTACCACTTAGTGGTTTCACTATTCATCAAAAAATTGAATGTTTCCAGAAAAATACCAAAAATTATGTCTAAGCTATATTTGATATTATAAACTCAAAAATGATTTCTATTTTAACAAATTAAAAAAATATTAGTTGCATTAATTAATTTAAAAATTAATTCCCGTCGTCAAAACAAATAGCGTGTTTTTAAGAGATAATAAATATCAAAAGATTGACACTTTTTTATATCTGGTTTAAGTGTAGAATTACATCTAATGACCGACATTTTATTAAATTGTAAAAATATATTCTAAATATACTTTAAAACCACTCAAATTAATAATTTATCACTATTAATTATTTCAATTAAAAAGGTTTTTTTTAATTAAAATTTAGTAATTTTAACTATTCATCAGAAAATGAAAGTTATCCGAAATGTACCAAAATTTCACCCTAAGCTAATTTAGATATTCCGAATCAAAAAATTAAGTCCATTTTGAAAAATAAAATTTACAAAATTTCAAAAAGTGGTTATTACTATTCATAACAGCTAGTGTTAAGTATATCGTTGTTTAGTGAAAATCGGTTTTGTGTACTACACACGCTATCGAGGAAGGTCGCGATTGCGTTTAATGAAAGGCAAGTCAAGGATGCGTGTTGTGAAAGCTCCTTTTGGTGTAGCGTATAACACAAGACATTTATGAAATTAAAAATAATATTTCTCATAAAATCTCGGGGTGTTACAACATGGCATGTGGTGTTGGTTCCATATAATCTTCTTTTGTGGATTTGTATGAAGCAACAACTTATATTACTTTCCACTCTTATTTATGGACCTAAAAGTACGAGGGATAAGATTAATATTTACATTCAACCATTTATTGATGAGTTGAATGAATTTTGGGGCGATGGTATGATGACTTATGACTGCGAAATGAATGAAATGTTCAAACTGCATGCTGCTTTATTGTGGACAATCAATGACTTCCCATCTTATGAAAATTTATCAGGATGGATTACAAAAGGGGAATTTTCTTGACCTTGTTGCAATTAATGTAAAAAATCGGTATGGCTTAAACATTCCAAAAAATGGGAATACATGGGTCACAAGCATTTTCTCCCCCCTCAGCACAGGTTCAGAAAGGACAGAGTGGCATTTGATGGTTCTAGAGAGTTCATACCGACACCAAAGATCATTATAGGAGTCTAAATGTTATCGCAGATTGAGTAAGAAAACATCTGCATGGTATATGAAATTCAGGATTTGGTGGCTCCTCCAGTACGTAATATTCATGCTACGGGTAGGCAGCGTAGTCACAATTGGAAAAGAAAAGTATTTTTATAGTCTTTCATATTGGAAAACTAACATGCTAAGGCATAATTTGGATGTCATGCACATCGAAAAAAAAAATTGTCATAACATATTGTGGACCATTTTAGGTGTCAGTGGAAAATCCAAGTACCATGTTAATTGATGCCGTGATTTGGAAGAAATGGGTTTAAGGAAATAGTTTCATTTACTGTTAGCTGAGGGAAACAAGGCATATATGCCTGTTGCACAGTATACGATGACTACAAAGGAGAAAGAGTCATTTATTTCGATTTTGAGGATGGTCAAGATGTCGGATGGTTACTCTTATAATATTTCAAAGTGTGTGAATCTGACGAGCAAGACATTGCAAGTGTTGAAAAGTCATGACAATTACATACCACATCAACAGTTGATTCCAATCATAATTTGTGATTATTTAACCCCTAATGTTGTTCAGTCATTGATTTAGATGAGTAATTTTTTTAGACAGCTTTGTTTAAGAAATCAACGAATGAGTGATTTAAAATGTTTGCATGACTAAATTGTACTTACGCTTTGTCAATTTGCGAAACTTTTCCGCCCGCCCCTCATTTTTCGATGTTATGGTACACTTGACAATACACATAACTGATGAAGTAATGGCTGCTGGTCCAGTGCAATCTAGGTGGGTGTATCCTATTGAATGGTATTTGAGTACAATGAAAAGATTTGTGCGCCATAGAGCTCGTCCACAGGCATCAATAGCCAATGGTAATTTGATGGATGAGTATACTACCTTTTGTGCAGAATATCTTACGGATGTTGAAACAAAATTAGATAAGCCCTCTCGTATTCATGATGGTCCAGTTGTAGAAGTAACCACATTTGATATAGACAACATCGAGTGGATACAATCACCTCGATATATATTTTTCAATACTCCATCAGTTGCACCATTAATGCAGTAAGTATCTTATCAATGTGCTTGTATAACTTTTACATGTTTTGTTTGCATTAGTTCATCATTTAAACATCGCGTTATCATTTACGGGAAACACATTAATGAGATAAAAGAAGAGATGTATCGTGCGACTGAGTTGAAAATTCAACAATCTCATTATGTGTCATTTCATGATTGGTTCAAGGATTATGCGTGTATAAATTGATTTTCATTATGAGTGAAGTATTATAATAATTTATTTTTTCATATATAAGTATTGAATTTTATAAATTATATAGGTTTGTAAGCAGATGGAGTGAGGGGACCCCACTCTAACTGAAGTATTTATCCAACTGGCTGAGGGTACATCTATAACGGCAAGTCGTTATAAAGATTTTGATGCTAATGGTTTTCGATTTCGCATTAAAGATGTTGACGACAAACAAGAAACACAAAAAAGTGGCATCTGTTGTCCATTTGTCGATTCTGGTTATTACTATGGTCAGTTGATAGACATTATTGAAGTTGTATACACAAACAGTTTGAAATACATATTTTTAAAGTGTAATTGGGTTGATCCAATGCGTGGATGTAAAGTCGATCAATATCAGTTTTCATTGGTGAATTTTAACTATATGTTATACAGAAATAATGAATGAGTTGAAAATTAACCATTCATTTTGACATCACAAGAGGAAAGAGTATTCTTCATTACTTTGCCTTCGGATCCAAGTTGGCATGTTGTTGTCAAAATGTCTCAGCGAGGAGTGTTTTTATTGGAAGAAGATCAACCCGAGACTATTCTGTTTGTTTACCAATATCTTGATCAACATATCGTAGTTCAACGTGAAGAAGATATTTATTGGGTCAAAGTGGCTGTTGAAGGAGAAATGGTCGATTTGCATGCTTAATGAAAGGTATAATTGTTTTCCCTCTATTCAGTATTGAATGTCCTAGGATATCATAATGTATGTAACTATTTTATAAATCCTTGTATGTTTTAATCCTCACTTTTGGAAGTTTATTCAATTATAAATATTTAGGGTGATTTTACTCTTGGTTTATTGATGTTATTTTCGGTGTATCTTCCCTTTGAGGTATTCTTCATCTGGTTCATGTGCTGCTCGAATTTTTATTAATTCTATCTGAAATTTGGCTATGCATTGACTGGTTTTGTACATAATTTTTATATATATTTTGTTAACTTTATGATTTTGTAAAATTCATTAACAACTAATTATTCAATCCATTTTTTGTTTGATTTACAATTGTAAAAGTTTTATTTTTTTAAGAACAATCCAATTTATCTTTTAGACACTTTATATAGTCCCCTTACTAATGTTTTCTATGACTACAGGCATGTTAGGGGAAGAGGCAGCAGATCCACGTCATCCATCCGAGGAATCTCTGACTCAGGGTCAAGGTATGTTTGAATTTCATTGTCTCTATTTTTTATGTAATTGATAAACATATATATATATATATATATATATATATTTATAACATCTGTCAAATTATATATAAAATTTCAACAGGATCAGACTCTATTGCTTCTTCCTCTCGCAAGAGAGGCCCCAGTCGTGGAATTTTATCATGAAATTCGGACACGATGATTGATGTTTCATTTGATGAGGTATTTCATCCTATGGGACCTAATGCCCCTTCATTTATTTTTCATCTGGGTCATATCATACGTGACCGACATCGATTTCCATTGACCAGGCGTGACTGGGCTTCTATCTCTTAGGACACATTAGATCGTCTTTGAAGGGAGGTTTAGGTATGAAGACCATTTTACATTATTCTCTATGTATAAACAATACTAATATGTGTGATTTTTCTCTTTATAGAAAAATTTGAAAGTATGCCCCTGAAGAGTTTCAGCCCGTGTGTATGAGAAAATGTCGTAAGATATGGAAAGACTATAAAGGAAAAGTGAAGAGGGACCACTGGGTACCAAATGTGGGTGCCCTAGACATTCTGGAAAAAGTCCCGAGAGGTGTCCTCCCAGCTCAGTGGCGTGACTTGGTTGCATATTGGCCTACTGAGGGTGTTGTGGTTTGTATATTTATTTTTTGTGTATATATATTTTTAAGAATGTGTGATTTTTTTTGAAATTTGAATGAATTGAATGTTGGAGGAGTCAGCACGCCATTCTGAGAATAGGGCGTTGCAGGGACCACCTCACAGGCTCGGGACTTGTCACGTGTCTCAGATCCGACATGAGTTATTTATTATTAATTTAATAATTAATATGGTTTTGTGTTTATATTCTATTCATATAAAGTTGTGGTAGCAAGGTGCAGCGACTGATAAAATGTCGGTGTGGATGAGGACTCGTGATCACAATGATCCAGAGGCTTCAGCATTGATAGTAGGTGATTTTACTTACCAATACTTACATAAATATGTATATTAACATATATATGTATATATATTTAAATATTTCACAGGCTCAATTTGAAGCTGAGTTAGAACATCTGCCAGAGGACCAGTGATAGCTTCTCATGTGAAGGGATAAGATCTTTCATCGCATTGTTGTTTGGGATGGGCATGGATATAGTTTGACCTATGGAACATGGATTCTTCATTCTATAGGGTCACGCGCTATGGTTGTCGGTCCTACTATTTCTCAGATGACACAGTAGTTGTTAGATTTCGAGGCACGGTTGCGCGCTTCCGAGGAGACAAATGCGCAATTGACTGCTGAGGTTAGAGCACTGCGGGAATATGTGCATCCAAGTGATGGTGCATGGGATCATACGATGCAGGTTTATACTGTATTTATATATTTTATTTAATTTTTTTTGTTATGAAAATATTCATAATGTTTATTTTTTGTAGGCCCCTGGCACACCGGATAGAGGTAGCAGTGATACCATGTGTGACGCATCATATTCAGGAGGTGTGTCTTTTATTTTACTGGTGGGGTTGTTATTGATGTATAAGTTGGGTTTCTAGTGAGATTTTTTGTGATTTGGGGGTATCATGTTGGTCTAACGCGATGTTTGTATTATGAAATGTGATAATACCTTTCAATTTATTTTATAAATGAAGTACATTGGAGCCTTTTTTTCAAGGTGTAGGGTTTAGTATTGGGTCTTTTCCTTTAAAATGAAATATCCTTCTATGTTTTATTTTAAATTGAGTATACTGGGACTATTTAACAAAGTATTGTTATCGAAAACAATGGTAGAATCCGATTGATCCTATTTAGATCTTACCCTACACCCCCCTCAACCCGGATAGCCCCCCCCATCGGACAACACCCCCACCCCCGTACAGTGCCCCCCCCCCCTCGGACAACACCCCCACCCCTGTACAACGCCCACACCCATCACGCTCCCCCCCCCCCCCGCACCCACGTACACCCCCCCTCGCACCCCCCGGACAGCCCCACCCACCCCGGACAGCCCCCCCCCCCCCCAGACACCCCCCCCCCCCTCGTACAGCCCCCCCACACCCCCGTACAGCCCACCTCGCACCCCCGTACAGCCCACCCCGCACCCCCGGACATCCCCCCTACACCCTCGGAGATCCCCCCACCCCAGAAAGCCACCCCCTCCCCCACCCCCATACAGCCCCCAAACCCGGACAGCACCCCCCCCCCCACCTCGAACAGCCCCACCCCCACCCCCGTAGACCCCCCCCCACCCCCACCCCCTCGGACATCCCCACCCGACCCTCGTACAACCTCCCCCCCCCACCCCAGAAGCCCCACACCCCGTACATCCCCCCCGCACCCCCCGGACATCCCCACCCACCCCGGACAGCACCCCCGCCCTCGTACAGCCACCCCCACCCCACCCCGGACACCCCCACCACACCCCTATACAGCCCCCCCCCCCCCCCCCCCCCCCCGCAACCCCGGACACCCACCCCTACAGCCGCCCCAATCCGGACAGCACCCCCACCCCCACACCCCAGTACACACACCACCCCCACACCCCACCCCGGACAGCCCCCCAGCACCCCCCGGACAGCGCCACCCACCCCGGACAGCACCCCCCACCACCGTACACCCCCCCCCGGACAGGGCCCCCGTACAACCCACCCACCCCCCCAGAGATCCCCACCCACACCAAACAACACACCCACCCCCGAACAGCCCCCCCCCCCCCCCCTCCACCTAGGACATCCCCCACCCCACCCCTGTACGCCCCACCCCCACCCAACCCGGACATCACCCCCCACCCCGGACAGCCCCCCCCCCCCCGTACAACTCCCCCCCCCCCCCCCACCACCACCCGAACGACCTCATAATGCCACGAAATCAGACAAAAACAACCGTGGAGTGAGTTTTGAAATGATCGGAAAGACGGCACGTCAATCAGAGGTGTGGTTTGACCACGGTGACCAGAAACGCATTTTCGGAGTCCTAAAACACCAAAACGGCATGGCATGGTCGAATTCAGATCAAACATGCTCCAAATGACCTAAAACTGCACGATAATTATAGGAATATTATGCGTGAGATGCAGGAGGAGATGACATGTCCATCGGACGTGCGGTGCACACATTATGACTGAATGTGGTGTTTTTAGCAGTTCAGCAGGCTCTAAAACGCCGCGTTGGGTGGTCAGAACCACACGAACGTCCTTGGAATTCCACGAAATCAGACAAAAACTACCACGGAGTAAATTGTAAAATGTTTGGATAGACGGCACATCAATCAGAGGTGCCGTTTGACCGAGGTGACTGGAAAAGCGTTTCCGGATTCATAAAACACCAAAACAGCATGTCGCGATCGAATTCAGATCAAATTTGCTCTGAATGACCTGAAAATGCACGAGAATGATAGGAATATTATGCGTGAGATGCAGAAGAAGATGGAACATCCATCGGATGTGCGGTGCGTGCGGTACGACCAAATGTGGCGTTTTCAGCAGTTCGGCTCGCTCTAAAAGTGCGTGCTGTGTGGTTAAAACTACAGAACGACCTCGGAATTCCACGAAATCAGACGCCAACATCCTCAGAGTTAATTTTGAAATGGTTGGACAGATTTCACGTCAATCGGAGGTGTAATTTGATC
Source organism: Viscum album (assembly GCA_963277665.1). Classification (NCBI taxonomy): domain Eukaryota; kingdom Viridiplantae; phylum Streptophyta; class Magnoliopsida; order Santalales; family Viscaceae; genus Viscum; species Viscum album. The sequence continues at coordinate 181,957,247 of OY728140.1, forward strand.
GCGGTGACCCGAAACTCGTTTCTGGAGTCATAAAACACCAAAACGGCGTGTCACAGTCAAATTCAGAGAAAACATGCTCCGAATGAACTGAAACCACACGATAACTATATGAATATTATGCGTGAGAAGTACGAGGAGAGGGAATGTCCATCAGACGTGCGGTGCATGCGGCACGACCGAATGTCTCGTTTTCAGCAGTTCGGCGTGCTCTAAAAGGGAGCGATGGGTTGTGAAAATCACCCGAACGACCTCGGAATGCCACGAAATCAGACGACAACAACCGTGGACTGAATTGTGGAATGGTCGGAAAGAAGACACATCAATCGGAGGTGCCTTTTGACTGTGGTGACCGAAAACATGTTTCGGAAGTCATAAAACACCAAAACGGCATGTCACGGTTGAATTCATAGCAAACGTGCTCCGAATGACCTGAAACCGCACGATAACAATAGGAATATTATTAGTGAGATGCAGGAAGAGACATCACGTCCATCGGATGTGCGGTGCGCGTGGTACAACTGAATGTGGCATTTTCAGCAGTTCTGCGCGCTCTAAAAGGGTGCGCTGGGTGGTCAAAACCACCCGATAGACCTCGGAATTCCACGAAATCAGAGGACAACAACCGCGGAGTTAATTTTGAAATTTTCAGACAAACGGAACATTAATCGGATGTTCTGTTTGACCGTAGTGACCGAAAACAAGTTTCCAGAGTCATAAAACACCAAAACGGCGTGTCACGGTCGAATTCAGAGAAAACATGCTCCGAATGACCAGAAACCGCACTAGAACGATAGAAATATTATTCATGAGACGCAGGAGGAGACGACACATCCATCAGACGTGTGGTGTGCTCGTTACGACCGAATGTGTTGTTTTCAGCAGTTCGGCGCGCTCTAAAAGGGATCTCTAGGTTTTCAAAACCACTCGAAAAACCTCGGAATGCCACTAAATCAGACGACAACAACCTCATAGTAAATTTCGAAATGGTAGAATAGACGGAATGTCAATCGGAGGTGTTGTTTGACCTCGGTGACTAGAAATGTGTTTCTGGAGTCATAAAACACCAAAACGGCGTGTCACGGTCGAATTTAGAGAAAATGTGCTCCAAATGACCTGAAACCGCATGAGAACGATAGGAATATTATTCGGTAGATGCGGGAGGAGATGGATCATCCATCGGATGTACGGTGCGCGCGGTACGACCGAATGTGTCATTTTTTGTAGTTCAGCGCACTCTAAAAGGGCGCGCTGGGTGGTCAAAACCACACGAACGACCTCAGAATACCACAATATCATACGACAACAACCGTGGAGTGAATTTTAAAATGGTTGGATAGACGACACATTAATCAGAGGTGTTGTTTGACCGCAGTGACTAGAAATGCGTTTTTGGAGTCATAAAACACCAAAACGGCGTGTCATAGTCGAATTTAGAGAAAACGTGGTCCGAATGACCTGAACCCGCATGAGAATGATAGGAATGTTATTCGTGAGATGCAGGAGGAGACGGCACGTCCATCGGACGTGCGATCCGCGTGGTATGACTGAATGTGGTGTTTTCTGGAGTTCGACGCGCTCTAATAGGGGCCGATGGGTGGTCAAAACCACCTGAACAACCTCGGAATGCCACAAAATCAGACGACAACAACCGTGGAGTGAATTTTGAGATGTTCGGATAAACAGCATATCAATCAGGTTTCTGTTTGACCGCAATGACCGGAAACACATTTTTGGAGTCATAAAACACCAAAACGGCGTGTCACATTCGAATTGAAAGAAAAACATGCTTTGAATTACCAGAAACATCACGAGAATGGTAGGAATATTATTCGTGAGATTTATGAGGAGACAGAACTTCTATCGGACGTGCGATGCGCGTGGTACGACCGAATGTGTCATTTTCAGCAGTTCGGCGCACTCTAAAAGGGTGCGCTGGGTTGTTAAAACCACCCGAACGTCCTTGGAATGCCATGAAATCATACGACAAAAACCGCCGAGTGAGTTTTGAAATGTTCAGACAGACGGTACGTCAATAGGAGGTGTGGTTTTGGCTTCGGTGATAGGAAACGCGTTTCCGGAGTCATAAAACACCGAAACGGCATGTCACGATCGAATTCAAAGAAAACATTCTCCAAATGACCCGAAACCGCACGAGAATGAGAGGAATATTATGCGTGAGATGAAGAAGGAGACAACACGTCTATTGGACATACGGTGCACGTGGTACAATCGAATGTGGTGTTTTCAGTAGTTCAGTGCGCTCTAAAGGGCCGCACTGGGTGGTCAAAACTGCCCGAACGACCTCAGAATGCAACGAAATTAGAAGAAAACAATCGTGGAGTGAATTTTGAAATGGTTGCATAGAAGTCATGTCAATCTGAGTTGTCGTTTGACTTTGGTGACTGGAAACGCTTTTTCGGAGTCATAAAACACCAAAAACGGCGTGTCACGGTCGAATTTAGAGAAAACGTGCTCTGAATGACCTGAAACCGCATAAGAATGATAGGAATATTATTTTTGAGATGTAGGAGGAGATGACACGTCCATCGGACATGCGGTGCATGCAGTACGACCGAATTTGGCATTTTCAGCAGTTCGGTGCGCTCTAAATGGGCGTGCTGGGTGGGAAAAACCACCCGAATGACCTCAGAATGCCAGTAAATCAGTCGACAACAACCGAGGAGTGAATTTTGAAATGTTCAGACATATGGCACATCAATCGGAGGATCCATTTTACCGCGGTGACTCGAAACGCGTTTCTAGAGTCATAAAACACCAAAACGGTGTGTCATGGTCGAATCAGAGCAAACATGCTCCGAATGACCTGAAACCACACTAGAATGATATAAACATTATTCATGAGATGCAAAAGAAGACGGAACGTCTATCAGACGTGCAGTGCGCGCGGTATGATAGAATGTGTTGTTTTCACCAGTTCGGCGCGCTCTAAATGGGCGCGCTGGGTGGTCAAAACCACTTGAACAACCTCAAAATGCCACAAAATCAGATGAAAACAACCACAGAGTTAATTGTGAAATGGTCGGATAGACATCAAATCATTCAAAGGTGTCGTTTCACCGCGGTAACCGGAAACACGTTTCCAGAGTCATAAACCACCAAAACAGAATGTCACAGTCAAATACAGAGAAAACATGCTATGAATGACCTGAAATCGCACGAGAATGATGGTAATATTATTCGTGAGATGTAGGAGGAGACAGAACGCCCATTGGACGTGCAGTGCGCACGGTACAACCGAATGTGGCGTTTTCAGCAGTTCTGTGCGATCTAAAAGGGCGCGTTGGGTGGTCAAAACCACCCGAATGACCTCGGAATGCCACAAAATCAAAAAAAAAACAAACGTGGAGTGAATTGTGAAATTTTTGGATAGACATAACATCAATCAGAGGTTTCCTTTGACCGCGCTGACTAGAAATGCGTTTTCAGAGTCATAAAACACCAAAACAGCATGTCACGTTCGAATTCAGATCAAACATGCTCTAAATGACCTGAAACCGCACAAGAATGATAAGAATATTATTTGTGAGATTCAGGAAGAGACGGAATGTCCATCGGATGTGTTGTGAACGCGGTATGACCCAATGTGTCATTTTCAACAGTTCGGCGCGCTCCAAAAGGGCGCGCTGGGTGGTCAAAACCACCCGAACGACCTCGGAATGCCACGAAACCAGACAACAACAACCGTGGAGTGAATTTTAAAATGGTCGGATACACGGAACGTCAATCAGAGGTGTTTTTTGACCAGGGTGACAAGAAACATGTTTCCGGAGTCATAAAACACCAAAACAACGTGTCACGGTCGAATTCAGAGAAAATGTGCTCCGAATGACCTGAAACCGTATGAGAATGATAGGAATATTATTTTTGAGATGCTGGAGGAGATAACACTTCCATTCGATGTGTGGTGTGTGTGGAAAAAATTCATTTTAAGACAACAAAAAACACTTTTATAAACTAATGGAAAGACTCAAAAATATGAAATACAAATTCAAAAATGATAACATTTCTTAATAGGGACACTATATTTTAATTAAGTTAAAATGAATACAAAAATGAGACAAGCATATATCTTTTAGAAAAACAATTTTTACATAGGGTTATATATGTTGTATTTTCAACTATAAATATTAATTAGAAAGATAAAACTATTTCATACATAATTATTTTTTATTTATAATTTTTATACATTATATACTTTAATTTATTTATGACACAATGAGGATTCAATAATTACCATAATAATGAAAAATTAAAATAATTGATATTATAAATACCCAAATAAATATAATTTGAGCCTTTTGATTAATTAAATTAATTTTCTACGATAATATGACATAATATAAATGATTTAATTAACCTTTTTGGATGTAATCATTATGTTATGAGTTTTACAAAAATCAATTATTGAATAGTGTCAAAATTGACATAAAAGAGTTTTTAAAACAAGTATTATATTATTAATTGATATTAAATTCCTAAAAATATAAGGTTTGGCCAATAGACTTATATAATGATAGTTGTATCATTAATGGAACACTTGGTGGTCTCTTGGATGTATATGGTAATTTTATTAACTATATAATATAAAAATACAAAGAGACATTGTAAAAGTGAAACTAATTAACTTAGAGTTAATACTTAATGATAAGGTTATTATAAGTACCCAAACATGTCAAATTATATTGGTTGAATGTTTTTCGACCTATACCCACCTTAACATTTAAAGAATCCACATTGGAGCCATTAGAAACTGAATATTAATTTATTATAAATTAATATTTCTAGCTTTTCCAAAGGTGACCCTCACCCCTCTTATAAAAGGGCACTCCTCCTTCTCATTTCTTCACACCTTCAAAGCCTTTTGGTTCGGCCAAAATCTTCCCCAATACTCTACCAACTTCCCAAAATACAACCTAGAGGCCTTATTTTGATCATAAATCCAACCTAAGGGGCCCTTTTGATCAAATCAAAAGGAAGAACCCGAAGAAGAGGTAATGTTTTCACCACCCCTTTTCAAGTTCCTTTATTCTTCCACTTCATTTTTTTGTTATTTCCATTCTAAAATATAACTCAAGTATCTTATATATACTGTGATGTTATTATAAATATGGTACAACCATATTCATTATTCTATCCACCCTTTTAATAACATGTCACCATACGTGTGTACGTACGACTTACCGTCTCCACGTCGTGGTGTAATTGTTATTCAATATATTATTATTTGGATGGGTATAATAATGATGTGTAACTCATGTAAATAATAAATATAACATTTTAATGATTCTGTATATATGATATACCATCCATTTATATATTATTTTAATATCAAAGGAATGATATTGTCGCCTGTGTGTACGTACGGACTACCGTCTCCACGAACGCGATGGGATTCATTCTCTATCGTATCCATTCAAGTATAATTATCATTTGATGATTTAAATATAATTTTTAAGGACATGATATCATTCTGGATATGAATAATATACAACCTATCCATGAAAAACATGTCTTATTTAACAAAACATATAAAATAAAACGCGTATGTTAACACCTGAAACGACGATAATACTAAGATATTATTAACAAAGCAATATTAAAAGATCACATATGATATCATATGAATGAATATGATTCTTGTATAATTTAATAACAATTATTTCACTATTACACGGGAGTTTAACCTACCCCAACCAAGGAAAAGTACAAGGTAAGGGTTATTCAACAATCTCTTCATTATCCGAGGTTGTTTATACGTGATTATCTACTGGGACATCTTTATCATCCACATCCATGTTTCTTAGAAATGTATTTCAATTTTTTTTTACTACTTACTAGAATATGGGTTAAAGTCATTTATACCCTTGTTGACTTTTATAGGTGGTTTATAAAGGAATCTTTCCATCGTTTTCCAAACAAGGTCCTTTTTAACCTTTTCGACAGAATTAAGGTGATAATGTTTTTTTTAACTTATTGGGCGGGTGCAGCTATTTTCCACCGATATAAAATCGTCTAAGCTTCCCATACAATCGTATAATAATATTTTCAAAGAAAATGTTTTATTTTATAAATATATTACTCTTAAATTATTTCAAAATAGAAAGATATATTTCTCTAAAAAGAGTTTTTATTTCATCTATGTCAACATCCTTTGATGTATTTTATGCTTATTTGAAGTTGATTTATTATGATAAAAAAAGTCTATATTGTATTGAAGGTTTTGTGATATGTTTGACTATGGATGTGTTATTTTTATACCATTCATGGTTTATGGATGAGGTATATACATTTCGTATGCTAGTTTTAATACGAATGTCTATGTTATGTTTAAACCTTTTCATATGGGAATGCATTAGACTTAATATGTGACGGGTGGAGCCCGCTATAGCTCCTCGATGCATCGGTTGGTCTCATGAGACAAACTAGTGTTTTGGCATAAGGCCTTGACAAAATCTTATTTTTAGTCATGGCACGAGGCCTTGGCTATGTGGTTATGATAGTCTGGAATTATGCATTCCATCATTATGAAAGTGGTTATTGATATTGCATGTTATTATTCGATTAGTAGAATATCCATGTGAATAAGTAAATGGCATCATTTCATTTTATTTTTTCCATACTATGTTGAATTTCAAGTTTAAAAGGCTTTTGTTTTCGTTATACATTTCCTTAAATGTTTGTGCTTATTTTTGAAAGTTTCCACTATATTGTTATCCTTACTGGGCATTTGAGCTCACCCCTTTTCTATGTTTTATTTTTTCCAGGATGTGAAGAAGTAAGTTATGAATGACCTTCAGGGATATTATAAGGGGAAAATAGTGTGGAATATGGAGACATTATGTTGTTGTAGTAGTTTTTCAATTTATGATGTAATGTAATATTTTTTAAATATATATAGTGTTTCCAAGGCTACTAAACCAATCAGTATTTCGAGATTTGATCTTTCTTGTGATCATGCCAATGTTATGTAATAATTCACCGACTCTATGTAACTAGGGTCAGGGCATTACATAGAAGTTGTATGTTGATAAATGGAGAATACCATTAGAGTATAGAGAGGGTGATCGTGTATTCCTTCGGGTGACGCCTAGTTTGGGTCACCATAGGATACAGAGGCTGTGCAAACACGTTCCCATGTTCATAGTACCATTTAATGTGCTTGATAGAATCAGGTCGGTGGCATAATGATTATCACTTCCACATAAATTCATCCTTATACATTACAGATTACATGTGTCACAACTACAAAGGTATCACCCCAACAATTCTCATATGGATGATGTTAAAGAGGTTGACCTAAATATAGATGTGTCTTTTGAGGAGTATCTAATACATGTGTTGGGTCATAGTGAGAAAGTGTTACAGGGAAATAACATATTGTTAGTCCAAGTGTTATGGAAAAATGGAATATTTCATGAAGAAACATGGGAATAGGAAGTATACATGAGGTCTTAATAGAAAAATAGTTTTGGCATAGAATCTTAGAGAAGTTCAGAAGTGCATCTTGACGATGAACTGTTATAAGGTGGAAAATTTTTAATATCCTAAAATTTTATGGGGCAATCTCATGTGTGTGTTTTAGGAAATTTTGTTGTTATAAAGTACCTTTGGGTTGGGGTTTGACCTATGGTGTGTTGAGTTATGTTTTTAGGGAACATGTGAAGACACAGAGTCTGGTATGATTTGGCCAAACTGTGCAACATCGAGCCATGTGGGTAGTGGAAGACCACATGATTGGTTCACAGTTTCACCAAACCACGCATCCTCCCTGGTGAAAACGTGCACGCAGAGCCGTTTAATCCTAAAATTGGGTTTAAAACCACCCATAACCTTTAAACCTCTCTATTTTGACCAAGGATCGGTCTTGAAATTTTATGGGTGATATCAGAGCCTTACAATGGGATACCATGGAAATATGAAGGTCGTTCATCGAGATCTAAGGACTATATTTAAGATTCGCTCCATTCCTGGTGAGTGGATTTCATCTCAATGCTTCTCCTATTATTTACTATGTCATTCCTTTATCTTTTCATGGAAGATATGCATTGTTTTCATGGATCTATACATCATAGATGAGATATAGATCTAGGATTTTGGTTCTAGATCATTATTTTCAAGATCTTGATTCTTTTGATATTAATTTTTGTTAGGTATTTAGATCTGAAGTATGATCAACAATGTTGTGCCGCTCAGATTTTGGGGATTTATGTTCGGCTAACTTCTATCAATAAAACAAGGCAGTTGGTCTAAATCAGACACCCATAGTTTTGATTTATGAAATATAAATGACTGTTTATGATTTTCTAGATTCACTAGACAGTTGAATTCCAAAATTTTAGTAAATAGGAATGTGGATTTGACATATAATTTTCCTTACTGATTAATTGACAATTTAATCACAAAACAAACAATGGGGGTTTTCCCAAATATGCATTTGTGAGATTTTTTATGGGCCGAGATATTGTAATGGAGATATTGAATTGGTTGTGTTAATATAATTAATTCCGGGTGAATTTATTATGAAATGATGTTTGGATATATAAGATAACTATTTCTGAGGATTAATTATGTACCATGATGGCGACCAAAGATAATTAATAAGGAGAATTAATTATGTGCCACGATATTGAAAAAAAATAATTAATCTTAAGAATTAATTATGTACCCTTATATTGATCAAAGACAAATAAATGTGATCATTAGGAATTCCATGTTGATATATGATATGGATAATTAATTATAAAGATTTAATAATGGAAATATAATTATGTTAATTGGTTAATTTATTGATGAATTAATTAATGGGTTTTGTGCTCAGTTAATTTTTGATTTAACTAAAGTCCATTGAATTGTTTAACTAATTGATGGATTAGTAATGGAATAATGGGGAAAATTATTGTGAGTGAATGAATTATTAAAATGGATGATATTTTTTTTGTTCTATACATGGCGTTATAGACTAATTAGTTGTTGGGATTGGACATGGTGTTCCTCTCAAATATTTATCCAAGAATTATATTATGGGAATCCAAGAATGAAGTCCAACACCCAATGATATATATAGTGATAGGCATGGAAACCTACACATAATGAGATGTTGGGTTCTAGGAATGAAGACCTACACCAAAGGAATGATAATAATGAATGAAGAATCAAATGAGATTGTGGCGCTTGACATGATGTTCAATACCAAATGAATGAAAATAATTAATAATGACTCAAATGGGAAACATGAATTGAAAATGGGCCTAATTTGATGATTACTGATTAAATGACAACGTGATAACTGTAAAAAAATTTCATTATATTTATTGCTTCATAGAACTGCATAAACTATCTTTGAATGGACTCATTTTAGACAACATCGATGGTGGCCTAATGAGTTGTACTCACACCCTATTCAGTCCACCTGATCTGCACCAAAAAAAAGTTGTTATTGAATGAGTAAATAAGGGGAAGACCCTAACATAGGTTGACGATTGGGTTTGGAGAATGAGAGAGTAAACCAAACATAGTTCAGGTCCTACTGGTAGTTGTTGTGTATTTACTTTTATTTTCATTGAAGAAAATTTAAATTTAAATTTTCATAGCTTGTTTAACATTTCATTTGAGTATTGTATTTTCAATTTTTGGTGTTCTTTTGAAAAAATATGTTTTCTAGTTATATATATTCTTCCACACTTCATTATTGTTATTTTAATCTATTGGAATTTTATTTTGATAATAGAGGGTATAGTCTCCCCAAGACTGACTTACCATATCATCACATCTAGTTAGTAAACTCTATGGTATGGGGGGAGTTCACGAGGGAATGTGGCCAACCAGCTCAGGGCACCATTCAGTGGATCCAAGGTCGGGACATCACAATGTGGGATTTATATGACGTGATAAAATCCATGAATATTATCACATCAAATTCCTCTATGGGATGGATTATTAGTTTCACCAAAATAATCTTCCCATGGAGCTAATGGTATAATATTTGAATATTTTGGATTCAATTATCACACACATTTAAAATGTTTACATATATCTAATATTTAATGTATCTCATTTGTGATTCAATTGGTTTTGGAAACTTGTTGGACATAAAAGAATATTTATATAAATAATTAAAGAAAAAATTCTAATATTGAGTGAATAGTTTTTGTACCTTATATAACATAATTTTGAGGTTTTTCTTTAGCAGTAGTAATGGAATAATCATTCCTATTCTCTTTTGGTTTTTGTGGTTCCGAATTTCGGTCCCCCTCCAAGCCCATTGGTTTAGTTCATTGTATTACTCATCTCTCTTTCTCTTTAGAGTATAAACATGAACCTTTATTGGTAAATTATAGTTTTACTTCTTTTAATACATTATATTATCTATCTTAGATCGTATCTTAAAAATTAATTATTGTAGTGACCTTCTCTCCCATACATAAATAATTTTTATTTCCCTTTGTGTAAATTTCTATAATGCATTGTTCCACATTGTTTCCATGTATTTTTTGGATATTATTTTGTTCTTCTTCATTGAATCCCCCACATAATACATCATTTTTTCATTTATATATTCATTTCCATGGGAACATTATCCAAAATCCATCTCTATTTTGTTAAAAAATCAAACTGTAAATTTAAAACTCCAAAAACTTTGGATTCCAATAGACTTATGAGTATGAGGTTGTAAACCATAGAATAATCTGTCAATATTAAAACCATTGTAAATAATAAATCCTGAGTTGTATCCCAAATTCATTTTGAAATTTCCTCCTTATGCCCAGAAATAATCACCTTCCATTTTCATAAGCTCCAAAATCTCTCTCTTTATCTTTCTTCAAAGAACTCAAGGGAAAAACTTGTCATGATATATCATTTTAAACTACTCTCTTTCCATTTATTATATTTTATATTTCATATTCATATTCATTGTGTATTCCTACCATTGATCAACATCCTTATCTAAATGATATATGACTACATTATCATTATCCTTAATATAATAGTGGAGAATGAAAAGGAAATTATCTATATAGTTAACCCACTACTACTGGACATGTGAATTTTAAGACCCAATAAACCTTGATGGTCATTTTTTCATAATGGATTTGATGTCTATTTTATCTTCTTGGGTGATGTTAGATTTCTACATGGTTCATATTATTTTTCATACCATACATTCACTGGGTTAGTAGGACTATTAAATTTTGAAGTATAACTCCAATTGTATAGTGAATTTTATTAATATAATTGTTTCATTGTCCCCTATATTGGTTGTTAGTCTTGTTTGTCCTGATTTCAACAATTTTATACAATTAACCAAGGATTAAAAAAATCATCAGTCAATAAATAATGAATAAATAATTTATTTTCTTTTGAAAATACATTCCAAATTCATATATTATTAGATACATATGTTTATCATATAATTATTCTCAAGTGATTATTATATGATCCAATACTTTAATCATTTTATAAATTTAAGAGGAATAAATACATGAGTTATATAAACATCATAATTTTTTGAATGTAAAATCTGAATCTACTAAAGCATATAACCAAATAGTATTAAACTATGTGTCTAGTAAGGCCAACTACTCATGCATATGGTGTTGAGCAGATTCACACCCAACCAATACATTTTAGGATTATTACAACTTGGTGTATCATTACCTGAAATAGGTCCACTTATAGTATCTAGATAGGTAGTTCAATTATTTGATAGCACAAACATGTTACATTACAAAAATTTAGGTTGTTTTCTATGAAAATACATATCCATATGGATTTCACTAATATTTTCTAGTCTTAATGCCTAAATTAACTAAACAATAAAGTGATACAAACTATATTGAACCAAATATTCATTCTTGAATATTACATTATTGTTTAATGTTAAATAATATAACAGTATTAAATTATAGAATCTAATATTTTAGTATTTGGGGTAAACTATATCCATAGATCACATATAGATAGTAAAAGGAAAACAATTTTTAAATCCTTCTTCATATCCAAAATAATGATCACATATTCTCTTTATAACTAGTAATAAAAAAAATCTTATACATCCTTGAATGGGTGGATAAAAAATACGTGTATGGTAATGAATAACATATATGGAATAAGAGACATGAATAAATATTCAACTGGTGAGGATAATAATCAACATCATATACGAAGAATGGGATTATCATTATAAGAATAATATAGTAATTTGAAAAATTCTTGAAATATGTCAGATAATTTATAATGAGTCATCATAACATAGTGGTCAAATAGAAAATATTTCTGTTCCCAAATTTAGAATCATGTTTATGTATAACATTTTCTACAAATAACGATATATTAATTTCGAAAAACAATTGCAGAATGATCAGGAATAATACAGAAAATATCATAATATATATCACATAAACCAATGCAATAGAGGGAGATATAATTCGGGGCCAACCCATCACTTAATAAAATTATTATAATCACACAAGAGGCGTGGAAATGGATCAAATATAAATGTAAAACACTAAATAAATAAAAACAGAAAGTAAATATGTTTCATAAGGTTTTAGTGATTCACATGTAAGTGAATAACTATTTAAGATCCTAAAATAGATATAAAAATATATATCTTTGGGTATGAAATATATTCATAATATATCAACGCTAATGGTGATAAAAATAATAAATTTAACAGGAATCAATGATGTGTTCAATACATAATAACATTATATAGAATCAACATTTATGAATTTGAAATCATCTCAATATAGTATACTAATTGATATCCTTGAAAAATAAAAATTGAAATGAATAGTTAAATAGTATTTTAAAGTGATTGATTTAATTCCATTTTGACAATAAAGAGGAGAAGAGATAAACCAAAAATTTAAGAGTTGGGTTCAAGAATATCGATTGCAAAAATATTGATTTGTTTCATATCCTTTACCCAACTTGCATAATAAAATTATATTTGTAAACACAAGAATCATGATGTAAATTATTTTCAATTATATTTATATAAATTCATTATAATAATTTTATTCTATTTTATAATACTTTTTTTTAACATTAAATTTTCATTATGTCGGGTTGTTGTTAAATTATCTCATCTTGATTCATGATTGTTGTTTTTTACATAACATCATTTATACATAAATAAAACTAATTAAAAAATATTAAAATACATTCAATTAATTATTTCTATATTATATATTATCCATAATAAACATCCATTAAGGTTTTGATAAGGAGAGTATTGAAAATATCCTTGGGGGTGTTTATCAGAACATTAACGAGACATTATCAAATATGGAGGAAAGAGAATATTGAAAAATAACTATTTCATGAATATAATCATTATAGTAGTTTACAATCCTTCATAAAATTTTTACAAAATAGACAATTGTATTTTTATGGGTTGGGTTAGAAATAGATAGGTTAAATGTGGATGAGATTATAAAAATGATATCAAAATATGATTAAACTATACAATCCCCTTGGGATTTCATACTCTCTATGGCAGTAAACTCCATGAATTCTGGGATTCTAGTGACTTTATAATTTCTCTAAGGATATTATGTATATAATACAGGTAATTTGGCTACATGTTTTTAAGTGAAAATTTAGATAGATATAGTTTTTGTTGGGGTAGATGAAGAGGTATTTATACTTGTGGATCATAATCTTTCTGAGTTATAATATTAAATTAAAGATATTTTATATGGTAAACATCTTAATAATGTTATTATATGATTTTGAAGTCATGTTATAATTAAGTAAACATAATTTATTTCTTTTTAAATCATTCTGAATTTGGAATCTTTATTCTATTAAAAAAGGAAAAATCAAAATTAATGAACCATTTTTTTAATAGTATCATTTAACATTTTATAATTCAGAAAACACATGTTAGGTTTGAGATTTAGTTTTTATTAAAGTACTCATTTATCATTGATTATTTTATTTTCGATTATCCATAATTAATTTAATTTTTTATGAAATTATTAAATATTAAATAATGTAATTAAAATAAATTGCTTATGAAAAAACTGTATTTTTACCATACACTTAATAATTTTAGTACATAAGAAAATTAACATTATATTACCCTTAAAAAATAAAATCTGTTAATTTCACTGAATAATTTCATTTTTTTAAAGTATTTTTCTTATATATTAAACTTTATTTTTTAATATAAAACATTTGTTTTAAAAAATTAAAATAGAAAACAATACCAAACAAGTACTTCAAGAAGCAAAGCTCATGAACATTTATTATAATAAAATAAAAATTACAAAGGGAGATAGGCATGGTCAAAAAGGAGAATTTCCCTCATATGTCAGACAATGATGCTAAAGATCATAAAAGAAAATTCCTTTTTCATAATCATATTCATCAACATTTTCCCACTGAGATTGGGACTTACCCCGATTAAGGATTTATAAATAATCCTTTTTTGAAACCATAGAGGAATGTCTAGTGGACATAGTCCTTGCTATGCTGGATTAATCTAGTCATGGCCTTATCTTCATTTCTATATGTTTTATGTGTATAGTAATATAATATAATAAAGTACACATTCCTTCTTGAATAAAATACTGTTTCTAATCTCTGGTTCATTACAATGTAAATATTAAATATGGGTGATAATTTACGATTGATTATAATTTTAAATATATAGATAATTCTTATGGTCATTTGAGGTAATATTGAATATTTTAGGGATTAGGGTCATGTGGATTTATTAAATCCCTAGGGATAATTCTAATGTATAATTATAAATATAGGCTAACTTCTTTATGATTAGGTAAAGTAAAGAGTTTATGGATCTACTAGAAATAATATCCAGGACTAGATACTGGAAAATGGATTTTAATATAGTATATATTCACCTATTGGTAATCACCCTGATAAGGCTAGTTCAGTATTAACTCAATCTTCACTATGGTGCACTATGTGTGGTTCTACTAATTTATACCAACATGGAAACTTTTACATGATATTTTTTTGGTTATTTATGTTATTTTTAAAATCCCTTATAAAGGATTTTACATTATATATAATAAACCTATGGAATATGAGAGAAAACTACATAATGAAACCTTGGTCGAAAATAGATTTATTTAGAATAAAACAAATGATAATTTAATAATTTTGAAGAGTAAGTCATTTTGAGTATGAATTTTTCATTTAATTAAACTATAATAATTTTCTAATTGTGTTAATCGCTCATTTTATGTTATTTTTTATTTATTAATGTTTGATACCCTGATGAATCGATTAAAAAATTGATTCCATGTATAATGTCAATATTTTCCAAATAAGAATTCTAGAGAGATAACAATAAAAGAGAGAAACCAAGTAAATATGTCCAAATATTTATCAAGAATTAGGAAAATCATATGAACATTATTGAATACATGAAAAAAATAGAAGGATAAAGTCATATATATGTTTCATGAAAAATATAATGATGAAAATTTGTTCAATTTATAACATGTCAAAATCTAGGAGGACGTACCAATGAAAATTACTTAAAAAACTAGGAGATTATTTATATATTGAAATAGAGTGTATATAGGAACTAGTTTCCAATGAAAAATAACGAGTTTATTTAGTAAGTTGAAATAAAAAAAATAGTACATCCTAAAGTACCACTAATAGTTCACTTTTTTAATTGTGGTGAATTTGGACATTATGGAAATAAATTCACTTATCCAATTACTAACAATGATGATGGGCACTATCAACATCCATTAACAGGGGAATCCAATGAAAATAAAACTATGGAAGTGGGATCCCATTATGATATTGAATGAGTAACATTGATGAACCACTCACGATTTAGGAGTGTATAATTCATATATTGTTCAGTCCACTCCTATATACCTCATAATATTAATTTTTTAGGCAAATGAATATATTTAAAAATATTAATATATTATTATAGTAGTTTGACTAATTTATATCATGTATATAACTCATTTGTAATAAATATTAATTATAATTTAATTCCTATAAAAACCTATTATACAATGATTAATCAAATGTGATGTGATATTAGGAATGGATTGATTTTATTTACACAGATTTCATGGTGATAGAAAATATATGAAATTCAAATATATAAAAAATACATGAACAAAAATTATGAGAAGGCTGATTATAGACTCCATATAAAAAATTACTTTAAATATATTCGGTTATTTTTCCCAAATGGTTAATATAAAACTCAATATTAGTTATTTTATTATTATGAGTAAAATGATGAGATTGCTAGTCATACTTGGGATAGTGTGTATGAAACCTCATTATTAATTAAATATGGTGTCATTTATATCATAAGGACACCCTTACCACATTAATTGAGTAGTAATTAAAATTTCTAGGAAAATATTTAATTGATAAGTAGAGTGCAACACTCTCAGATTTAGGGAAATATTATCATTATATTAATTAATGATAGGTTTGATATCTTTTTTCATGTATAATATCAAACTAAAATAATGATGTTCTACTTGAAAATAGTTATTTTTAAAAAACCAATATAATTTAGACTTTAAATTATTTATTATATATAAATTTACCATATTATGAAATATACAAACAAAAAGGAATTAAATAACATCGAGTAGTGAATTTCTTCCTTATTAAGCTCATTTTAACAAGATTAGGAAAAAGTTAGTCTCATTAGGGTTTTTCCTAGACCAAACCTAATAAAAACATAAAAAATTACAATTTGAGTGAAATCATATGCGAGGAAAATTCATGTTTGTGGAAATATCAATTAGATATATGCTGGGTGAATCATTACCCATGACTCCCACCAGATCTCACATTATACTTAGATGTGATGTGTATATATTTTGGGGATATTTTAGTCTAAATTGTGAGGATATGATAATTTTTCTAATTAATTTGGTAAGTTATTTATCAAATGTATTTAAAATAAAAATAATTTATATTTACTAGTGCACTAATAAAAATTGAAATTTCATTTATTCATAAAAATAATTTATTTCTTCAGTTTATATTTAATATAATTTATATATATTAGCTATCTATATTTTAGATAACATATTTTTAATTTCAGTAAAATATTGATCCCATTATAATTATTAATTTATTGGAAATAAAATTAAAATGGTTATTATATTAAAAGGTTATTTTCCCACGAAAACATTTTTATTATTTTTTTTATTTTTTTAATAGTAACATTTATAATATTAATGATTTTAATTTCAAAAAAATAAATTCATTTTGGATTAACAATCTATACATTATCTTATGAATTTTTTTTATATATTTCTGAATTACTTGTTTTTTAGGGGAATAATAAATTGGACAATTTTTTTAGAATATTATAAATTTTAGGAATTTATCATCATTTAAAAAAACTATTGAAATGTATTATAAATTTTAATGTTAAATTATGTAGTTTTGGAATAATATTTTTTATATTAAAAAAATAATATAATCCTAGAGGACCTCTATTCTACATTTTAGAACATTTTTCATATTTCATTCTAATTTAAAGACTTTTTTCTATCATTAAATTCTATTAATCATATTAATAGTTATATTTTATTTTTGAAATATTTCAAATAAAAACAAAATATATTTTAATTATTATAAAATAATTTATATAAATTAATTAAATTACTTTATTAAATTAATATTACATGTTAATTTTATGCTTAAATAGTTTATTTCTAAAAATAGTATTCTTGTGATATGTATGCTAATATTATAATTAAATATTCTATATTTTTTAAATGTTATTTGATATGGTTTTTAAAAAAATTAAAATGAAATTCCTAAATTGGGAAGTATTTTAAACTTTTTTTCATAAAATTATATACTATAGTTAAAAAATGTTACTAATCTAAAACATAAATGGGTAATAAAAGATTAAATAATTCTAAAATAGAAAAACAATTTAAATAATGTACCACTTAGTATGTGGATTATAGGTGGATCTTCCCACTATCCTCCACTTCATTATATTACTTTTTGGAACTTTTGAGACATAAACATTGATATACCATTAAGATATGTAATGAGTGATTCAAAAATAACACTTCCCTTAATTTGTATATAGGGATCAATTCCACCATATAATTATATAAATATACATTAAAATTTCATAATAATACTCTACTATATCTCAATTTTGAGAATTATATCTCATTCTAATAATAATATAGTATCAATTAGTTTTCTTAAGGACTTAATTTCCAGGGATTCCTACATGAGAAACATAATGATAACGATGGGAGAAATAATTTGTCATTATTTCTTTTGGTTTCATGTTTTTTAAATATATTTTTATATAAATTTAAAATTGAATCCTTAAGTTTTTTTAAAAAAAATTATTATTA
Organism: Viscum album; assembly: GCA_963277665.1. Classification (NCBI taxonomy): domain Eukaryota; kingdom Viridiplantae; phylum Streptophyta; class Magnoliopsida; order Santalales; family Viscaceae; genus Viscum; species Viscum album. The sequence continues at coordinate 181,975,630 of OY728140.1, forward strand.
AAACACGAAAATCATTATCAAATATTCCCATTTTCCATTAATAAAGATTGTAACATCATTTGTGTGCTTCTGGGGACTACAACTTCCATGAAGCAACATCTTCCATTTTTCACCAACACCCCAAATAACTTTTTATAAGTATATAATAGATAAATATATTTGAAATATGTAATATTTTTTGGATTATAAATAGTAAAATTATTATCCACTTCCCATCCCTCTAATTCATAGAGAAATGAAAATGTTAATAGTTTGTATATGCTAACTACAACCTCCATGAAGTATGATATCACATGATTCATCTAGTATATTTATTATTTATTAAATTATTTTTCAAAAGTAATAGTAAATAGAAAATATCTAAATAATATAACTATTTTTCAATAAAAATTATATTATTCCCAAAGAAACCAAATTCAAAACCTTATCAATACATTAATAATGATATATTATTGACTGTTTTGATCTAATGACCTACATGAATAAATAAACTAGATAATGTCACAGATGACTATTAGAAGATAAATACAAATAATATATGATATAAATAAGTATATAATGATTTTATTTCTATTTTTATTTTTTATTAATATTAAACTCATTATTTGGTATTGACTCATTTGTTCATTAAAAATGAAGGGAATATACTCATTTCCAATTTCATCATTAAGGATCATAAAATATTTAATTACCATTGATTTATATCATTATGAAAAATTATAAAGGAAATTTACCTTTCCTTTTTTATCAATTAATGATATAGTTTTTCATAATAATTAGGATCAAAATATCTATTACAAAACGTTCTTGAAACGATATATATTACTCAAAATTGATATTGAAAATAGATAATATTTAATTATTATAAACATAGTGAAAAATTTTAAATGATTTATAATTAAGGTCTCAGATATGAATATGTTTATTCAATAGGTGACTAATATAGTTATTTTGTTATATAATAGATTTCATCACATTATAGGATGTTAAGAATAAAATTAAGTTATTAATTCTCTAATATATAATCTTTTGAGACATGACATTTATTGTGAAGAATGACATGTTTAATATGGTGTGATAAATTCCTAATGAATGTATGTTACCATATTTATGTAATTCATGGGGTTTTAAAATACATATCACATTCAATATTATAATTTCTTTTAATTCTAATGATACCAATGATGAAATGGTTTATTTTACTCAACAACCTTCAATGAGTAAACATGATAAACATTACAAAACTTTATTCGATGATTAGTTTCTTAAAATTTTATAATTTATGTTACCATAAATTTTGTTACACTCTAGTGAAATATTAATTATTTTATTCCAATCATTGAACTTTATGATCTTCTTTCTAAATAAATTAAGTCATTATTGAGAATAAATATCAACATTTCGGAAAACCATTTCCACTATTTGTCTATATTTTTATTTCTCACCATTGAAATCCTTTAATATAATTATATTTTATATCATGTGACCATCTTATTTCCTATAACCACTATTAAAAATGAATTTGTGTGACTCATTATTTGAGGTTTCGTTTCAATAATGTAATTTCAAAATTTATGAATGTGTTCCATTATTCCAAAATAAAATGTTATGTCATACACTACCGTTCAAATTTTTTAAACCTTTAATTATTTTTCAATGATCAATTATTGAAATTTATTTTTCAATGTAACAAAATTTTAGAGGGTTTTCAGTTAACATTTTTTAATCCCCTATGCCTTTTCGGTTGGGTAAATTATTGATTTTTCTATGAAAATATATAATTTTATATAATTATTTCATTTTAAGTTATTAAATGTGAATATTGAAAAATAGATTTTCAATTTGATAGGAAACTTTATCACTTTCATAAAAGTTAATTGAGTTATTTTAATAATTCTATTATGTATTTTATAACATTTCCCTATTTATCTCAAAATGAAACATTTCCCTAGAATTTATTTTTAAATATCCAACCTTTAAATATTATTATAAAATTCTATTTTGGGTGATGAATTTTTTGTTCTAAAATATTTACAGGTTAGAGGTCAATTTCTGTGATACGATAAGTAAATGTTGTGAATGTTATTTTTCCTTCTAAGGGATCAATATTATATAATAAATGATTGAATTCAAGTGACACAAATATGTATTTATAATGATGAGTGGTATCCTATATCTCTCTCTAGGTAATCAATTATGTTTTCTATCCCATCAGTTGGTAATGTGTAGACTTAATTATTTTTTTATTAATGGTTTGAGCTTGAAATTTTTTCTATCATTTCAATGCCTGGACCTAATGATTTTATTTACACATGGATGGGAATAATGAGTTTTTACACAGGGTTTTACTTGGTTTATGATTGTTCAAATTTTCTCTATTTCATTTCATTTTATTCAATATTTCTTTAAATGAGTGTTCATATTTTCTAATACATTACACACTTTTATGTTATGATCACATGATTATGGATTAATGTTTTGTAAATTTAATATAATTTTTTTTTGTGACTCTTGATATAAAAAAATTCAATGATATAAACTTATGTTATGACATGTCTTGTGCCATTATTTTTATTTATTCCTTGATGGGTATTAAAATTATTACATATGTTGAATACACACATATTTTTATCTTTTACTCCACTATGATATTTGTGTGTTAATGATTATGTTTACCCTTAATAAGATCTTATATCTCTAATTTTGTATGGATCAATTTTCCTAGGATACAATGAAATGTAATCTATATGATGTTTCTATAATATTACCTTGTGTTCATAAATTTAGTATATTTTTAAGACTACTTATGGATGAACCGGTTCTATAAATAGTGGGAAAAGTATAATTTGTTGAAAATGAAATCAGTTTTATCAGTTAATGCATTTTCTAAATTTTTTTGATATATAAACATAAAATATCCATCAAATAATATATTATAATGAAATTTTATATTCAAATCATATAATAAAAATATGGTAACTTCTATTGGATATCATAATAAAATTTATTGGGTGACCAATGTTAATGGCTATCTTGAAGACTATTTTTCATTTGTTGGGTAAGGCCTTTATAATATGGACTCATGTGGTTATTAGAATATTGATATTTTTTTAAGAGAGGAATGATTGATTCGTAATTTGATGTGATTTTTGGGTTTATTCAAGTAATGTCCCACAGATGTGGGAAACTATTGGATGAATGTTCTCATTGGATAGTTCGATGATCTGTTTTATGGGGATCTCATTAGTAAATGAAAAGGAGAAATACCATAATAGATAAACTTATTATGTTTGATAATAACATTATCATCAAAACTATGAATTAAATGGTTATATTGTTTTTGTGATCCCTTGATGTTTATATTTATTACTATATGTGAAATATCATTCTATAATTCCTTTTAAAATATTAGGGTAACCCTTAGATACCCTTGGAGAATTGTATTATAGGTAGATGAAATTTTTAAATGAATTATGGAATGTATATCGAGATATTTCTGACGCCTTGTTGAGAACTTGTTATTTTTTAATTTATGGTCATCATGGATATAATAGGTTGAGATTTTGTTTTTATTTTTAGTTTTCAAATGAGACATGGTGTGGATGAGGTTGTGGGGAAATGTAAAATAATTAATTATTATGTATCAATGGTTTATATTACTTTTGTTTAATTGTGAAACATAATTGATGAAAAGATTGTTTTTATCATATATCGTTTACCAAAAAATCATTGAAAATTAAATTATGGCGTGGAGTTTAATTAAAATTCCATAATATGTCGATAATTTTTCAATAGTACAAAATAAATTTTAGATAAAGTATCACATTTTTTGGAACTGATAACTAATATTTGTTAAATGTTGATTAATAAGATTTTATGTTAGCGGATTCTGCCACCAAGTATGATAGAATAATTAATATGTGGTTTGGATTGATGATAAGGTGTTTATTTTTTAGACTGAGAGCTTTTAAGGGGAGGGAGATACAATATATTATATTTTTTCTACAGTGTTCCATTATATTTGATGAGAACCTGACACATAAGTCAATTTTATTGAATTTGTTATCACTCATATAAACTCAACTAAATTAATTAATCAGCGTGATTGATCATCATTATATTTTTTCATAAAAATACTGACTTTTTCTTCAAGAGAAAGAATTTTAAATCCACCCTAAATGGAAAAAAATGATAAATAGATAGAATAATTCAGTCCAAACACTATGATTTAATATGAATTGTATTAATTTTTATTTCACGATGTCACATTGGTCCAAATTTTTGCATAGTATATTTAGAGTATTTTGAAGAAAAATATATAAATAATGTAGTTTTATTATTACTATATTATATAAATTTTATTATTATTTCAGAGACATCTATGAAAAAAGGAGGGGAGTAATTTTCATTGCAGTTTCATAAAAGAATGGGAGAACTAGTCTAAGGTTGTTAAATTATAAAAAATGAATTGTTCTTTAAACAATATAATCATTTTCCATTCAATTTTTTTTCCTTTTAACCTATATCTTGTGTTAATGATCTAAACTAATGGGTTTTATTTTAAAATTATATTTTAATAATCTCTTAATCAACCAAAATGTAATGGTATTTTTTAGGAAAATAATCTATTTAATTAATTTTTAGTAATTATAGAGAGAGGTGAGATATAAAAAAATTATCCCTATAATAAGAATAGAAAATACTAATATAAAAAGACTATGATTCTTGTATGGAAATTAAATTATTATAATGATTTAAATGTTATGTTATTTGTGTGATTTGGATCTATATTTTTAAAAATATCCTAGATATATGAATTTCTTTTGGTTAATATTATGATTAAAAAAATCTACAAATAATAATGAAGAAATAAATATACTCTTATATAGGTAATGATTAGAAATTTATATTGAGATCAATTTGAGGCCATTCTGAATAAAAAATTTGAAGTTGTGGTAGATAGATTTTTCATTATGTTTCGCTTATATATATTTTATGCCTCTTTCGGGATTATTTAAGAGTTAATTATTAAGTATCAACAACCTCAAGTTAATAAATAAATATTTCCTAAATTTATAGAATAACAAGGACACTTTATCCCTTTATAACCATTATGGATGATGGTCAAAGATGATGGATGGTTGAGTTCCAATGGTGAGCTCGTGAACGATCAAGATTATCTAATTTATAAAAAATGATCTGGTGATGTGACATGGAATCCCTAAAAATGGGAATCATGTGTGTTATGGTGGTAAGTAGTATAAAATCATGTACATATATGATCATCTTATCAAAAATACATGGTGATACCATATAACACTGTAGAATAAAAAATGCATTGTGGGTGAAATGAATCATGGTTGTGTATTCGTAAGATTAGTTGGATACCAAAAAATACAGTGTGGTGAATTATAGGGGAGACATAACCTTAACTATTATTTTCTTATCAAATGATCTAATGATTTCCAATGGACATTGGGGTGCGATGTGAAGGTTTTACAATTTTTTGTTACATTTTATAGATCAAAAAATTAGATATCTAAGAAAAATATGGTGGACGGAACAGATGGATCAGAACATGTGAAAGTGTGGGGTGAAAAAATTTAACCCTCAAGATGACGAGACCTTTTAAACATGTTTTATGGAATATGATAAATGATTTTTGGGAAATAAAAAAATTTAGACACTTTTTGTGACCCTCGACCTAATGAAACATAGTTTAAGACATTTTGAAAAAATAAAATTATACAAATTAATATTTTTAAGATCAATTATATTTGTAAAATTAATATTAATAAATTATAATAATGGGACAATTTAAAATTTATTTAGGTTAAGGAAATATATTTCTCATAGATAATTAGTTTAGTGAGGGTTAAATTATTTAATTATAAAATATAACATATTCAATGGTTTATAAAGTTAATATATTATTATCAAAAAACAAGAAAAATATAAATAACTATTTTTGATTACATGAGAAGATTTTATTTTACAATTGATAAATTACTTAGAGTAATGTTGAGTTGATTAATGATGAAGAAAATAATTTCAAAAATTATTATAATGAAACATTTAAAAAAAGTGGAAAACACTTCTTTAAACTATGAAATTCAATAAAAATTAATGAAATTTATTCAATGATCAATTGTGGTTAGAAGTGATATATGTAGAAAATAAGTAATAAATAAACAATATATATTAAATGGTGTGAAAGTGGAAAATGAAAAACGTAAATAAAACCTAAGGTATTTCCCATAACTACATAATTAGGAAAATATGTCTTAAGATGTAGTTGGTTAACAACTAAATTGTGACTTTCCAATCAATAAAATTCATTTGGTTAACATAACTGTATTAATTTATATCAATACATGGTATTTACTATTACTATTTAATTTTTATTAGCATGTTTAAAAAATTGAAATTAGTAATGACAGATAGTGTTTAAATATTATAATGGTGATGAAGTGATGGTACATCGCCATGATGGAATGTTTCCCTATTTATATTTTTGAATGTTCAAAATAGAATAATTGGAAGTGAAATAGTCTTTATGGTATAGATCAACATAATATTAACAATGTAAATTAATATATATTTGAAATAATTAGGTAATAAAGTGACGTAAATTAATTTTCTTATATTGACTCAAACATGTGTTATAGTTAAGACATTAATTTCTTATTAGGGGTGATGTGACAAGTGAGAAAATTCAAATAATTTGTTTTGAATTATTATTAAATTTTTATGGGTTTGAGAAGTTTTATTTTTTATGGGGGATGTGGTTGTTGGATCTCTATATAGAAAATCATTAATTCCTAGTAGGAGGATATTTTGATTGTCTTTAAGGTTTATTTTACATATTATTGGATGCAATATAGTGATTTTCTGGTTGGATATCTATAATGATGTGATGAAGTGGTGATATTCCTAACATTCAACCTTAGACTAGAGATATAGTGGGGTAACCAGTGACTTTTCCTTCTCATCTATATATCTAGGTAGATATTGAAAATAAAATAAATTATTATTTACAACTACTATCCCACTTCTCTAGAATTATATAGTTCATATGTATCATTTAAATGGTTATAAGAGTAATTTACTCCATCATCTCTGATTTTGAATAAATGGAGATGGGTAGATCCTCTATTGTCCTCTATTAAAAGATATGTTATATGGTGTGGGTAAAAATTAGTAGTCCCTCAATTATCTTTAATATGTGAATATGAAAATGATATTTCACATCAGTGGTGAAATTGATATTATCACATCACTTATCCTTGTATATGGGAATTATGTGAACATTATATATAGATATAACCTTCAATGTGTGTACATCTTGCACTATTCTCATACACTACATTGTCCTGAAATATTGGTATTTTATCATACAATTGGATATGTATACATTGTAATCATTTAACATTTTCATTTACTCCAATTAAATACGTGTATTTTCATCAAAATATTATATATAGACGAAGATTTTTATTTCTTCCAGTACTTCTACGATAGGTGAATGTGTGTATTTCCTAATGTATATCTTAATTTTTTCATCTTGGTTGAGTTAACTTGCTAGGAATTAACGGTGTGGTTTGTGATCGATTTTCATTGTATGATTTATCGTATAATTAGGCCTTGTTAATTGTATATTTATATATTATTGTTCTATGAGTATCTTTATAATGATTAATTATGTTTTTTTCTAAGATTTTAATGACATTTCAGGTGTTATATGGTTATACATTATTAATCATATATGAACATTTTACACATGATGATTCCTCTTTGTCATTTAAATACATTCAGAAAACATTCTTAGTTTTATAAGAGTCACCATTGTATGTATAAGTATGCATTATTTTTCTTGTTTCCATGTAGATTGGTGGATTTTGGATGATAGGAGATCATAGACTCTATTAATAGTGGTGGATATGAATATCTAGTGGAGTTCTAGTCATTATAGTTCCCTTACTTGGAACTTGTATATTTTTCTATTTCACCTATTAAGATATATTTATACTATCCAGTACTACAATTGTATATGATTATAACATTTTGTAATAGTTTTTTAAATTGTTTTTTGGGCATGTTTATTATTTTTTAATTTATATATTTGTCTTGTATGGTGGAAATAGATTTATGAATGTTGGTTATAGGTTTCTTAGAGTTAATTTCTCTCATGTTTTTGTGGATAATTTTTTGTCACATTCTAACCCCTTTACAATTGGATGGGGGCGGGGAATGTTCATTTACAAATATTGGGATAAGTCGAATTAGTAAGAAATATATGTAGTATGTGACAATTGGAATAGAAACCAATCTATTAGAAAATAAACCTACTAACATGATCAAAGGAATAATAACCAATCATGGGACAAAATAAAATTCTTGATAAGTAATATTGTCCATGAATAATATAATTAAATACAAATATTAAAATATTATAAAATTATTTCACAAATCATATTACCCAAAGTCTGTCTATGTCAAAATTATTAATAATGATTAATAATGTATTTAGTAAAAAAAATTATTATATATTAAAATTTAAATAATATAACTACATATTTTATATATTTATTTTTATTAAATGATCTTTTTTGAATTATATTACTAATCATATCATAGAATAATTTTTTAGTTTTTCTCTAATAAAGATGATTTTTTAATGAATATTAAAACAAATTTCACATATACCATTTTAAAGAATAATTATTTTTAAACATTTCTCCGCATAAAATAGATATAATTCTTAAAATAATTTAGTTTTAAATATCATTCATAATTTGAAAACCAATAAATAAATTTATATTACTTATATTATTTTTTATTTGAATAAAAACTATTCTTGATTTGTTACATTGAATTAAATTTATATATCAAAAAAATTGGGTTTTAAAGATTTTATATGTCATCAAATTATTTATTTTATAATTATATAATATTATTATTCAAAAGAATCTAAACTATTTGTATTGTTGTGTAAAGTAAAATGAGTATTTAATATTTAATTGAAAAACTCGCATATCCTCTGTTTATAAATGCAATCCTCCTATACCTATTTCTCTTTACTTTAAAACTTCTTCCCAATCCTAGGATCTATAAACATATCTCACCATACCTTCCATAACACTTTTTTATGGTCTATTTTGAAAAAAATACCACCCTTAGAGGCTATAAGTAACCTACTAAAGGAGGTGTCTCAAAGAGAAAGATAAACCTTCAAAATGAAGAAGATTTATTTTTATATCATCTCATACATAATTATCATTATAGAAAATAGTATTATAATCCTAATATAATGTATTTATGTAATAAAAATATTTATCAATTCATATTTTTAAAAAAAATAGTGTCTGTTTGATCAATGGAACCCCTGAGAAGTGGGGTTTTAATTTGGGGAGAACATATTACAATATTTAATTATCATAAATTTATCCTTGTAACTTTATAGGGTTATTTTCATTATCAAATTTATTCTACAACATCACAAGAATGAAATTATAGTTATGTAAAAAAACAAGAAATACATGATTTACAAAGATCCTCCCCAATGTGAGAACCTGCATCCTTTTAATAGTGATTGTATCTTTGGGTTTTGAGAAGGATGTGGGATAGGTTAACCTTGATAGTTTGATTGAAGGATATTTTAAGGCCTCCCTCAATTGCATGCATCATGTTTTTAATATGTTTTATCTTCCCTAAAACCTTCCAATTATTCCCACATTCATAGCTGGGTATAGACCTGCATTTGAAAGGTTGAAATTCATCTGTGTTTTGAATCCCATCAACACTTTGGGACTCATATTGGTTGAGAGGTTGGGAGTTTGGGATTATAAGTCAATTTTGGTAGGGAATTTTTGCCTACTATGGCACTCTATTATATATTTAAGATATATTCCTCAATCTTTTCCTATTCTCAATGCCGGAATGGTTAACCGAATGAAATTTCTATAGGATAATTATAATTCATATGAAAAAGACTCAGAACTGTTTATTGAATCCATCTGTATATTTCTGTGGTTCTTCATCATTCATTAGTAACAAGAAGTTTCTTATATACTGATATCATATAACTATGTTCTTCAGATCATGATTCCATGTAAGGAGAATATGAATATTCTAAGGAGGTTATTGATATATTATAAGAAATCCTTCATATCTATATTATTATAGGAATCAAAACCCATGTAGTGCATTCATCCTATTTATTTTAATGACACGTGGGGAGGACATATGTTCGGGTACTGAGGCACCAAATATTTGTCCTCAAAACCTAAGCGGGTGTCCAACATATCCCGAGTATAGTGAGAATCAAATTTATAATAGTTCTCATGTATTAGGGTTTGCTTTGTCCTTATAGAAACTCATTGTTCTAATGATATGATTAACACTAATAACTATGCTAACAATATACATGCCCGAGTGTGAGAAATTAGAGATGGAAAATGATCATTTCATTTATCCCTATGAAGGGATTATGTGCTAGGACTGCCTTGAGATTATTTATTATGTGACTCGGGTCTTGGAGGGATATCTTACATATATTGGTTATAGAAGGATTCAGAGTAATCATTGATTTTTTGGTTTATTAGTCTGATGATGGATGGGATAGGTTGATCAGATCCTGGGAATAATTGATCCTGATGGTTGATATGTTTGGGTCATGGAAATAATTATACTAATAGTGGTATTTTATTTGATCCTAGTCCTTGTGAAGGAATCCTACATATCCTAGTTATAGTATAAATAAAAATAATTGTAGTTCAGTTTATATCAGGGCAGACACAATGAGGTTATTCCCCAGATGATCAATCTGGGGATCGAAACTCATGGAGAGGTAGCCTACATACCCTTTATATTCCACAAATGAGAGTCGTTATAGTTCTATTAATTTTGGGGATTACACACTGAGGTTGCCTGAAATTTAGGTCTTACACAACGAGGACAGACAATTCTATCATGTCCAAAAAATACCTATTGGCATGCCCACCTTGTCTGGAGGGAATCATATGACCTAATTGCCATGTACTGGGATCCATCCCATGACATTGCCTAACCCATATGGAGATTTTAATGAGAATAAGTGTTGAATAGTTCATGGGATGTCACATATCTTGAATGACACCCATGAGGGACATTTCGATACCTAAATGACATGTCTAGAGGGCATCACAAGTCCCTATTGAATTTCCCTAAGGTGTGCCGTGGGAGAATGGTTCTCTTGTCCAGATGCTCCCGTGAGACTCGGAAGACATGATAAAATGTAATTATATGAGTCTTGTTATGTGTCCAAAGAACTTCACAATTCCTGGGAAATTGAATCAGAGGATTCGTGAGATCAAAGTGGCACCCCTGGGGGACTCATGTGGCTTACATTGACATGTTTGGAGTATTCCACATGTCCTAAAGGGCATGCAAGAGGAGTTTCTCAAGTTAAAGTTGACATGTCTCATTGCTATCACACGTCATTTGGGGACTCACTTGGAGCACATGTGGGCTAGTGAGCTTGTATTTCACATAATTATTCAACTTTTAATCTCAGTTCTAACTCGTGAATTATGAAGTAATTAGGTTTATTCAGTACCACTCTCATTGAGTCTTGCATTATCTGTAATAAACGTTATATGTTCATGATAATTCCTCATAGAATTCCATCTAATGATCTATGTATGATCATGCGAAGTAGACTCTGTGTGTCACATGATTGCTCTGAATGCCCACCGGTGTATTAACATAACGATGTTTTCGAGTTGTGTGATTTGTTTCTCAAAAAATCTGTAGAGGGTGAGAGTGGATTCTACGAGAGTCTAATCCACTTGAGTCTCTGAGTAGAACCCTTTTTTCATGTTGGATTGGGGAATTTATAGGAATTTCCACCTCTATTGTGTGGAATTTCATGCATGATTGTATGCTACATTCAGAAAAGGGGTATAGTGATACACGTCTACACGATTATCTTCTATGAACAGATTCTAGTGTGTCGACAAATTTTCAGAGATCATGAGTCTCTTCCATTATCACTCCCTTTAATGGATTATTTCTAATTAATTGGGACTTGTTCAGTCATGAGTTCATATCACTGGAACTTTATATTTTCATGCTAATTTGTTGAAAGTCCTTCACAAGATCCAAGTGTCTATTGGAAGAAACTCGTGATACATTGGATGACTAGTTTTGGGGTATCATGAGACAAGGATAGTTTTTCCAGCGGTCTCGCCCGACCACGCCACATGTGTGTTTGGGGTTACCATTCCCTTAAGTGACCATGAAAACCTCTAATCTCGTCCCTTTTGATCCCCTTTGTTTTATGTGTCAAATTTTTGGTGTCATGAAAGAATGTATGTGTGTTGTTGAGGACCTTTCTCTATTTTTTATGATACATCGCATGACTGGTATGGGTCACATGGGGGATGAGATAATTACATAAAAAATCCATTAATTAATCCTTAGAGTGTTGTATTGTTACCTGGAATGACTCACATGGTGATGATGAAAAGCTAAAGGGCATTCACGACCCAAGAAAGACATGTGACAGAGGACTCATGGTGTCTTGTAGATCATCAGGGGCATGTCACATATCGTTCAAAAACTAAAAACACTTCTATCCTTCCCCATTTATATCTTTTCTTTTTTAAAAAAATTTAGGGATTATATGAGTTTTCATGTGCAATTTCTGGGATATTTTATCTATTTTTAATGATGTCACGTCTTGCCAATATGTGTCATATAAAGTGTGCATAAACATGTAGTGGAAAGTTCTATATGTCAATCCATAGAGAACCAAAGGGGATTCTTGGACATTCTTAAGGACTACCATGCGACGAGGATGACAAACCAAATGGATCTCCCAAGATGATGTGGACATGACATCAATGTGTTGTGGCATCTTGTGGATCACCCGGGGAGCATGTCCCATGTCCGTAAAATACTGTGAAAACCTCTCACCTCCTCCGCATTATCTAATTTGATTTATCCTAAAAAGGCGCATAGGTCTGGTGAGTATTCATATATACCACCAAGGGATTTTTCTTCTTCCCAATGATGATATGGCATGTGAGTCTCTTGAACAGTGTGGTATCTTTCTTTTAGTACAATCCTTCCTTATTTTCAAATGATTTTAGGTGGTTTGTCCAGTACTTTTCAAACCACATGGCCTGGGGGAACCCATTCGGATGTCTAGAGAGCCTTCGAGAGAGAATGAAGGTTTGTAGAATCTGGAGAGGCAGGAATTCCCCTAGGTTATGGGCCATACTTGGAGCCTTCACATGACCATGAAATTGGTATACGACCACGAGTCCTTCATAGGAACATACGATCCACATGTCTCATCCATCATCTTCTTCCTTCTCATTTGTAGAGAAAATAATATCCATGTTTTTGTATTTCTTCATGTCTATTTATTTTTATTTCTATCTGGTTGGCTTCAATAAATACCCCCCCCATGAGATACATCCAAGGGGATGATGACTTAGATATGAGGAAAACTAATTCCCACCTAATCTATTATAGGTGTCGTGAACTAGTGCTTTGGGTGATTTTTGGATTGTTGTGAATCATTTTGTATTTCCTAGAATAGCCTATATATAAGGTGGTGTGCTGGAGGGAAATTCAATCCTCGAGATACCCTTTCTTCAGAGCATTCAAGCTTTTTCTTCCATCATAAGACCCTTTTGCGAACCCTGATCTCGATCCCTATCCACAAGCCTTCAGAGAGAGTTTCATCTGTTAGATCTCTTATGCAGGGCTATTTTTTGCATAGGTTCTCATTGTACCTAGTCGCAAACTTATTTTTGGAAATTTCATAGATATATAATATAAAAGTTGTGGTTTCCTTGGGGGATTCATGAGATTCATAATCTTGATCATTTTATCACTTTAGGCTGACGTGACCTTGTTCAGGTCACGTGATCACATGTCCTTATAAGGGTCATGCTACTCATGTAATGCCCTGCAGATGTTATGTGCCCACACAAGGAATCTAGATATATGGTGACATGAAAACCCTTTATATGGTATATGTACCCTTACTGAATAATAAGTTGTGCATGGTGTCACCTGAACATTCATGCCATAATTTTTTATAAGATGTTTGGTTTTATATTTTTCACATGTGCCTACATAATTATTTATAGATGGATTTCAGATCTCATAATCCTACTGAAAAGACCTATAAGAGAGAGTAAAGAGTAGAAATTGGCCATTGTGATGCCATAGTGGTGAGCATTGATCCATATTATCTTCATTTAGACAGATCCTACATGCAGAGTATGATGTAGTAGATGAGAAAAAAATTCTCAAACTATCACCTTTTGTAATTCATTACTCTTTACGGGTTTTCTCTCCCAAATAATGTATTCAACCCTCCAATGAATTCATTGTTCATACCCTCTTCTAGGATCCGGAGGGCCCAGAACACATTCTGAGTGAACATTTATCCACGGTCCACCTTATCTCTAAAGGGGGCCACGAGAATGGTTATTTATTGACATTTATGTTGCAACAATTTGATGAGGTCGATCATGCATCTAACCATCATTTCCATATTTATAACTCAATAATGTGGTAGTCTGCCTCTGATCAAACATATGGAGGGACCCTTACATGAGACCTTTGATCGGTGGAATACTATGGACTGGACTGGGGATGGTCCTACAGGGCTCATTATATTATTTCTTAATTCTTTATTAGTATAAAGAATAAAATAATGCATGAGGATTTTTGGATATCACAGAAATCAACTTATTTTAGTAATCATTTGAGGGCTGTTCTTTGTAGTCATTTGACCTTAGATACAAACACTTTAATTATTCCACACAGTGAGGATGGAATTAGTATTTAGGACACTGAATAGATTTATAGTGTACATATTCTTGGTAACATGTATGCTGAATTATTTCCTCCTCTATATTCATGGTATAATTTGTCCAAGAATCCTTCATTATCCCGAGATATGATTTAGCTATCTGAGAAGACCCATCCAAAAGTGGTGATTCATTGGGAAGACATCCCTTTCAAAACATGGGAGGAGTAATTCATTTACAAAACCAGCTCCGAGACAGAGGTCCGAAAGGTGAAGGCTTGGCTTAAGAATGATTTTCATCATGCATTGGGTGCTTATTATCAAATAGTTGAAGGAGGATAATTTATAGATAGGGGATGTGAGGTTGTCCCTAGTGATGTTTGTTTGGTCGAACTGGATGGTTTCCTTGTAATGTACCTAAGTGGGTACTTACTTTTGAAGAAAGTGAAAGGGATAGTAAGAGTCTCCAAATTCAAAATGGGAACTATGATGGTTGGGGAGGGTCATGTTGATCTAGAAATCTCCATTCTTAGAAATATCAACTACCTCTTGTTCAATGTTTATAAGGGTTAAGGCCCTTTCAAAATATCATTCCCCTTCCATGTACAATGGGGTTGGATGGAGGATCACCTGGGAGGTTATAAGTAATTAAAAATTTGAGAAAACCCTAATACTATCATTATAACATACATGGAATACATTAATGGTGCAATACCCATCTTGTTGAAATATTTTTATGTTAGGGATTTTATGGAATTTGATGAATGTTTTTCATTCAAGATGTATGGACCAATTCCAATAGGTTGTTTTTTTGACAATGGAAAGTCTATCCTTGAAGAAAATTCTTACATAATATCACTTTATGAGGGATTTATTTCAACCTATATGGACGAGGTCCTCATTTTTGAGTATTACACACCATTACGATTTAGCTTCCAATTTTTGTGCCTCCAATAATGATATCCTATCATTGGACATGATAGAGTGAGGAACACACAATGGTGACATGCCAATTTTTGCTAATGTTTACAGGAGAAGAAAATGGTGTAGAAATATGCCATCCACCAAATGATACAAATATTGAATTATACCAAGGTTTTGTGGATGTTTTTATTTTCTCATTTCTTAATGGGAAGTAATCTAATTTGGCGAGGGTGTCCTTCCAACCCCTAATAGTTGAATACAACCCCAAACCTGGAAATCATTTTGCTTCTAAATTTTCAAAACATCTAATGGAACCTCGTAAGGAAATCCAAAGTTCAAAATTTCCAGATGATACATATATATATATACATGGATACATGGGATGTTTTTGAGTTGATTTATCATATCTCAACTCAATACTATGAAATCTGGAAGTTAATGTTTTCTGAAACTACCCTCTTTGGAATATTTGACCACTTAGAGGTTCTATTGTAATTTTTTTTATATCACTGTGCCTCATGAAATTACCTTGATGAAAATTATAATGACGTTAGGGTCCTTATCAGAGGTATTTATGCTATCTTTTAGAGTCCCCAATGTGGAATATTTTATTCTCCTTGATTTCACCAAATGGTCCACCTGTGCATAGTTCAAGTTGTTGCAGATGAACAGTGTTACCCTGTCACTAAAGAAGTGGTGATTCTAGGTCTACTGTGGATCATAAGGTTACATATTACCCATTTGATTGTATTGAAATATTTTATATGTTTGGTTTAATTCATTGGTTATTGAATATATTATAGCCATATTTTCCCCTGAATATATTCATAATGGTACGGTTGTGGGGGAAGAATTTCATGGTGAACAGTGAGTTGACGATAAAGGGTCCATAGATTGGTAGGACCAAATGAGGGTGTCAATTGAATTTTATGATGTGATGGCTCGAAATACAATGCCCTTTGGAGGCCTTCATTCCAAAATAATGTGGAAAATGAAAAGGAAGCAATTTTTATTGTCATATCCTTCTCCTTTGAAACCCATCGGTAAGAATGTTATTTGATTCCCCTCATTATCTTAGATTATTCGCACATCTCATTCATGATTTACAAAGAAAATAGGTCCCCTATAGGATAGTTTAGAAGAGAACATGTCTATTTCTGAGGATGTGTATGACCATTTAGTGGATCCAACATATCTTCCACTACTAGACCCAATCCATAATGAAAAATATATGGCTGAGGTTCCCATTCAATCACATATTTTTTCTACAATAGATGTTTCAGTGAGCGTACCATTCAATCTACAGATGATGGAATCATTTTTAGAGGTTGCTGATATAGGTAGTTATTCTTCTGTTGAACTAGTCCTTAGGTGAGTCCTGATGAAGGTATGTAATTATTCAGGGCCAAAACCATTTTTTACCTTTTTCATAACTCCTAATATTATATTCTATTCTTTATGTCCTGAAAGGCCTAAATCGAAGTACTTATGAAAAAAAGGAACAATAGGTATAGAAAATCATTCATCATAAGAAGGAGTAATATATTTTCTTGAGTATGGGGTTGAGACAGTGGATGTTGCTGGTGACATGGCTGAAAAAGCTATCTTCCAATCCATAGAAAAATATTTGGATAGCTGGCTATACCACATATTCCATCCCACATATTCTTTCTTACCATACTAAAATTCCATTTCCCTAAAGTTTAGATTCTTTGGTGCATACCCCTTTGAGTGTTCCTCTAATTAGGTCTACCAATGCTGAGGCTGGTTATCTCCCTTAATCGTCAAATATCATGGGCATATCCATATCATTGAGTGGTCTTTTCTGAAGTATTTTCTCATCCCCATGATAAACATGGACTATGGATCTATTTCCAAAACCTCAATCAATCAATGTGATGATATTTTTTTAGGGACATATGTATTTTAGTGTCAAAAAATAGATTGGATGAGCAGAAAGATTGATTAGGTCATCATCGATTCATGTTCCCCTCCCTTGACTATGATTTTTTTTTGAAAATTCTGACCTTCATTCTCAACTAAATAAGGTAATATCTATGTTGTAATAGATTAGGGCCTGAGTTTTGAGGGTATCAGCTATAGATGATACCTCATTAGCGAAGAATAATTGGAGTTATGTAGTAAATGAAGCTACCAAATATGTGATGGAGGCTGCTTCTCCCCAGTATAAGATTAACAATGGTAAGGCTTAGACTAATCCTTTCCATTTTAATATTAAGTGCCTTCATTTTGAAATTGGCCACCTTCAGAAAAATCAATCCCAATTCCAGTTTGCTTTCTATATATTTGGGAAGACTATTATGGAGAAGAAATGACATATGGACATGTATGATAAAGACATACATTATGTATTTTCCAAATAGGAGAAGATGAAACATGTTGTATAGGTAGTGGCTTATACTATTGAACAGCTATACCATTCTATATCCTTATTGGAGAAATTACTTTCTGATATTAAGGACTCATCCAAGAAGATTCTACAAGGGTGGAAAAAATATTTGATCATATTTTGGATCAAATGTTTATAGAAGATGCTTCAACATGTGGAGATCCCTCCATTTATATTATTTCACTAAAAAAGGTTTCTTAACTTCATATGATACTTTCCAGTTTCCCTTTATGAAGATGTGTATGAAATCTCATAACTTTTCCATTTTTTAAAGTCTCAATCGATAAACATCCCATTATTTATATTTAATGAACCTAAATTTCTATAATTGAATGTAGAAACTCTGATAGATTTCCTTTTAGAGATTCTCATGAGTTCCCACTCACATGAGTTCCTTCATTGGTAGTATATTCCACTTATCTTGGGATTACCTGATTTGTTGAGGGCTCAATGTGTAGAATATAAGCCTCACAGGTTGAGTTCTCCATTTTTTTAATATAATATGCTCGGTTAGCAATGATTGGTGTCGTTGAAGCTATATGGTGATCCTTGTAAGAACATTTAGACTAAAATGTTGTTGTGCATTAGTTTAGGGTATTTTAGATCATGCATAATTTTCATTAGTTTAATACATTTTAGTTTGGGCTAATATCTCTTTAGATTAGGGTCTTTGAGCTCAAACCTAAAATTGATTTAGTTTAGGTTCTTTTAGCTGGAACATAATATCACATTAGTTTAGGGTCTTTTAGCTCATACATAATATCAAATTCATTTAGGGTCTTTTATCTCAGACCTGATATTGCGTTAGTTTTTTGTCTTTTAGCTCGGACCTAATATCACTTTATTTTAGGGTCTTTTATCTCTTACCTAATATGGATTTATTTTATTATCTTTTAGCTCAGAATTTATATTTTTTATAAATTTAAGGTATTTTATATCAGACCTAACATCTCTTTTTCTAGTTTCTGTTAACATGGACCATATATTTATTTAGTTCAGCACCTTTTATCTTGAACCTAATATTTCTTTATATTAGGGACCTTTAGATCAGACCTAATATTGCTTCCATTTATAGTTTTTTAGCTCAGAAATACTGTTGCTTTAGGGTAGGTTCTTTTAAATCCTAACTAATATTTCAATATTTTAGGCCCTTCTATCTAGTACCCAATATTTCATTAGGTGTGGGTATTTTATCTTGTACATAATATTACTTTATTTTAGGGTATTTTAGCTCAAACCTTCTATATGATCAAGAGATATAGTGTAGACATGCCTGGAATGACCTAAATCACTCTATGGTTGTGGGTTATGTTGTAGTCTTGCAAATGCTTGTGAGGATCCTAATACCCTTTTGGATAGTGATGCATTTGGTTTATGTCCAAATGAACATATCTAAGAGCCATAGGCATGGATTCTTAGTCAAGAAAAGGGTCCCTAAATCTGGGTATCTTTTTCAAGTGCTATAAAAGATTCATTGAATTAATATGGTTGAGTTTGGAATACTAGGAATACTAGGCCTACCAAGATAGATTGATTATGAATGGAATACATCATAACCCGGAAGTTTGAGTCCATGAATATGAGATTGTGTAGACATTATGGGTATGTACCACATAATTATGGAATTTCATGTTCCTTCGCAGTGTTTCATAGGATCACAGGGATTGAAGCTTCTTTCTAAAATATAGAAGATGCCTTCAGTTGGTGAGTCAGGGCCCTCATGCATTGGTATCAGGCCAAGTGAAGGACAAACTAAAATTTTTTCCCAAGGATATTAATGATTTTTGAAAACTCAAACATCTAGATAATGAAGTTGGGTATGGGAAGAAAGCTATCTATGAAGTGTTATGGATTTATAGTGAAATATATCATTTAATGAGATGGTCAAGCCCTATGACCTATGGTTTCGATTCATAATGTTAGGTTCATAAAAGGATAGGAATGAAGTATTGTATTCCATCAAAGATAAAGGGTACAAAACAAGGTGATGTAGTAATGAGGATATCATATCTACTTGTATAGTTTGTTAAGGGGATATTAAATCATGATCTGGAGTTCTTGAGTTAGGAGAAATATATCGGATAGTCATATAGGGAGACGTTCTGGCACACTGGGCTGTCAGTACTATCATGATGATGTCAGGGATCACGAGAATTGAAATTTTGTTTTTTAGAGTGACATATTTGGTTTATGGTCATAGGAAAATATTCAGAAATCGCAGGAATGTATGAATAGTCAATAAAAGGATTCATGAATATGGATATCCTTTCCAAGATCCATGGATACTTATGGTGATTCATGACACCCCAACTCATGAAACATGATTTGTGGAAAGTTTAAAGTCCATGTAGGGTTTGAGTACCCTAAAATATGGGTTGACACTCAGCGAACTCATTCTCCTGTAGAGAATATATGAAAAAAAATGCTTAAACAGTTTCTCTTACCAGAGTTCCAGAGAGTATAGCTTGGATTTCACTAGGTCTATATTTTATAAACCATGATATTTAATCCTTTTATGGTTGTGCCCTATTTTCCCTAAACTATGAAGGTGAAGAGTTTATCAGGTGAAGACTTGCAATTTTCTCACGTCTCCATTTGCATGTTTTTGACATGATATGTTTTTTATTTCCTTCATTACCACTTTATGTTTGTGATTTCCAAACCATTATGGTCTAGAGTTTATGGTCGTACAACAGTGATCAATACACAGACAGTTTATGGTCATGACTAACATGGACCTGATATGGGGGATGTTACATAAGAGACTAATTAAGATATCAAGGGTTAAGAGTAGTCCAACATCTTCTCAAGCATGGGATGGAGATTTTATGATTCATGGTTCAATATAATCATGTTGAATTTAATGATATGGTATAGTAATACAGGGAGTGATTCATACACACTAAGGTTCTGAGTGATACCATGATGATTCTGGTGCCCAAAAGGATTGTAATGTCCTTTTTCAAAGTGACACATTTTGTTAATAACCATATGGGAATATGCAATAGACATGGGCATGTATTCATTGTCATGAAAAGGTTCCTTGAAGTCTAACATCTTTTCCATGGTCCATGGAATGTTATAGTGTCCCAATATTCAAGCGACATGATTTACAGTATATGGATTTTAGGTTCTCTTAAACTATTATGGAAGCATCATGTATTTTGGTTGACCATAGTAAGTCTATTATGGTCCTATAATAATGAATAAAAAATTTGAGATGCTCTATACTATTTAACATCATGTAGTGGGGATGTTCTTGCTTATAAGCAGTTTAATACCCTGTGGAAAGGATGTACTTCCATTTAGTTTAACATCATCTACAAATTAGGTACTTCCATTTAGTTTAATGTCATGAAGTATTGATGTTGGAGACGATGTTAATTTCTAGGATTTTTGTGGTTATGCCAATAGATGGAGACTAGGTGTCACTACATACCTCATGAGGATGAGAATCAAGCCACGTGTAGTTCTGAAAAGCAGTAAAGTTTAGTTTCTTATGGCTAGGACTAATGAAAACCTATGTGAATGGTGGTAATATATAGGCTGAGCCCAAAGAGGAAGACCGGGTTTCACTGCATATCTCATGAGATTGAGAATCAAGAAACACGTAGATTTGAAATGGGAAATAATCTATATAGGTATGAATCCTAATAGGAGTTGGGTATTATTTCTAACACCCCATGATTTCATAATGTGTTATTTCTTCAAAATAATTCAATAACTTGCACTACACGCAACACCGAGTTCAAGCGCACCATGACTTACCAAAAAAGCCGTTCAAAAGAGGCTATGAATAGTATTAACTAAATTTTAAACTTTATATAATCCTTATAATTTTATAATCCATATTATGAGTTTCATAGATATTATGTAGTAACAAATTCTTTTTTTTTCAGATAAAAGATGTACTTTTCAAAAATGCACTTTTACCAACTTTAATAGTGAACCCTTTTTAAATACAATATTTTAAACTTTTATATATTCAATTTGACTAAATAAATTTATTCTTTAGAATGGGGACATAACAAATTTACAATGTAACACCCCAAGCTTCCATGGTACGCTTCTCTTTGAATAATACAGTAGCGTGTATTGTACGCAACCTCGAGTTCTAACACACCATAACCAAATCAAACTAGCCGTTATGAATAGTAATACCTACTTTTTAAAATTTTATAAATTTTATCTCTCAATATGGACTTCATTTTTGGATTCGGAGTATCGAATTTAGCCTAAGGTAAAAATTTGGTACATTTCGGATTACTTTAATATTTTGATGAATAGTGAAAATTACTAAATTTTAATTAAAAAACAACATTTTTAATCAAAATAATTAATATTGATAAATTATGAATTTGAGTGGTTTTAAAGTATATTTAGAATATATTTTTACCATTTAATACAATTTTGATCCTTGGACATAATTTCACAATTAAACCGGACATAAACAAGTATCAATCTTTTGGTAGTTATTATATCTTAAAAACATGCTTTTTGTTTTGACAACGGGAATTAATTTTCAATTAATTTCTGCCACTTCTATGTTTTTAATTTATAAAAATGGATTCCATATTTGGAATCAGGATGTCCAAATTGTGTAAATAGGTAACTTTTATTTTTAGACATTTTGAATAATTAGTTCGATAAATATTTTATTTACTATGGTTAAAGGGTAAATCTGGTAAATAAAGGTTAAACAATAATATTATAATAATACTAAATTACCCTAAAATATTTACTAACAATATTGGTGGACACATGTCCGACCATGGAAATCTTTGGGTTGATTTTTGGACCCCATGAAGGTGATAGGGACACTTTATTTTAATTAAGTTAATATAAGTACAAAAATGACATAAGCATATATCTTTTAGAAAAACCATTTTTATATAAGGTTATATATGTTGGAATTTAGAGTACAAATATTCATTAGAAGGATAAAAATATTTCCTACATAATTATATTTTATTTATAATTTTTAGACATAAATAATGTAATTTATATATGACACAATGGTGATGTAGTAATTACCATAATAGTGAAACATTGAAATGATTGATATTGTAGATACCCAAATAAATATAATTTGAGACTTTTTATGAATTACAATAATTTTATAAGTTAATATGACATGTTAAAAACTTTTTTCTAAGTAATCATTCTGTT
This sequence comes from Viscum album, assembly GCA_963277665.1. Classification (NCBI taxonomy): domain Eukaryota; kingdom Viridiplantae; phylum Streptophyta; class Magnoliopsida; order Santalales; family Viscaceae; genus Viscum; species Viscum album. The sequence goes on from OY728140.1 coordinate 181,998,945, forward strand.
ACGAGTTTCACAAAAATAAATTATTGAATAGTGTCAAAATTGACATAAAAGAGTTTTTAAAACAAGTATTATATTATTAATTGATATTAAATTCTTTAAAATCTAAGGTTATTCCAAGAGACTTATATCATGATATGTGTATCATTAATGGACCACTTGGGGGTTTCTTGGACGTATATGGTAATTTTAATAACCATATAATATAAAAATACAAAGAGACATTGTAAAAGTGAAACTAATTAACTTAGAGTTAATACTTAAAGATAAGGTTAATATAATGACCCAAACCTGTATAAATTCTATTGGTTGAGTGGTTTCCGACCCATCCCCACCTTAACCATTAAATAACCAACTTTGGAGCCATTAGAAACCGAATATGAATTTATTATAAATTAATATTTCTTGCTTTTCCAAAGGTGCCCCACACCCCTCTTATAAAAGGGAACTCCCCCTACTCATTACTTCACACCTTCAAAGACTATTGGTTCGGCCAAACCCTGCCCAAATACTATCTAAACTACCCTAAATACAACCTAGAAGCCTTAGTTTGATCAGAAATCCAACCTAAGGATCCCTTTTGATCAAATCAAAAGGAATAACCCGAAGAAGAGGTAATGATTTCACCACCAATTTTCAAGTTATTTTCTTCTTCCACTTATTCTTTCTTTGTTATTACCATTATAAAATAATAAATCCAGTATATTATATATATTTTGATGTTATTATAGACATGGTACAACCAAATTCAGTATTCTATCCACCCTTTGAATAACATGTCACCATACGTGCGTACGTACAGCTTACCGTCTCCACATCACGGTGTAATGGTTATTCAATAAATTATTATTTGGATGGGTATAATAATGATGCGTAATTCATGTAAATAATAAATATAACATGATAATTATTCTTTATATATGATATACCATCCAATTATATATTATTTTAATATCAAAATAATAATATGGTCGCTCGTGCATACGTACAGACTACCGTCTCCACGAACGCGATGAGATTCATTCTCTATCGTATCCATTCAAGTATAATTATCATGTGATGATTTAAAAATAATGTTTAAGGACTTGATATCATTATGTATAGGAATAAGATACAAGCTATCCATGACAAACATGTCTTACGTAACAAAACATATAAAAGAAAACGAGTAAGTTAACACCCAAAACGACGATAATTCTAAGATATTATTAACAAAGCAATGTTAAAAGATCATATATGATATCATGTTAATGTCTATGATTATTTAATAATTTAATAAAAATTGTTTCACCATTATACAGGAGGTTAACCTACCCCCAACCAAGGAAAAGTACAAGGTAAGGGTGATTTCACAATCTCTTCATTATCCGAGGTTGTTTATACGTAATAATCTACTGGGATCTCTTTATCATCCACATCCATGTTTCTTAAAAATGTATTTCAAAACATTTTTACTATTTAAATGAATATGGGTTAAAGTCATTTATACCCTTGTTTGACTTTTTATAATGGTTTTATAAAGGAATCCTTCCGTCGTTTTCCAAACAAGGTTCTTTTTAACCTTTTCGTTAGAATTAAGGTAAGAATGTTTTTTTAACTTATACGGAGGGTGTGGTTATTTTCTGCCGTTATAAAATTGTCGAAGCTTCCCTTACAAGCTTATAAGAATATTTTCAAAGAAAATGTTTTATTTTATAAATAGATGACTCTTAAATTATTTCAAAATAGAAAGAGATATTTCTCTAAAACGAGTTTTGATTTCATCTATGTCAACATCCTTTGATGGATTTTACGCTTATTTGAAGTTGATTTATTATGATACAAAACTTCTATATTGTATTGAAGGTTTTGTGATATGTTTGAATGTGGATGTGCTATTTTTATACCATTCATAGTTTATGGTGAAAGTATTGACATTTTGTATGCTAGTTTTAATACGGATGTTTATGTTATGTTTAAACCTTTTCATATGGGAGTGCATTGGACTTAATATGTGATCGGTGGAGCCCGCTATAGCTCCTCGATGCATCGGTAGGTCTCATCACAAAAACTAGTGTCTTGGAACAAGGCCTTGGCAAAATCTTATTTGTAGTCTTGGTACGAGGCCTTGTCTATGTGGTTATGATAGTTTTTCATTATGCATTCCATCATTATGAAAGTGGTTATTGATATTACATGTGATTATTCGATTAGTACAATATCCATGTGAATAAGTAAATGGAATTATTTCATTTTATTTTTTTCATACTATGTTGAATTTCATGTTTAAAAGGATTTTGTTTTAGTTATACATTGCCTCAAATGTTTATTATTATTTTTGAAAGTTTATGCTATATTGATTACCCTTACGGAGCATTTGAGCACACCCCTTTTCTATATTTTATTATTCCCAGGATTCCAAGAAATATATTGTGATTGATAATAAGGGTTAAGACAAGGGAATAATGGCATTCATAAAGGATTATTTATGTTTTTTTGTATGTTATGAAGTGTAATGTAACATTCATGTATGTAATCTATTTTCCAAGACTGCTAAACTAATCGGTCCTTTGGGACATGATTCCTTGTAATCATGCCAATGTATTAAAATAATGCACCGACTCTGGGTAACTGGGGTCGGGGTGTTACATTATTTCTTTTGACTGTTGTATCTAGACCTAGGATTAGTTATCCATGAATCACTATGTTTCCTATATTGATATGATTCAAGCTACACATAGGTCTCTATATTTCATGAAGTTTAATGTCATGTAGTGAGGATGGAGTCAAGCCATCATGAATTTATGGAAACATTGCGATTGGGCCCATGGTTAGATGTTTGGGTGTCACTATATATCTCATGAGAATGAGAATCAAACCACCTATAGTTCACGAAATTTCATGCAGTTTAATTTCATGCCGGTGCGGATGCAGGTGTACCAACATGAACTAATGGAGGTGTTGTAGTTGGGCACAAGGATAGAGATTGGGCATGACTATGTATCTCAAGAAAATTAGAATCAAACCACATGTTTTTCTGGACAGCGGGGTAGTTTAGAATATTAGGGTGAGGACTAATACTTATTGAGTCTGATATGCCTTATTCATGCAGGGATGTCTTTGAAATTATTTTTAAGCCCACAGATCCAATCTAGGTGTGAGAAACAAAGAGGGAGAATCTACCCATTCAGGAGAGGGGTATTGTGCATAATGTAGTGCCTTCACTAAGATACATGATTGAGGTGTCCCTACATAACTTATTTGAATATTAGAATCATGACATACATAGTTCTGGAAGAACCAAGTTGTTTAACATAATGTACCGAGGACATAATTGGCTCTACATGAATGGGGATGAATATCATAGATCCCTGAATTTTTATGTGGTGTGGTGAGGACATTGGGCTGCCCATCATGAAGGGGATGTTCAGGGATATTGTAGTTTAATGTCATGTTGTAAGGAAACTGGATGAATCATCATGGGAGGAAAAAAATACAATGATTGGACCAAAAAATAAGGGTTCGGATGTCTCAACATATCATGTAATGACATGAATCAAGCCACACGTAGAGATTTGGAAATCATGTAGTTTAATGAATTACGGTAAGTACTAACTCCATATATATTATCGTCATGTGGTTAGAAAAAAGGGTACTAAAAATTTTAACATCTTACTACTAAGAAAAATTCGTACAGTTTAATTTCATGTACCTAGGAGGAATTAAGCGAATTACACCGATGTGGACACCCTGTTTTTGTGCATCTACGCAAAACATTTCTTGAGAAATATTTCATTAGTGGGTGAGGTAACATGATTTCCACCGATTGTGGTAAATTTTTTGGACACATTACGATATACCTTGTGTATGATGTATGGTATTTCCGATTTTTTTTTTAATTTTGTGGTCTTCATTCCTGGTATCGTTTGGGTTCTCAGTGATGGAATACGTTCTCTATGTATAAATGAATGGAGGTAAACCTTCTTATTGAAGGCTCATGCAATCTGATTCTGGTGAACCTCAAGGTTGTACAGTGTACACATACTCTTCTCATCGAGTCATTGGAACTCATCTAGTCACTTTTGATATTTTTCATCATATGAGAGTTTTTTTCAAATGGACATTCGTAGTGAGGGAATCTGGACATCTATTCTTACACTACCTCAGTCTCATACACCAATATGTATGGTATTTCATTCATAGTAGTACATGTTGTGGTATTTTAGGATGATAAATCAGAGAGGATTTTATCTGACCAAGAATTATTGTAACATCCCAAGTAAGTAATGAATAATAGATATTTTTATCTATGTCTATTAATGATTAAGATAGTGTTATAGAGGCTTAAAAAGAAAATAAATACAATCTTATGCATGGAATACACTAATATTCTTAAAAGATTGTTTTACTGCCTTTTGATGGAAAACCATTTTTGAATCTATATTTTGACAATTTAATAAACTATGTTTGTCAAAATAAACTTATCCTTTATGATTACGACATCAAAATTTACCTTGTGTGGATTTTTGGTATTTTTCTGACAATGTTCATTTTTTAATGAATAGTGAAAAATACTGCATTTTACATCAAAACTGATTTTTAATCTAATTTATTTATATGATTAGATTATGTTTTGAATTGGTTTTGAAGTGAAATTAGAATATATCTTTACCATTTTATCCAATGGTGGTCATTGGAATAGATTTCACTTTGAAATTAGACTTAAACTGGTGTCAATCTTTTGATACTTATTGTTTTGTAAAAACACGCTATTTGCTATGGCAGCGGGAATTAATTATTGAATTAATTAATGTGACTTATATGATTTGAATTTTTTAAAATGGACTTCATTTTTGAATTCGGAATATCAAATATAGCTTAGGGTGAATTTTTTGTAATTTTCTGAAAAACTTCAATTTTTGATGAATAGTGAAACCACTAAGTGTTAATCAAGCAAACTGATTTTTTTGTTAAATGAAAGTTTACCACTAATGTGTATTTAATTTTGAAAATCCTACATACATGGTTGTCATTAATAAGTAAAATGTGGTTCAATGAGATTAAAATAATTTTTTGGTGAATAGTAACTTATTAAGTTCTTAATCGTGATTAGTGGTAATTAGGGTAGTTTAAGGTTTAAATAAGGCTTTAATAATATGAAATGACCTAGACACATGTCCCAACCTCATTGGTTGTGTCATGTCCGACCATGAAATTCCATGGGTAAACTTGGGGACCCCATGGATCCACTTTTGATGGGAAATTACATAAATTACTTTTTATTTAATGTTAAAGTGAAAATGACACAAACATAATATGTTTTACGAAAACAATTTTTAAGCGGGGTTATACAAGTCCACATTTTGATTATAAATAGTCATTGGAAAGCTAAAACGATTTCCTATATCATAGTAGTTTTTATATAATTTTTAGACATTAAATAAATTTAATTATTTATGACATAATAATGATGCAGCGATGACATCATTATTTGACGATTTAAATAAAATGGAAAGATAATGTAAAATCTATGAACTACACATGGCCAAAACCAATTGGATGAGTGGAGTTAAAACCCTTATCACCTTATCCACGAATTATATCAATGTGGGACCTTTTGAAACTGAAACACATTTTCAAATAAAGTAATATTTATTTACTTTCCAAAAGTGCCCCTCATCTCCTCGTATAAAAGGCCTCCACCTCTACCCCATTTCACACACTTATAAAGCCTTTGGCTCGGAAAACCCCTGCCCAATTAATCTCTCCACATCCCTCTCCTCATCCTAGAGGATTACCTTTGGGCAGAATCCTTCCAAAGGAAGCCTTTAAGCTCAAATCAAAAGGGAGTTACACTTTTAAAGGTAATTCATTCTCTCTTGTTCATTTGTTTTATTTTGCTTCTCCAACCCTCTAAACTCTTTTTATTTACATCTTTTGTAACAACACCAGTATCTTCAATATACTAGGATTTTGTTATAATATTTATTTGAGCTACACTCTCACACAACTACATCAAATGGTTAAAGAACATACAGTTTCCGTGGATGGCGAAATTCTGCCTCCCGAAACGATGATTGTTCAACACACATTCAACACCTTCCAAGGTGGACATTATGATGTCACTATTTTTATATATGATATATAATATTTTTATGTTTTCCTTAAGCTTCTGTTTTTTTCATTTTGGGCATACCTTTATGGTTTCCATTATGGGTAAACACGATATCTTCATTTTAGGAAGTGCGGACTACCGCCCCCTAAAAGTGATTTGATTCGTTAATACCATATGTGGGATGTGTAAAGGATAAAGTTAATGATATTATATATGTTATTATACTGGAATTATAATATACTCTTATATCATTATGATTCCATTCCAGAAAATATGAAATAGAAATGGATGTAGCGTTCATGCGTACGTACGGCTTACCGTCTCCATGAACGGTGCATTTCATTTCATACCTCTAAATTATGTAATATTATAAATGCATGTATGTACTGGATATATATGAAATATATGATATCTACATCATTAATACCATTCTGGATATAATGAACCTTTTACCAAATTAACAACATGTAAGTGTAAGAAGTCTATTTTTGACTTAAGAACCAAATACCGACAAAATGAACATTATTAACTTAACTGATTACATGATGTTCATAACATGGTATAAAAGGAATAATGAACTTGAAAAAGATTCATAATCAAGTAGATATTAACTCAAGTTTATTATTCAGGAGATTAAAGAACGGTCGAGTCAAGTCGGATATGAGGTATGGGACCTCGTCTCAATCTCCTTTCATTGAGACATATTTTATTTTATACACAACATTCTTTTATATGGTGTATAAACCCCTTTGACTTTTACGTTTATTCAAAAGGAATATTTTTTATACTAAGCGTTTACTAAACAACAAAAGGTAATGTTTCTGTCGTACGTATGCGGCGACAACGACTTCTCCGCCGTTGTGACCGTTATTTGAGTTTCGGCTTCCTCTACAAGCCATACCTTCTTTTTAAAAGAAAAATAAATACCATGTTTTACTTTTCTTTTATTTTGGTATTGAAAATGGTTTTCATAATGTTTTTATATCAATGTGTTGTATTGATATCTGGTGATTGAAATGTGGAAATTTTATGTTTCCTTTATGCATGTTTTATGTGATATGATTATGTTATGGTTCTTGGGAATTATTATGAAGACGGGTGGTTCCGTGATAAACTAAGGGCGGGTGAGCCCGTTATAGCTCTCCAATGCATTGGGTAATGTGAAGGAGTGAAACGTTAAGGTTTCTACGAAGAGATTTTAGGGAATATACTGTGATGGGTATTCCAAACGTAACCAAGAGGGTTACTCCCTACGTAAGAACGTTATGAATGCCTCAAGTTACCTTTATGTCTTATGATTTCTATGATTTATTTGTGATTTTATGAGGTATGTTAAAGTGCCAATGTTTTATGGGTAAAGTATGATTTCATTCTTATGTATATATGAACTCATGTTTCCTTTCCATGTTTTTTTTATAACCCATACTGAGTTTTTATGCTCATCCCAAGTTTTTGAAATGTTTTTCACAGGTCAAGGGAAAGGAACATGATAAGATGATAGAGTCAAGGATGTGTCAAGAATTAATCCATGTCTTATTTTAAATGTGTTTCCATTGATGGGAATGAAGAATAATATCTTTATGTAACCACTTTGTTTATATGTGGAATGTAATGCAAGTTTTATGATCTAATTCTCTAAAACTCTTAACCCGAAAAGATCCTCAACGTTTAATCTTGTAATAACTCAAGATTAAGTAAGGTTTAAGGCTGGGGCCTTATAATTATCATCATTTTTCACCATCTTCTAGAGCATATTTTACAAATTATTATTAAAAGCCTCTAATTATTTATTGGGCACTATATGATAATGGGATGAGTGGTTAGAACTTATGTTGTACTCCTGGTAAAGCTTCATTAACTCCATAGAATAGAATTTTTTGTTGTTTCCCATAAAACTTTTCTGGGAGAATCTGAACATTGTTATGATATTGGACATCCTGATGATGAAAATATTTTTAATCCCAACATCATTAAGGGGTATTGACATAGCCCACTCGAAAAATAAGTCAGTAGAATTAAGGATGTACTTGGGACACGTAGCTATGGCTGGGGGATATGGTCCCACAACATCCATCCCTAAAATGGAAAATGGATAAGAATATTTACATTTTTGTAGAATCTATGGGTTTTGATGGAAGACGTTTTCATGAATTAGTCACACATGACATTTCTAGGTGAATTCCATGCAATATTTTATCATAGTTTTTTGATAGTATCCCAACCTTCTGATCTGGTGGAATAGCCTAGATCCATATTGACGGGTGCTGCAAGTACGGGAATGGACTTCTTCCATGATATTGAGAACTTATACATCTACTATTAAGAATTGGATAATTATATCAAAACCACATTTTTTTGAGTAATTTGGTCTCATTGGGAACATCAATAAAAATGATTTTTGTTTCCAAGTGCCATATTTGTTCACTTCTTTTGTGATATGTAAGGATAGTCCCATCACGCTGATAACCAATGATAGCCTATATCCATCTAGGGGTAGTCATTGGATCATCACGCTCTAGGAATGTCTTGACCAGATTGATTTCTTCTATATCACATACTATGATCAACATTACCATTCTTCACTGTGTGATACAGAAGGTTGCTTCATCTTGATTAGGGATAGTGTGAATGGCGGCTACATTAGGTAATTCATTGGTGGCACAAACATTCTATGATCGAGGAACATAATGCATGGTGGGATCAAAAGGTAATTCTTCCATCCATAACCTGACATATCCAAAAGGGGAGGTAAGGTCTTCATTTTTAATTGAATATTTTGATATACTTTGTCTCTAGTTTGGAATACCCTTTTTTAACTGGTAGGCTATGTGCAGGTGTAGAGGTAGTTCTAATCCAGCAATGGGGGATTGGTACTCGACCCCATTATCTTTGTAGCCTTTATGTAGTTAGAAAGTGTAGAAAAAAATTTCATTGTTTGGAGAGTAAAAACAATCCCTTAATAACACAATTTATGTTCGGGGTATGTATTCTTGTGAAAACAGAACATCGAGAGGCACCAAAAAAGTACATCTCCCATGTTTGGGGGTTTCATGGGTATATTATACTTCTTCATCATTGATCTGTGTATTTTCTGATGTATTTTCATGGTTAGGATTTCTTGAAAGAAAATCATTTAGTGATTTTTCTTTCATCAACATCTTTGATATGAATATAATTTCATATTACTACATAATGACCACCCATATATCTAGGAACCCAGTCAACATGGGTTGAAAAAGGATGTACATTAGTGGGTTAATACAACATGCCATATGGGCTTCATGATTCTACAAGTAGTTCCTTGTTTTTTTACTACAAAGATGAGTGAAAGGCTATTCTTTTCAATATCAGAATATCATGTCCCAGTACCTATAATGGACAATATATGGTAATAGAGACTATTCTTTCTTCCTACAACATGTTATTATGTGTGGAGGGCACCCATGATCATTCTATAGTAGCAACATAAAATATGAGTGGCCTCCTTTCCACTGGAGTCATCATAACTAGTGGGTGAAGTAAGTATTGCTTGAAAATATTGATGGCTTTCTAGAAATTATCCTACCTTTTGTATGTTACTCCCTTCTTCATTATCAAAATGAAGGGGAGATATTTTTTTCGAGTTCGGATTTGAATTTCCAAATGTAGGTGAGGTTCTAATAGCGTCACCTAGGTTCTTTGAGATTTATGGGGGTGACATCACAAAAATAGCACCAGTCTTCTCTAGATCCACATTAATGTTGTAGTGGCATACCATAGAGAAGATTAATTTTCCAAATGTTACCCTAAAATATAACTTTAGAAGATTCATCTTTAGAGTGTTTTTTTATAGCCTGTCGAATATTTTTTAGATATCTATGTTGTGATCACATCGCTATTGGGATTTGAAGACCAGGTCATCGACATAACACTAAAAAATCCTTCCCACGAATGGATTTAAAATGTGATGCATGGAATGATGATATGGGTTCCATTATAATTTAAACCAAATGTCATAAATTGATTGTATATGATCCCTTGAGGCACTCTAGAGAAAGTTTCTCTTCATCCTCAAGGGATATCTTGATCTGATTGTACCCTAAGTATCCATCCATAAATGAAATGGATTAGAAGCTAGAAATTTCATTGATCATGAGTTCCATGATTGGAAATGTGATATAATCATTCAAGAAATGTCAGTAAAGGTCTCTGTAGTCAATTTAGACCATAACATACTCTTTCTTATTCTTTATGAGGACGATGATGGAAATTAATCTTGGGTATTGATCTTCCAAAAAAAATTGATTCTATCAATATTTCAACTTTAACCTCTACATTGGTGGAATGAGAGAGATTCATTCTCCTTGCTACCTACATGATGCCTCGATGCCTCTCGGGAAGTTCGGGATGGTGTGTAGCCACATAAAAATTGAGTCCAAGAATTTAGGTACAATTTCAAGTGAAAACATATTTGTGCTACTTCATAAATTCAATGTAGATGTATTTCACTTAAAGGTGAATGGTTTTAGTAATAATATTAGTTTGTGTATCTTATTTTATTCTAGGATACATCTTCCCCAGATATTTTATGGTAGCAGGGACACCATCCTCAAATGCTATAGGGGATTTCCAAAAAATATCCTCATCCATTTCTGAATTGATCGATATATATTTAAGTTAAAATGAATGTTTGGGAGTCTATCTGTTAGTATCATGGTGAGGGATGCTATTACATGAGACATAGTCATCCCTTATTGTCCGAGTCATTTTAGTGAGATCCTGATGTTGTTTTTTATTTCAAAGAATAGAATAGTTTTGGACCTATGGAATTTGATATGCTACTTCTACAATGTGTATGGGGAGCACATAATCACCATCAAGCATACTTTAGGGATTCATAGGAGTGGTCCCTAATACGTTGGGAGATTCCACTATCATATCATCATCCCTCATCAATTTCTTACCCCCATTCTTTTAGAAATATACTTCGGCATATGTGGATCTTAAAATCACAAAGGGAGAACTGTCATCATGTGGCATACATAACATTCCTTTAATGGGGTACTTCCGATATGGATGGAATTTCGATGGTACTAAAAAGTGGCTATAGATATAGGGACATCTAGGTATGAAATTATATGTATTTTCTTACTGGATAACAATTAACTCAACTTGATATGTGAGTTCCCCAAATTGGTACATGGGTGTGATTATCTCAAATGTATTTTCTTACACGTATCATATCCCAAAAGTGTTGTATTTGTATGGTATAAGTCCTCATAACCATATCCCAAACATCATAGATTCATAAATGGGGTGATATTGATTCCAGATCCATTATCAATTATTACCCTTTAGAAATTTACATTAATGTTCCTTCCCTAAAATAATAAGGGCATGATACTTCCCATTAGTGGCCTCCTTATATTAATGATCAGTGAATGAGAAAAAAAACACAATATGCTAAAGAAAGGGACTCCACATTATAGACATCAGTGTCTATGAAATATTTCTATAATTATTATGGTCTCTTGAGGGATTCAACAAGTGACTCCCTAAGTTATTTTAAAAAATGATTTGCATCAAGGACCGAGAGCTTTGATGATACTGCATCTAGATATTTTATAACATCGTACATTGGTTCCAGAGGTTGGTGCTTCCTGATGTGGGGAAGCTACTGGGTATGAAATTTAGAGGACAGAGCATCTGAGGTAGATTATGGGATCCTTCTTTTTATTACATAAGTTTTCTCTACATTTTACAAATAGAGGATATTTAAAATCTACATTCTTGTAAATCAGGAACAATATATGTGAAAACATTAAACATTAATATAATACACATTTAATTATTCATAAAAGGTTCATCCTATTTATAATTACTTGATCTTATAACATGGATACATACATCAAAGGAAATGTTGAGAAGATGACCTATTAAGGAATGCAAGGGAATAAGTTTACTTGTGATATCAATAAGAACGTGATGAAAAACATAAAGACATTATCAATCGATGTAAGGGTGTATCATAATGAATAAAACATGAATAATAACATGAATATGTGGCTATAAAATTAAATTTATAGATTCATGAACATATAACCAAGTTTCATCACCAAGGCGTCATAAAAATTACCAAGGTTATTCACCAAGGTATCGTGAAATGTGGCATCTCTAGAGATTTAATTATTTAACCAATGAAATGGAGAGATGTCAAGTATTACCATTAATATTAATTTACATTCATGTGATTCACATATATCATAATAATAAATTTCATAAATAACCCAAATATAATAGAAGAAATGGGTTTCATATCAAAATCGTGACATATTAAAAAGTGTTTAAAAACAATATCATTATCTCATTTATAACCCACAGAAACGGGTTAAGGGTTTTATGTATTTTAATTACATAATTGATAATATCATTTTTAGGTCTTTATGAACACCTATTGAAAGAATAAATTCCTAGGTATTCACATAAATAAGATGAGATAATTTTTTGAGAGAAAGAGAGAGAAATTATGAGATGAAATTTTTGCTGCAAAACAGCAATATAACATGGTTTTAAAAAACATTAAAAAGAGAGTGGAAAAGGGTATCCCATATATAAATGAATAATTTCACCATATATGGAAATAATAAAATATAAATAAGATCATTTTGTTGATATTTGAATGACATACCATAGTAACAGGAAACATGAAATAAAAGAAAAAATGTGATTTCTTTTACAAACTTCCTGTAGACTAATAGCCACACACAAAAATCATAAAATCAATTGATGATAGTGGATAGGGTATCTCATATTTTTAAAATGAAATCGACAGTAATAAATATATATAATAACATACCCCAACTAAATAAGATGGAAACGAAAACATAACATAAATGAAGTCATGACATAAAAGAGAAGGGTGAAAGGTTCCCTTACCTTGATGAGTAACTTCAAAAGAATGTTGTTTGGTACCATTGGGGATTGAGGAAACCTTGGGAGGACTCCTTGGGAGGTAAAAAGACCAGTTCTTAGTTGATTGTCAATTTTTAATGAAATGAATGATTGAATGTCTTGGTATTTATAGAAAAAGTGAGGGAATATTTTATTAATTTTAAAGGGACACATTATTGGTGGTAATTACAAAACCATGGGCTTTACCATGACATTTACCCTTGGTATTGGCCACTTGGGACAAATTATAACATAATTTTCTATTCAGAAGTCGACCCAAATTATTACATCATTAAATATGTCATTAATCACACCAAAACTCAAAACTGTATTTTTACTGTTCACTGAAAACCAAAAATTTTATAAAAATCTTAAAAATTCACCCTAACCTAATATTGATGCTTGGAATTCAAAAATGGACTCCATTTTCTGAAAATATTTTTCCAATTATAAGATTTTTAATTAATTAGTAGACACACTATTTACCCAAAAAAGATAATAATACATTACTAATAATTTCTGTAACAGTTATTTACTTATTCTATAATATCACATTACCAAAAATGATACCTAAATTATATTTATACTTTAATTAGTGTGTTTACTATTCCATTGGTCATGTACTATTCATAAGGGTAATATTAGTATTCATACTTTACTATTCACTAAAAATTAACTTGATCATATTAGACTCTAAATTTATTACTCATCACAACTGTAGAAGACTATTTTTTGAAAATAATTTCACATTATTAATTATTTAAAGTATACAAAATTATTTAAAAATATCGTTTTCCAAAATTCTCCAATAATATGGAACTTCTGTAAATTCATTCTATATTGATTTTCACATTTGAAATCCAAAAATTTAACATAATATTAAATAACAATTTTATTTATAAAAAAGGATTACAGAACATATCTAAGGTCTCATTACATATCCCCTTATAACAAAAACATAGGGCCTAATTATAATATGAGCTATGGTGATTGAACCTTTGGGCAACTCGGACAATATTCCTCTAGTGGTGATTACTATCAGCTTGAACTTCTCATGTAAGCGATTCCATTCTGGATTCACATGTTGAAGATCGTCTTGGGCTTGGTCTAGAGTGAAGCCTAGTGACACAACCTCTTTCCCAATCTATGATAGATCGGCTTCGTACAACCCGAGTCAACTAGATGAGGTCATCGACTACTCTTTCTGTATTAATTAACGATGATCACTTGTATTTATAAACAATAATGAAAATGTTAAGAGATTAGTTTCCAATAGTCATATTGACCTATGGTCATATAATATATGAAACCGAGTCGTATATTTTAATTATACTCACATAATTAATTAAAGGATATAGTTTTTTTATTACAAAATAAAATAACACACAATTTTAGGAATAAAAAATTATTCAAAAGTTTGGGTCGTTACATTCTTACCCCTTAAAAATTTTCATCACCGAAATTTTATCTTCTTCCATCAGAAGAGAAATGGTGTGGGTACATCTACCTCATAGAGTCCTATGGTTTCGATGTGGCTTCTTCATTGTTTTGGTTCCTCTATAACACCTTAACAAGGTGGGTAGTCTTCTTGCGTAGAACCTTGTCCCTATAATCCAAGATCTCCAACGGATGCTCTTCATAAGAGAGGTCATGTTCCAGTTTTACAACCTCTAGATTTAGTACATGTGAAAGGTCGGGTATGTACTTCCTCAAGTGGGATACGTGGAAGACATCATGAACTTCTGTTAAATTTGGAGGAAGTGCAAACCAATAGGGTACTGCTCCTATGTGATCAAGGATATCATAGGGGACAATGTACCTAGGGATGAGCTTCCCTATCTACCCAAACCTCATGAATCTATTCTAAGGTGAAATTCATTGAAATACCTTATCACCAACATCAAACTTGAAGTCCCTTTGACGGTTTTTGGTAGATCCCTTTTACCGACTCTGAGCAGTCTTAATGTGTTATTGTAAGGCATGGACCTTTTCATTCATCTCATGCAAAAAATCTGTCCCAAGAAGCTTTCTATCACTAGCATTAACCCAACAAGTATAAGTTCTACATAAATTCCCATATAAAGCTTCATAGGGTGCCATTTGAATGCTCTAGTGGAAGGTATTGTTGTAAGAGAACTCAACTAATAGGAGAAGTTGATCTCATCCACCATTAAGTTCTATTGATCTTGTTCTCAGTATGACCTTGAGTGTTTGAATAGTGCTTTCAGATTGGCCATTAGTTTTGGGGTGATATTCCATACAAATATTTAATTTGGTACTCAGATAATGTTGAAGACTTCTCCAAAATTTTTATGTGAACGTTGAATCATGATCAGATATGATAGAAAGTGGATATTCATGTAGCCTTACCTCTTACTTTATGTAAATACTATAATGTTGATCAAGAGAAAAATCTTTATGAATAGAGATAAAATGGGCAGTCATGGTGAGACAGTCCACTATGACCCATATTGCATTGTTTCCTTTGGATGTTATGAGGAGAATAGTGACAATGTCCACTGTGATATTGTCCCACTTCCATGATGGTTTGGGTAGTAGTTGCAATACCCCATTAAGAAATTGTCAGTCTGACTTCACATGCTGACATACCAGGCACCTTGAATTTTAGTCACCAATCTCCCTTTTCATATTAACCCACCAATAATGATCATGAATGTCTCTATTAATTTTTTTACTTCAATCTTGTATATAGAAAGTAGAGCTATTATCTTCATCCATCATCTCCTTCTTTTTTTCCAGAATAGATGGAACAGGTAGTCTTTAAAAAATTTATTACACCTTCTCGATCAATATAGAACTCAAGAAACATCCCATCCTTCACACCTTCATTATTCTTCTGTAACAAAGGAACTTTTTTCTGAGATGTTTTGAACTTCTCTGGTAATGTCGGTTGAGAAATCATTTGGGTTTGGGTCGATGATGTACATTACCTTATAATTCAAATTTCCATCTTTACTAAGAAATTGATCAAGGGATCTCTTTGAATCTTCATCAGGGAAAGAACAACTGAGGATTTTCTACATAATGCATCAGCAACATTATATTATCTTCCAGGATGATAATTAATTGAATAGTCATATTCTATAATAATTTCCCACCATCTCTTTTGTCTCATGTTCAATTCCTTTTGTGTGATTATATACTTAAAATATTTCTGATTTTTGTATATGTCACATTTTTACTCGTAATGATAGTTCATCCATATCCTCATAGAAAACATGACTACAACCTTCTCCTGCTCATGCATAGGATAGTTCTACACATGAGCATTCATTTGTTGAGATGCATAATCAACGACTTTGTCATTTTTCATGAGGATTCACCCAATACCTTTCAAAGATTTATCACTAAAAATAATGAACCCCTCTCCACTTGAGGGTTGAGTTAACATAGTTTCAATAACCAATATTTTCTTCAGATCATTGAATCATTCCTCAATCAATGTTGTCTTGATGAACTTGACCCTTTTCAAGTTAACATGGTTAATGGATAAGAAATTCATGAACAGGTTTTTCCCAAATCTATTATAATATCCCACTAATCAAAGGAAACTACAAATCTATGTTATGGTTTTAGGATAAGGCCACTCTTCTAGAAAATTTTTATTTATAGGGTCAACTACAATTCCTTCATTGGTTATAATGTGCCCCAAAAAGGAATCTTGTTGAAACCAAAATTCACATTTTCTGAACATTCCATAAATACACTCCTTCAGCATTTTTTTCAAAATAACCCATAGATAATCCTCATTCTCCTCATTACTGTTGGGATATATGAGAATATAATCAATAAAAACTAGCAAAAAGTTATTAAGGTAGTCCAAAATGATTCTATTCATCAAATAAATAAAAACTATATGTACATTAGATAGTATGAATGTCATAAACATAAACTCATAATGCCAATATCTTGATTGGAAGGCCGTTTTTGGAATATATTCTTTCACCACCATCAATTGATGATAACCATAGCTAATGTCTATCTTAGAGAAGAATTGAGCCCCGTGAAGTTGGTCAAATATGCCATCAATTCATGGAAGAGGTTATTTTTCTCCACTTTCATCTCGTTTAGTTATCTATTATCAATGCATTGCCACAATGATCCATCCTTCTCCATCAAAATTAGAACAGTTCTCCCTAGAGAGACACACTTAGACAGATAAAACCCTTTTCCAAAACATCTTTTAGTTTCTTCTTTGTTTCCTCCAGCTCCAAATTTTCCATTCTATATGGGGTCCTTGATATAGGATGAGATCCAGGTATGAGTTCAATGGAGAACTCAACCTCTGTTTTTAATAGAGGTATGGGTAACTCCTCAATAAATACATTTTTGTATTCTTGGATGATGGGGACATTTTATATCCTTATACTCTAATTTCCTTCTTCTTCTTCACTGATCTACTCTATAAAGAAGGATATAGGAGGTTCTTATATGAAAGATCTGGTTGAGATATCTCTCTGTGGAAGATAATTGTATGTTTTCCATTCTAGACTACTGAGAGTTCCTTACTTCTACATTTTATCACAACTTAATACATTGAGAGCCAGTCCATACCTAGTATAATGTTGAATTCCATCATGGGAATGCCTACTAGAATTGTGACAAGATTATTCTCACTAAATAAA
This sequence comes from Viscum album, assembly GCA_963277665.1. Lineage (NCBI taxonomy): Eukaryota > Viridiplantae > Streptophyta > Magnoliopsida > Santalales > Viscaceae > Viscum > Viscum album. Next base: position 182,016,612 of record OY728140.1, read on the forward strand.
ATACTAGAGTTTCCAAACACTGACGATTCTTTGATAATCCCACCAGGTGTCTTGAATGAAAACTCTAATTTTAGAAATTTAGGGGTTGATTCTAAATTCATTGAAAACATGGAGGAAATAAAGGAATGTGTAGAACCATAATTAAACAATGTGCATTCTACATTTGAGTGAAAAAAATAGTATCTTTCACCATATCATTCGAAGAATCAACATCAGATGTCAAGATAACACAATCATAGCAATTCTCCCAAAGCCTTGTCTAAGGCTTATGGTTTTTCCCCTATAATGCCTTCAAATTTGGACATTGAATGGAAACGTTCTCGTGTTTTCCACACATAATTCATTGTGCATATGGATGGGACTGCACCAGGTTCTTGTTGTCATTGGTGTTTGGGAGTTTAGGAATATCCTCACTAGGACAATTCCACATGATATAGCCATCTCTTCCACAACTGTAGCACCTCCCTCTCCTGAGCAGGCAGTTCAGTGAATATTTCTTCCCACATTTATTACACATGGGACATTATAGTTTCTGGAATCCTCTTTCCAGCTCAAATTTCCTCCCTAATTTTGGCTCTATCGATCATTTCTGGTTATTGGATTTATGAGACAGTTGGTTCTAACCAAACTTCATTTCGGCTTTCATCACACTCCACACAATCTCTTCATAGATGTCATAGTCTAGGTTAGCTAGATTCTTCTGCATATGAGGTCTTAGTCCACCAAATAATCTATCAAACTTAATATTAGGATCCATGAAAATGCATGAGGTGTAATGGGAATGTCTTTTGATGTTCATCTCAATATTTCCTACATATTCATTCACCTTCTGATTCAGCTTGAGAAACTCCTTCTCCATTCATGTTCTCATCGAACGAGGGAAATACTTATTAAAGAAGATCCCTCTAGTCTCTACCCGCTCCATAGCATCAATCTCAACTCTTGGCCTCATTTTTTATCAGCTCCCACTAGAGATCATCTTCTCCCTCAATGCGGTAAAAAGGCAGGGTGACCTTCTCTTGTTCTGAACAGCAAAGCACAGAAAATATCTTCTTGATAGTGAAGATCCATTGTTTATCAATAAATGGTTTGGTAGATCCACATAAGGTTGGTGGTCATTGACGCATAAAGGACTCAACAGAATGTGGTTACCTTCATTGTGAGATTAGTCTCATAGCTTGATTTATGTTATTCCCTATAACTTGAGTCTTTTTTTTCATCATTCTAATGAATGTTTCCATTCTATCATCCAATGGAGGGCCGTCAATGCATGGACCATTGCGGTCACCATTTTTATGGTTCCGCCAATTTCCATCCATTTTATAATAGAATAAAAACATTGTTATGAAATTATTTCATTTACTAATCTTTTAACTATAAAGGATTTTATGTCTTAAAACATCGTTCTTGAACTATTAAATTTCTCTATAAATTCTTTATAATGATTCACAAAAAGCATGTGATTAACCAAACATATCCCCTATGAGTATAAACCTAGGAGTAAAACATGACCCTTTTTAATGTACCAAGATACCCCTGGTCAATCCCGAAAATCCTTGTCAATGATTTTACTCCTAGGTACATCAGTTCTATAGCCACAACAACTTGTTCGTATCTAGACATGGATTTATTTTATCAGAAACCACTTACTTAATATTTAACCAAAATGATGGGAATCTTTCCTACAATTCAACTTTTTTATATGGTTCTTCCAAATGTTTTTATAGCCTAATTTCCATAAATAACTAAAATACCCTTTGATAAAAATTATTACATTCCACCTTTTATTACATAACTTTTCATTACATTTTACAAATAGATGATCTTTAAAGTCTAGTGTCATGGAAACCAAAATATATATATATAAAACATTAAAAATTATTCTAATCCAATTTTAAGGCTTCATAAAAGGTTCTTCCTAAGTTTAATTACTACATCCCATAACCTGGGGATATACATTAATTGAATGGGTGAGCTGAAGGCCAAATAAGGAAATCAAGGGAATCAGTTTACATGTGATATCAATTAGAACATGTTGAAAAACATAAAGAAATGAGAAATATATGTAATAGAATATCATAATGAAAATAACATAAATCATAACATGAATATGTGCTTAAAATATTTAATTTATACATTCATTAACATATAACCAAGGTTCCGCCCCAATGTGTCATAAAGTTTACCAATGTTATTCTCTAAGGTATCGTGAAATGTGTCATCCCTAGATATTAAATTTTTTACCCAATGCATTGGAGCGCTATTAAGGAGAAACCTTAATATTTATTTATATTTATGTGAACCACATAGGTCATAATCTTTCATTTAATAAATAAGACAATGATAATAAAATAAATGTGTTTCATATCAAAATCATGACATCGTAAAATGTGTTTAAAAACATGATCATTATGTCATTTATAACCCATGGAAAGGGAATATGGGTTTTATATAGTTCAATTAAAAAATAAATAATATAGGTTTTATGTCTTTATGAACACCCATAGATATGAAATTGGAATGGTTATTCACATAAAAATATAGGATAATTTCTTGAGAGAAAGAGAGAGTACTTTTGAAACGAAATTTCTACAACATAACAGCAATATAACATGGTTTTAGAAAACAATAAAAAGAGAGGTTACAAGGGTCTCCAATCAATAAATGAATCATTTTACAGTATATGGATAGAATAAAATATAAATAAGGTCATGGTGTGGAAATTTTAATGACATACCACATGAAAATGAAACTTGAAAGAAAAGAGAAAATGTGATTTCTTTTATGAAAATTCGGAAGCCTAATTGCGTCACTTAAAAATTCATAAAGTCAATTGATTATAGTGGAAAGGGTATCTCATCAAATTTTTATGAAATTTATAGTAATAAGGATATATAATAACATACCCTAGCATAATCATATGGAAACTATAAGACATAACATAAAGGAAGTCATGACTTAAAAGATGAGGGTGAAAGGTTCCCTTACCTTGAAGAGTAACATCGAAAGCTTGAAAGTTGGGACCTTGAAAAGAATGAGGAAACATTAGAAGGACTAAATAGGAGGTAAAAATATCAGATCATTGTTGATGATTATATTTTAATGAAATGAATGAGAAAATGGCATGGTATATATAGCAAAAGTAGGAGAATATTTTAGAAATTTTCAAAGGACACCTCATCAGTGGTATTTGCAAAACCATGGGCTTGCCCAAGGTATTTTCCCATGGTATTAGATACATGGGAATCCTCCTAACAAATAATACTATTCACATGTTGACCAGAATTATTACATCATTATTACATCATTAATGATGTCATTAATCACAACGAAACTCACAAATGCATTTTTACGATTCACTGAAAAACAAAACATTTTATAACAATCTCAAAAATTCACCCTAACATAATATCGATACTCTGAATTCAAAAATGAACTCCATTTTATGAAAATAATTTTATAATTAAGAGGTATTAAATTTTTAATTAAAAACACTATTTACCCAAAAAAATACTAATACTTAACCAATAATTTTTTATACAGTTATTTACATATGCTATAATATCTCATTACGATACAAGATTCCTAAATTATATTTATAATTTCTTAAGTGTTTTTACTATTTTATTGGCCAGGTTACTATTCATAAGGGTAATATTACTATTCATACTTTAAAATTCACTAAAAATTATAATGATCTTATTAGACAATAACTTTCTTAGTCATCATAACTACAGAAGACCTTTTTTTGAAAATCATTTCACATTATTAATTATCTAATGTATAAAAATATATTTTAATACTCCCTTTTTCCAAAATCATCTAATATTAAGGAACATCTATAAATTTATACTTTATTTATATTAACATTAGAAATCCAAAAAGATAAAAAAAAAATAAGAAATGACAATTTTATTTATACAAAACGATTACAGAATGTAACTAAGGTCTAGTTACAAAGACCCTTATAACACCTACATATGACCTAATATTAAGTCGTGCAATGGGGATAGAAACATGGGGTGAATCGGACAACATTGTACGAGTGGTGATTTCTATCAGCTTGAAATTATCCGGTAGGCGATTTCGTTCAAGATTCACATGTTGAAGCTCATCTTAGGATTGGTCCAGTGCAAAGCCTTATGACACAACCTCTTTCCAATGCGTTGATAGATGGGCTTTATACGACCCGAGTCTACTGTATGAGGCCATTAAATACTATTTTTTGTTTTAATTAACCATGATCACATGTATTTTTAAAAAATAATCATAATGTTAAAATCATATCTTCAAATGGCCTTATTGAATAATGGTCATATAATGGTCTTATTTTAATTAAACATGCATCATAAATTAATGGATATATTTTTGTTGAGTAAAACATAAAATAACACAACATTTTTTGAAACAAAATCTATTTAAAAGTTTGGGTAATTATATATATGGACCTGGAGGTTGTGCAGAGGTTATGGGAGTATCATTTTCCAATGGATTATGTCATGTCGGCCTTATTCATTTTCTGGGTTGATCAGATTGAACCTCCACTTAACATTCATTCAAGATAATCAAATTTTGGTAACTTATGGAGGGCACTGAGGAACCTACAAGCCTCTTTTGGGACAATTAGAGCACTTGACCACGAGTCTCGGTAGAATATATATCCTCTGTAGGAATATGATCAGAATATTGACTTTACCCATGACTGTGTTGTCCCCAATATCCATGGATCTAACTCATGTGGCCACATGTTCCCCATTTATATTTAGGAAAACCATATTTTTTGGCATACTCATCGTTATAGAAGGGGTTTTTCATGTGTTTTTTGATGACAGAACAAGACATTATATCCTCGTCAAATGAGGATTATGTTTAGTGGGGCAGTTCCCGTGCTACATATATCGCAGGGAATCACATATGATGCCTCCTTCATGGGTGGTGGAGCTATCACAATCATAAAAAACAATGCTTTTAGAGAATTATGAGCTCGATAAACTATTTTTTGAGTCATCCTAGTGTCAAAAATTTGTTCTCGTCTAGCCGGAACATTCTACAAATTGTTCTATTATTTTGACCTTGTGATGGTTATGCAAGACACATGCTCTGGGGAATTTTCTAACATTACTTTTCTCGAGTCAACCACACTGTGAACGATGTTCTTAATTATAAAACAATTATGGATATTATAACCCGACCTTATATGGAAAGGGAAGTAATTGGGACAATTTGAGAGGTTGCATTCATCAGGCCTCCTTTTTTGCGGGAGTGTGAGAAATTTATTATCTATCGCTATCATGAAATAACCTTGGAATTGTACATTTTGGATGGGTATAATTTGTTCATTCATTCCTCAAATCCCAAGAAACAATAATTTCTCTATGCATCTGACAGAGGGTGATTTTTTGGTGGACAGGTCTCGATAGGTTTTTTGGGGCATTTCAGAGATCACATGGGTGCTTTTATGGGCACCACTGCGAGCGTGATAATGAGAATCACATCTTTCAATCTTCTTGACTTCTTCCCCTATTATATGGTCATGAGTTGAGACTTGAACAAGTTCATAAAAATGTCAATTCATGATTTTGATCCTATTTATAAAACTATCAGAACCCCCTAGATTTTTCCTTAGTATTTGGGGTATCTCTGACTCATCCCGAAGAATTTTTTAATTGTGTTCCAGTAGTTTATAATATGATAGGGGAGTGATGAGTGAATAGGTTAATCATTTCCATATTTTTATCCAATTATATACCCTCTCATTCTCATGATACTTATAGTTCGTCAGGTCGAGGATCGATGTCTTACTCACTGTTGAACTGAACTTATAATGTAAATGATGATAATGTTATGCTCATCCTGCAAAATATCATAATGGAAGACTATTGTACCCAACAAATGTTGTCCCTATGTAAGTCTATATGAAAAACATCATCTCGGTTGCCTCTTGTTGATTTCTAGGGACCATCATTAGCCCACATTAGGATACAAAGTGTGTGCAGTGTTGTTCATGGTTTCAGACACTCTCGATGGTAGAGAAGAATGGGTATCCAATGTTGGTTGGAGGTGGAGTATCATCAACTCATTTAGGTTTTGGATTCCATTCAAGCTTTACAGGTGCACATCACCCCTTCTCTGGCTTCCATCTTAGTGGTAATGAATTTAATGCCAATATATAACTCTCGGGGAACTGTTATCTGAGTTTTCTCCCATACATAGGGGGTGAGTGGGGGAGATGTGGTGGTTCCAATTTTATCTCCATTTGATCCTCTACTCATCCTATGAATGAATTATTAACCTAGTGGGGGATATCATATCTCTTAAATTGTGGTAATTCTCGATCATCTTCGATACCCTCATTTATATAGACTAGATTCCTATATCTGAAACCAAAATGTTTGCTCAGATACTAATCTTTCTGGTTGAGCATCTAGGGGAGGGATAATATTCATCTCTAGATAATGATAATACCCAACATGAATTTTTCTAAAGAGTAACTCCTATTTGAGTTAACAAAGAGCTCATTTTTCAATCTCACATTATAAAACATTTCCTTCTACAGATGGAATGTATGATGTAGTCACATCCATCCTTTATTCATTGCATATATGTTGCTAAGGAGGTGGAAACTGATTTTTTAGAGATGATAAATTTTGAAGCCTTCTTTGGTTTCAGGTGCATGAAACCTCATTTGGTGCATCCAAATCCCCTTCCTCCCAGGGTACATGTCCTGTGTTGTGCCCCTTAGTATTTTCTTCCTGATCAACATGTTTTATGCTTATAATTATTTAATGCATAGAGGAATATTAGGAAATGATGGATGTTTCATTGCTCTCTAGGAAACATGATGATTTTTCACTGCTTTCATCAATGTTGTTATTTGAACCCCTCTTCCTATTGGAACATATTTTCTTCAAACCCCCGTGAGGTATAATTTCCTTTTCAATGTTCTCCTCCTATACTGGACTATGAAAAATGACATTGATGGTGTTTTTAGTCATGATTATCGAGAAATCCCCAACAAAAAGAGATTTCTCTTGCGGTTAGAAGAATATGTGGGATGTAAACCATTGATTTCATCCTCCCATCCAGGAGATGACTGATTCTATATATGGTGATGATTATAAATATAATTCCCTCTAGACTGTGGTTTCGAGGACATTTGAGGCTGCCACTGGCATTTATTGGTCATGTTGTTTAGTATATAATGGCTCTAGTCAATGAATTGTGAATTCCTGAGATGAAAAAAAGATATAAATTCCCCTAGCCCAATGGGTCGGGGGTAATATAGAATCATCAATGATCTCTAGGGTCCTCTTGGGGGAAAATGATCTTAGTGATGATTATGAATAGAAAAATTCCCCCATCCTAATAGGTTGGGGTTCATCTTCAGCTACCAAGGTTATATCCTGAATCCTCTAGGGGATTCAGGACCTGAGAGGTGGAGGTGGTGGTAGATATTCCCCTAGTATATGGGGAATAGTCAACTCTTGGGTGGTTTCTATGATAGTTTCTATTGTGTTATGGGTGATATGGTACAGCTGTGCTCGCATGGGGGATGGGTGTGATGGTATCCCACAGTGAGAATTATTCCTCATACAATATTGATCAGAAGATCTCAGCTATGATTTCCATGTTTGTAATTTCATTCAATTATCATGAGGGTTCTAGTTTGAAGTCTTTTTGGAAATCCTCTCTCCACATCTATTGTGTTTGGGATCCTTTGGAATGGTGGTATTCTATTGGAGTGACAAACTCACCCAAGCATTACATAGTCCCCTAATTTTGTCGAAGGATATAGAATTGTAGGATTCTACATCTAAAGGGTCATATTATTCCAAGGGAGAAAAACGTGTAATGATTCATACTGTCCTTGTCCTCAATTATGAATGTCTGGCTTGGATTCCGAGATTTGTTGCTGAAGTATCACATTGCAATGGCGGAAAGCGTTTTGAAAATTTGCATTATTATTTTCCAGTTTTGGATCCCAGTATTTGAAGATATGAGCTAGGCCTAGCTGAAAATTGAGTATCGTGATTATTAAAGGTAAAACTTATATATTGGATAAGGGAGATATCAATCCATCATTCACTGATTATTATCCCAAGTAATTTGTCACAAATAATGAATGCAGTCCTTTTCTAGCTCATCTAGGATCTCATTGATAGAAGTAGCGAGGGGATAGAACATGATGGGAATGTTTTATGTGGCTAACTCTCTCCATATTTCAATGTCATCCACCTCTTCTTTAGACATACATATCTTCATTCAGTCATACAATAGAAGATGACTCTGATGGTCATCTACGGACGAGAGTGGAGTGTTTCTTGAAGATGATGGGGAACCATATACAGTTGACCGAGGTGTTTCAAGAAACTCTCTATACGAAGGATTCTAGGATTGGTATACCTCTCTATGCAGAGATGTCTGGACAAATGATGGATTTCATTGCCCGTGGGAAATATCCCCTTGGGGAGGTAAACCACGGTGGATGTTAGGAGTAGAGTTCTCGTGATCCATCTCCACACTACCAAGAGGAGGAATATCTTGGTAATTAATTCCATATTCTTCCTCTTTGAAAATGAAGTCGAAAATTCCTTGGGGTGTTGATTATGTCTCTCAAAGAACCCCAAGGACATTGGCATTGAGATAGTTATGAGCATGGTCCTTGTTCTACGTCATGGTTGGATAATGTCGACCTATCATATGTGATTGTATAGGGATATGAACCTAATATGTGACAGTTTCCAAAACATGTATATAATAGTCAGATGTTTTGGAAAGATGAACCCATTGTTAATAAGATATTGGAATATGACAATAATCCATCACATTATTGATTGGGATATGATCCTGTAATGAATAATGTGCCATTCTCAATCACACCTGCCATTCCTGAATTATTTATTTTATTAAATTTTTTGGGAATCAGGTAGTCTGGTGTGAAGCCCGACATAAATTTTCAGTTTCTTATTTAAATAACAAAATTTGGTCTTGACAATGTTCAGAGAACCCCGAACGAAGCCATGCGGCCACGCCCAAGTCACCATGCAACTTCGGTCGGTTCACTACACAGTCTATCTGATAAACAATTAATTAAAAATAATGAGATAATTATAGATAAATAAAAATAAATGATTGATGAAATAAAATTAAAATAAATGAAGAAAAGTGTGAAAAAAAGAAAATTAACGAATTGAATTAATAATAATATTAATATTATTATTTGATTATATTATTAATAATTATTATTCAGTATAAATGTTTTTAGTATTTGTGATAATAATAATGTTATTTTATTTATTATTAGTTCTCTCATTTTAGTGTGTTATTATTTTTATTTTTATTATATTATTATTATTATTTGTTTTATTATTATTATTATTATTATTATTATTATTAGTTTTTGTTTATTATTATTATTATTATTATTATTATTATTATTATTATTAGTTTTTGTTTTATTATTATTATTATTATTATTATTATTCTTATTCTTATTCTTATTCTTATTATTATTATTAGTTATTGTTTTATTATTATTATTATTATTATTATTTTAATTATTATTCTTAATGTTATTTTTATTGTTATTATTACTGTTAATTTTTTTAGTTTGAGTTTTTTTGGGAAGGGTTTTCCCCTGGTTTTCCCGTCGAGCTGTAAGTCTTCGAATGCCTGGTGGGCCACCGATCGATTCTCCCTCTTACCCAGCTCGCGACCCCTCTTTTCCTCCCCTCTCCATCATTGTGTCGGCCTCCCTTTACGCCTTCCACCTACGTTGATTCCTTTCGGACCCCTCATTCTCATTAGGTAGTCGCGGCCTTCCTCCACCCTCATCATCTTTCTCACCAGCTGACATTACCTTCACCGGACTCATTGACGAGCTGCACACCACCCATGTCGACCCCTTGTAGCGTCGTCGACCTCCTCTTTCAACACGTCTCGGTCGACATGCTCCCACTTCTCTGGCGAGCCAGTCCATCATGTCTCCCTTCCTTTCGGCCAGCTGCCTCACCAGCTCAAGCTCCCCCAATGTAAAAGGAAGAAGTTATTGTGTGAAAATAATTAAAAGAAGAATAAATTGAATGTGTGCATATTGGAAGAATAACCAAGTGAATAGTGCATGAGACAATAACATATTAAAGCTAAACTGTTGATACAAGTAAACGTTCAGTATTTTTTGTCTTAAAAGCTACATATTATATATGCATGGAAACATGAATAATCTCATGAAAATGTAAAAATAATTGAGATACCCCAAACAAGAGGTATTGAAAACCATTCAATCCATGCATGTTGAGAATGAGCACTGATAATGAAGCAAGATAGAATTAAAAGAAAATCTTGTATATGAGTTGAAAGTATTTGAGGATTCAAGAAGTGAAATAGTGATAAAATTGTGTATGATCATTATTTACTATCAATATTCTTGAAGAAGTTGTGTGCATAATTTGTAAACAAATTAGTGAGGCTGGGTCTTCATTAGAAGAAGAATGAATTTTCTGAGCATTCTGAAACTGAGGCCTAATCAGAAAAGTGATCAGAATTACTAAGCAAGGCCAACAGACCTTACCAAAAGCTGTTGAATATTACTAAAGATATTCATAGTCTTGTATGATTTGGAAATCCAGTGTTGGAAGAGCATAAGAACAATATACAGTGAATTGAGAGAACTTAAAGTTGTATGACGCTTGTGTGGCTGGAGAGGTAGAAGAACCCTATGAGATTCAGGGAGGCGATAACGACTTCAGTGGGACTTCGGAGCAGGCAAGTGGGAATCTTATAACACTATGGTAATAAGTATAAAGAACTCATGTGGGACTATAGAGATATATAGTTGAACTTTTTATCGACCACTTTAATTGATCATTTGATTATAGTGGAGAATTTGTGTTGGGGAGAATAACTAACACAACAAAATGTAGGTCATTAAACTGAACCTTTTAAATCTTTGTGTTCAGTGGATTTAAATTTAAAACATCATTCATGTTATGGGTGAGAGACACAATAAGAGTAGATTGAGTCTTTAACCTTACATAGAGGTTTAATTGAAAATAATAAATTAGTAAAAAGATTTAATGTGATCACTTATTCACCCCTACCTCTTCCTGTGATTCACATTGATCTGAGAACATAAATTGGTATCATAGAGAAGTTACCTCTAAAAGATCCAAGGGAGTATTTATAAAGTTGAGATTTTAGGAAATGATTCAGTAACCTCAAATAGAGTTATATTCCTAGACTCAGAAAAATAGATAGTATAATTAGGAATTTAACATGAAGAAGAAGCATACTGCGAATGGGGAGACACCTTCCACTAAAGGTAATCTGAAAGGTACCAGAACTGATAATTCTTTTTGTTGTTATGACTCTTCTGATGAAGAATGATCAAGATATTATGATGATAAGTCATTCAGTGATCTTCATTATGAACTCAAAGATCATCTGAAAAAATCCCTAAAGAAGTGGAAAAACATATTATATTAACAATTAGTTCACTTCATGGTGAAAATTTACAGCTAGAAGAAGATTCTAATTCCATGGAAGAAGCATTGGCTAAAAGGGTTGGAATATCCAAAACTCTCACAATACTTGTGAAGACAAAAGGTGAAACAATTTTTCTTTGCAATGAAATACATTCTCTAGTTACTGAATAATTGGAGGGAAGTATTTGTGATAAATAATTCTCTGAGATTGTATTTTTTGAAGCCTTCTATACATTTGAAAATTTGCAAAAAATTCCCTATGGTGTCAAAGACACTCAAATTGAAGAAATACCGAACAAAGTAAAGGATATTAACATCTCTTTTCAAAAATTGAGAAATTTGCATAAAGAACATATGATAAAGAAGAAATAGAATTGGGAAATAAAGCTGAGATTAATTAAGTATGATAAATACTCCTGCAACATGAAGTTTTTAGAGATGGAGGTGAAACTGATGAATCACTAATCACTCCAAGCAGGAACTTCCCAAACAACTGAATGAATAGATGTTTCAAATCATTCTAGAATTGGGGACAATAATTCCAAAAGGTGTAATATATGATTATTTAATACAATGGAAACACCCTCCAAGAAAAAGGTACCATTCATACCCTCTTGTACTCATGCTTCTAAATGTATTTCCACATGTTGTATAGGTTGGAAGAAACATTCTAAAAAATATTGACGAGGAATGGTGATGAGAAAACAACCACCATGGCTAGGGTGGATAAGAAGAAGAAGATGGAAGATGGTTCCCTAGATTTATCACAACAATTAGAGAAGAAATCCCATCAACCATAACTAGAAGATATCACGATGTCAGGATTTCTGCTACAATGTTGGTGCCACAACTTGTTTGGGAAACTAGAATTATATTGTTGGTAAAATCCTCAAAATGAAAATGCACAAATGAAGACCATCTCAAGAGGGATAAAGGAAGAGAGGAAAAGGCAACATCCACAGATCCAGAAGCATCAGTATACTACAAATAGATTTTGACTGCTTGATAATATTAGTGTTTTATGCAGTGGTAGTGGTCATAAGGTTGGTACATATCCATCTCGAAATGTATCCAATGTTGATAAGAAAAGAATATCACAAAAGATGGAATAGAAAGTAGATACATATTTGGGAAATAGTCAGAAGGGTTTTGGATCCAAAAGCACTACCAGGAAAGGATTATTCTATTATGGAATGAAACATCATTCCATGGATCACAGCAAACAAGACATGGAAATAAATGAAATAAATATGAAATTAAAAAAAGGATCAATCCAGGAGAGGTCACTATTGATTGTTAAATTCATGAAAATAACTACGATAAGTTTCCTAATAAAGGTAACATGAAAATATCGAATAATCCATATGGATGTTCCAAATTGTAAAATGTTAAGATAGATTGTTCAATTATTAATCCTAATCAATTAACAATTTATAAAGAACTGCAAATTGCATTAGATGAAGTATTAGATAAATCAAAGGGAAATGGGAGACATGTCATTCCACAAGAAGTAGAATTATAATTTCTTGAGAGGTTGTCATCACATGACAACACAAGTATCTCACAACTACTGTGTGGAAGGTGAAAGAATGTTTGACATCATGAAAATAAATGTATAGTTGATTTACTAGACCAAATCGAGATGTTGAAAATTGAAAAACCTACACTAGTGGAAGCTACATCACTACTGGACAATGTAATGAAAAATAATCAACACAAGTTAATGGTGAATGGAGATAAAGTGTCCATTATGAAAATGAATGATCAAAGTATAAAACATGGAGGAGACACCAACATGAAGAGTACCAGAAACATTAGTACTAAAATGAAAGGATTTATTGGGCTGACAGGAAATTCTTAACCATTCTTCTCCTACTAGGAATCTCACATGTGTTTTATCTTATTCCCTTATATGTTTTTGTATATATATTCTTAAATTTGTAGGGAATTGAAGGTTAAGGTCATTCTCAAGATTAGAATGGAATGAAAAAAGTGGAGAATAACAAGTTGGACTCACTTCTCAGGATTTGATAATTACATGAAGTGTTTCAAAGTGGAAGATTATAAACATGAATTTCTTGGAGATTATTTGATGATATTTTCCACCAGGGTAAATCAAAATAATTTCACTCCTTGAGGGGAAGAAAATATGAAGGAGATGATATCAAGGATTATGTCATGACAAATACTGATGTTTTTATCTTCTCAATAAGCTGAAATGTGAGGTATTCCAATGACACATTCATACCTTATTTATAATTGTACTTTACATGTCAATTACGGGGGGTCTTGATTGATGACTAAATGGAACGAAAGAGAGAGATTTATCTTATCACTTGGACAGTTTAATATGTTTGGTGAAGTTTGTGAGGAATTTAGTATTTCGTTTAAAAATATTATTATCTCCAACCCCTTGGATAAGAATTGATAAACTCAATGCATGAATTAACATATATGGTTGTTTATGGACAACATTGAAAACCTAAGTCATATCTCTTTGTTTTCTACAGCAGGTTAGCCCAAGTAGACATAGAGTTGATTCATAACATGCTCCTTTCTATGTGAACCTTATGGCATCATCCCTCTCTCAAATATATTCATGAATATATTTTATAATGGTGGGATAAATTTTTTTTAATCAGACCCCACTAATCCTTTTCATTTGGTTTCCAATAAAATGGAGAAAGGATTGGAACACATATAGACCCATACCATGTGTGCTTGGTTGATATTGATAAAAAATACCAAGGGAAGATTGATGAGAATAGTGTTTCATTTGTTGTCATTGAGGTGTCAATATATATATTGAATGGTCATTATAGAAGTTTTTATAATGATTGAAGTGGGGAAGTTTATAATGATGTTGTTGACTAAGGGAAAATCCCACTATGATTATGAATTGTATTAGTTCACAAGTATTATCAAGAGTTGTTGGTGGAAATTGTGATCAGTGAATCGGTAATATCTAATTGCTGTCAATCTAATAATGTTTTTACAAGGAAAATAATATATCAAAAATATTTATGGATTCATAGAATCAGATTTCATTCTTAAGAAATTATTCATATTGTCAAATTCAGACAATTGATTGCAGAGATCTGATGTTCCAAGACTTGTGTCACTGGAAGAATATTTTTTACAACATTTGTAGAAGGCCATTCAATACACAATTTCATGATTTCATTACAATATCCATACAATAGATTCTAATTAGATGAAGTTTTTGAACAAAATTAGATTTTTGATTGTGCTAATCATTAGGACCAATACATGTGTTAAGGAAAAAAATTGTTTACTAAAATGATTCCATGCATTGTGTTTAAATTAATTTGGAGTTGAAGAATAGTTACATCCTTTGTTAGATAATTGAATATGAGTAATGTGTATTGGGATTCATGGTCCAAAAAGAAACGAATAAGAGAAAAAGATAATGATAGGTGCATGGGAATGGCATTTGAAGAAGTCAACATGCATGAATTACTAAGCTAACCAAGCATTAAATTTAAATTGATATTTTTTTGTTTACAGTGTTCATAATAAATGGATTACTCAAAATAAAGTCCCAACCATTCATGGCACATGCCCTCCTCAAACACATTCATATGTGGGACATTGGGTTTACATCGCCCAAGGGAATCTTATAAATTTTTCTTGCAAGATGCATGTGTGAGGGCTGTGTATAATACCGCATGAGCCGAAGCCCAAGCATAGTAATGGAAAAAGGCCCATAAATGAAGGGATCATAGGGTGGGTGTAGAGAACTCCCATAGGGGGAACATGTTATAGGGCGTTACCATGAGGGTAGAGGGAGAATTCAAAGCCTATGGTACCACGATATGATACATAATCACCGAGAAACCTACATGTTCGTATCAATGTGGGATGAATTTTTAACCCATAGAAGACATCCAAACCATCCATCTGATATCACATGAGATTGTTGCCACATGCATCATAATGATTCCTATGATATAATGAGGTTCGTCCAACCATCTGTGCTTCGTCTGTTTGAACATGGACCGTTCCATGATCACGAATCATGTCTTCTTTAAAATTTGAACCTCATGACGCCTCTTTTCTTCAAGGATGAAGTCGGGACTCCTTGATCGGATTAATTCCATTGTTGATGATCCAAACATGTGCATTAGGATCATCTGAACATAACGAACACATGCATGCAATGATATCTGCATGCATGTGAATGAAATAAAGAAACTGTGTAGGCCAAAGCATACGCAGTTACAAGGCCATGTCATGAACCTCAGCGGTTCATGATTGAATGTTGCATTTCTTCCTATTAGTATACACATGAATATAAAACAAATATATGATGAATCCCACATTAATAATAAATGAACTGATAGATGTGTGGGATATCTCATCCTCATTTAAAATATTCAAATGTCGATGATCTTTGGTAATTAAAATGAATTGAAGAGAAACAAGAAGAATTAAAATGTATATCCAGGATGTGATCCCCACCAAAAAATAGAGATCCCTCAACTGAGGTTTTGTGGTTGGAAAAATAGAGAAAAGTTCTTGTTTTCTGGAAAACATAACACTGATTCCAAAGAGTTTCTGCACTGCCGAGCTATGCGAAGATGAAGACCCACAGGCATTCAAAATGTTCTATTCACTCTTGAATCATCATTGGGAAGGAGTAAATAATCCACACCCTCTATGGGAATAAACCACTGATTAGGTTACAAGTTATTTCGAACAGTCATCATGTCTTTGTTAGGGGAATCTCACTTGTATGCATTTGGTGCACTTATACCCTTTCTGTACTCCACGAAGATAGAAACAACGAACCATTACTTGGTTCTGAGAAGAAGATCCACACACACCTTGTACGTGAAGAAGAAGAACATGTGCTCACTAGTTGGCATAAAGTAAAAGACTCATGTTTGAGTATTAGTGAAGAAGGATATTGGATGTTAAGGGAAGTACATTGTGGGATGTATGTGTGTTCCTGATTTGAATAAACCCAATGGTTTAGGTGTTTGCAAAAAATGTTGATGCATGTACAAGCATGCATTGAGCACATGTACCCATGTTCATGACTTGAAGAAGGTTAAACCACTATATGTACAGACTTGAAGAAGGATGAGAGAAGGACAGTTCACATAATCACTGCTCTCTCTAGTTGAAAATATCACACACTCACCACCCATATATACACATTAGGGTTGTGTGTTCAAGAACAAGAAAAATAGAATTTGCATGGTTTGTATGCATAAATATCACATGCATAACACACATTGAACTCAAAATAAAATGAAAAAGTTTAGTGTGAATTTAATTAAAAGAATAATAAATTTAATGTGTGTATATTAGAAGAAGAACCATGTGAACAGTGCATGAGAAAATAATATAGTAAAACTAAATAATTGATACAAGAAAACATTATTTGTTTGGGATTACCAGATACATATTATATATTCATGTAAATATGCATAATCTCATGCCAGTGTGAAAATAATTGAGATACCCAAAACAATAGGTATTGAATACTCTGAAATACATGCATTAAGAGAGTGAGCACTAAGAATAAACCCAAATAGAATTAAAAAAGGTCATGTATCTGAGTTGAAAGTATTTGAGGAATTAAAAAGTGACACAATGCTGACAATGTGCAAGATCATTCATACATATCAATATTCATGAAGAAGTTTTGTGCATCATTTTAACACAAATTAGTGAGGTCGAGTCTTAATTAAAATCAGAAAGAATTTCCCAACAATTGTGAAACTGATGACTGATCAGAAAAGTTATTAGAATTACTGAGCAATGAAAAAAGACCTTACTAAAGGCTATTGAAGATTCTTTAAGAGATACACATATATGTGTGATTCAGTAAGCCTATGTAAGATAACCATAAGATCAATCTATAGTAAATAAATAGTGATCTTATGGAATGAATTTGATTGTGTGACTCGAGAGCTAGAATAAACTTGTGAGATTCAGCGATGAGGAGCCGACTTCAGTGAGACTCTGTAGTAGGCCAGTGGGACATTGATAACACTATGGGAAGTAGTATAAAGAACCTCATATGGGACTCAAGAGAGATACAGTAGGACTCTTCATCAAACATTATAATTGATAATAAGATTATAGTGTAGAATCAATATTTGGAAGAATAACCAAAATAGAACAGAGTATGTTATTGAACCGAACCTTGTAAATCATTGTGTTCAATGGATTTAAATTTACATCATCATTCGAGGAAAGACTGAGAGACACAAGAAGAGTGGAAAAAGGATTTCACCATCCATATAGGACTAATTGAAAATAATAAACTAGTAAAAATATTTAAAGGGGTCACTGATTCACCCCTCCCCCTCTATGTAATTAACATTGATCTGGGAACTTCACTCTAAATTAAAACTTAGTTAGGTAAAATCATCTCAGAAAAAACTGAATAGTTCTGCAATCCTCCAGTAAAAAATTAATACCACATAGAAACATGTATTTTAATAGAAAAATCATTGTGATAGGGTTTTATTAATGTGCATAGTTTTATGTATGGTTTTAGTTTTCAATAACTTTATATTGGATCTTATGAAATAGAAAAGGTGGAAAACTAATTACATTTTCCCTCTCACTAATTTTTTTTGAATATTCATAAACCTTCAAGAGTTTTCTTGACTCTTCATTAACCATAATTAATACTCTAGTATATAAAAATTTCTTAGAACATACTTAAATTCTATTTTATATAACTTTAATATTTTTATTTAACATACAATGATAAAAAACCAACTGAAAATATCACTATTTCATCATCATTGTTATTGGATTTAAAATGTTTTGAAATTATTTCTAAAAAATCCTTTCAAAAATGTTAATACTATGAATTTTCAACAAAATCTCAAATCCATTATCTCTAATGATCATCATTCCTCAGAGTTTGTTTCACCATTTACACTCATAAGAATAGTTTATCTGAGAGACATTATGTAGGTCAAATTGAAAATATTTATTTTAAAAATATGACTGATGGATTAACATCTAGTGAACATGATCTATGGTATTCATTCATCATCACACCTCAACTATCTACTTCATAAAATTATAACATAAATCATTAGTAATTTAAATTTTTACAATGTTTTTTTATAATAAATATTTTCCTCCAATCATTAGAAATTTTATTTTGAAGATGGTTGAATACATTATTATAACTTTTGGATTCCTATTTTAATAACAATATATATATTTATTTATATCATCTTTGAGATTTGATTTTTCTTCCCATGTGTCTGAATAGATAAAAAATAGAATTTTGAATTCTCATTATTTCATTTCTCAATATTTTTTATTATTTTATTATTTTCTATGACTCTGTAAATAAACATGACACATCATACTTCTCATAGATCACCATATGATGACCTCATCAACCATATGTCTGATGACTTGCATCCAATAATCTATGTATAATATTATTTTAAAAATATATTCTTAAAAAATTTAGACCACTAAATTTATATATTATTTAAAAATATTACGGTCTGTATGAATTAATATGTCTAAAACTCTATGTCCTATGATATTTGTTTGGTGTTATAAATCCAAAAATCTATTTTTAGTTTCATGTTTTTTTAATATTCTTCCTTCATCTGTCTTGTTTTTATATTTTCCTCATACTTTATATGAGAAAAACATAGATCATGTAGGGTTATATCATGTTATAATCTTAAATAATGTACTAAAATCATCAAACATAGTACAACTTTTTCTTAACAATGTTATGTAAACTTCATGTCCCCCATAAGAAACATCACAACAAAACATTCTTAATTAAAAAAATTCTTTATCACCTATTTATTGATAACATACCTAATATAATTTTTTATCAAAGACTAATATTTTTATGAAATCGTCACAAAGGATCTTTAATATTCATCTTTTTTATTTCATAGAAATATTCACACATGAATTTTAAAAACTCAACATTTTAAGTATTAATTTTTTTTAAATACATTTCTCATGTTTTGATCTCTATAGTTTTATCAAAATTTATCAAATCAAGAACATTCTTATAGGTAATTTCATGAAACCATTGTTCTGGAAAAAGTATAATTTTATGGAATTTAATCCCTTCATCAAAAGAAAAGTATATGCCATGTTAAGATAATCACTCCCTAAATTATACTTATCTCTTTTTATTTCCCCAAATTATTAAATCCATATATTCTAAATCATTCTACATAAATATTTAAATCTTCTGATAACATTCAACCTACATTCTCCCTATTCAATATAATCCAAATCACATTGGGGATTTCTTTTTCTTTTTGAAATTTATGATTTCATTGGTGGATGATGAACTTATTTGTGTATCTTCAATTCAATAAATATCTTTCTTAACAAATCTTTTGTGAAATGATCATCTATTTGATAAAATTTTGAAATTTATTTGAGTATAATATCTAAACCAAAAGACATTCTATTTTATGATGTGGTACTTAATAAAAATAATATTTTTTTGAATGTTGTAAAGGAATATTGGAATGATCAATGAAAATTTGATTATCACAAACAATCTTCCACTGTTTAACAACATTCACTCTAATGTCTTTCAACTGAGAATTAATAAAAATAATTGTATACTTGAAATTGTGGAGTAAATATATTCTTCATCAATTTTACTCAATGTAATTGAATTTTTTTTATTATAGATACACACAAAAAAATATTAGAATAAATTTTTCCCTTAATGATATTTATTACATTGTAATATCTTATCCAATCAAAAATAGTACATCCATAAAATTTTATATCATAAATTATTTTATACAAAATCCTATTATAATTTCATACTTTAACATATTTGCGCCTTTTTTAATTTTAGAATAAGTGATTCCTTTGGATCAAACTGATATCTCGCTCAAAATGTATTGTCATAAAAATATATGGCATTCAATTTAAATGTTATATAAATTATACTGTAAATATATTTATGTATTTATAATTTAAAAATTTAATAGCTCCATCATTACCACCTCCATGAAAACAAAAGTGGGAGTAGAAAATTATTTGGAATATTTCGTTATTGTATTTTTTAGAAATTCCAGGGAATAATTTACCTATTATAAAAACATATTTCATTACATATTTTGGTCTTTTATGACCCATAATAATGATAAATCTAAAATAATAAACATTTCAATGTTTTTATTCATTTCTTTCACAAACACTTTGCAATATTTTTCTCTATCCCAAAAAAAATATTTCATCAATATAAAAAATAATAACCAGGAAACATATGTTTATATCCCCCACATGTATGTTTCTATCAACTTACCTTATATAAACATTCTTCTTCTTCTTCTTCTTCAGAAAACTTTAAATCATTGGGCACCAAAATTAAGTGGATTGATTCAACCCATGAAATATCTTCTTCAACTTGAACACCTTGGTACTACCACTATATAGTTTGAACCGCCATGTTTTCTTATTGTAAAAATAATATTTTATTCCTACATCTAATAAGGATGAAATGAAATATATCTGATAATTTTTTTTTATCAAAAGTGTTATAAAATTTAAAGAAAATTATTATAGTTTCAAGAATTGAAATAGTGAAAAGATTCTTCAAAAAAACCACCAATCTAGAAATTAAAATTTCAAAAAAGTAGATCAATTTTTATTCAAATTTCTCTATGTTGATTCATGATATTTCTAAACAACTACTTTTTTTATATAACATTATTTCATATTTTTCATAGATCAATTTCCTAGGATCCAATATTCTATATCTAATATTTCTCTTTATTTGTAGAATTAACCTACTATTTATATTCAACTACCTAAGAAATAGATATTGGTTCAATAGATGATATATGTTATGGATGATTCATTAATCAAAAAATTCTTCAAGTCTAAACTAGATAATTTTAATTTCCATTTATTTTTTTTGATAATTCCAATTTAAATAGGATATGAAATTTTATATATTTTTTACCAGTTTCACATTCCCAATCATATAATTCAACTGACTCACATTATATATGTTTTGTATCATGATCATATTTTTTTATACATGTTTTATGTCTAAAAATTTATCTTCTGTAACACATACAAAAACTTTTGTTTTGGAATTTTTTTCTTCCAAAAAAATCACATCATAAGAAATCATCATGTTTTTAAATGTATATTCCAATATTTATTACTAAAATAATTATATTAATATCCCATGAAAATTATTTCCATGTATTTTTCATCCATCATTCCAAAATTGTTATTTATTATAATTATTAGTCATGGATTCCAAAAAAATTGAACTATTTCATTGAATCATTTATCATATATTTCATTTAATAGGATGTCATTTTGGATTCTATCCATAACAAGAATTTATTTCATATATGAAAAATTTTACTAACTACTTATATCTAGAAAAATATTGAATGTTTACATTTAACAGGCATTAATCTTTCCATTTCCAGCACACTTATACTTTTCCTTTCCAATAATCCACTTCGTTGATAACTTTTGGGGAATTGTAATGGTGTTTTCTTCCTTGTTTCATTATATGGGATTCGAATTCATTTCTTGTGTACTCTTTTTATTTTTAGATCCCAACTTCATCATATAAACACCTATCACTCTTTTGGAATCCAATACAAAATGTATGAACATCTCTATAACCAATGAATTATGATTTATAAGCATTATATTGGTCATTTGAGTAAATTTATCTAGAAAAGTGATAATTTGAAAAAACACTTTTGTTGATGTATAACTCTTTGGATGACAAATATCAGAGTCTGTAAGCTCAATTTGTCTAGGGGATTATATCTCTATATACTTATACCTCCCATTAACCATATTAACATTAATAGATTCTATACAACTATCATATTATTTTCATTCATTGGTTTTATGTTTCTTATATTATACACTTTTCATTTTATTTCATAATTTCCTATCCATGATGCCCAAATCTTCGATTCTTCATCTTATTTTCTTCCTTATCACTCAAGTAACCTAAGTTACAATGTTGTCAAGTAAAATATATTTTTATTCTTATTGTTTCTCCCTTGTAAAAAAATTTAACATATTACAATCATCTAATGATACAATAATATATATTAAAAATAAATTACATAACATCTTCCCTATGATATCTAACACATAGTAGGTTTTCATTAATTTCATAAACATACATAAATTACTTATATTTTAGTATCTTAGTTTCACTATCAGCTATTCATATTCTTATGATGTTTAGGGAACACTCATTTCCATAGGTAACATCTCTTCATTCCTGTTATTCAACATTTTACACGATTTTCAAACCACCTATCATGTGTGAGAGGGAATCCACTATCATTAATATATGGTTTGTCTATTTTGATTGATTTTAGTGTTGTCTCTACAACAAAATATCTTACTTCCACCATTTTCTTTTCAGCAATGTTTAACTTTCTACAATATGAGATTTATCCAAAAATCGTTTTAATAAATTCTTTTGAAAATTAATTCAATTACTCATATCTTCCTCTAACATCCTCTATGAAATATAACTGATTTTTTATTAGTTACTTTCATACAAATTGTTATGTTTCCACTATTTCATTATATATCGTAAGAATGATTCTCTATTTTCTATTATTATTTATAACTTTAAGTACAATATTATTTTAATGGGGACACATGTTCTGATTTGATAATAATTTTTCCATTGATTCTATAGCAATTATAAAAACCATTGAATATCATTGATCTATAGAAGTGTGATCTTTCCCTATGGAAATTTTTTCAAGGTTTGTAAAATCGTTCTACTATTTTTAACCCTATAATGGGGAACCTTTCTTATATATGTTAATTTTATCTTTCATAAATGTTTTATATTTTCCAAATCCTTTTTCAAAAAAGGATTCTTAGTATTGTTAAAACCCCCTTCATGGTTAGGATATTCAAATGAACTATTATGTTTAGAAGATGTATGTGTCATATAAGTCTTAGAATGGATTTTCTCAGCAGTTCAAGATGATTTAGCCTTTATCTATAGATTTTTTTAAAACTTAATTTATCTTATTAAATTTAATTTCAATCTATGTTTCGATTATTCATTAGAAAAAAAATTATTTATAGAAGAACGATTCCTATAAATATATTTCACCATATTTAATTTTTCATTAACTTTCAAATTGAGGTTTACGATATCGATGATTTACTCATATTACTATTTAATAAAAAAAATTCATCATTATTATTCTTTACACATTACAACATTAATATTCTGACCAATTTCTTCTATTTTGAGGTTTTATCAAGACACACAATATTCCCTTATCTCAGCTAAAACACCTTGTAATTTTTTTGCATTCATCATCTTCACTACTGCATGTATCTTCATTCGTTTCCATATTATAAAATAAATTGATCAAAATATCTAGATTTTAATATTTTGATGAACTCTTATCTACAAATATAGAGACAATATTCTCAATCAGCACAATTTTTCAATTTCCAAGAAATTATTTCATTGCACCAGTAGATTTCATATCATCCAATAATTTTTGTTCTAATTATTCCATAAATTTTATTTCATTATAATCGTATTCATATACTCCAGTTTTTTTCCCTGAGAAATTCATTTCAAAATATTGAATTCCATCACACTAAAAATATAAAATTAGGATCGTTCCTTTGAACATTGCTATACATTTTAGTATATTTATACATAAGAGACATGACTATATCATTTTCTTTAGCATAAATGTCATTATCTTATGATTCAATGAATTCCAATAACACATAATAAAAATTCTAAATTTTCAAATTTCTCGTCGATGAAAAATACCGCTCAACCCTAATATGTTTTTTGAAAGATTGATCTTTCCTCATATCTTATTCAAAAAAAATTCTACTACTTATTAAGAGATAATTATTTTTTATCAACAAGAGTGGTGATTTTGGAATGAAACATGTCAAGGAAGTTTCACATGTGTCTCTTAAGCATGGTCTAATCATCCAAAACATCTATGAATCTAATTATTTAATAAAAAACTTCATTGACATCAGTTATGTACTAATAAATAGTTTCTTTATCATTCATTTTGATATTTTAAAACATAATATGTTAAATATATATCATTTTCTACTTAACATTGGTGTTTACCTCAAAGGTAGTTTCATGATTATCTGATGTTTCATTATATTTTATAAGAATGATCATATTCATTAAGAATTTTTCTGAAAAATACATAAGAATAAAATTTCTAGGTTTCCCATCAACCTCAACATTTCTTTTGACACTACATGTTTTATGTGATTTTTTAATGGCTATAAACCTCACTATAGTTTCATTAAATACCTCTATGAAAAGTGGTATAATATATGTCATCGTTATATTTCATCCAAAAATGATAATTTATTCCATAAATGTTTGGAATACATCCTTTTTATAGAATGATAATATTTAACCTGATAACGATATAGTAAGGGAACCTTCCCTCTTGTTCCAATTAACATTCATTAGGATCATGATAAGTGAATAGAAAGGGTTGAATCATTGGTAATTTTTTTTATAATTTCATATTATTTCTAATTAACCCATTCATCTTGTTAGATTTATTTTCCTTATCAACATTATATACCAACAATACTATCATGCAAAAAGGATATTAAAAACAAGACAATGAAGATATATAAGGTAAAGTCAGAGTGTGAGAAACTACATCCTTTAAATAATGACTCTGATTAGTCTAAAGGAATTAACTATTAATATAATGAGAATACAACATGATTAAGCTATAACAGCCTAATAATTAATGATATAATTCCCTTTAAATATTTTTTATAACTTGCAATATAGGAAAGCATGAGTTTATATGAATGATCATATAGTATAAATTTATAAAATAGTTGTTAAATTGAAAATAGTTAATATAAATTAATTAATTATTAGTTGAATGTATTGCTTAAAAAAATACATCGTTCATAAATTTATTATAAAAAAAATAAATAAATAAAAAGTTATATTTTTCTAAAAAAATGGTTTACGTGCGTAATGATTTTTTGTCATAATAAATTAATTTAATCAATATTATTGAATAATTTTAATGTAAGTCATATAATATATATTCAATAAAATCTTTTAATACTAATATTTTTTTATTGGCATGAGATAATAATATATATCCAGTTTTATGCTTAATTTTATTTTGAACTATTGTTTTATTTCTGATTTCCACGCATATTTTAAAATTCATTTAGGCCACATATTAAAATTTAATCATGAAAAAAGGAATAGATATTTTTAGTTGGGAGGATCTAATTTTTTTAAAAATTCCCTTTTTTGTCAATATGAATAATAACCATAGTAATTTTTTAACCCCATTAAAGGAAAAATGGGAAACATATGGTTACACCATAATGATAATTCTTTAAAATTTCGGTTAATCATTAATTTATTATATATTATGAGTGGGGATCATCCTTTTCCATCCACTTTTGAAATATATGGTCACATTAGTTTCATTTGTCTTTATTATGACAATTATTTTAATTTAACAAAAGAATAAAAATAAAATCTCACTCTCTTGAGAATAATATCGCAAAAAATTACATATAGATAAAATGAGGATATACTTTGTTCTAAAATTTTATTTCAAATGTAAATAATTTTTTATATCATTCTAATTTATTTATAATTTTTAGTAACTGTATAATTACTTCAAATATTAACACAACACCGACATGTATTTATTAAGTTAATTTAAAAATAAAATAAATTTTTTTTAAAATATTAAATATAACACTAATTTGATGAATTATTTTGTTCAAAAAAATTTATAGATTAATATAACACATTATATTGGTTTAAAAGTTTTATTTTCTAATTCCATTTTTCTGCATCCCTTTTAATTAAAATTAAATGAATATTGACAAAAATTTCATTAATGATATTTTATAAAACAAATTTTTTATTAAATTATATATCATTAAAAAAATAATGAGGACATGGTGGATAATGTATGGTTTAAAAGTTTATCCCATTTACACATTTGATCCAATTTTATTTTAATAAGAAAAATTATAAACCATTTATATTGAAAGTGATGTTACACAGATCAAGGTTAGAAAAATTAAGAAAGTGTTTAATTAAAAAGATAAATATTATAAAGAAAAAAACCTGAATAGTATTAATTGAGTGATGATATTTTTAACATACCCCCTTTTTGTTCGAATTTATATCCATTTGGATGCATTTTTTTGATAAGGACATTATTATATTTTAATACTTCTTGTAATTTCTAGAGTGACCCTCCCCTCACTTATAAAGGGGAACTGATTATCCTCTCTTCCCCATACATTCTTATACATTTAGATCATCCTAGTACTATCATAATACCTTCCATGATTCGTTCACAATATCCTAGAGATTGTTTTTATGCTGAAACATCCTTTCAAGTATTAGGCTATATTCCAAAATCTGCTCTAAATGAAGATGTATAACTTTTAACAGATTGTTTTAATTTCATTTCTTCTTCAACCAATTATAATTACATAGTGTCTACTATATGATGATTGATTCAGTAAATTAAATATAAATAGTTACTATTAATTTTATATAAAAACCATTATCCATATTATTTCAATCGTATATAAAGATAAAACATCGCTCTTGTATACATACGAATTTCAATATCAATATTACGATAAAACTTTTTTTCATAACCTCTTTAATTGAATTGTTATGATGATGTATTTAATAAATATATATTCTAAGTGTCATATTATTGTGATTCAAGAATAAAAAATTATTATTTACTTTTCTATTGTTCCTTCCTTTGAAAAATGGAAATATCGTTCTTGCATGCATGTGATCTTCCATCTCCCTGAACAATATAATTCATTTATCTATCTCTAAATTTTATGGATGAAACCAAATATATATATAATGAATAAATATGATAATAATATTGTTTTTATCATTATATATAAGTATTTTACCAGGATAAAAATATAAATATCAAGACTACTAAACCAGAACATGCATGAAAAATGAAGAAGTTATCACATGGAAGAGGGAATTTAATAAACAACTGTTAATAAATGGCTGAGATGATATTGTAAGAAAACTATATTTTTTATGATATAAATTATTTTAGTCAAAGAATAAATATCATATAAATCTATATTTATTATATATGATTTTTGAACATGTTATATAAAATATAAGACTTCGTGTAATGGTTTTGTGTTAAAATTTTGTTATTTATCAGAATTTTTTGTGATTACATTATAATGATGAAATCTCATGGTCTCTCTCTCAACAGAATCCTCAATATAATTTTTATATTTTTTTAATTTTCATGTTTTAATTTAATTTTCCTCCCTTTTTTTACTCAATATATCAAAAGAATATTTTTAAAGAAAATGAATTTAATAATATCTTTGGTCAAAAATAATTTTACTACCACATACATGTGTTTTTTTAAAATAAATCACATATTTAATATCATCAAATTTTTTTAAAATTCATTCATACCTATGATTTAGTTAAAAAAATAATTGTAACATTCCTTCCATTTTCTGAATGATGTTCTTTTATAATTTTTTTCAGAGCATGAAGTGAATTATTTTATTAGAAAATACAACATGAAAAACTATTCTTATAATCATAAATATGTAATGAATTGATTATTTATAAGTTTCAAAATTAATTTATTAATAAAATTTTTTATTTTTTATTTATGATATTTATAGGTTATAAAATATTCATTTCAATTTAAATAGGTTATATTTATCAGTAAATTTTTCAACTGATTATTTAAAGGGATTCATCATCTAATATTACATGCTTTAATTTTAGATAATATATACTAAAGATATGAACCAATGGTAGTACCCATGTTTTAAATGAATGTTTTATAATTATTTGGAAAAAATTAGTGAACCATGTTCATTTTAAAATGGTTATGCTAACATGTATTGATGAATTTTTTTAAACCTATTTATTTTACATTGGGATTTCAATAATGAAATGTTTATAAAACCCATTTATTTTTCTTTTTTATAGGATATGATGAATGCTTTCTAATCTTTTGGAAGACATCATTGTGAATATCATAATTTTATGGCTAGGACCTGAATTATACTGTACTCTAATTCACTATGTTAAAATATATTATGCATTCGATAAATAAGATTTGATTAAGGAGTGAACCCCATTTAGTAATAGGTATTTTCCACCATAACTATCGAAGGAGTGAAAATTTGATAATATAATGGAATGGGGTGAACCCAGTGCACTATAATAGTCATCCAAGTGATCCTTGAGTGCTAAGAAAAAGAGTTTATTTACTAATGTGTATAGCTCAAATCTATGTATTATGTCAATGTTATTCTCTCGTGTCATGTATGACTTTATTTCAGTCAAATTTATATTTTATGAACTACAATGATTTATATAGTGACTAATTATTATGATATTTGATTTTAATGGTATTATTTTTAAATGTAAATATCTTATTCTCATACCTTTTGATAATTTTATGCTTATGTGGCCATTGATATCTATCTTATTTTCCATTGTTGTTCATCTATGTAACATCCCAGGTAAATAAAGAATAATACATATTTCATATTTATTAATATTTGTGAATTGAATATAAATTTTACTTTAAAGGGGTTTCTATGTTCGATAGCGTACCCGATACGCAACAACAGATTTCTTTGAAATCTTATGTTGCACACTAATAATATAGTATTATTATTTTAAATGGTAGTTAAATCCTAGCCGTTGTATTGGTGGGAATGAACAAAACTAACTAAAATATGATTATAAATGTCTGTTAAATGTTTTTACATTTATCCAATAAATGATAGACACTTAAATTGTGAATGAATCTAATTTTAAGCATAATTTACATTAAAAGGTCGTTTTACCGTCCTTTATTGGAAAACCCTCCTTAAATATTGTTTTGGTCATTTTTATATGTTCTAATTGACCAAATAAAATCCTTCTTTATAATGGGGACATCAAAATTTACTTTGTGTAAAGTTTTGTAATTTTTCCGATAAAGTTCATTTTTAATGAATAGTGATAATTATTGTATTTTAATTCAAAACTGTGTTTGAATATAATTTAATTATATGGTTATATTTAATTTTCATTTGGTTTTAATGTTTTATTGGAATATTTTTTTATCATTTAATCCAATTTTGGTCATTGGAATTAATTTCACTTTGAAATTTGACATAAACAAGTGTCAATCTTTTGATAGTTATTATTTCTTTAAAACCCGCTATTTGTTTTAACAACGGGAATTAATTTTAAAATTAATTAATGTCACTTTTATGTTTTTAATTTGGAAAAATAAGCATCATTTTTGAATTTGGAATATCAAATATTTCTTAGGCTGAGGTTTTGGTGTTTTTCTAAAAAACTTCAATTTCTGATGAATAGTGAAACCACTTAGTAGTAGTTAAAAAACGGAATTTTTCATTTAAATGAAATTTTACCACTTCTACAAATTTAATTTCAAAAATACGACATACATGATTGTTATCAAGAAGTAAAATTTGGTTCAATAAGATGAAAATAATTTTTGGGGAATTGACATTTTTAACTTTTATTTACCGCGGTTAAAGGTAAATATGTTAATTCAAGGTAAAATGAATATTATAATAATTATAAATTACCTTAACACTTGTCCAAACCATATTTTATGAGTAATGGACAACCATGGTCATACTGGGGTCGATTTGGGGACCCCATGGAGCCACTTATGAATGATAATGTCACATTAGATTAATTGATTTAATGTAAAAGAAAAAATGATATAAACAAAAATCTTTTAGTAAATTAATTTTTATATGGTGTTATAAAAATTATATTTTCAACTATAAATATTCATTATAAAGATAAAATGATTTCTTACATCATGAAATTTTTTTTATAATTT
Source organism: Viscum album (assembly GCA_963277665.1). Taxonomy (NCBI): domain Eukaryota; kingdom Viridiplantae; phylum Streptophyta; class Magnoliopsida; order Santalales; family Viscaceae; genus Viscum; species Viscum album. Next base: position 182,047,024 of record OY728140.1, read on the forward strand.
TTAGACATCAAATAAATTAAATTATTTATGACACAATAATGATGCAGTATTTAGCTTATTAATAAATGATTTAAATAAATAAGATTATAATGATTAAAATATTATCCAAATCAGGTCCAATTATGATTGGATGAATTTATTTATAATATGAGTCATCTTATCTTCGACCTTAATTATTTTTGGACCATTTGAAACTGAAGATATGTTTATAATAAAATAATGTTTTCACACTTTCCTAAAGAGCCCCTCCTCTCCCTTATAAAAAAAGACAACTTCAAACCAATTTCTCACACCTCTCAAGACATTTGGCTCGTCCAACTCTACCCAATTAAGCTCCCTAAATCCCTATCATCCTCTTATAAACCATACCTTAGTTAGAAGGCACTTCAACAATCCCTTTTGGTTCAAATCAAAGGGTGTTACCCAAATTAAAGGTAATCGTTTCTCTTAAATTGTTTTCTTTTATTTCACTTCTACAACCCATAAACTCTTTTTATTCCTTTATTTTGTAACAGCACCAGTATCCTCAATATACTAGTATGTTTTTATGAGATGTATTCTAACTACACTTACACACACCTCCATCTAATTGATGATGAACATAATGTTTCTGTGGATGGAAAACTAACGCCTCACGAAACAATGATTGTTAGATTATCTCCTACCGCCTTTCATAGTGGCCATTATGATGGATCTGTATTTATATATGATATATATTATGTTAATGTTTTCTTTATTCTTCTATAATTTCCATTTATAGCATGCCTTTATGGTTCCATTATGGGAAAATGCGATAATCTCATTAGAGGAAGTACGGACTACCGCCCCCTCCAAGTGATATGACTCGTTAATACCATATGTGGGATGTATAAAAGATGGAATTAATGATATTATATATGATATTATATATGAAATTATACTAGAATTATAATATACCTATGTATCATTATGTTTTAATTCTATTAAAATAAGAAATAAAAATGAAAGTAGCGTTCATGCGTACATACGGCTTACCGTCTCCATGAACGATGCATTTCATTTCTTACCTCCAAATGTAAAGTACTATTATAAATAAATGTATATACTGGATATATATGATATATATGATATATAAATCATGAATATAATTCTAGATATAATGGACTATTGGCCACTTGGACAACTTGAAATATAAGGTGTTCATTTTTGACTCAAGTACCAAATATCGACAAAACGAACATTATTAACTTAAATGATTACATAATGTTTATAACATGGTAATAAGTTATATAAATGGAATAATAAACATGAAAAAGTTTATTAGGATATTAGAAACTAAATTCTGTTTATTATTCAGGAGATTAAAGAACGATCTATTCTAGTCGGACACGAGGTAAGGGACTTCGTCTCAATCTTCTTTCTTTGAGGAATATTTTGTTTTAATACACGACTTTCATTTATACGCTGTATAAACACCCTTGACCTTTCAATGGGAATATTTTTGCACGAAGCGTTTTACTAAACGACAGAAAGGAATGTTTCTTTTAACGTAAGTGGTGACAATGACCTTTCCGCCGTAGCAAGTATTATTTGATCTTTGGCTTCCTCAACAAGTCGTAATGTTTTTAAAAGAAAATAAATACCATATACTCTTTTACATATTTTTTGTATTGAAAATGGTTTTGAAAATGGATTTTTTATGTCAAAATATTTAAGTGATATATTGTGATTGAAATTTGGAAATGTTTTCTTTCCTTTATATTTGTTGTATGTGTTATGATTTTATATTGGTACTTGGACATTTGACAGGTGGTTAAGTGATAAACCAAATGACAAGTGGTGCCATGAATACAAGGATGAGTGGTTACGTTATAACCTACAATGTATTGGGTATGGAAGTCAGCCGTATGACTGTTCCATTTAGTGATATATGTGGAAGTTGACTATATGGTTATTTCATTTAAGTATGTTTATGTCCCAAGTTACCTTTATATGTTATGTGTTCTTTATAAGGGTTTTATGGTAATATTTTGGTTACACAAGGGTAAGTAATGATCTTTTATTTAGTGAAGAGAATTTAATACTTCATAAAGGTGAAAATTATTACTTATGTAAAAGTATTCATGGTTTACTTGTTGTTTTTTAAAAACTAACAGTTTTACTTATTTGTTTATCCCTTACTGAGCTTATTATGATCATCCCGCGTTTTTGAAATTTTTTTCACAGGACATAATGTGGAATAGGTTCAAGGATGGGATCAAGGAAAAGTCATGCAGTCTTCAACATGGAACTAGACATGACTCTTTTTTTCAAGAGTTCATGTTTTGTAAAAAAATGGAAATGGTGTAGAAGTGTCTACTTTGTAATCTTTTGAGATGTAATAGTTATGTCCTAATTCTTTAAAACTATAAACTTGAAAAGATCCTCAATGTGAATTATTCATTTAATTCAATATTATGTAAGGTTTAAGGCTGAGTCCTTATAGTTGGTATCAAAGGTCGGTTTAGAAAACATTATGAGTTTGGGTATTGTTAAAATAATATCCGTAAAATAATTTATGTTAATATTGAAATCATATAGAATTTACAAATTACCATGATGCTTCGCCAAAGATATTTCTGTTTTCAGAATGGTTTTCCGCAGAGGAAATAAGGAAGATATGTTGGGATGACATCAGGAGGAAGACAACCTTCCAAATCAGCAACTTGATATGGTCAGAATCGCAACTGAATAGTTTTTCGTGTTGATGGAACAATTGAATAAAGATATAAATGGTGGTGGTATCCATGAATGATATCATCCATATCAATCGTAGAGGAACATGTCAGCAGTGAAGTATTCCACGATCCAATATCCCTCATCATTCCGAGGATCATCTGACCATGTGCTAGTTGAATGGTGGATTAAAGCACAGGATAAGATTTTTGATGTCATGGGTTTTTCAAAACATAAAAAGGTTAGTCTTTCTATTTACTATTTTGAAGTTGAAGCTGATCAGTGGTGGTCTATGGTGAAAAATATCAGGGATAGTGAGGAGATTGATTCTCTTGATTGGGATGAATTCAGAGGTATGTTTCTTGAAAAATATTTTTCAAAGGTGGTTCAACTTAGGATGGAAAAACAATTCCAATAATTAATGTAGGAGGATGAATCAGTGGCTGATTATAAAGAAAATTTCACTCGACTGTCAAGGTATGCACCAAATTTCATCCGAGATCTTGATAGTAAGATAAATCAATTTTACTCAGGACTGAAGCCACAATATCGAAGAGCGTTAGCCTCTCATGAGTTCAAAAGTTATAAAAACTTATTAGATGTGCGAAGAAGGTGGAAATGGAGTTTTCTGATGATCAGTGTTCTTTGAAAAACAACCAAATAAGAGGTCCAGTTGGTAGGAAAAGGGGAAGAATTCATCAAAGAAGCCTAGAGGTAAGAAAACTAAATATCCATCTCATGAGTACTGTGGTAAAAATCATCCTGGAGAATGTTTATCAAAGTCTAGAAAGTGATTATGGGGTGGTAAGTCTGGTCATATTGCTCGTAACTGTAAGGAATATGATCAAGTAGGGAATGAAAAGCCATCGGTAAGATGTTTTAAGTGTAATGAAATGGGTCATTATGCAAAAGAGTGTCCAACGAAGAAATCAAATGAGGGAAATAAGTTCGACTAAAAGAATAAAGGGGTGGTGAAATCCTTCACAACTACTTTAGAATATGTTGGGCCATTGAATGAAGTAGTATGAGTTACACTATTTGTTTGTTCAGATTATGCCTATGTGTTGTTTGATTCAGGGTCTACACATTCATTCATTTTAGAGAAGTTTTTTAGTAAATTGTAATTCCATCTCAAGATATGAATATGAAACTTATGGTAAAAACACCTGGAGGAAATGTTGAGACAAAAACAAATTATAAGAACCTTTTTTTCCTTGTGTGCGGAAAGAATCTACCTGCAGACCATATTGTTTTTCCTCTAGTATAGTTTGATGTTGTTTTGGGAATGGATTGGCTTTCCGTTTATCATGGTGAGATTGATTACAGAGGTAAAGAAGTTTCTTTTCAGAAATATTAACATTTTGTGTACAAGAATGAACCCTTTATTTTGATAACATATCAGGAAGCTGAGAAACTAGTAAAAAGTGGAAATGAATGTTACCTTGCACATATTGTCGAAAACAAAGAACTATTCAGATTAATGATGTACCAGTGGTAAATGAGTACCTTTATGTATATCATCATTAGTTTTATAGTATTATACCAGATCAGGAAGTTGAATTTACTGTTTACTTAGTTCTTGATGCTAAGCCAATTTCAAAACCCCCTTATTGAATGACTCAAATTGAACTTTTAGAGTTAAAGAATCAATTGCAAGAGTTATTAGATAAAGGTTTCATTCGACCTAGCATCACCATGTTGTGCTTCTATATTGTTTGTTAAAAAGAAAGATGGTTCAATGAGAATTTTCATTGATTATAGAGCATTGAATAACATCACTATTGATAATAAGTATCATTTTACTCATATCAATGATTTGTTTGATCAGCTCCCAAGAGATCAGTTTTTTTTAAGATTGATTTGAGGTCGGGGTACCATCAGTTGAAATTTAAGGAAGCAGATGTTCCGAAGACCACGTTTTGTACTATATATGGCCATTATTAATTTTTAGTTATGCCTTTTGGGTTTTCAAATGCACCTGCTGTATTCATGGATCTTATGAATAGAATTTTCCGTGACTTCATGGATACGTTTGTGGTTGTGTTCATTGATGATATTTCGGTTTATTCCAAAATTAAGAAGGAACATGAAAGTCATTTAAGGGTTGTCTTTCAAACCTTAAAAGAAAAGAAACTATTTGGGAAATCCAGTAAATGTGAGTTTTGGTTATAAAAAATTTCTTTCCTTGGTCACATTGTTTCAAAAAATGGCTTAACATTTGATCCTACTAAAACAAAAGTTATTGAAGAATAGAAAAGACTGATAAATATAACTGATATTCGTAGTTTTCTTGGTTTGTAAAGATATTACCGGAGGTTTGTTGAATGTTTTTCCCAGTTATCTAGTCCAATGACTAAGTTAACTCGAAAATGTGTTAAGTTTATTTGGACAAAAGAATGTGATGATTATTTTCAAGAATTGAAAAAAGACTAGTGAATGCTTCAGTTTTAGAACTGCCTTCTAGAAATGGTGAGTTTATTATTTATAGTGATGCTTCATTGAAAGGACTTGGTAGTGTCCTTATGCAGAACGATCAGGTAATTACTTATGCTTCACGTAATTTGAAACCACATGAGTTAAATTACCCTACACATGATTTGGAATTATCTACCGTTCTTTTTGCGTTAACATTTTGGAGGCATCATTTGTATGGAGTAAAATGTGAAATATATACTTACCACAAATGTTTGAAGTATATATTCACTCAAAAATAATTGAACATGAGACATAGGAGATGGTGGGAATTAATCAAAGATTATGATTGTGCACTCCATTACCATCCAGGAAAATCAAATAAAGTGGTTGATGCTTTGAGTCGAAAAATTAATTCTTCATTAACTATGTTACATTTGGAACAAGATACTTTGGTTTGTGATTTGATGAAATTTGGCATAAAAGTTGTTGGTGTAGGAAATTCGTTAGTTTTGTATCAGGTGTCAGTGAGATCATCTCTCTCAAACAGAATAATGAAAGCGCAGAAAGAAGACAATGAGTTACAGAAAAAGGTATTATTGGATTAGAAGGGTAAGTTACCTGATTTTAACATTGATAATGATTGTGTTTTGATATTTGGAAAGATATTATGTGTGCCTTGTGATTCACAGCTGAATAATGAGTTGTTATGTGAAGCTCATAGTTCTCCGTTTTCAGTTCATCCAGGTTATAATAAGATGTATAGAGATCTTGATGAGTATTATTGGTGGGATGGAATGAAAATAGATATTTCTGATTTTACTGTGAAGTGTTTGACTTGTCAGCAGGTTAATGCAGAGAGGCAGTTACTGAAAGGGATTCTTCATCCTTTACCGGTGCTAGAGTGGAAATGGGAAAATATATCCATGGATTTCATTGTGGTATTACCAAATACATCTCGAGGTAATAATGAAATGTAGGTTACAGTAGATAGATTGACTAAATTTTCTCATTTCCTTCCTATTCGGGATACATTGACTCTAAATCAACTTTATTGATTGTATGTGAAAGAGATAGTCAGGTTGCATGGAGTTACCCTCTCTATTATATCTGATCGCGATCCTGGGTTCACTTATAACTTTTGGAAAATCCTTCAGAAGTCATTGGGTACTGAATTTAATTTTAGTACACCTTTTCATCCTCAATTAGATGGGAAATCAGAATGACCAATTCAAAACTTGGAGGATATGTTACGTGCTTGCTCGGTAGATTACCAGGGATGTTGGGACCAACATATTTCTTTGGTTGAATTTTCTTATAATAACAGCTTTCATTCCAGTATACAGATGGATCCATTTGAATCATTATATGGAATGTGTTGTCGAACTCCAGATTTTTGGGATAAAGTAGGTGAAAGGAAGCTGATGGGACTAGAATTGGTAGAAGAGATGGAAGAGAAAGTTCAATTGATTCAAAAGCACATGAGAACAGCTCAAAGTAGACAAAAAAGTTATATAGATATCTGGAGGAAGGATCTTTCTTTTGAGGTAGGTGGTCATGTCTTTCTCAAAGTTTCTCCATGGAAAAGTGTGATGAGTTTTAGTAAGAAGGGAAAATTGAGTCTGAGGTTCATTGGACCTTATGAAATTCTGGAGAAAGTTGGATCAATTGCATACAGAGTGGATTTACCTCCATGTTTGTCCCAAGTACACAATGTTTTTCATGTTTTGATGTTGAGAAAGTATATTCTAGATCCATCTCATGTTTTGAGTCCAGAGGTAGTTCAGATGAAACAGAATCTCTCTTATGAAGATTAACCAGTTCAGATTCTTGACCATAGAGAGCAAGTATTGCAGAATAAGGTAATTCACCAGGTAATGGTTTTCTGGAAAAAAAATATGATTGAAGAGGGAATGTGGTAATCTGAAAATGCTATGAGGGATAAATTCCCCCACTTATTTGATAAGTGAATAAAATTGTGAGGATGCAATTTCCAAAAGGGGGGAAGGATGTAACATCCTAGGTAAATAAAGAATAAGACATATTTCATATTTATTAATATTTTTGAATTAAATATTAATTTTACTTTAAAGGGGTTTCAATTTTTGATAGCATACCTGATACGCAACAACAGATTTCTTTGAAATCTTACGTTGCACACTAATAATATAATATTTTTATTTTAAATGGTAGTTAAATCCTAGATTTTTATTGGCAGGAATGATCAAAACTAACTAAAATATGATTATACATGTCTGTTAAATGTTTTTACATTTATCCAATAAAATTTAGATGCTTAAATTGTGATTGAATCTAATTTTAAGCATAATTTACATTAAAAGGTTGATTTACCGTCTTTTAATGGAGAACCCTCTTTAAATATAGTTTTCGTCATTTTTATATGTTCTAATTGACCAAACAAAATCCTTCTTTAGAATGGGGACATCAAAATTTACTTTGTGTAATTTTTTGGAATTTTTCCGATAAAGTTCATTTTTAAATGAACAGTGAAAAATATTGTATTTTAATTCAAAACTGCATCTGAATATAATTTATTTTTATGATTAGATTATCTTTTTAATTGGTTTTAAAGTTTAATTAGAATATATTATTACCATTTAGTCCAATTTTGGTCCTTTGAATTTATTTCACTTTGAAATTGGACATAAACAAGTGTCAATGTTTTGATAGTTATTGTTTCTTAAAAACCCTCTATTTGTTTTTACAACGGGAATTAATTTTAAAATTTATTAATGACACTTTTATGTTTTGAATTTATAAAAATAAAAATCATTTTTGAATTCAAAATATCAAATATATCTTAGGCTGAATTTTTTAAATTTTTCTGAAAAACATCAATTTTTGATGAATAGTGAAACCACTTAGTAGTAGTTAAAAAAACAAACTTTTTCATTTAAATGAAAATTTACTGCTTCTGTGAATTGAGTTTCGAAAATATGGCATACATGTTTGTTATCAAGAAGTAAAATGTGGTTCAATAAGATGAAAATAATTTTTGGTGAATAGTAACTTTTGACTTTTATTTACCGCAGTTAAAGGTTAATAGGTTGATTCAAGGTAAAAAGAATATTATAATACTTTGAAATTACCTTAACAGTTCTCCAAACATTATTGGATGAGTAATGACCGACCATGGGCATCCTTGGGTCGATTTTGGGACCCCATGGAGCCACTTATGAATGATAATGACACTTTAGATTAATTAATTTAATGTAAAGGCAAAAATGACATAAACAAAAATATTTTAGTAAATTAATTTTTATATGGTTTTATATGTATTTTTTTAGACAATAAATATTAATTGGAATGAAAAAAATATTTACTACGTCATGATATTTTTTTATAATTTTTAGACATCAAATAAATTAAATTATTTATGACGCAATAATGATTCCGTATTTAACTCATTAATAAATGATTTAAATAAATAAGATTATAATGATTAAAATATTATCCAAAACATGTCCAATTCTTATTGGATAAATATATTTCGAATATGAGTAATCTTATCTTCGACCTTAATTATTTTTGGACCTTTTGAAACAGAAGATATGATTATAATAAAATAATGTTTTCATACTTTCCTACAGATCCCCTCCTCTCCCTTATAAAAGGAGACCACTTCTAACCAATTCATCACACCTCTCAAGCCATTTGGCTCGTCCAAACATTGCCCAATTAAGATTATTACATCCATATCCTCCTATTAGAAGCCTTAGATTAGATAGAAGGTACTTTAATAATCCCTTTTGGTTCAAATCAAAAAGATTTACCCAAATTAAAGGTAACCGTTTCTCTTAAATTGTTTTCTTTTATTTTACTTCTCCAACCCCTAAACTCTTTTTATTCATTTATTTTGTAACAAAAACAGTATTCTCAATATACTAGGATGTTGTTATGATATGTATTCTAACTACACTAACACTCACCTTCATCTAGTGGATGAAGAACAAAATGTTTCTGTGGATGGAAAACTAACGCCTCACGAAATGATGATTGTTCAATTATCTCCTACCACCTCTCATAGTGGCCATTACGATGGAATTGTATTTATATGTGATATATATTATGTTGGTGTTTTCTTTATTCTTCTGTAATTTATATTTTTATCATTCTTTTATGGTTTCCATTATGGGTAAACTCGATAATCCCATTAGAGGAAGTACGGACTACCGCCCCCTCAAAGTGATATTACTCGTTAATACCATATGTGGGTTGTATAAAGGATGGAGTTAATGATATTATATATGATATTATATATGAAATTATACTGGAATTATAATATAACTATGTATCATTATGTTTTAATTCTATTAAAATAAGAAATAGAAATGAAAGTAGCGTTCATGCATACGTATGACTTACCGTCTCCATGAATAGGGCATTTCATTTCTTACCTCCAAATGTTATGTAATATGATAAATACATGTATATACTGAATATATTTGATATATATGATATATAAATCATGAATATCATTATGTATATAATGAACTATTGACCACATGGACAACTTGTAATATAAGGTGTTCATTTTTAACTCAACTAACAAATATCGACCAAACGAACATTATTAACTTAAATGATTACATAATGTTTATAACATGGTAATAAGTGATATAAATGGAATAATAAACTTTAAAAAGGTTCTTACTCAAGTAGAAATTGACTTTAGTTTATTATTTAGGAGATTAAAGAATGATTGAGCCATGTCGGACACGAGGTAAGGGACTTTGTCTCAATATCCTTTCATTGAGGCATATTTTGTTTTAATACACGAATTTCTTTTATACGCTGTATAAACACCCTTTACTTTTCAATGGGAATATTTTTCTATGAAGAGTTTTACTAAACGATCGATGGAATGATTCTATTAATGTAAACAGTGACAACGACGTTTCCACCGTCGCGAGTATTATTTGATCTTTGGCTTCCTCAACACGCCGTAATGTTTTTTAAAGAAAATAAACACCATATACTCTTTTACGTATTTTTGGTATTGAAAATGGTTTTGAAAATGGATTTGTTATGGCGACATATTTAAGTGATATATTGTGATTGAAATGTGAAAATGTTTTCTTTCCTTTATATTTGTTGTATATGTTATGATTTTATATTGGTACTTGGACATTTGACGGGTGGTTATGTGATAAACCAAATGATGGGTGGTGCCGTGAATTATAGGATGGGTGGTTACGTTATAACCTTCAATTAATGGGGTATGGATGTTGGCCGTATGGCTATTCCATTTAGTGATATGTGTGGAAGTCAACTGTATGGTTATTCCATTGAAGTATGTTTATGTCCCAAGTTACCTTTATATGTTATGTATTCTTTATATGGGTTTTATGGTAATATTTTTGTTAAATAAGGGTAAGTAATGATCTTTTATTTACTGAAGAGTATTTACTACTTCATAAAGGTGAAAAATATTACTTATGTAAAAATATTCATGGATTACTTGTTTTTTTTAAACAAACAGTTTCCTTCATTGTGTATCCCTTACTGAGCTTCTTATTCTCATCCCAAATTATTGAAATGATTTTCACAGGAAATAATGTGGAATAGGGTCAAGGATGAGATCAAGGAAATGGCATGCTGTCTTAAACATGGAACTAGACATGACACTTTTTTTTCAAGAGCTCATGTTTTGAAAAAAAAAATGGAAACTGTGTAGAAGTGTCTACATTGTAATCTTTTGAGATGTAATAGTTATGTCCTAATTTTTTAATACTCTAGACCTGAAAATATCCTCAATGTGAATTATTCATTTAATTCAACATTATGTAAGGTTTAGTGTCGTGTCGTTATAATCTATGTAAAAAAATTTCTTATGATTACCTTACCTAAGAGATGAAATTAATTTTTTATGTATGATGTCTCTAAGAAGGATTCATGTTTTAAAAAAATTATGTGGGGGAAATGTATATCTTATATGGAAAATTTGTTAATGAATCAATATTTACAAAGCACTAGACCTAGATGATTATTGCATGTAACATAATGTTTTATAATTAGTATTAATATTAAAAGATGTAATATTAATGTATGGATTGTATGGGTCTCTATAGTTGGTATCAGAGCATAGTTTGGTGAAACATTATAAGCTTGGATGAGAAATACATGGTGAATTCAACTTAGATTATCCTACATATAAGAAAATTTCCTATGTTATGGAAAATAAAGAAGTGTTATTTTTCTAGTAAAAAATAACATTCTTGATACTAAAATTAGATTTGATTTTGAAGCAAGTGAATCTTGGGGTAGTAACCTTGAAAAGAGTTGGATGAGTATAACATTTCCATAATTCTAGTGAATGGTGTGTGTTCCCTTACAACACACCTTGTATGAAACTCTTGTGATAAATCTTTTTGAAAATTCACCTTTATTATTTTGACCATTATAAATTATTTCAATATTTGATAACAAACAATAACCTGGGTTAAACCTAATGTGTCATAGTTTGAAAAGAATGGTTTACGATTTCTACATCCTATAGTTGATTTTTCATTATTATATGGCTTCAAACTATTTTATTTATTTCACAGAATATAATTCTTGGTTTTAGGAATTTTAAAAAACCTATATGAAACATTTTGAAATTTAATTTGAAATACAACAAAATAATTTTCCTCCTGAGAAACCAAATCCTATGGGAGTGAAATGAATTTTTTTTATATTTATACATATTTAAAATTCTCAATATATGAATCATTATGAGATTATAGAAAATAAAATAAGGGAACAATGTTATGTTCGGTCCTTCATAATGAAACATCATCCTTCTTTTTCTGTGTCTACTGATCCCTTAGTATTTGAGAAATGGATCAGAACCGTGTAAAAGGTATTTACTATTATCCATTGATAGAAACTAGAAAATGTTATTTTATATCTATCAATTGGATAGATAATCTGACATTTTGTGGATTATTATGAAGAACATGAGGAAATGGTATAAAACTGAATGCATGGAGTGGGATGAGTTTAAGAGATTATATTTCAATAAACACTTTCATTATATTCATTTTATGAAATAAAGAAATAATTCCATGAGATAAATAATTAATTTGATCAATATGTTATTACATTTGAATACAATATTACATGATTAGTGAGATATACTTTTTGTATTAAAATTGAACCTAAAAGTATGGTTGAACAATTATTTAGTAGCATAAAACCAACTCTTCATAATCTATTATCCATAATGGACTATATTAGTTCTGAAGAAATCATCTGATGTGCTATAAAGGTCAATATAGATATTGTAATTTCCCATAAATATTATATATTTGATAAGAAATTAAATAATAAACCAAAATAAATCAAAATACAATATAGATAAAAATATTATTATTTTTATCTACTCATAGTGTGTAAGGAAAAATTGTGTAAATTTTCTTAAAGATACTAGTAAACGACTTATGTGTAGAAGGGAAGGTAATTATTAAATCAAATAATAATTTGATATAAACAAGAAGTCAGTTAATGATGGATATAAAACATCACAGAATTCACCATCCACACTCATATGTTTCAAATTTATTGATTATTTGAATTATGCTAACTAGTGCACAAAACGTACAGTTAATGATGATAATAAATTTAAGAATCCTATTAATAATAGATGTGTAGGGAAATATCATTTGAAATTTTTTACTAATATGAAGTATGAATATGATGATGGTAAAAGCACACTTACCATCCACTCTATAACTACTAATGTAGTATTTGATTTTAGATCAACCCAATCATCTATATTTCAAGAATTTTCTAGGGGTTTCACAATAACACAATAATGATTATATGTTTGATTTGAATTGAATACCCAAAATTATATGATTATCAAATATCTAGTATAGTATTCTTCACTAATTTATGTTTGTGGAAGTGTGAATCTTGAAATCCATTTTAATCTCCCTCTAATAAATTTATTGTTATTTTAAGAATGGATTAGTTTTCTTTACATAATTCCAACTTCAACTATCGAGAAAGGGAAGTCATGTTTGATATTTTGAACTGAAATATGGTTGAATAAATTATTAAAGATAAATATGAACTTTTAATATAAATTGTATCCAACCTATAGGTCTTTATTCCAAGTCAAAAAGAGTTTTTATCTTAAATGGTATTGGAGAAACTCAATATCGATGATATTCCTATTTAACGAGAATTGTTTGATGTTTTCTCTTTATTAAGTTCCTTCTATTACACCAAATCATTATGTAGGGTTTTCAATAAAATTGATACCTACATCTACACCTATTTCAATGTCTCTATTAAATATTTCCCGGATTGATTTTTGTAATTGAAGAAACCACACAAGAAGAATGTTAATAAGGGATTCATTCAGACAAGTATGTCACCAGGGGGTAACCTAGATCTTTTTATTAAAAATAAGTTCTGTTTGATGTGAATTTTTCTTTATTATTGGGAACTATATAAGATTAAAATCAATAATATATATCATATTCCCTATAATCATAATGTATTTGATCCATTATGATTAGGTCAATAGTATTCCATGATTGATCTTCTATCCAGATACTATCAGTTGAGGGTCAAATGTAAAAACATACCCAATAAAAGCACCCACGCGAGGAATGAACACTATGAATATAGAGTGATTACATTTGGTCTTACTAATTCCCACACTATCATCATGGATTTAATGAATTGGGTCTTTATATATTACTTTTATTTGTTTGTGGTAGTATTTATAGATGTTATTAATACATATTCAATGGGAAAATAAGTGCATGAATATCATGTTTTCATTGTTCATTAAACCTTGAGGAAGGAGAATCTATATGAATAATTTACCTATTTTTAATTAGGGATAAAAAAGTTTCATTTATGTTTCATATAATCTCATGTTTTGGTATATAGGTGGATGCATCAAAGACAGAGATTATTGAACATTGTCCCAGAGCAACTATTGTGACTAAAATCCATATTTTTATAGTATTTTGAGATTTTATCTGTGATTTATGGATAATTAATAATGTTTATCTAATACAATAACCATGTTATCTAATATGGTACCCATGTTATATTGGATATATTAATGGAATGAATGTTTCATGGTGTTGAAGAGAAGGTTAATTGGGGATCTGATGCATACATTACCCTTTAATGGTGGAGGGTTTATAATCAATAATTATGAATTAATGATGGGATTGGGATGTGTCCTCATGAAAAAGGATATGGTTATATCTTATTCCTCATGAAAACTGTGTGTCCATGATAACTGTTACTGTACTCATTTTTTAGATTTAGCTATAGTTATTTTTTTCATTACAGATATGGATATATTATCTTTTTAGAGAATGGTGTGATATATATATATATATAATGATATTAAAATATAAAATAATATATTTACATAAAAGTAGTTTAATATATTCCATATATGATGGTTGGATTTTATTAATACTTATAACTTCTCTATACATTATAACCATATGAAGGAGAATAAGGTGGAAGATTCTCTGAGTTTAAACGATCAAGCTAGAATACCTATGATTTTTATCATGGAGGATCCAATACTTATATATATTCAATTGATATATTTTGAGAAATTTAAGGAAAGGTTAAATATTATCTATCTCAAATTAGTCTCTAACAATCTATACAAGTGATGATTAAAGAGAGACAGAAGGGACTTTTTGAGATATAAAATATTAGTAGAGATTATTCTATATTTAAAATTTATTGTAATGAAATAATAAGTTTCATGAATGGAGTATGTTCCTATTAATACAAAACATAAATAATGATATGTTGGATGAATCTAATAGTTCATTGTTCTTTACTCAAACTAGATGTGAGAATATATATATATAGATTAAAAAAATTATTTCCAATATGAAATCATTGAAAGATACACTAAAAATTATGTTTCACAATTCTCGCTTTGATGGAAATTTATGAATGAGAACCAAAATTAAAAGGTAATTTTATAATCATTACCTATTCTCTAATGGAAATGAGATGAAATCACCATGTATTTTTCCATTATTCTCTGCAAAACATATAAAATCTATTATATTATTGGGGTTGTAATAAATCACAATATATAGTTAACATACTTTATTTATATAAGAGAATATTTCCTAAATTATCAGCTTTCCAGAAAATAATAAATGAATATGAATGGTTTTATAGAGTATCAAATTATATTATATCTAATCTGGATCAATGTGATACCTTGAGGTTCTAGTTATGTCTTCAGTAGGCTCTAGATAACAGTTGAGCTTCAAAACTACCTATCTTCCATAAAGGAATGGAAAATCTTATTAAAACATTTAAGTAGTAGAGGATATTCATAGGGTTGTTTCTATAGATTTCAAAATATTATTTATGTGGGAACATTTATATAGTAAACTTCTCTTACAAAAATTGCTTTCACCAATGAATCCAGATGACTACTTATCAAGAACTATATATAATGAAGTCAAGAAAACCAACATGTTCGGATGATGTTTGATAAGTATATCTATTGGGACCAGATATAGATGAGTAAATGATATAGAATCAACAATCTATTCTATCTTAAATTAATGATACTTAGAGAAAAAAAATTTATACTAAAGAACATCATAGAAGACTTGAATTCAAATTTGATAAAATGTTGTTTCTATGAATTTATATCTAGAATATGGTAATGAGATTCTTAAGGAAGGAAATTTTGAGCCATAGGTACTTTAGACTCTTTTAGATTATTGATCAAGTATGGACTTTAGGTTGTCACATAGTCCTTATATTATAACTCTCTCAGATTCCCAAATTTTTCTATGTATTTATCAAGAATAGATACATACATTTTATTTCACATGTACTTAACTGAATTTTTTTACAACAAGTGAATGTCCATTACTATGATTGATAATAAACAAAAATCATTGATCATAGATCTAATGTTTGATGGAGTAATATACATGACATTTTTAATGTTCTTAGAACAAATTGAAAATATGACGAATCCTATATGGAACTTATGGATGTTGGGAAATATATATATATTCATTTTTTCGTATCATAATGTTATAAATTTTTGGATGAAATTATTTTTAATGGGGAAAAATGTAACACCTCATGACTTTTAGATATATTTTTCTTCAAATAAAATTTCTTTGTTACCTTTAAATACATGAAACACCTAGTCTAGATGAATCATAATATAGTGTGCCATAATATCTGAGAAATTTATTTGGAAGTACGAATAGGAGAAACTAAATTATAATAAAAATTATGTTTTATAATATATCCAATTGTTAACAATTGGTTATAAATTAAATTAAATTCATTTGAAAGAAAAATATGTTTTTTAAAAATTAGTTTTTATGAACATAATGTGATTTTATCACAATAAATTATATTTATAAAGATTTTTTAATTATTTTTATTAATTTTATTGCCTCTATATTTAATAAAAAAGTTAAAATTCATGAAATGCTTCTCTTAGCATGAGACACGAATATATATCTTATATTACGATTCAAAGGTATTGTTTTTAAATTCCTTTCATTATGCTTTTTCCATAAATTTTAAATTGAATTTATTCAACTTATAGAAATAAAATCATGAAAAGTATATTCAATATATTGAAATAGGGTGATAAATTTGGAAAATAGCTTCCAAATATTTATTTATATGAATAGTTACAATAGAAAGTTTTTTTCACCCTATTAAGGGTAAAACAGGTAAAATGGGGTCAAAAATAATGAAAATGGATCTCATATTTCTATAATACTTACCTTCATATGATTATGTGACTTTTTAGGACATTTACATCAACATAATTAATATATGTTTAAATTATCCGATATTTCATTGATTATGACCATTATTTTAATTTAAGTAAATAATAAAATTAAAATGTGACTCCCATAAATTATATATCTATAAACATGTTACATAATGATAAAAAGAGGATACATTCTATCATAAATGTTTATTGGAAAGGTAAATTATTTTTTTATCATAATATCTTATTTATAATTTTTATTAATTGAATACTTACCATAAATGCTTATATAATGCTGACAATGTATTTATACAATTAATATGAATATAGAACAAACGATTTCAAAAATATGGAATCTAATAATTTTTTGTTAATTATTTTAATAAATATTTCTATATATTAAAAAACATATTATATTTTTATTAAAGGTTTATATTAAAAATTCAATATGGTCTTCTTTTCATTGTAGTCAAATTAAATTTATAGTGTAAAATTTAAATTAATGATAATTTATGAAAAAAAATTATTAACTAATATATTATAGAATCATAATAATATTAAAATAGGAATTTTTTTTATTAATATATGGTCTAAAATTTCATCTATTTTATGATTATGAACAAATTTTAACCTCATAAGTGAAAATATAACCTATTAATTTTGAATGTCATTACAGTAGTTGATTATAATTTTTGTTGAATAAGAGGTTAATCAAATTGATTAGGTCTAAAACGACCCTAATAACTATATAATTTTAATTTATTGATTTTAACTTGAATTTATCCTCTTTCGTATTGAATATGTAGTAATTTTTGAACATTGGTCTACCGAATGACTCTATTATATTTTAATCATTTTTTGTAATTCCTAGAGTGAACCACCATTCATTTATAAAAGGATACCTCATATAATCTCTTCGTAACACCATTTAAAACTTATATGTTAGAAAATTCTAAGCATGATACTTTTCTAGATTCTTTCACCATTTTATACAACATTTATTCATTCCAAAAAAAATTTATTAAAGGATTAACATGTAATCTAAAAGGGTGTTCTTAACGAATAGGTATAACACTTTACAGAGTCTTTTCAATTGTATTTATTATTTAACCAATTATAAATAAATGTTATCCTCAATAAAATATTGAATAAATTATATTAAATCGACTATTTTTGTATAATGTGATAATACCCATTGTCCACATTCATTATATCCATTAAAAAGTTAAAACATTGATCGTGCATATGTAAGACATACTATCTCCACATAGTGGTGTAATTATTTTTTCATCACCCATTTAATTTGATAGTTATGATGAATGATTTAGTAAATATATACCTCATATATGAACTAAATTTTATTTTACAAATTTTAATTATTTTCCCCTATTTTTTTCATCCACAATAAATTGAAAAAGAGTTAATTTCTATGTATGAACTACCGTCTCCAATAATGGTATAACAAATGTTTTTATCTCAAAAATATTTTGATGAATCAAAAACATTATAATGAATATATGATATAAATAATATGTTTAAAATTATTTAGATGGTGTAATTAAAATAAAATTATATTGATAATGACTTCTGAATATAAACCATGCATGAAAAACAAAGCACTTTTCACACAGTAAAATGATATCAATAAATGATTGTTTAAAATTGAGTTATATGATGTCATAATAAAGTCATATATGGTATAATATAAATAATATTTATTATTTTAAACATTTATAAAAAAATATATTTAATATATATGATTTTAGAATGCATGTGAATAAATAAAATACCAGAGGTATTGGTTTTGAGTTACAATCTCATTATTTATCATAATTTTCTATGATTTGGATCTGTTGATGAAATATTATGGTATAAATATAAATAAAATCATTATTTTTCTCCAAATATGATTAATTTTTTAAATACCGTGTTTTCCATTCATTTCACACTCTATAATTAAATAATATACTAAAATTATATTTTTAATGAATCCAACATTATTTCTCTCTATAGTCAAAAATCGTTTTTAATTATATATCCATGTTTTCTAAAAATGTTTTACATATTTTTTTAATAATATCATATGATATTTTGAAAATCATTTTTAACCATGATTTAATTTAAAAAAAAATAAATGGAATATGATTAATATTTTTATGATTGAGGTACTTTTTGATATTATATATATATATATATATAGAAAATAAATATTTTCTCTTAATGTTTATGGAATGAATTGATTTTTCCACCATCATGAAAATTAATCAATTTGAACCTCAATTTTCATGTTTCCCAATACCCTTTCAAGGAATATTTTTCATTAATATTTGGAAAAATTTATGATTTGAGATAAATACTTTTAAATTAAAAAAGTTGTATCCCTTAAGAAATGGTAAAACTAGTCTTTTATATTAATTTTTAATCTAATATGACAAACTTTTATATTACATAATATTTACTAGGATTATGAACCAATGATAAATTAATTATTATTTCCATATATGAATTATTATTATGATGATAAGATGTTTAGTAAACTCATTAATTTTCTATGGTTTATGATGTATTGAATTGATGAAATTATTATGAAACAAATTTTCTTTTCCATGGGGTATTCCATGATTTAATGTTAATGAAACTAATTCCTTTTTAATTAGTTATAAAATGATGAATGTTTTATGATCTTGTGATAAACATATTTATATGTTTTTCATTTTTTGATGGGTGGTTCTAGAATTATAAAACTCTCTAATAAATTGTCTACATATGAATATCTGACAAAATAAACTAGACTATAATGGGGAGTGAACTGAGTTTAGTATGAAACTATATCCATTATTATATTAATGGGAGTGAACCTTAACTAATATGATTGAATTAGGAATGAACCCAATATACTATGTTACTCTTGGAAATTATCCATGACTACTAAGGAAATTGTTTTCTATGCTTATGTGAATTCCACAAATCTCTGTCTTATTCCCATGTTATGCTCTTATAACTCCCACTATTTGATTTCCATAAAATTATTGACTTATGAAAATCATAGAATTATTTCATGACTCAGGTTTATAATATATGATATCATTCATATGGTTTTCAAATATTAATATCATATTCTCATACTCATATCCACATGTTATGCTTATGTGGTAATTAATATATATATATATATATATATTTATTTACACTTATTGATATTTTGAGCTAATCTTTTAATATGGTTCCATTACCCATGACATGATGTTTATTTTTATGTATGATATATTTAAGAAGAGTGAAATTTGTGAAGGATTAAATAAAATATGATGTAGATCTTATATAAAAATGCAGTTTATGTATCCATGATTCCAAATGAACCATAAATGAATGATTCATGGAGGGATTGTAATGTTATCTAATGAATATTAATATAATAAGATATAATATTTATGCATTAAAAGTATAGGTCACTATACCAAAAACATTTCAACTCTTTATATCTCCCTATAGAAATGATTATATTGAATCCTATTAGTGTACAAAAGCATTATTTTCAAAACTATGCCACATAAAATATGTGATAATTTGTGAAAATATCTCAAAGAATTTTTCCAAAAAATATCCATCCAATTTTTATCATGACTTAAGTTTCTGTCGAGTAAGAATAATGTATTCCAGTATTAACCATCAATTTCACCTTACTGAAGAGGTTTGTTATTCTAAACTGAATAATTTTCTTGGAATAAAACTACTATCTAGGAAAAAATTATTTAAATCTTGATCTATTATACTCTTTATAGAATCTCAATACAATTCTAATACTCAATAAGGTTGTTTCCAGTTGCAATAAATCAAAAGTTTTTTTATTAAATTTATCTATTAAAACATTAGTAGGTTTCTATCTTCTTCATACAAAAAGTATTCTTGGTTAAAAACTAGGAATATAAAACTAAACTAGTGTGTTGTATTATCAAATCCATGAATAGTATTATATATTTTTGTACCGCTAAACCACTTTATTTAGTATACCCAAAAATTAAAAATGTGTCAAAGAAATGTTTTCCCACTCATGGACATTTTTATGAATCCATTTGATACATATAGAGTACTTAGGAATCTTCATAAACATTTATAAAGACACTAGTAATTTCAACTTTCTTCAAACTTCTAGAACATCATTTTAAGTAACTTATATAATTTTATTTGACTCAATAATATAATAATGAAATTAAAAATATTATCATTTCATCATCATTGAAATTTAATTTTCAATGTTATGTTATGGTTCTAAATGTTTTTGACTAAAATGGTTATCTATTGTATTTCCATGATCTTCTTCATCTGCTTTTCATTGTATGATAATAGTGCCTCATATTATTTGAATTGGTTATTTATAATAATATTATATTTGATCTATATAAAAATAATTATTCCTGATATATCATCTAGAAATTTTCCATTTGATGGATCATAGTAAGTTATACTACATCAGTTTTCTCCTTTTTGAAATGTACATCAATATAAAAAATCATAAAAATTGATACATATATAATGGTCAAATTAAATCAATACAATATATATATCAATAAACTATATCATAAAATCTCCATTTCACTTGAGATAATTAAAATGGGTTCATACATTTTTTCAACATCAAAATGTTTTTGTCACTACAACTTCTATGTGTTTTTATATCAACTTTTAGCTTTGAATTTTCTATTATTGACATTTAATCGATATAAACTCAAATTATAAATTCTAATTTTTTTTAAATTTCCCACATTTTACCTATTTTATTATTTTGTACTAGCATATACAAAACTAAATACTTCATACTTCTCACATATCTCAGTATAAAAACATCAAAAACTACCTACCTGATGACCTACATCATGATATTGATGTCTAGTAATTGTTTTTAAGATTCTGTTCATGTAAATATTATAGAAATACACCACCATTTTCCTTGAAATGTATACAGTTTATCTAGGAAATTATGTTGGAGACTATGTGTCTAGTTATCCTACTTTGGCGGTTGACATTTGGTAATCTTTGTTCAGTTTCCTACATTTGTAACCTTCTTCCATGGTTTCTCAATACACAAATTACATCTCTATGTTTGTATGAAAACAACATGGATCATGAGAATTTACATGATTTTGGATACATGAATAACTAAATGTCATCATCTATATTAGAATTGAGTTTTCTTATCAATGATATAGAATCTTCCTATACTACTCCAAAATCTAAACAAAAAATGTTTCATAAATTCCAATAATTATTTCCCAACAGTTAAATAGAAACATAATTATAAAAACATATTTTCAAAATGTTAAAAATATTTATATGAAAAATTATCAAAGGATTATCAAAATGACTTTTAAAAAAAATACTCCCACTATAGTAGATACATACCCCTTAAGTGAGAGATAATTCCTTTTCATTGCCAATTTTTATTTATTGTTTTAAAAATGGGGTTTCTATATAATTGTACTATAGACAATAAAATAATTCTATGATAATTATTTTTAATATAATATTATATATATTATAAATAAACTATAATAATGGATATGATTATTGGATAGTTATATTATATGATTCCTACAAGATGGGGAGAATTATAGTTAAATTTTTTAACTAATTAGAAACTGAAAAACACTTTATCAATTTCATTAGACTCATTGTATGTTTTATGATTAGAGTAATGTATCATACTCAAATTTAGTCCTATAAATCCATATATTGACACTTTTATTATTAATATATCTAATATAAATTGAACAGTCAGAAATAAATCATATAGATACAAGTGATAGTAAATATTAACATAAAAATAAGAATGAATTAGTGATGAATTATAAAAAGATATATACGATTTAATATTAAGAGATAAGGAAGTTAGAAATTCTTAATTAGTATATCCATGTGTTTTACCCTAACTCTATGGTCTATCATTCCAAACCCAGAAATCCCTCTATTCAATGATTGGTATTAAATCATTCCTCTAAAACTAGTAAAAACTTCATATGAATATTAGTATAAACTCTATCTATAAAAAATATAGAATACCTCAATTATTCTTATTTGTATCAGTAGTATTATTATCCCTAGAATCCTTTGATCATAACCCCTATCAAAACAAGATAATCCCAATGAAAAAATGTCTTTTGGAAATTAAAATCCTCAAAATGGATTCCATAGAACAAAAAATTTATAAAAATTACAAATCATGATAATCCAATATTCTTGGAGAGTAATCATTAAACATGTTTTTTTTCTAATACATATGCTCCCAACACCTCAAATTCACTTTTATTTGTATTTATCCATCCAACAGTAAAATTTTCCATGAATCGTAGTGTTGGTAACAACTTATTCGAATGTTATTTTCTTGATAGATGAAAAAATTATATCTTCATCTGAATTTTTTTAGTAGAACCATTATATTTTTGTAACATTGTATTCTAACAAGTAAAAATAATTATAACTCCAATTATAAATTTCTTATTCAAATGTACTATGAAATTTTAGTCTAATATAATAAATAAGTCATACAAATAGATCATAAATAATCATACTGATATAATAGTTATCATAATATGGACAGATCAGATATAATCAAGAAGATAAAATAAATATCATTATAATGATATATTAGATATCAAAACACAGATAGATTAAATATTGTCATACTGATAGATTAGATATAGTCAAACTAATAGAATAGATATATTCAATACAATAGACTGGACTAACATTAATCCATTTAATTTGACTTTTATCAATCTGATGGATTAGACTTCTATAGATTTTAATTATTAGACTTGTATAGATTGTTTATATTCATTTAGATGAGAATTATTTATATTTTCAGAAAAATTATATTCTTCTAAGAAAACATATAAAACACAGGAAGTAAAAAAATATTAAAGGAACTTTTATATAATGTAATTTGATTTTGAAAAACAAGTTTATATAGGGTAAAAAGTAAACTTTTGACTCAATAATATCCCATTTTTGAGAAGCACATAAAATAACACATAAAGATAAAAATAATAATAGATTTTATACACATATAATTCATTTATTCATCTAGAAACACAATTACCCCCATCATTTATACCCCCTTTCTTTATAAAATATTAATATTTAAACAAATATTATTCAAAATAATGAAATAATATATCTTGTTATATGAAATACTCCACCTAAATAAAATCATCCACCCAAAAAATATACTTTTAGATTTCTCCCCTATACACTTATCCAAATAATATTCCCCAAATTATGTCTCTCTAAACTTCTCCCCTATATGATTATCAAAATTACATATGGCAGTATAAAGTACATAAAATTTTAATAATATTAGTTCTATGAAAATTTATTTATGAAATATAAATATTCATAAGAAAAGATAATAAAGATAGAAAATTCATCCATTATGTTTTAAAAGACATTCAATTAAATATAGAAATGGATGAAAATTGATTCTTTCTTTCGTAAAAAATTAATGTTAGAATATTATAATAAAATGAAGAGTTTCAAAACTACATCATTATTTATTTTGGATTTTTATTAAGATAAATTTAATTTCCATAAACTCTTTAGGAATCATTTTTTACTTCATGTTCCATTATCCCTAGACTCACATGTCTTTTTTCCATGACTTCAATTTTCTAGAATTCATGCATAATCATATCCACCCCTTTTTTAGCGAATTATTACCAGTGCTATTAGTTTTAAAATATTTAACTAATTATTCAAGAAATGTATTATTCTACTTTAATTAAAATATAACCTGATCTCTTGAATCTGATTAAGTCATGAAATGATCAACCATATAATTTTAATTTGGAACAGAGTCTTCCATATATGTAGAATCTGTATTTATAATTTTCTATATAATCATCATAAATATGGAGATCTATTTTATTTTCTTTTCACCATGAGAAAATATCCTTAACCTTGATTTTTTCAGAGTTAGAAAAAATATTTGGAATATTTTAATTATATTACAATTTTTACAACTGTTTATTCTAGTTGATTCTATGATTCGGATTTTTCTAAAACAATTTACATACCCTTCATCTTTTTTAATTCTTAAAAAATAAATTTTATAAAAGGAATAGATTCTAAAATATTTTTAAATGACTGAATGTAATATGTAAACCTTGATATTATTCATTTATCAGAGCAAGTTTCTAGATAATATGTTGAATTTTATTACACATCAGACAAACATCTTTTTAATATTCTAGCAACAAATTCCACCTTTACATTTTGTTTTTCTTTGATATTACCATCCATTGAGACTTCCTTCACACCAAAATTTTTACCACCATCTTATTTATCTAAAACACTATTATATGATTACTTATTTTCAATTACACATAATAAGATATCTTCTCTCTAAGGGACATCAAGTTGAACAACTATTTTGGACCGAGTTGTAAAGGAAAATATTTCATAAGAATACTTTTTCTCTTCTTATTCTTCACATATGACTATTTTGAAGATGTTCTCCTTCAATATTCATCTATTTATTTTTATAATTGTCCTACCAATATATATTTTCTTCTTCAATCATATTTCTTATACATAATTAGGGATTTCATAATGTGAAGAACTTATTATAGACCTACATCAACATAAACTACATTGATTCTACCTTTCTAAAAAAATTGATGCTTAAAATGTTTCAACTAATTATGTACTGATACATACTATGTAAAAACAATCAGAAAAGACAGAGAATTTTGATGAATAGCTGATATAGGTGAAATTGAATGAAATTTTTGGACAAACTATTTAGTATTTATAATATTTTTATATTCCCTCTCAAAAAAATCATTAAATATTAAACTATCTTTACGTAACGAAGTATTTGATTTTTTATCTTCATTCTATTAACTCTACACTTTTCTTTAGTACCTATTGTCCTAATTCATCATCTGTGTCTAATCCGCACTCAATATTTTCTACATTATTCTCAAATTTTCTCTTCAACTATTCAGTATATTCTTTATCAGTCATTATTTGATTCATTTTGGAAGATTAGGAGTTGATGAAACTTATTTCCTATTATCTTTAACACTATCTTGAAGTTTTGGATCAACATCATCAGATTCACCTCTTTTTTATTTATAAAAAAATTATTTGTTTTGGATAAAAAATAAATTTCACTGTAGAAATCGTTTCCTAATGAATAAATGAAATCTTTTCCCAAAACAAACTTCAATATTTTTAATTTTCATTACTGATGTGATGATAAAAAATATATTATTTAAAAATAATGGGAACAAAATAACTATTAACTAAATATTTATCTTCTTGATTTCATTAACCTATAGGAAAACAATTTTTTTCTAAATTTATATTCTTTATATTCATAAGGAAATCCAATAAATATATGTCAAGAGGTTTTATAATATCTATCAGGAACCTCTCTCTACAATATGTACCCCTCCTAAGATAGAAATGTTAGAATAGATATTATGACCCTAAGTTCCACATCATGATGGGACTAGGTTGGAGACAAGCACTGAGGGTGTAGTAAACATAAAAAATGAGAGGTAATACCAATTTTGATAACACATGTGAATGATAGAGCTAAGGAATACAACAACCAAATCATTCTCATATAACAATAAAATAGAAATCTCAATAACACATATATATTTTCATAAAATAACATCTACAACTGAAAGGGAAAACTACAAGTACCAAAAGAATGTAAAACGGTAACATCCACGAGGCCCGAACAGCTCTTACAAATCCCGAAAACTTGTAATAGCCCGCTAGATCTCAAACCTAACCAAATTGACCTAAAAATTGTTTATAAAACATAGAGTGAGTATACCAATATAATCATTTGGATCCTCCCCATATCCTCTCATGAAAATCAACAAAAAGCATGCTAATTCACTGTGTACCACAAGTGAAACTAAATCCTTACATAAATAGTAATACAATGTACCCAACCTCACCATGGATACTCTAACCAAGTATCACATACAAGAGTATATAATAAAATAAATAATATCGAGGTTTCCTGTAGGATAGAAATATTAATTTAGATGATCAATTAAAAGAGGGGGTGAATTTTATGTTTAAAAACAGTCATTTTTAACATTTAAGAAGGCCATGTTTAACAAAGATTAAAAATGTAAATTTAGAAGAACTATTTTTGTTCTACAAAAAGTTAGGTTCCAGAAATATGACTACCAAAATGAACCATAAGAAAAAATTTCAAGGAAAATATTCTACCTTAATTTATATATAATCATACTTATCAGAGTATAAAAATGAACAAGAAAGTATAGAAAGGTTATACATTCTTCTTTTATCAAAATACGGTGTAAATAAACTTGATAAAAAAGTAACATGTATGAAATATTTTAACACAATGAGAAGTGTATCCAAAAACCGTGGATAATGGTTCCTTTAATTTATACATTCATGATAGTATGTATTATCCACACCAGGGTAAGCACTTGATAGGAATATCAAAATCTATCTTGTTATCCCCACATACCCTTTAACTTTAAGGTAGTTGAAAACTATGTCTTACTATCCATGGAAGTCCTTAAACTATAAGGTAGTTGACACCTCTATATTCTGATCCCCAGAAGTCCCTGATTGTACACAGTAACAATCAGAGTCACACAAAGCAAGCTGAACCATATGTTCAGTACGCACAAGGCATGAGAGTATCTCTCTCTCTCTCTCTTGAAATCACTTTAGCAGCATACAATCTCTAGAGAGATGTATCAATAATGAGATCATTAAAATGATATCTTATTAATAGGCACTTCTACAACTATTGGTTCCCTCCTCCATCAGTCACATTTTTTATTAAATTTCAGAGGGACATGTATATATGTCAATCAAACAATAGTTATTTAGAAATAGAATGTATGACATCATTTCATAACTACAAAGACTGTAAGGAAAATATAGTTTCTTAACCAAATCTATTTCTTTGGAGTGTAGGAAAAAATAACAGTTTGGATTCATGGAAAAATAAAATTTCAGATTCTAGGAAAAAATAAAGGTCCATAGTCTTGGAAAATAAACACATGGAGACAATAAATCATGGATATTCATATTCTGTTTTTCAAAGAATTGAAAACCTTAATTCTATAGATTTCTAAATCATAATTCTAATGAATTAGGAGTCTAAATTCATAGGAATTGGGAATTTGAATTCTAAAGAGTTTGGAGTCTGAATTATGAAGAATTCGGAGTTTGAATTCTGAATAATTCAGAGTCTGAATTTAAGAGAATTTGAAGTCCGAATTTTAGAGAATTCGGAGTCTGAATTTTATGGAATTCGGAGTTTCAATTTCAGAGAATTCAGAGTCTGAAATTTAGAGAATTTAGAATCTATAACTGGAACATGTAATAAGAACCTAAAAATATAATACTCTAAAACTAATGATTTATAGGATTCCGAGGTTTTAGATATGAAACCAAATTTTACCCTTTATAAAGAAAAAGATTAAAATTTTGAAACAACAAAAATTACAATGAAATCATAGGTAAGGGTAAAATAATCTTGATGAGGGAAAATTTTCCTTATTAAGATAATTATTTGGGAAAAAATGATTTTCCTTAAGATAGAGGGTTTATGATTATCAAAACATAGAGGAATGGAAATTTCATAAGGTAACGTTATTAACTCAACAATCTCACCCTTTTTGGTAAGCACAAACATCCTTACGAAAAAGAATATAAGTACACAGAAAATTTATTTATGGACATAAAAGAAAAACTTATCTCCCTTTACATATGAAACATATTGAATAGTAATTACTACACCCTTAGGTTTTGAAATCCCTAAGGATCATATTCTTGATTTCTTGAATGAGATTTTCCATTTTCTGGCATACAAAAATCTTATTTGATAAAAACATCCAGTTAGATGAACTCCCTTTTACATAGGTAAATTCCTTTCTTACATAGAATTATTTTTATCATTCCTTTCACCCACTTTGAGATTTTCAAAAAGGAATAAAGAGAATAGGAAAAAATGGTACCTCAAAAAATTGGTATTAAACAACCAAATATATGATGAACAACCAAAATTCGATTAAGATTGAAAGAATTTATATAAAGAAGAAAATACAACAAAATATTGGATTTGTGAGAACTATCCTACTTTCTCCTTCATAATAAACATCTTCATAATGGATTTTCAGCTTCTTATGATCCTTGTGATCTTTATTAAAATCCTTATGATGTTGATCCCAATCCTCTCTTTTCTTCTCCAATGTTTTAATTTTTTCTTCTTGAGCCATAAGAAATTCTCCCTAATCATTCAAGACTTCTTCTTTCTTAACAATCTCTTCTTCAATATCAATTAAGAGATCCCTTTCTCTATTCCAATTCATAGCCACTATATTAAGCTTTCCATTCATGTCATGGACTTCTGGCTTCCAGTTTTTCTATTCAGGAGTCAGCTTGTCCTCAAATCTCTTAGTAAGATCATTAATCTTGACATCATTGTTGTCAAATGAATCTTTCCCATTGTCATGAAATTCAACAAAGAATATTATCTCTTCGACTATTTTTCTTGACCAACATTTAATTTTCTTGCATGATCTTTTATGAGCCTCATACCCAATGAGACAAGATTTTAAATCTGCCTCATGTCCGACAAATTTATCCATATTCATTGAAACTTAATCTGATTTCTAATGGAATGAATGTTGAATCAACTGGTATCTTGAATCTATACTTCGTAATAATGGAATGGTATCAACCTACCTTTTCAAAGATAGTACTATAAAAACATGCCCAATAGAGGATGATTCCAAATCTGAGTGTTTGATTATTGAGAAATGTTTTTGTATATCATCAGCTTTCCTCTTTAATGAAGCACCAACTTCTTTCTTGTTCACCACATATTTCTTAGGTGTATCAACCAACACCTGTTTTTCCCTTATCAGTATTCAGAACGATATCATCTTCTTTAGGTGATTCATGATCACATTCAGATAATAGAACAATCTTATCTTCCTCAAGATATTCTTTCATGGCACCTGACACAACATCATCGGGCTGAATAAAATAATGATTGTTGGTTTCTTCTTCAGATATCTCATTCACTTTTTCTTGGCCTTTATCTTCTTTTCTTGGTGTAGCATGTTTTGAAGATTTTGTTTTAGAAGTTCAGATTGATGGTTTCTCAAAAGTATTGTCCTTCTCATGATAATCCTCTATATGCTTTATCATCAATTGGTTATCACCACTTCCTTATTCTTTTTCTTTTCCCACTAATTATTCCTATACATCTTCCTCTTGCATAATTTTATCTTCTTGATATGGTTCCATAATTACTATCTTCATTCCCAGTGTCATATGGAGTGATTTGTTTAAAAAGGACTCTTGTACCTAGTATTGTTTAGATTCTTTCTCATTATCTTTGAGAAGGGAATGAACTATCTCAGCTTCAGACAACTTCTTCATTTTCTCCATTTCTTTCACTTGTTTTTCAATATCATCAACAACCTTAATTTTTAATGATTTTTCCTCTAAAGTTTCCATGAAAAATGTAGTCTCCCCTTCCTTCCTATTTTTCTTGACCTCTCTCCAGATATCCACTACTTCATCAGGGATACCCTTTTTCTTTGTTGGTTTTTGGGTGATTATTGATTTTCCTTGGCCGTAAGTATTTTTTCTTTCTCTTTCGGTTTTGTTTCCTACCTCTTTCATCCACCCATTTTGGAAGTCACATCCACTTCTAGTTTCATTGATAGAGCTTCTATTTCTGACTCATACAAATCATAAAACTCTTTGGATTTAGATATAAATCTGTCCTTCATCTTTCTCATAGTATCATCGCTAAGCAGTATAACCTTATAATTTCTTTGCTTAGAACTACTAGGAATTTTGATCAATTTATGTCAAAGAAAAAATATTCTTAGAGAGAATTTCTGAATACATGATAGTTTGAGACATTAAATTTCCATTTTGGATATTATCAACGATAACAAAGATATAGTTGACGAATTTTATCTTTCTGAGGTTTACCATGAAATCCAGAATATTAATGTCACTTTTCATTATGAAATCAGTATCCCATTTTCCCGCAATGATAAAACCTTGAAACCATAATTCCAGAAAATGGAAATTTGCAGATAGATATAAAATATTCAGATTCTTCACATATTTTAAACCAAGGAAATCTAAATCCATTTACATTTCAAAATATATGGATACATCTTGTAGCTTGTGGGGACAGAACTCTGCTTCTCCTTGATAAGGAATTCCAATCATATTTGCAGCCTTTGTGTAGGAAAGGGAGTAGGTCTTTCCATAACACATGAAGGAAAACTTATCTCCCCCCTGCTTCATTGATGAATCTTACTGACTCATAAAATTCAATCAGCAACTCTGGAAAGACCGAAGCATGCGCCTTCAGTTTCGATATACATATGTTCTCCCAGCCGTTCGGGTTAATATTCATGTAAATGATAGTGTCATACTTAGCATTGAATTTTAGATCAGCCAACCTTTCTCTGTAAATATTCCACTTGGATAATTCCTTTGCTGAAGACATATCATTTTGAGGGGAGGCTTCTATAGACATTCGGAACTGAAGATAGCCTAAATATTCGGAATGGACTTAATTATAGAGGTATAGCTTTAACACACCAATGCCAAAAAATAGATGTGGGACATACATCAGGGTTTCCTTATATAGGTTCTTGAGATGACGGTGCATCTTCCTTGATTTATCAAACGATTTAAAAAACTCTTGATCAAGTATGACAGTTGAGATGAAATCCAAAGAACAGATTTGGTAGGTTCCAATATTTTGTGATTTTTAAAATAAACATTCTGATTTATAAAAAAGTGAATATGAAAATGTTTCTTAAACAAGATAAAAACCATAACATGTAAAAGTAATATTACAGAAACCTAATAAATAATCAATACCTACTGGATTTCTAGGAAAACATTTCATAATGTGGAAAATTCATATTGAAGAACTTTAGATTTTGGAAAATATAGAGAGATAATTGACTATGGAAACACTGATTAAAAAAAATTTTGATTACCAATTTTTTTTTACGAAAAATTTTGATTTCAAAAAATTGATTATGAAAAAAAATTCAATTACCAATTTTTTTGTCTAACGAGCTAATGCACTCCCCATATGAAAATTAGTTTTTTTTACTATAAGGGGATATGTTTCAATAAAAAGTTAATATAGAATATTACCATATAGTTATCACTCTTAAAGTTTTTTAATGTATTCAAATCTTTTGGAGGGTAATGATTTTGTGAAAATATCAACAAGTTGATCATGTGTTCCGATAAATGGAAAATTATAACTTTTTTGTGTGTGTGATCCCTAAGAAAGTGATGCCTAATATCAATTTGTATTGAATGAGAGTGATGTAAATGGTTTTTACTTAGGTAAATGGATCTAGTATTATCACATAATATTTTTGTTTTGGTAAAACTCATAGCATAGTTTGCGAGTTTGTGTTGAATCCACTATACTTGAGCACAACAACTTCCAGCTACTATATGTTCAACATTAGTACTGTAAAGTGCTACTGAGTGTTTCTTTTTGCATAACCAAGAAACTAATGAATCTCCAAATAAATGAAACATTATGGATGTACTTTCCCTGTCCATTATACTTCCACAAAATTCAGCATTTGAAAGGATTTTTAATACAAAATCATTCCCAAAAGTGTAAAAGATTCCTAAATCCATGGTTCCCTTTATGTAGTGAAAAATCATTTTCACTTACTTTTAATGAGATTCCATAGGATTAGATTAATACCATGCACAGAAGCATACTGAAAAAATAAATTTTGTATGACTAGTTTTCAAGTATAGTAAACTACCTATCATACCACTAAAACATGTTTGGTCCACTGGTTTTCCAACCTCCTCAAGATCAACTAAATTTTAGGTACAACTGGGAGTACATATACTCTTAGTGTTCTCATATCCAAACTTTTTAAGAATATATTTAATATAAATATTTTGGTATATATAAAGTTCTTATGGTTCTCGAGAAATTTGAAAACTAAGGAATAATGTTAACTCACACATCATACTCATTTTAAACTCAGATTTCAATAGATTCGAAAACGAATCTGTTAAATATTAATGATTTGAACCGAATATAATTTCATAAAAATAGATTTGAACAATCAAAAAAAATTCTTATCTTTCTTTATAAAATGTTCTGGATCAGTATTTCCCTTAATATAATTATTTTGTGAATAAATCATATAAGTCAATCAAACCACGCTATAGGGGATTTTTAATTCCATATAAAGGTTTGGAATGTTTGAAAACATGTTCAGGATGTTTTGTATATTTAAAAACGAGAGGTTTTTCTACAGAAAATTCTTCTTAACATATCTGTTAAGGAATGTACATCTAACATCCATTTGAAAAAGTTTATAGTTAAAAAATTCTGCAATTCCATGTTGAATATAGATAGATTCAACTCTAGCTACAGGAGAATATTATTCTTCATAGTCTATTCCTTCTTATTGATTATGTCCTTTAGAAACTAATATAGATTTATTTCTTACTGTGATTCCATTTTCATCACACTTATTTCTAAAGACCTATTTTACTCTAATAACAGACGTTTCCATAGGTATTTAACCTAAGTTCCACACATTATTCCTTTCGAATTCAATTACCTTATTCTACATGACATTAATCCAATCATCGACACCTAAAGCATCACCAGTGCTTTTTGGTTCTAATTGAAAATGGAATGCAAGATGTTCTTATTCATTTATTAAGGAACATTTAGTCTATACTGGTTGATTTACATCACTAATGATACTATCACTGGGATGATTCTTATCAAAAAACATATTTAGGTTTTTTAAAACATGTTCATCAACACATGGTAGGAAATATTCAGGGGTAAACGTCTCAAAAAAATTTTCTTGAACATTTTCCTTATCATAAGATTCTTATTTCTATGGTTGACAATCAGTTTTTGAAAACACATTTGTAGATTTATATTGAGGGTGTTTAAAAAAATATTAGTTTCATCGAATTTAACATGTACCGTTTCTTCAATAGTACCAGAATTTTTATTAAAAAATCTATAATCCTTTGAATTTGCGGAATAGCATATGAAAATTCCTTCATCAATTTTGGGTGTAAATTTAACTAAATTATCATTATTATTTAGAGTGAATACTTTTTTTCCAAATACCATGAAGTCGGAAAGTCTAGTTTTTTTACCAATCCATAACTAATAAGGAGTTTTATTATGAAATGGTCAAATTAAAACATGATTTATAGTATAACAAGAAGTACGTAGAGCTTCATACATAAAATTTTTTGGCTACTGATTATTCACTAAACATGGTTCTTGTTACTCCTTAATGAATTCAATTTCTTCTTTTGACAAAACCATTTTTTGAGGGGTTCTTGACACTGATAAGTTATGAGTAATACCTTTTCTACTATAAAATGTTTCAAAATCATAATTTTGAAATTCTCCTCCAGGATCACTAATAATAGTTATTAATGGAAGGTTTTTTTCATTTTTATCTTGGGCTATGAAGATTTTGAAATAGGAAAATGCTGTATATTTTTTTTCTAGAAAATAGACCTACATAAATATAATGTGATTATCAACAAGAAAAAACACATAATATTTGAATCCAATGCTTCTAGTTTGTGTTGGACCAAAAATATACATATGAACCAACTATAATGGATTAGATTATGAGACTTCACCAATTGATATAAAAGATGATTTGTGTTACTTGCCATATTGAAAAGGATCCCAACCTTTTGAATGATCATTTCTAGGCTCTGGTGGATCATTAACTAGTCATTTCATAGGGAGTTCACATAATTTCCTAAGGTTACGTTTGTTGAGCAATTTATTGTTTTCAAACAATTCAAAATAATGTTTTTTAAAAAGGGGGAGATTATTTCAAATAATACTCTGTCTCTTTATGATGATTTTGATGCTCACAAATACCCTTAATTATTTACTAATTATTTCGTTGAGTATTTTGCAGGAATTTATTTTATTTATTTATTTCATACAACGAGATTTAATACTTCATTTATTCCGAGATCAATTTTAGCGTGTTCTGGAATCACTGTAGCGCAAGATCAATTTTAGCATGTTCTGGAATCACTGTAGCGCGAGATCAATTTTAGCGCGTACTGGAATCACTGTTCATACCCTACGTTGATGAACGTAACGTATGGATGAAAAGTTTACTTTTTATGTTAAAAGAAACGTATGGTTAAGGAACCTTACGTTATTTTGAAACGTATGGTCAATGAATCTTACGTTGTTTAAAAGTATGGAAGAAGAAAATTACGTTTGGAAGGAACCTTACGTTTTCGTTGTTGGACAAGTATGGAAGAGAAACCGTACGTTAGTTTTCAGTGTTGAGTTTGTTTCTCAAAAGTATGGATCATCAACCTTACTTTTATAATCAACCGTACGTTCTTTGGAGAGTTGAAGTGAGACAAAGTATGGATGATCAACCCTACGTTTGAATGCTGAAGAGAAAGTATGTACGTTCTGAACCTTACGTTTGTGAACCTTACGTTTCTGAACCCTACGTTTGGAGCCACGTCATCAACCCTACGTTTGGCGTCGGGATATTTTTGACAGACGATATTTCCTTTTGCATTGGTCAAACAAGCGGATTATTAAGCGGATTTCGAGCCGATTCTTAAGTACGACTTTGACTGAATCAAAGACGATTTTCAACGGATTACTGATTGATTTAAACTGAGCTTTTTATGCCGATTCCTCAGGGGAGTTACAACGGCTCTGTTATTTTATTTAATATCGCGAATCTAAAGGAGATTTTCATGGATCTATTTATGCGGAAGATTTTCTCAGATTTGAATATATGTGTTCTATCTTGGAAACTTTGGATATATATATATACACAGAAAAGTCTGTGAAAGATATAGATTGATCTTTTAACGAGCAAGAAACAGAGACTATGTAAAGGCGTTCTTTTCTGGTGATCGAGAAGAAGTGTAAAACCTTTATTACCGAAGGAAGATCTTGATAGCAGATTCACGTGTTCTACATCGACTATCTGTTGTGAATCTATTGCTGTTGAAGTTGTGAAGTTTCTGGTAATATCTATTGCAACTGGATCGACTCAGAACTGTTTTGATTACAGATTTTTATTTTCTGAAGACAACGATCTATCTACTGTCAATTGCATTCTGTTGCAATTGTGAAGAACAACTGGAGAAGTGTTTTCTTTATCGAAACCCTTTTTATTTTTTGAGTGATCAGCTTCTCGTTCTAAGCTGTGTGGGTTCGTGTTTGAACCAGGAAGGCTGTGTTTGCCTGAATCTTGTAAAGGTGTCAACTGCCTGTACTCAGTTGTGAACAGGTCTGTGGAAACGAGGACCAGATAGTGAAAATCGCCAAGCTCGTGGATTTGAGCGTTGGTGGAGTGGACTAGGGGCCTTCTGTTCCCCGAACCACTATACATCCGTGTGTTCATGCTTTTACTTTTTCCGCTGCATATTTAATCGTGCAAAAGCATAGTGGACAGAATTTGTCTAAATTGAATAGATTGTAATAATTTTGAAAAGACACAATTCACCCCCCCTCTTGTGTGTAATCCGTAGATTCAGATCCAACAATTGGTATCAGAGGAGGAGCTTCTTATTTTTAAAGTCTTATCAAGCTAGAAGTATTTAAAGATTATACATAGTATATCATGGCTGATATGAGAGAGGGAATGTCAATGGTCAGAGCACCTTACTTTAATGGAGATAATTATGGCTGCTGGAAATCACGTATGATTATTTATCTGAAAAATCTTGGTTACAAAGTCTATTCAAAGATTCTGACTCCCTATGAAATTCCTGAAAATCCCGATACATGGAGTGCTGCTACAGAGGCTGAGTATGACATAAATTCAAAAGCTATGAATGCAATCATCTGTGGTCTAGGACCAGATGAATTTAACAGAGTATCTCAATGCCCGACTGCATATGAAATGTGGCAAACAATAGCTGTTGCTTATGAAGGAACAGATAATGTAAGACAGATGAGATATGCAACTGCTAAGTTAAAATTCGATACTTTCAGAATGATTGAAGGAGAAAGCATCACTCAGATGAATGGAAGATTGACAGAAATTGTCAATAATATAACAGCTCTAGGAGAACCAATCAATCAGGCTGATCAAGCGTTGAAGGTACTGAGAGTACTTCCTACTCGATGGAATGGAATCTCTGCAGCAATCAGACAATCAACTTCTGTTAAAGATCTAACTATGAGAGAACTGAT
The DNA here is from genome assembly GCA_963277665.1 of Viscum album. Lineage (NCBI taxonomy): Eukaryota > Viridiplantae > Streptophyta > Magnoliopsida > Santalales > Viscaceae > Viscum > Viscum album. Next base: position 182,084,184 of record OY728140.1, read on the forward strand.
TGGTACATTGATGATGTACGAATCTGAAATGCAAGATGAGGTAAATGAGCATAAAGTCTACATAAAAAGGGAAAATACTGCTTTGAAAGTGACTTCTCAACAAAAGGATAGAAAGATGAAGAACATAGAAGTAAGTGCTAAATCAGAAAGCTCTGATTCTTCAAATTCGGATGAAGAACTGGCTCAGCTAGCCAAAAAATTCAGAAAGTTCTACAGTAAGAAGAAAGACTTCAAGAAATCCTTCAAAAAGGATAGCAAGGAAGTGAGATGTTATGAATGCAAAAAGATGGGACATATCAGACCGGATTGCCAAAAATTGAAAGATAGAAAGAAGAAGAAATTATTCAAAAGAGATGATTATGAGCAGAAAGACAAGAAAGCTATGAAAGCTACTTGGAGTGTTTCTGAAGACTCAAGTAATTCTTCTGAATCAAGCTCAGATAAGGAGAAAGCCAATTTAAAAGCAAATATGTGTTTCATGGCTGAAACTGATGAGGTACACTCATACTACTCCTCTGACTCAAATAATGAATCAAACTCTGAAACAAGCTTCTCAAATAAAAAACTTGCAGCTTACTGCAATATGCTTGAAGAAATGTATGACTCGTTATTTAACAAATATAAATCTATAAAGAACTTGCACAAAGCTATTTCAGATGAGAGAAATACTTTGCTAAAACAACATAAGGAATTAATTTACAAATACAACTCTGCTGACTCAAATAAAATTAATTTTGAATCAAAAATAAAAACTCTACAGGATGAAGTAGAATCTTATAAAAAGGCTGCATTAGTTTTTACAAAAGGAGAAAACACCTTAAATGAGATACTTGGGAAAACTGTAATGAAAAAGGAAAGGTTTGGAATTGGAAGTAAAGGAGAAAAACCTAAGTTATACAAAAATTATTTTGTTCCTAGCACTAAACAGGTTATTTGTAACTTCTGTGGAACAAAAGGTCATATAGCTAAAAACTGTTTTCTAAGACAACCTCAAATATGTGGAATTAAGAAAGCTTATATTTCCAACGATCTATATGATTCAATCAATTTTAAGAAAACAAAGCAAATCTGGATACCCAGATCACTGCTTGCTAACACTCCTGGACCCAACAAAATATGGGTACCAAAGCAATTTGTTTGAATGTCTTTGCAGGTAGCAGGTCACCAAAGAAAGAAAGAAATATGGTATATGGACAGTGGCTGCTCAAGACACATGAGTGGAACTTCAGCTAATTTCACTTCTCTTACTCGAAAGGAAGGAGGACTTTTCACCTTTGGTGACAATGCCAAAGGAAAGATTATTGGTATTGGAACAGTTGGAGATCCAGAGACAGTCTCAATCAACAAAGTACTTTATGTACAAGGGTTAAAACACAATCTGATAAGTATCGCTCAACTCTGTGATGATGGATACACTGTTGATTTTACTAACAATAGTTGTACTGTTTCTAAAGATAAACTGTTTAAGTTTAGAGCACCCAGAACTGATAATGTTTATACTTTGGATTTGTATTCCTTGTGTAAACAACAAGTAAACTGCTTAACTGCTAATATAAGTGAATCCTGGATCTGGCATAGAAGACTTGGTCATTGAAATATATATGCTTTACATAAATTATCTATGAAACATCTAGTTTCTGATTTTCCTAGTCCCAAATTTGAAAATGACAGATTCTGTGATGCCTGTCAGCTTGGCAAGCAACACAAATCATCATTCAAATCTGTTAATAAAGTTGCTACAACTAAACCTCTAGAACTTATCCATATGGATTTGTTTGGACCTTCAAGAGTAGCAAGTTTAGCTGGTAAATTGTATGTTTATGTATTAGTTGATGATTATTCTAGATTTACTTGGATTTTCTTTTTGAAATTTAAAAGTGAAGCTTTCAGTTTATTTGAAGGTTTTTGTAAATCTATTCAAAATGAAAAAGGTTTTAATATAATCTCATTGAGAAGTGATCATGGTGGAGAATTTGAGAACCAGGAATTTAATTCCTTTTGCTCAAACATGGGTATTAAACACACCTTCTCTGCTCCAAGAACACCTCAACAGAATGGGATTGTAGAAAGAAGAAATAGAACTATTCAAGAAATGGCTAAAACTATGTTAAATGAATATAGCCTACCTATATATTTCTGGGCAGAAGCTGTTAATACAGCTTGTTATATAATGAATAGAATTTTAATAAGACCTATTTTAAAAAAGACACCCTATGAACTATGGAATAACAGAAAACCTAAAGTAAATTACTTTAAGGTTTTTGGATGCAAGGTTTACATCTTGAATACCAAAGATAATCTTGGTAAATTTGATCCAAAATCTGATAAAGGTATTTTCTTAGGATATTCTGCAACCTCCAAAGCTTATAGAGTCTATAATAAAAAGTCAAGGATTGTTGAAGAATCAGTTCATGTGAAATTTGATGAATCTGATCCTTTTGAGAAAAGGATAGAACAAATAGATGAACCTGATTCTAATGAAAACATGAGACTTGAGAATTTAAAGAATGATTTTGAAAATGATATAAAAGAAATTCAGTCCAGTTCAGAAGAACATGACACTGAAGAACCTTTGGATGTAATGCCTAGACAGTCTAGAACCTTAAAGAATCACCCTTTAGAATCTGTGATAGGTGACTTAGAGACTGGTATTCAAACTAGAAGAAACTTTGGAAACATAGTTGAATTCTCTGCTTTCCTATCCCAACAAGAACCTAAGACCATAGAAGAAGCCTTAGATGATGAGAGCTGGGTAATAGCAATGCAGGATGAATTGAACCAGTTCAAGAGAAATAAGGTTTGGGAATTAGTTGAAAGACCACATGATTATCCAGTAATAGGAACTAAATGGGTCTTTAGGAATAAACAGAATGGTCAAGGGATAATAACTAGAAATAAAGCAAGATTGGTAGCTAAAGGATATAATCAAGAAGAAGGAATAGATTATGATGAGACCTTTGCACCTGTAGCCAGGTTAGAAGCCATTAGAATCCTTTTAGCCTATGCATCTTATATGAATTTTAAATTATTTCAGATGGATGTTAAATCTGCCTTTTTAAATGGTTATTTAACGGAGGAAGTTTATGTTGAGCAACCTCCTGGTTTTGAAAATTCTCAAAAACCAGATTCTGTTTTCAAACTTACTAAAGCTCTTTATGGCCTTAAACAAGCACCTAGAGCTTGGTATGAAAGACTAAGTTCTTTTCTTTTGAAAAATGATTTTACTGTTGGACTAGCAGATCCAACACTCTTTAAGAAAACTGTGAAAAATAATGTTTTGTTGGTTCAAATTTATGTTGATGATGTAATTTTTGGATCGACCAATAAAATTATTTGTCATGAATTTTCAGAATTAATGCAAAAAGAATTTGAAATGAGTATGATGGGAGAATTAAATTTCTTTTTGGGTCTTCAAATATTTAAAAAAGATTTTGGAAATGTTTTAAATCAATGCAAATACATTACTGATTTACTTAAGAAATTTGGACTTGAAAACAGCAAGACATTTACAACTCCTATGTGTACTAATATAAAACTTGATTTGGATGAAACTGGAAAATCAGTGGACAACAAGTTATATAGAGGTATGATTGGTAGTTTGTTATATCTTACTGATAGTAGACCAGATATAATGTATTCAGTATGTCTTTGTGCTCGATTTCAATCAAATCCCAAAGAATCCCACTTAACTGCTGTTAAACGAATTTTTAGATATTTAAAAGGTACTATTTATCAATCTCTGCTTTATCCAAAAACCTCTGATTTTAATTTAATTTCATATTCAGATGCTGACTTTGGAAGCTGTAGATTAGATAGGAAGAGTACTTCAGGAACATGTCACTTTTTAGGAAAGTCTTTAGTATCATGGTCTAGTAAGAAACAACACTCAGTTTCCCTGTCAACAGCCGAGGCAGAATATGTGTCTGCAGGTAGTTGCTGTGCACAGGTGTTGTGGATGAAAAACACTCTTATGGACTTTGGATTAAATTTCAATAATACACCTATTTTATGTGATAATACTAGTGCAATTAATTTTTCAAAAAATCCTATTAGTCATTCTAGAACTAAGCACATTGATATAAGACATCACTTTTTAAGAGATCATGTGTTTAAAAAGGATATATTTTTAGAATTTGTAAATACACAAAATCAATTAGCAGATATTTTTACTAAACCACTTCCCACGGCAAGGTTTGAATTTATTAAGGGGGAGTTAGGTTTATTTAATTTTAAATAGTTTTTTTTAATCTTATTCTGTTTTCGAATTCTGCTTAATTTCTGTTTCCCGCTATAAGTAATTTTATTTTGTTTTAAATAAAAGTAATGATTAGTGATTACACAGGAATCAAGGCTGTCAGAACCGTTTCACCTTCTAAACTGTTTCACCTTTTTCGGAAACCCTTTCGAAAACCTAAAACCGCACATCTGCTCCAAAACCCTTTTCTGAATCTTCAAACCCTAAACTTACGAACCTTCAGAAATCGTTGTTGAAATGGCAAAGAATAAGCGTCCAGATGAAGCTGAGAGCAGTGCTGCAAAGAAACCTAATGTAGTTGGTCGGAAAATACTGCACGGTAAAGTCATAGATTTAGAATGGCTGTTTGAAACTAATTTACTGTTGAAGCAAGCGTTGTCGTTTCAAAGCCTTGAGCAAGCTTTTAATAGTGAAAACTCTGAGTTTCTATATGAGGCAGAAATGAGACATTTCTTTAGAACTGTTCAGTTTAGCCTTGGAGATACGGAGGATAGTTTATTGGCTCAAATAGAGGATAAGGACTTTTCCATATCATCTGTAGAGATAATTCAAATTCTTAACTGCCCTCATGAAGAAGTTTTTCATTTCGATTTACGGAATATTGGAGATTATGTACATAAGTTTGAAGACATTATGTCTTTTCTGTTTGGAACCAGAGTGATAAAGAAAATGTTTATTAAAGATTTGGAGCCCGATCAGAAAATCTTGGTAAAATTTGTTCAGACTGGTTTAGCACCAAGGATGGCTGAGATGGAGAAAATCCTATACCCTGACATGTACATAATGTATCTTCTGATGAGTGATATTAAGTTTAATTTTCCTCGGTTTATGATAAGATATCTGAGATACTGCTGTCAGAGTGAAGCAAGAATGACCTTTTTCCCTTATGGAAGGTTCATTTCTTTGTTTTTGTTTAAAAGAGGAATGATCAGATTGGTAGATGCTGGGGTGAAATGTCACCACAGTAATGTTTTTAATGTTGGAACTTTGAGGAAAGTAGGATACTTCTGGAGCACAATTAAAGGAAAACTCTTACCTGTTGGAGCTGAGGAAGACTCAGAGAGTGCTCAGGCTCAACCGGCTAAGTCCAAGGAGGGACAAGCAGAATCATGGGTTAGTACAGTGGCAAGGAGAATTCGCTTTGAGATGGAGGAAGTTGAGGAAGAGAGAAGTCAAGAAGGACTTCAATCTAGAAGGAAGAGGTCAATTGATGAAGAAATTATCTCTCCTGCCTTGAAATCCTCTGAACCGGTAATTTCTTATTCATTTGTGAGAGAAGCTGTTGTAGAGCAGACTGCACCGATAGAGGAACCAGCAGCTCAACCGGAAATCCAAAAAGAACCTCAATCTGCTGCTGTGGCTGTTGAAAAAGTAATTCCACAAGAACAACTTATGGAGGCAGTGCCTGGTGAAGAAGTGGCCCGACCTCAAGATTTACATGAAAATATTGTTCTTGACCATTCAGTAGAAGTCAGAGAGACTACTGTTCGTGATGAACGTACTTCTGAAGCTAATACAGAGGTACTTCAGGAAGATTTTTCAGTAGAAGAGTTTCATGCTTCAAAAGCTAGTTCAGTGGATCAACCTTGTCAGGACAAGGACAAAGAACAGTCAGATGCATATTCTTTACCACTTGCCCTGCCTCATCAACATATTTCTGGACATGAGAATAGAGCACAGGGTGCCCCTGATTCGAGAAAAGAAGAAGTTGTTGAGTTGTACAAGCGTATCTCTCAATTAGAATCTGAGAATGTTAGTCTCAGAAATTCTCTGAACTTAGAGCAGTTGAAGTTTCAGAAGCTGAAAGAATCTACTGTTTCAAGACAGGAAGTAGATTTGTTTAAGACTGATATGTTGCATGCTGTTGATCAGTTAAAATCAGAGATGGTAAAGAAAGATGATTTGTCTGAGATGAAGATTTACATGGAGAATAAATTTGAGTCTGTTGCAAACAATGCTGTGAGTGGATCAGGCTCTTCACCTGATTTGATTCGGAGATTTCAAGCAATTACTGCAGCAATGAGCAATATGAGTGACAGATTACACGATCTTCAGTGTAATAGAGCCCCTTTGTCAGTTTTGCTAGATAATCAGAAATTTTTAGTGGATCAGTTGACATCTGGAGAGCAACCGATTAGGATTCTTTTGAATCAGTTATCAGAGAAACTGGCTCTTTTTGTTGAAAAAGAAGAAAGAATGCATGAGTTTTTCAGAGTTAATTTGATTGAAGATATTCATATGACTCAAGAGAACAGATATCTTATCATCAAGTTAGGAGATGGGATGATGAAGAGGCTCAGAGAACAGTTTACAGAGATCAAGACCGCGATTCAAAGGAGATAGACACCTTTTTTTTCCCTGTCTTATCCATGAACCTTGATTCCTCTGTATATCACAATCGTTTATATATAACAGCTTGTGAAAGGATTAAAACAATAGACACCTTGTTTTTTTGTTTATTGATTTATGATTAAGTTAGCCAGTATAACAAATTCACTTATTCATACACAGTTAATTATAGCATTTACATATAGTTCAGTGCAATATTGAATGTGTTCAAATCCGTAATTTTTCATTCTTTTTTGATATCACAAAAAGGGGGAGAATTTGGATAAACACAACATTTAAATTCATTTGTTTCCTATGAAGAAATTTGGATATATAGGAGAAGACATTTATCTTTTATCTATTTTTTAGCTGAAAATTTATCTTTATGGGGGATAAATTTTATTATAGTTAAATATTGTTTTAATCCTTTCAGAATTCTAAAATTTTATAAAACTAATTTTTCAATAAAGATTGCAATTAAATTAGTTCTATTATTTTATGGGTTTTGTGATCATCAAAAAGGGGGAGATTGTTGAGCAATGTATTGTTTTCAAACAATTCAAAATAATGTTTTTTAAAAAGGGGGAGATTATTTCAAATAATACTCTGTCTCTTTATGATGATTTTGATGCTCACAAATACCCTTAATTATTTACTAATTATTTCGTTGAGTATTTTGCAGGAATTTATTTTATTTATTTATTTCATACAACGAGATTTCATACTTCATTTATTCCGATATCAATTTTAGCGTGTTCTGGAATCACTGTAGCGCAAGATCAATTTTAGCGTGTTCTGGAATCACTGTAGCGCGAGATCAATTTTAGCGCGTACTGGAATCACTGTTCATACCCTACGTTGATGAACGTAACGTATGGATGAAAAGTTTACTTTTTATGTTAAAAGAAACGTATGGTTAAGGAACCTTACGTTATTTTGAAACGTATGGTCAATGAATCTTACGTTGTTTAAAAGTATGGAAGAAGAACATTACGTTTGGAAGGAACCTTACGTTTTCGTTGTTGGACAAGTATGGAAGAGAAACCGTACGTTAGTTTTCAGTGTTGAGTTTGTTTCTCAAAATTATGGATCATCAACCTTACTTTTATAATCAACCGTACGTTCTTTGGAGAGTTTAAGCGAGACAAAGTATGGATGATCAACACTACGTTTGAATGATGAAGAGAAAGTATGTACGTTCTGAACCTTACGTTTGGGAACCTTACGTTTGTGAACCCTACGTTTGGAGCCACGTCATCAACCCTACGTTTGGTGTCGGGATATTTTTGACAGACGATATTTCCTTTTGCATTGGTCAAACAAGCGGATTATTAAGCGGATTTCGAGCCGATTCTTAAGTACGACTTTGACTGAATCAAAGACGATTTTCAATGGATTACTGATTGATTTAAACAGAGCTTTTTATGCCGATTCCTCAGGGGAGTTACAACGGCTCTATTATTTCATTTAATATCGCGAATCTAAAGGATATTTTCATGGATCTATTTATGCGGAAGATTTTCTCAGATTTGAATATATGTGTTCTATCTTGGAAACTTCGGATATATATATATACACAGAAAAGTGTGTGAAATATATAGATTGATCTTTTAACGAGCAAGAAACAGAGACTGTGTAAAGGCGTTCTTTTCTGGTGATCGAGAAGAAGTGTAAAACCTTTATTACCGAAGGAAGATCTTGATAGCAGATTCACGTGTTCTACATCGACTATCTGTTGTGAATCTATTGCTGCTGAAGTTGTGAAGTTTCTGGTAATATCTATTGCAACTGGATCGACTCAGAACTGTTTTGATTACAGATTTTTATTTTCTGAAGACAACGATATATCTACTGTCAATTTCATTCTGTTGCAATTGTGAAGAACAACTGGAGAAGTGTTTTCTTTATCGAAAACCTTTTTATTTTTTGAGTGATCAGCTTCTCGTTCTAAGCTATGTGGGTGCGTGTTTGAACCAGGAAGGCTGTGTTTGCCTGAATCTTGTAAAGGTGTCAACTGCCTGTACTCAGTTGTGAACAGGTCTGTGGAAACGAGGACCAGATAGTGAAAATCGCCAAGCTCGTGGATTTGAGCATTGGTGGAGTGGACTAGGGGCCTTCTGTTCCCCGAACCACTATACATCCGTGTGTTCATGCTTTTACTTTTTCCGCTGCATATTTAATCGTGCAAAAGCATAGTGGACAGAATTTGTCTAAATTGAAGAGATTGTAATAATTTTGAAAAGACACAATTCACCCCCCCTCTTGTGTGTAATCCGTAGATTCAGATCCAACAACGTTGTCCTAACTATATATTCCATAACCAATATTGGTCTTCCATTTAACTATGACAAGGTTATATATTGGCTCCTACGGTCTTCTATGTTTAGTGTTTATACATTCACTTGCTTGTGGGTTGAAGGAATAAAGTCTTATTTGGAATTGTGTACAAATAATTTATCATTCCTAAAATTCACAAGGTAACTTTAATCACATAATTGAATTATGATAATGAGGATGTGATTAATACCATTAACAAACACAACATTTGAAATCAATTTTTTTACAAGAAGAACAATGTTACATATACTAATAATTTTTCCCATAGCATTATCTCTGAAAGTCAATTTCCTCCTTTCATCTTGATAATATATTCATAATTGTTTCTGTTACTAGTCATGTGACAAGAACATCCACTATCCATGTACCAAGTATTGATGTTGGTACTATCTTTATTTTCCCAAAATTAATAGTGTTAGAATTTCAGAACCTAAACATTTTTTTATTAAACAATTTTAGAAAGAAAATTTTTAGTTATCCACATTTTCATAGAATAATAAGATTTATGAAAACCTAAAGACTATGGTTTGTTTATAGAACAATTTTTTTCACAATTCCCACCACACTGACATTTAGTGCAGAATGGATAACTTTAATGAACAAAATAATTATTACCAAGAACCGATTTAGAATGAGTATAACCAAATACAAAATTATTCTTTAGGAGTCAGATTTGGGAATAAATTTTAGCAAAAGTTTCCTTACCTAAGTAAAATATTGACAAACACATCCTCAAGGAAAATATTTCTAACTTTAATCTAAGAAATATGTTTATACCCACAAATAAATTAGTTTTATCACTAGAGTTAGTCTCTATGATATTTTTCATAGAAATTAAATTTTCATGATCCTTGGAAGGTTTTTCCTTCTCAGAATTAACATCCTCGGTGTTTTTGGAAATACTTTCAAAATCATAATTCTTTTATCAAGACCTTTAGAATGATCTGATACATCTTTAATAAGAATAGGAATTATAGAAATTTCCTTATCATGTTTTTTCATTAGTCTAGAATTTTCATTCTCAAGATGTTTATAAAACATAGATACTTCTTTATATGTAGGTTATTTATTATCTTCATCAGAAGAGTATTCCTAATCTAAACATTCATAATAATTATTAACACTATAATTTTTATTCAAGGATAAATTATTTATGGATTAATCATTGTGTACCATGGACATTAGTTTGTTATTTTCAATTTGTAGCTTGGAAATTAGACCAAGATTATTCTGACCAGAGGATTCATACTTTCTGGATTCATCATAAGAGTCTCAACCACTTTAACTCCATGTGTCATTGGCTTTGAAAACATTATTAGCATTAGATTTGTAGTACTTATTTAAATTTCCCTCAGAATGGTTTTATTTCCTATCATTTTTCTTAAGCATAGGACAATCTTGCCTTATATGCCTTGCTCTTTTGCATCCATATCAAGTAACTTTTGAGTCTTTCTTATCCATTAATTCTTTCTTATAAAATCTAAACTGAAATTATTTCTTCGAAACTATCTTGTTCATTATTTTAGCAAGATTTCTAGATCATTATTAGAATGTTCACTTTCACTTGATTCGTAAAAATCAGTGACTTTCATTGACTTTGATCTTGTAACCCATTCAGGAGTCTTGGATTTTGTAGTTTTAAAGGACTTACTCCCATTTACATTATTATTATTATTCATGTCAGCATCTCTTTTCATTCTTGTCCCATGTTGAAGAAGAGTTCCATCATGCTCATTAAGTGTAATTAAAGATAAATTCCTATTCTTATCAATAGCTGTTCTCTTAGATTCCCACTCATTAGGCTTGATATCTATAATCTTGTCCACAAGTGCCTCATCATCTAATCCTTTTTCACCCATTGATTGTAAACTTTTAACAATAGTCATAAACCATTGTTGTACCTTGCATACCGGTTCTCTATAAGGAAATAGAAATCCATGATATACTGCTCTAAGCATAGTTCATCTAGTTTCTATAACCATGGATGTACCAAAATGAGTAACCTCCATTTTCTTTCAAATACAATTTGCAGCTTCATAAGAATAAATCTAACAATATATATTCATTTTTATTGAACTCACCAGAGTATTTCATACTATGTAGTTTAGTTGATATTATGACATTTCTTGATTAGTAAAAGTTTTGAATTCATTATCAATAATATTTTAATCTCTATTAAGAATAACGAAGTTGTCCACTCTAGTAATAATAACAAATGTATTCATAAGACATATCTAGAATTCATTATCATTTCCCTCAAATATATGTGGTCTAGTAAGATTTAGATTTTCAATTTAACCAAATGCATTCATACCATGTAAAAGAAAATACTTTCCAACAGAAACGTGTTAATAGAAAAACTTTGTAAACAAGAAAAATAAATCCCTAGAAAAGGAAATGTTTAGAACAACGAAAACATGAGAATGGAAGCTTATATGTGAATATAAGTATATCAGAGACCTCCTCTAATACCAATTATAGGATCAAAATTTTAATATTAATTCTAAATAACAAGAGGGGGTGAATTGTACGTTTAAAAACATTTATTTTCAACCTTAAGGAAAAGAATGTTTACCAAAGATAAACAAGGTAAATTTACCAGACCTGTTTTAGTTGTACAAACTTTCTAGGTTACAAATTAATGATAACTAAAATGAAGCTTAAGAAAATTTTACAAGGAAATGATTCTACCTTATAGTGTATTGAATCTGACTTATCAGAGTATACAAATGAAGAAGAACGTATAAGAAGGTTATATTATCATCCATTATCAAAATACAGTGGAAATAAACATGAAACAAAAACACGTAACAAGTATGAAATATTTTAACCCAAGGAGAAGGGTATCCAACAACCTTCGATAAAGGTACCTGGATTTATACATTCAAGAATGTCTATCATACTTGCACCAGGGAAATCCCTCGATAGTAATATTAGAATCTGACTTGAAATCCCTGCAAGCCCTTGAAAGGTAAGGTAGTCGGAACCACTTTCTTCCTATCAACGGAAGTCATCAAACATTAAGGTAGTCAGCACCTCTTTCTTTCTATCCCTATAATTCCTCGATTGTACATAGAAAAAATCAAAGACGCACGAAGAAATCTGAACAAGATGTTCAATTCACACAAGGTATGAGATTATATCTCTCTAGAAATCCCTTCACCAGAATGAAATCTCTAGAGTGATGGATTGGTAATGTGCTCATTCAAATGAGCTCATACTAATAGTAACTTATCCAAAGGTTGGATCCCTACTCCAATTGTCATATTTTTGACTGATTTTTAGAGGGACCTATACACTTTTTACTCAAGCAATAGTTAGTTAGAAACAAAATGTTCAACATTATTTCATAAATATAAAATTTGTAAGAAAAATAAGGTTACTTAACAAAATCTATTTTTTGAATTCTAGGAAAAAATAAATGTTTGGAGTCTAGGAAAAATAATATTTCAGTGTCTAGGAAAAAATAAATGTTCAAAGTCTATGAAAATAAACACATAACAACTATAAATTATAGTTATTCATATTCTATTTTTCAGAGAATTTAAAACTGGAATTCTATAGATTTCATAATATGAATTCTATTAAATTCGGAGTCAGAATTCAGATGAATATTGAGTCCGAATTATAAGGAATTCAGAGTCTGAATAACAGAGAATTTAGAGTTTGAATTTTAGAGAATTTAGAGTCTGAATTTCAGCAAATTCAGATTTTGAATTCCATAGAATTTGGAATCCGAATTTCAGAGAATTTGGAATCTAAATTTGGAACCTGAAATCAGTACCTGCAAACAGAATACTCTAAAACAAAGTATTTAAATTATTCCGAGGTTTTAGATAAGAAATCTAATTTTATCCTTTATAAATAAAAAGAGTTAGATTTAGAAACAATAAAATGAACAATGAAAACAAATTTTAAGGGTCAAATAATCTTTAGGAAGGAAAATTTTCTTTATTAAGACAATGCTTAAGAAAAATATTATTTTCCTTAAGAAAGAGTATATGTGATTTTCAAAACACAAAGGAATGGAAAAGATATAAGGAAACCTTATTTACTCAACAGTACACTGCAACCACTTCCCCATGGGATCACCTCTTTTCACCAATGTCACACCTCCTAAGCATCTCTCTCCAAAAAGGCTTTCCTGCAGACACCCGGGGGAAGGACCACAACATGAACCTCATGAAACAAAACCACCATGTCCATGTAACCAATGTAACTAGTTTTTTTTTTACATCCACCCGAGCTCACATAACATGTATCATACATCATGTAGTATAGCTCAAGCCATTACAGCTGATACACTGAGTAAGGATCCTCAAGCCATGACATCCTATATACGTTACACCTAGAGTAGACCATTAGAAACAATATTCACAATATATGTGTGTGAAAAATCACAGGACATGACAACCCACAATACACATATATGAAGAAAAATAACTATTGTTCCTACTAGCACAAGTATCTACAAAGAGAAGAGAGTTTTTCCAAAGGAGGTAGTCATCCATCCATCCTCCCACAGGGTTATTAGGGAAAACACCCCCCAGGTCTCATAATCCCTAGGGTGTAAATTTCCCTAATCGAAATGGTGTAGTGAAATATAGAAACACAAAACATAGAGAATATAATATATCTCAAAACCACACTATAGACATAACCTAATATTTGTATCAACTATAAATAATGTATCTCAGACTCCTGGCTGCCACTACTAAGACTATATAACATATAAGCACACAACCACTTAATGAGAATTATTAAATTACTTTATCCCTTTATATCAGTTTAAAATTACATAAATTAATTATTTAACCATTAATTAACCATTATCATCTCTATATTACATTTCATTAGAATTCCATCCAAGAACCATGCCCTCCAGGCATAATGAAACCATGTCCACAGTTCCATTACAGTTACAACCTCATCATTACATTCTGGCACACTCTAACCTCATGGGTTAACATCATTTACTAACAATATTATCACATTTCCATAATTCTATGTATTCTAAGAAAACATATTATGCTTATAAACACAATGGGATTAACACTCTAAGAATATGAACTTCTTTTCAAGTCATTTCCACCAATAGATGGAGCGTAGGCCCATCCATCCTTGGGAACCTATAAATAGAAATCATGTGGCATACCCCACAAGTTTTCAACTATTTTGGAAGGATTTTTAGAAATATCATCTTCCACAAGAAGTATAGAAATTAAAGCAGATAAAAAAATAATATTCTAAAAAAACCACTTTCATATCAATGGAAAGACTAGCATCAACCTATTATATCGTCACTCGTATCCTCCCTAAAACCCAATGTCATAAGAAGATGCTTCTCGCCCCTCTAGATATTAACCTTTTTTCCAACCACTATGACTCCCTTCCACCGCCTATCAAAATGGCCATCCAGGCACACATCACAGCACAAGTAGTAGGAAACAAACAACAAATAAATTTTTCTCCTGGCCCTAAGTAAGGCATTCATCCTTCACAGACGTTGAGATCTAATGGCTCCAATGGAGAAGACACTCGGCCTTAAAAAATAGTGTAACTTAGAACCCTACATGGAATTATCATTTATCAAAAAACATATTATTTAATCCTTATTTAATTAACTGATTCAATTAAACATGAATATGTTCATCCATATGATGTATCACCATGAACAACAACAACAACCAGATTCATTAACATACCTCATTATCTTTGGAAGAAATAAATTGACAATTAATCTCAGCTTTATGTTATTAAACAATTATATTTTTTAAAACATGATAAACATCATGGAATATATATCAAACAACCTATCAAAACAAGAGGCAATAATATACGATCAAAACCAACTATTTTATTCTTGTTAAAATTGAAGTGCCCAGATCAGTGTGAATCACTGAGAGGGGGAGGGGGTGAATCCGCGATCCTTTAAAACTTTTTACTAATTGATTCTTAATCAATTAAACCTCTATGGCTTGTTAAGGCCTCGATCCACTCTTCTTATGTCTCTCAACCTTTCCCGGATAATGCAGTAATGAAAAGGCACAGGACACAAGGATTTACAAGGTTCGGCACCAAAGGCCTACATCCTTGCCATGCTCTCCCAGCATGGATTATCCCATTATAACTTGTTAGAATTACAATGGTCGATACAGCTTCCCACCGTATCTCTCCTGAGTCCCACAGGAGGGTCTTTATACTGCGTCCCACATTGTTACCAGAGTCCCACTGACCTGCTCCAGAATCCCACTGGAGACTTCCTCCACCCTGAGTCTCACAGGGGTCTTCTCCTGGCTGCTCGAGTCACACGAGTAGCTCTTCTTCTTTTTCAGCTATTCAAGTATCTTCAGCAGTCTGGGATAAAGACTTCTGGCCTTGCTCTGTACCTCTGATCACTTGTGATGATCAGGTCTTCTCGTCTTGCTCAGGCTTTATCACCTTCTTCTAAGGATGACCTGGCTTCTCTCATCAACTACTAATTACTCAGACAACTAATATCTTTAACTTCAGTCTGGTCCAGTCTCACTTCAAAACAACTTCATGCACTAAATGCATGGCAACTCTGAATCCTCATGTACTGACTGCATGGCCTTCTCAATTCTCTTCAAGAACTTCCGGTCTTGGTCAACTCAGATGCACACAACCAGATTTGTCTTTGTTCACGTGTGCATCTGCATACATGCATGCATGCACTTCCCCTTTCCTCTTCTTGGTGCAGTAGACCCACAAAGGGTGTAATCACTTCAAGCACACACCTTCTTCTTTTCCTTCACACATTTTGTTCCTTTTGATTACACACTTAAATGTGTGTTGTACTTTGTGTGAGTCTTCTACTTCTTCTAAGTGTGTTCACACCACTTAGTGCACACACATAGGTTCGGCAAACTTGTTTCTTGTTTGCACACACACACTCAAGGTGTGTTCTTCAATTTGCATACACAAGGTTCTCCACTTTTCACACAACTAGGTGTGGTCTTTGGCCTTATTCACTTACACACACTTGGCTACGGCCTATTCCACTTGCCCACACTTCCTCTCGGCCTTTTTCACTTGACACACAATGTGTGGTCTTCTTAGCACTTGGCACACACACACTGCCTTCTTCTGTTTTTGCACACACAGCCCGAACTCCTTGGGTGCAAGGCATCCGCGCAAGTGTCAGTGGGTGCAAGGCACCTTCTCCTATTCTTCTCCGCGCAAGGGTGAAAGTTATACCACTCTGCAAGTCTTCAAGGAGCAACAAGCAACAGAATAGCCTTGCAAGGCCTAGGGTGCAAGAGCACCACGTCGCGGGTGCGCAGGGTGTCAAGGACACCTACTGCCGCTCAAGCCAAGTGGCCGCGCAAGGTCCTAGTACCGCGGGCGCGCAGGGTGTAATACTAGCGGGCTCCTTCCTCCTGCCGCGCAAGTGAGGCGTGCAGGGAACCTCCTTCAGAGCCTCGGATGGCTCTGGAACTTCAGCTGCGCAAGTGTGCGTGGGGCTTGTACTTCGCGAGGCAAAAAGGCACTCACGAGACTTCTCTCAAATTTTTCATCAAACAGCAGAGAGCCTCGGCCTCTCTTTTTATAGGCAGAGGAATGCCTCAAAACATCCGCGTGGTTAAATCTTGAATCACCGAATATTTCGGATCTTCAAAATCTTTCCAAATCTTGAACTTTCTCCTCGGTTCTCTGCGGTTTCTTCTCTTTTTATTTTCCATCACATTTATGCGTTTTTGAACACATGCATGCCTCTGTTAATACCTGTCCATGCAGATCAACAACACCGAATGGCCTCGCACCTTCAGTTGCTTCGGCCGATCATCGAATTCTCATCTCATTGCATGCAAGCCAATTTTTAGGCATGGATCTGTTCAGTAGGTCCAAACGAGCTCAATGGAGCCTTCGGCTTCGGAAATGGTAGCCGGGAACTCAAAAACCGTCGTCGGGAAGGCGCCTGGTTCGAACGGAGCTCGCGGGTGGCAGCGGTCGAGATCGAGGTAGAAGATGGTCTCGCAGCCGTTGGATCGGCGATTCAACTGATCTCGGACGGCCTGGATCAGTTCATCTCGCCGCGGATCAGATGTGTGGCTTAGATCGTCCGCGCGATCAATCGTGCGGCTGGGATTCGCTCCCGGTGAAATTTCCGAGTCCCACATCGAAACGCCGAGCGGTTTTGCTGCGGTTTATCACCCAAGCGCTGCCACAACCCCTCGATTGAATATTCTCCCTCCACGGTGCCACCCCGCACCGTGTTCTCCCTGCGGCAGCGCTCTGCGCCCACTCTGCTCCCTGCGGGCGCGCCACTAGCGCCCACTATGAACACTCGGGTGCGCGGGCTTCACCACCGCGTGCCCTTGGGGCTTATACACGGCCCCGACCCTTCTGCCTCAGGGAGCGCCTTGCCCTTGAGGGTTCCCCATGGGCGTGGTGCCTTAGGCCCATATGTGCCTTGGGTGATCCCTCGGCTGGCCTCCTTGGTGGCCATATTTTTGGCTAAGTGTTGATTTAAAACACTATTAAAAACAATGTTCTCCATATGAAACATGCCAAACCAAGTGCCCTTCTTTCTTCCTCCCATTTCTTCATTTCTTCTTCATAAGAATTCTTCCAATCTCCTCAACATATATTCATTACTTAGGAATGGAAATTCTAGAAGGTTCTTCATCAACTGAGCTCTTGAATCACAGCAAAGCTCCAATGAGCTTCATTGATCAAATCAGAGATCAATTGGATCTTCTTCACATTCACATGCACTAAGTGTTAGTGCATGGACTTCATTAATCCACTTCATCCACTTAGATGTTTTGGATGGATCCCTTTCATCTCCTCATGCATTGTGAAGACAATGCATGGTATTCAAATAATGTTGTGACTTTGTATCTAGTTGATACAAGTTCTTTGAACTTTAAGAACAGCTCAACAAACGTCTGATTTACATGGAGAATGTTTCAACCACAATTTCCAATACCACTTAGTGAATCTCCTAAGTGACATGCATCATAGTACCATGGCCATTCTCCTTCACCACCAACACCATCACAACCTTTGGCATTCACATCTTGACAATTCTTGACATCCATTCATTCTAAGACAACAACATGTCTTATTGACAACAAATGCAACACAGTGCACTTCAATCTCCCCCTTTGTATTTGTTGTCAATACACTTCTTCAGCACATATGAATGGGTCAATATGTGTGCCAATATTTCTCCCCCTTATTGGCAACCAAATGCAAAGGTGTGGTGTGGTTCTCTTTCAAAAATCTCTTCCTCCCTTATAAAAGCATTTTCTTCAAAATCACTAAGAGAGGGATGATGTCACATGTTCTCTTGAGCAAGGAACCTTTAGTAAATCAGCTCTAAGTCTACTTGGGCTAACCTGGTGCAGAAAACAAGAGTGATATGACCAAGGAATTCAAAGCTGTCCATAATTCTCTACACATGTGAGATCATGCTTAGGGGTTTGAAATTTTTCAGATATATCAATGAATTTGCTAAATCCTCCACAACTTCATAAAACTCATTAGAAAGTTCAGGTGCAAAGATAAAGCTCCCCCATTCATCCATTTGTCTTCAATCCATACTCCCCCTTAATTGACAAGATACACTCAATTAAGAAATAAGGGATGAAAGTATGATTTGAATGCCTTCACTTTTCTCAAGATGGTATTAAATCTTAGAATCCCATCTTCTTCTGATTGGCTCCCCCTCAAGGGGTGCAATCCATTCTGTCCAAACCACTCTCCAGATGAGAATGATCATCATCTTCAATTCCCTGCAATGTCAGCACATGTAAATACAAGTGATTAGGGAATAAGATGGAACCTCCTTGGTTCATCAATGTGAACAACAAGGTTGAGAAGATTCTCTCAACCGAGATGTCCCATTTTCACCATTCTTCACACTTTCACATTTGATCTTCAATGATGTTGGTGCTGGTGTGGATCTCAATACATCTTCATGTGAAATATTCTTCTTCCCTTTTGCCTTAGCAATTGCCAGAACTTCATCTTCAGCTCTTTGCAGATCTTTGGCAAGTTGCAACTGATTTGGCCATATGACTAGTAAGTGACTTGGAATTGTGGCCTCAGTTCTGGATATTCCACATGGTTCCTTTGATGCATTCAAGCTACCTTTCTTAGGCAACTTGTTTTCATCCAATCCCTTATGCTTCATCTGGATTGATTGTCTGTTTGAGTCCAGTCTGCCTCTATTGAATTTCATGGCTTCTTTACAAAGATCCATGATATGTCCTTTCTTTCCACAGTAGAAGCATGTTTTTTTGGTGGTCCTTCTGGATGCATCACCCTTCTTGGATTTAGACTCCAAGGAATTCTTTTCCTTTTTCAAAACCTTCTTGGGAGAATCTTCAACTTTCTTCTTGCTTCCCAAGGATTCCATTTTAGCCAGGTTCAGTGATCTTCTCTTCTTTTTAGCTCTGGATACAGTTGGAGATTGACATGTATCTTTTTGACCACTTTTGCAATCATCCCAGATGTTGTCAAGTAATCCAAATCTATTTGCAGTAAACAGATGTCTCTGGACCTGTGGATGCTGCTTCTTTTCTTCTGGCTTGCTCCCCCTTGGCATGGGCTTCCTTTGTGCTTTGACATTCAGTGGATTGTACCAACAATCCTTTGCACAGTGCCCATACTTATTACAACACCAACACTGACCCACAAATCTTGATCTCTACAGTCCTTCTGATTTTTGGGTACTTTTCTTGACTTGCTGTGTTGTTTCAGGAGAGCATTCTTTCTTCACTGTCTTCATCCATACTTGTTTGGATTCATTCTTCCATCCTGCACTTTTAGTAGAAACACTTTTAGAAGAATGAGTACAAGATGGTATGGATGGTACCTTCTTTCTAGAAGATGTTTCCCTTTTATTAGAGGATGTATTTCTTTTTGAATCATCCTTCTCAAAGCTCACTTGAGTAGCAACATTTCTTCTTTCAGCTGACTGGGAGGCTTCAGCATTGGGTGATTGCAGATTTTTCAATATCACCTCCAGTTCAAAGCATTTCATGTTGAGGGAGTTCTTCTCATCCTCAACCAATCTTAGCCTACCTTCCCAATTCTGTTTCAGTTGTTCCATCTGGTCATCATGCACCTTCTTTATTTCATGCAAAGAGTTTTCAAGCTCCTTCACCATTTTGAATTTGTCTTTGAGTTGAGCATCTCTGACATTCATTGACACTTTATGCATCTTTTCCAGTGCATGGAAAACATCTTTGATTATTATCATAAAGAATTATTTCTCATAAAGGCTTCTTTGCAATTCTTCAGCAGTGTCTTCATATCTTTCATTTCAAAGAGAAACGGTTTCATCTTTAGCCTTCACCAGCTTTCTGAGAGTGTTGGTTATGCCAACCCTTTTTGCCAATTGGACTTCCAGAGAATTGGCTTCATCTTTTAGCTGTAATTTTTCTTCTTGAAGATCAAGGAGGCCAGTATCTATACACATTGCCACTTCCTTGGGGACTTTCTTCTGAAGATATTTGATTGCATTTAGAAGATCATTGTTCCTTCCATCTTCATCACATCTAGA
Organism: Viscum album; assembly: GCA_963277665.1. Lineage (NCBI taxonomy): Eukaryota > Viridiplantae > Streptophyta > Magnoliopsida > Santalales > Viscaceae > Viscum > Viscum album. Next base: position 182,104,640 of record OY728140.1, read on the forward strand.
GCAGGCTTCATCAGAAGAATGATAAAAGGAATTTTCATCTGATGTGACTTTCACATTTCTTTCCATAGAAGGAGTTTCTCTGATTGCAAAAACCTTCTTCTTCATCTTCTTTGCCTGTTTATTCTTTCTATTTTTCCGAGTCTTGGCAGATATCTCCATTTGAGGCTGGTCACTCATTTCCTCAAATCTGCACTCCATAAAGACTCCCTTGGATCTTTTAGAGGTAACCACCCTCTGATACCAATTGAAGTTCCCAGATCAGTGTGAATCACTGAGAGGGGGAGGGGGTGAATCAGTGATCCTTTAAAACTTTTTACTAATTGATTTTTTATCAATTAAACCTCTATGGCTTGTTAAGGCCTCGATCCACTCTTCTTATGTCTCTCAACCTTTCCCGGATAATGCAGTAATGAAAAGGCACAGGACACAAGGATTTACAAGGTTCGGCACCAAAGGCCTACATCCTTGCCATGCTCTCCCAGCATGGATTCTCCCATTATAACTTGTTAGAATTACAATGGTCGATACAGCTTCCCACTGTATCTCTCCTGAGTCCCACAGGAGGGTCTTTATACTGCGTCCCACAGTGTTACCAGAGTCCCACTGGCCTGCTCCAGAATCCCACTGGAGACTTCCTCCACCCTGAGTCTCACAGGGGTCTTCTCCTGGCTGCTCGAGTCACACGAGTAGCTCTTCTTCTTGTTCAGCTCTTCAAGTATCTTCAGCAGTCTGGGATAAAGACTGCTGGCCTTGCTCTGTACCTCTAATCACCTGTGATGATCAAGTCTTCTCGTCTTGCTCAGGCTTTATCACCTTCTTCTAAGGATGACCTGTCTTCTCTCTTCAACTACTGAATACTCAGACAATTGATATCTTTAACTCCAGTCTGGTCCAGTCTCACTTCAAAACAACTTCATGCACTAAATGCATGGCAACTCTGAATCCTTATGCACTGACTGCATGGCCTTCTCAATTCTCTTCAAGAACTTTCGGTCTTGGTCAACTCAGATGCACACAACCAGATTTGTCTTTGTTCACGTGTGCATGTGCATACATGCATGCATGCACTTCCCCTTTCCTCTTCATGGTGCAGTAGACCCACAAAGGGTGTAATCACTTCAAGCACACACCTTCTTCTTGTCCTTCACACATTTAGTTTGTGACGACCCAAAATTTCATTAATGGAAAGTCCCTCTTGATCCAGTTAAATGTTTCCTTATGTTTTTATATGATGTCAACTTATTTAGTTTAACGTTAAGATTTGTGACCGTTACTTTTATAGCCGTTGAACAGTGATCATCTGGGTAGTTTAAATATAAGGCTTTAACGAACCAATTTTCTACTCAAACAAAGGAAGCGATGGCCTCATCCAGTAGAATTGCCCCTTACGAAGCCCATTTGTCGGAGCTCGGAAAGGAGGTGGCGTCTTTGGGCTTTGCCCTTGACCAAGCCCAAGCTGAGCTTCATCAAGTCAAGCTCGAACGTGATCGTCTACGGGAAAAATGGAAGTTGATAGAGATTACCACTCGAGCGATGTTATCCGAGCAACCCCAAGAGTCTGTCACCATCGCACACCTTACCCTTAGGTCTTATGCGTCTATTTTAAGGGGTTATGTAACAAATAAGTAGCACCATGTTCATGTACATTATTTTTGTATATAATAATGAATATAATTTCTAGTCATTTTTGATGCATTGTAATTAGTTTTTAAAGTACAAATGATGTTTTTAGTTATTATTTAATTAAGAATTATATTTTATTAAATTAAAGGATTTTTGAATTAAATAATATTTTAATAAAATATTATTATTAATATTAAATTAATTTTTATTAAATATAAATGATCTTATAATTTTATGAATGCAATTAAAAGTTTTATTAAGGTTTGAAAGCCATTTCTGTCAAAACCCGTGAATTTTTATAAATGTCGGTTTTTATTTTAAAAGTGAAAATTCACATATTTAGAAAATTATTTAGATAAAATAAATATTATTTTTGGAATCAGGACGTCTAAATTATCCAACGGTGAATTTTTCATAATTTTCTGAGACAGTCAAATTTTTGGGTAAAAATTAAATACCATTTAAATATATAATGTGTTTTATGACATCATAATGACCCAATGGTGATGTAATAAAATACCATAATCCTTATGTTCGGCCAATATGTGTTTTATCAATAAAATAATGAGGTTTTGGGTTTGTTTGACTCACTTTTCAAAGCATTAATGGAGCCCTCAAGACTTATTCAACACATTGCCTTTTTAAATTAATTTCCATGGGAGTGTGACTCACCTCCACATAAGCAACCCTAATTTTTTAATAAGTTCGGACCTTGGCCTTGTAAAATATTGTTTCCCTCTTTCCTTTTCCAGAAACCATGGGCAAATACCATGGGATGGTTTGTGGTTTGGATTATTTTAATATAAGGGGTCCCAAACCTAAATAATAAAGAATTCTCTCACCTTTCCTATATAAACCCACCCAAGCTCCCACTTCCTCCTCATCCAAAGCCCTTGAAGATCGTCCAAACTCTGCCCTACTCTCTCTAGAATCCTCTCAAGGTTCCCCAAGCTCCCAAGAAGCCTCTCACAAGCCTCTCTCTAGCCTTTGGAAGCACACTTCCAAGTAAGGGTTTTTTCTTCCTTTCTCATTTTTTGTCAATTTTCTTTAAGTTATATTGCCCTTTTAATTTCATTTATGAATGTTGGGGTATGGTTTCGCACCTCTCCCATACTGCCCTTTTATAGTTTGAATGATGGGAGACCCCTTTCTCTCTCATTAAATGCCTCCCTTGTACACCCGTTACTATGTCGAAATTCCGAAAGGAACCTTTTTCTCCTCTTTTATATTCAAGCAATACTTTTGTATCATGAATCTAAATTCCATTTCTATTGTTGGGACATGTATATATATGATCCCCTTACTGTCCATTACATGTAAATATGATGAGGAACCCCTTTCTCTCTCATCAACCTTTTTTATGAATTCTTATGTCACGCCGTTATGCTGCCGAAATCGCACCAATTTTCTAAGCCAATGTCTTTGTGTAGTGAATACCATGCCCATTTCTCCATCAAGGGTATTCACCTTTATGCACATATACGTATTGATTGTAAAGTTTCATGTTTGAATTCCACATTCCTTTATCGTGGAAGAAATTATTATGTTTTATGAATCCATGTTTTATGATCCATGTGGCACACTTATGCATGAAATGAAATGTTTAAGAAGGGTGCGCCCTGATAGCGCTCCAATGCATTGGGTAAAGTATAGTATCATGATACGTCATGTGCAATGAGTGTTGAATCATGCTAAATCAAGTGCAATGGGGGTTTACTCGTGCTTCAAGTGCAATGAGGGTTTACTCATGCTCCATGTGCAATGAGCCTAGGCTCATGCTAATTCAATGTTAAGTGTTGTTGCCACATTTCCATGTTATGATTATCATGCTTTATCATGCCTTTATGTTCATGTCTCTCTTATGCTCTATTGATATGCCTATTGCCTAACATGTATTGTACTCCTCATGTTATTCATTATGTACTCCCTTACTGGGCTTTATAGCTCACCCTTTTCTTATGCATGTCCTCAGGTTATCCCATGCAATGCTAAGTACGAAGGAATGTAGTGGTCATGTAAAGGAAGTTTTCAATAAGGATGTTGTATTTCAAGTTTAAAGTTTTTATGTAATGATCCTAAGCCCCAAAGACACTAAACCTCTCGATCTTCATTGTTGTATCAAGTGAAGTTTTATGTAATAAAGCATGTTTAAGTTGTAATAAAAAGCAGGGTTGTCATAGTTGGTATCAGAGGATAGGTTTAGTTATTTTTGGGATTAGGAAACCCTAGTAAAGCCTTAGATACAAGACTATGCATAATAAAAACATCCCTAAGTTTTGGTAAATACTAAGTAAGTGGTTTATCAAACAAATACATCCCTGTCTGGATACGAGCAGGTAGAGGCGGCTCTGGCACAGATGTATCCTAGGGGTAAAACCCGAAAACACCGCTTTGAGCTAGACTCGAACGGGAACTGGTGCACGACAACGGGCCTTGCTGCACTCTTGGTTACGACACTCCCGGGGGATATGTTTTGATAAATTCACAATCTTAGTATGAACCCTTATTAAGGGAAAAATGCCCCTAAGGATATATGTTAGAAGGTAGATCATGAAAAGCCTAGGTTGAATCCTATAGACTCATGAGTTGAAGAGATTAAAGTTTATTTATAAGTCATCAACTTTGGATTACCCTTTATGTGTTACCCCTAACTTTCCTTTTATTCCAGCCAATGGCCGGTAATAGGAGAACTCGGGCTAACAACCGTTGTGAAGATCAGTGTGAGGATTGTACTAATGAGATGCCCAATCCGATGGGAGCGGGAATCGCGAACTTTGTCACGCTTCTCTCTCAGCTAACTCAAGTTTTGAATAGAAACACTGGTCAAGAGGAACGTTCAACCCCCCCTAAGAAAGAACAAGTCGCTATTGAAAGCTTCATGAGACAAAGGCCTCCTACTTTTAGTGGATCATCCGATCCCACGATTGCTGAACAATGGATCAACTCCATTGAAAAGATATTCTCCATCCTCCAATGCTCTGAAAAAGAGAAGGTTCTCCTGGCGGCTTATCGTATGGAGGGTGAAGCTGATCAATGGTGGACGTTGATCAAAAATACGAAGCCTGAGGAGGAGATCGAGGCTTTGGAATGGAAGGTATTCCGGAAGATGTTTTTCGATAAATATTTTCCACGCACCCTCCGTCTTAAGATGGAAAGGGACTTCCTTTCCCTCAAGCAGAAAGATGAGGAATCCGTGGGAGCGTACGAGGCAAACTTCACAAGGCTTGCACGATACGCTTCCAGCTTTGTCGTTACCCCCGAATGCAAGGTTGACCGCTTCTTTGGTGGGCTGAATCCTAGCTTGCGGAAAGCATTAGCGATCCGTGACTTCGACAGCTATGAGGAAATTGTCCGATGTGCCCTTAAGGTTGAAATGGAGATCGGAGAATCACAGGGGTATCATGGGGACAAGAAGCGGAAGGTGGACTTCAATGCTGGTGGTCCGATGGATAAATCCAACGGCGCTAAGAAATTCCAGCACCCCACTTGCCAAAAATGTGGAAAGAAGCACCCTGGAAATTGCCTTAGGGGGACAAGAAAATGCTTCAAGTGTGGAAGAGAAGGGCACCTAGCTGTTAACTGTCAGCAAGAAGGACCCGCGGCTGCGACGGAGGGGAGGAACGCTCCGTTCGAACCTCAACGCGTTGTTCAATGCTTCAAATGCAAAGAACCGGGTCATTTTGCGAATCAGTGCCCTAATCCAAGGGTTATCGGAGGCAATCAACAACCTCCAAGACAGCAAGGAAGAGCTTTTGCCATCACTTCTGCCGAAGTGAACCCCGACAACGAAGTGGTGACAGGTACGCTAGTTATTCATTCAAGAATAGCGAACGTACTTTTTGATTCAGGTTCTACGCATTCTTTTATATCTCAAAAGTTTAGTAGAATAATCCCTGCACCACCACAAGTCATGGAAGTAAAGATGTCGGTGAGTACAGCAAATGGGGCAATCATTGCATCCCATGAGTATAAGTCCTCCCCTGTTATAATCTGTGGATTGAATTTCCCGGCGAACCTCGTCATACTCCCTTTGGTGGAATTTGATGCAATTCTTGGCATGGATTGGCTTTCCTTATATAGAGCCAACATAAATTGTCGGGAGAGGGAAATCACACTCCATATGGAGAATCGACCCCCGATTCTTTACAAGTGTCAGGAGGAAGATGAATCTCCTTTATCTCCATCATCTCAAGCATGGATATTACTGCCTTATGAGCACGCATATCTGGCTCAGATGATTGAATCCAAGGAAGAAACCACCCTTGAAGAAATGCCTATTGTGAGGGAATTCGCTGAAGTATTTCCCGAGGAACTTCCTGGTCTTCCTCCAAGAAGAGATGTTGAGTTCTCAATTGAACTTATACCTGGGGCGCTACCAATATCCAAGACTCCATATAGAATGGCTGTTGTTGAGCTTGAAGAGCTGAAGAAACAACTACAGGAGAATCTGGATAAAGGGTTTATACGCCCAAGTGCATCACCATGGGGTGCACCAGTCCTCTTCGTCAAGAAGAAGGATGGGTCAATGCGGCTTTGCATCGATTATCGTGAACTTAACAAAATCACGATAAAGAACAAGTATCCTCTCCCAAGAATCGATGACTTGTTTGATCAGCTGCGTGGAGCTCAATACTTCTCCAAGTTCGACTTGCGGTCGGGATATTATCAAGTAAGGGTGAAGAAGGAAGATATCCCCAAGACTGCTTTTCGTACAAGGTACGGGCACTATGAATTCATAGTAATGCCTTTTGGACTCACCAATGCTCCAGCAATATTCATGGACTTGATGAATAGAGTCTTTAGAGATTACCTAGATAAATTTTTGGTAGTCTTTATAGATGATATTCTGATATACTCCAAAACCAAGGAGGACCATGAGGAGCATTTAAGAACTGTACTGGAGACTTTGCGCAAGGAGAAGCTCTATGCCAGGTACAGCAAGTGTGAGTTCTGGTTGAAGGAGGTCTCATTCTTGGGCCATATCATCACAAGCAATGGGATATCTGTGGACCCCTCCAAAACAGATGCGATTGAGGGATGGCCGAGGCCAACATCGGTAACTGATATCCGTAGCTTCTTGGGGTTAGCTGGATATTATCGACGATTTGTGAGAAACTTCTCACGATTGTCCAACCCTCTTACCAAGCTAACTCGAAAGGGAGTAAAGTTTGCTTGGAGTGATGAATGCGAAGAAAGCTTCAAGGAGTTGAAAAGGAGGCTTATCACTGCACCTGTGCTCACTTTACCCACAAGTGGGGAGCTTTTTGTGGTATTCAGTGATGCTTCAAAGAAGGGCTTAGGATGTGTGCTGATGCAGAATGATAAAGTGATATCCTATGCCTCAAGACAGTTGAAAATCCATGAGCGAAACTATCCAACGCATTATCTGGAGTTGGCGGCGGTGATCTTCGCCTTGAAGATCTGGAGGCATTATCTCTATGGGGAGAAATGTGAGATATATACTGACCACAAGAGTCTTAAATATATATTCACACAGAAAGAGCTTAATATGCGCCAGAGAAGATGGATAGAGCTCATAAAGGATTATGACTGTTCAATACATTACCACCCTGGGAAGGCGAACAAGGTGGCGGATGCCCTAAGTAGAAAGGATCCAGCAATTCTATCAATGATGAGAATTGAGAAGGATCCAATCTTCTTAGACTTGATGAAGATGGACGTGGGAATCATAAAGAAGGGAACATCATCAATCCTTTCACAAATGATTGCTCAACCATCTCTTTTGGAAAGGTTAAAGGATTCTCAAAAGGATGATGTGAGAATCCAAGAAAAAGTGGAAGCTATCAAAAAGGGAAAATCCTCAGAGTTTAATGTTAATGAAGAAGGAATTGTGCGGTTTGGGAAAAGACTATGTGTCCCATCAAGTTCGGAGCTGAAGAAGGAACTTTTGGATGATGCACATAGTTCAAATTTCTCTATTCACCCAGGGAGCACAAAGATGTATCGAGATCTCCGAGAAAACTTTTGGTGGGATAATATGAAGAAGGAGATCGCTGAATATACATCAAAGTGCCTGGTGTGTCAGAAAGTGAAGGCAGAGAGGCAGAAGTCTAAGGGGATGATGCAACCATTGCCCATACCAGAATGGAAATGGGAGAACATCACCATGGACTTCGTCACTGGACTTCCAAGGACATCCAAAAACAACAATGCAATCTGGGTTATTGTGGATCGTCTTACAAAGACTGCACACTTCATTGCTATTCGAGAGGACTTCTCTTTGGATCAACTGGCACGGATATATATCAGGGAAGTGGTACGGTTGCATGGAGTACCACTATCTATTGTGTCGGACCGAGATCCAAGATTTACCTCTAAGTTTTGGAAGAGTCTTCAACATGCTCTGAATACTGAACTGAACTTCAGTACGGCCTATCATCCTCAAACTGATGGCCAATCCGAGCGGACTATCCAAACACTTGAGGATATGTTGAGAGCGTGCTCAATGGACTTTAAAGGAGGATGGGATCAGCATCTTCCTCTGGTTGAGTTCTCTTATAATAATAGTTTCCACTCAAGCATCCAAATGGCACCATATGAAGCCCTGTATGGGAAAAGGTGTAGAACACCGGCATGTTGGGATGAGGTCGGTGAACGTAAGCTGCTTGGACCAGAAATGGTCGAAGAAATGGTGGAGAAGGTGAAAACCATTCAGCAGCATATCAAGGCAGCCCAAAGTCGACAGAAGAGTTATGCAGATAATCGTCGACGAGACCTTGAGTTTAAAGTCGGAGACATGGTGTTTTTACGCATATCTCCGTGGAAGAAGGTCATGAGGTTTGGAAAGAAAGGGAAGTTAAGTCCAAGGTACATCGGCCCCTTCGAGATTCTTGATCGTGTTGGGGATGTGGCCTATCGACTAGCACTTCCACCTACTATGGCCAAGGTGCATGATGTCTTCCATGTATCCCTCTTAAGGAAGTACATACCAGACCCTTCACATGTACTCTCTTCTGAGGTGGTACAATTAGAAGACGATCTTTCTTATGAGGAGCAACCAGTGAAGATCTTAGATCGTAGAGAAAAAGTTCTACGAAATAAGACAATGCCCCTCGTCAAGGTGTTGTGGAGAAACCACAAGTTTGAAGAAGAAACTTGGGAGTCAGAGGATATGATGAAGCTAAGTTACCCACATTTGTTTTAGTGTGGGAAAAGGAAAATTTCGAGGGCGAAATTTCTTAAGGGGGGAATGTTGTAACGACCCAAAATTTCATTAATGGAAAGTCCCTCTTGATCCAGTTAAATGTTTCCTTATGTTTTTATATGATGTCAACTTATTTAGTTTAACGTTAAGATTTGTGACCGTTACTTTTATAGCCGTTGAACAGTGATCATCTGGGTAGTTTAAATATAAGGCTTTAACGAACCAATTTTCTACTCAGACAAAGGAAGCGATGGCCTCATCCAGTAGAATTGCCCCTTACGAAGCCCATTTGTCGGAGCTCGGAAAGGAGGTGGCGTCTTTGGGCTTTGCCCTTGACCAAGCCCAAGCTGAGCTTCATCAAGTCAAGCTCGAACGTGATCGTCTACGGGAAAAATGGAAGTTGATAGAGATTACCACTCGAGCGATGTTATCCGAGCAACCCCAAGAGTCTGTCACCATCGCACACCTTACCCTTAGGTCTTATGCGGCTATTTTAAGGGGTTATGTAACAAATAAGTAGCACCATGTTCATGTACATTATTTTTGTATATAATAATGAATATAATTTCTAGTCATTTTTGATGCATTGTAATTAGTTTTTAAAGTACAAATGATGTTTTTAGTTATTATTTAATTAAGAATTATATTTTATTAAATTAAAGGATTTTTGAATTAAATAATATTTTAATAAAATATTATTATTAATATTAAATTAATTTTTATTAAATATAAATGATCTTATAATTTTATGAATGCAATTAAAATTTTTATTAAGGTTTGAAAGCCATTTCTGTCAAAACCCGTGAATTTTTATAAATGTCGGTTTTTATTTTAAATGTGAAAATTCACATATTTAGAAAATTATTTAGATAAAATAAATATTATTTTTGGAATCAGGACGTCGAAATTATCCAACGGTGAATTTTTCATAATTTTCTGAGACAGTCAAATTTTTGGGTAAAAATTAAATACCATTTAAATATATAATGTGTTTTATGACATCATAATGACCCAATGGTGATGTAATAAAATACCATAATCCTTATGTTCGGCCAATATGTGTTTTATCAATAAAATAATGAGGTTTTGGGTTTGTTTTACTCACTTTTCAAAGCATTAATGGAGCCCTCAAGACTTATTCAACACATTGCCTTTTTAAATTAATTTCCATGGGAGTGTGACTCACCTCCACATAAGCAACCCTAATTTTTTAATAAGTTCGGACCTTGGCCTTGTAAAATATTGTTTCCCTCTTTCCTTTTCCAGAAACCATGGGCAAATACCATGGGATGGTTTGTGGTTTGGATTATTCTAATATAAGGGGTCCCAAACCTAAATAATAAAGAATTCTCTCACCTTTCCTATATAAACCCACCCAAGCTCCCACTTCCTCCTCATCCAAAGCCCTTGAAGATCGTCCAAACTCTGCCCTACTCTCTCTAGAATCCTCTCAAGGTTCCCCAAGCTCCCAAGAAGCCTCTCACAAGCCTCTCTCTAGCCTTTGGAAGCACACTTCCAAGTAAGGGTTTTTTCTTCCTTTCTCATTTTTTGTCAATTTTCTTTAAGTTATATTTCCCTTTTAATTTCATTTTGAATGTTGGGGTATGGTTTCGCACCTCTCCCATACTGCCCTTTTATAGTTTGAATGATGGGAGACCCCTTTCTCTCTCATTAAATGCCTCCCTTGTACACCCGTTACTATGCCGAAATTCCGAAAGGAACCTTTTTCTCCTCTTTTATATTCAAGCAATACTTTTTTATCATGAATCTAAATTCCATTTCTATTGTTGGGACATGTATATATATGATCCCCTTACTGTCCATTACATGTAAATATGATGAGGAACCCCTATCTCTCTCATCAACCTTTTTTATGAATTCTTATGTCACGCCGTTATGCTGCCGAAATCGCACCAATTTTCTAAGCCAATGTCTTTGTGTAGTGAATACCATGCCCATTTCTCCATCAAGGGTATTCACCTTTATGCACATATACGTATTGATTGTAAAGTTTCATGTTTGAATTCCACATTCCTTTATCGTGGAAGAAATGATTATGTTTTATGAATCCATGTTTTATGATCCATGTGGCACACTTATGCATGAAATGAAATGTTTAAGAAGGGTGCGCCCTGATAGCGCTCCAATGCATTGGGTAAAGTATAGTATCATGATACGTCATGTGCAATGAGTGTTGACTCATGCTAAATCAAGTGCAACGGCGGTTTACTCGTGCTTCAAGTGCAATGAGGGTTTACTCATGCTCCATGTGCAATGAGCCTAGGCTCATGCTAATTCAATGTTAAGTGTTGTTGCCACATTTCCATGTTATGATTATCATGCTTTATCATGCCTTTATGTTCATGTCTCTCTTATGCTCTATTGATATGCCTATTGCCTAACATGTATTGTACTCCTCATGTTATTCATTATGTACTCCCTTACTGGGCTTTATAGCTCACCCTTTTCTTATGCATGTCCTCAGGTTATCCCATGCAATGCTAAGTACGAAGGAATGTAGTGGTCATGTAAAGGAAGTTTTCAATAAGGATGTTGTATTTCAAGTTTAAAGTTTTTATGTAATGATCCTAAGCCCCAAAGACACTAAACCTCTCGATCTTCATTGTTGTATCAAGTGAAGTTTTATGTAATAAAGCATGTTTAAGTTGTAATAAAAAGCAGGGTTGTCATATAGTTCCTTTTGATTACACACTTAAATGTGTGTTGTACTTTGTGTGAGTCTTCTACTTCTTCTAAGTGTGTTCACACCACTTAGTGCACACACATAGGTTCGGCAAACTTGTTTCTTGTTTTCACACACACACTCAAGGTGTGTTCTTCAATTTGCATACACAAGGTTCTCCACTTTTCACACAACTAGGTGTGGTCTTTGGCCTTATTCACTTACACACACTTGGCTACGGCCTATTCCACTTGCACACACTTCATCTCGGCCTTTTTCACTTCACACACAATGTGTGGTCTTCTTAGCACTTGGCACACACACACACTGCCTTCTTCTGTTTTTACACACACAGCCCGAACTCCTTGGGTGCAAGGCAGCCGCGCAAGTGTCTGTGGGTGCAAGGCACCTTCTCCTATTCTTCTCCGCGCAAGGGTGCAAGTTCTACCACTCTGCAAGTCTTCAAGGAGCAACAAGCAACAGAATAGCCTTGCAAGGCCTAGGGTGCAAGAGCACCACGTCGCGGGCGCGCAGGGTGTCAAGGACACCTACTGCCGCTCAAGCCAAGTGGCCGCGCAAGGTCCAAGTACCGCGGGCGCGCAGGGTGTAATACTCGCGGGCTCCTTCCTCCTGCCGCGCAAGTGAGGCGTGCAGGGAACCTCCTTCAGAGCCTCGGATGGCTCTGGAACTTCAGCTGCGCAAGTGTGTGCGGGGTTTGTACTTCGCGAGGCACAAAGGCACTCACGGGACTTCTCTCAAATTTTTCAGCAAACAGCAGAGAGCCTCGGCCTCTCTTTTTATAGGCAGAGGAATGCCTCAAAACATCCGCGTGGTTAAATCTTGAATCACCGAATATTTCGGATCTTCAAAATCTTTCCAAATCTTGAACATTCTCCTCGGTTCTCCGCGGGTTCTTCTCTTTTTATTTTCCATCACATTTATGCGTTTTTGAACACATGCATGCCTCTGTTAATACCTGTCCATGCAGATCAACAACACCGAATGGCCTCGCACATTCAGTTGCTTCGGCCGATCATCGAATTCTCCTCTCATTGCATGCAAGCCAATTTTTAGGCATGGATCTGTTCAGTAGGTCCAGACGAGCTCAATGGAGCCTTTGGCTTCGAAAATGGTATCCGGGAACTCAAAAACCGTCGTCGGGAAGGTGCCTGGTTCGAACGGAGCTCGCGGGTGGCAGCGGTCGAGCTCGAGGTAGAAGATGGTCTCGTAGCCGTTGGATCGGCTATTCAACTGATCTCAGACGGCCTGGATCAGTTCATCTCGCCACGGATCAGATGTGCGGCTTAGATCGTCCGCGCGATCAATCGTGCGGCTGGGATTCGCTCCCGGTGAAATTTTCGCGTCCCACATCGAAACGCCGAGCGGTTTTGCCGCGGTTTATCACCCAAGCGCTGCCACAACCCCTCGATTGAATCTTCTCCCTCCACGGTGCCGCCTCGCACCGTGTTCTCCCTGCGGGTGCGCTCTGTGCCCACTCTCCTCCCTGCGGGCGCGCCACTAGCGCCCCCTATGAACACTCGGGTGCGCGGGCTTCACCACCGCGTGCCCTTGGGGCTTATACACGGCCCCGACCCTTCTTCCTCAGGGAGCGCCTTGGCCTTGAGGGTTCCCCATGGGCGTGGCGCCTTAGGCCCATATGTGCCTTGGGTGATCCCTCGGCTGGCCTCCTTGGTGGCCATATTTTTGGCTAAGTGTTGATTTAAAACACTATTAAAAACAAAGTTCTCCATATGAAACATGCCAAACCAAGTGCCCTTCTTTCTTCCTCCCATTTCTTCATTTCTTCTTCATAAGAATTCTTCCAATCTCCTCAACATATATTCATTACTTAGGAATGGAAATTCTAGAAGGTTCTTCATCAACTGAGCTCTTGAATCACAGCAAAGCTCCAATGAGCTTCATTGATCAAATCAGAGATCAATTGGATCTTCTTCACATTCACATGCACTAAGTGTTAGTGCATGGACTTCATTAATCCACTTCATCCACTTAGAAGTTGTGGATGGATCCCTTTCATCTCCTCATGCATTGTGAAGACAATGCATGGTATTCAAATAATGTTGTGACTTTGTATCCAGTTGATACAAGTTCTTTGAACTTTAAGAACAGCTCAACAAACGTCTGATTTACATGGAGAATGTTTCAACCACAATTTCCAATACCACTTAGTGAATATCCTAAGTGACATGCATCTTAGTACCATGGCCATTCTCCTTCACCACCAACACCATCACAACCTTTGGCATTCACATCTTGACAATTCTTGACATCCATTCATTCTAAGACAGCAACATGTCTTATTGACAACAAATGCAACACAGTGCACTTCAATCTCCCCCTTTGTATTTGTTGTCAATACACTTCTTCAGCACATATGAATGGGTCAATATGTGTGCCAATATTTCTCCCCCTTATTGGCAACCAAATGCAAAGGTGTGGTGTGGTTCTCTTTCAAAAATCTCTTCCTCCCTTATAAAAGCATTTTCTTCAAAATCACTAAGAGAGGGATGATGTCACATGTTCTCTTGAGCAAGGAACCTTTAGTAAATCAGTTCTAAGTCTACTTGGGCTAACCCGGTGCAGAAAACAAGAGTGATATGACCAAGGAATTCAAAGCTGTCCATAATTCTCTACACATGTGAGATCATGCTTAGGGGTTTGAAATTTTTCAGATATATCAATGAATTTGCTAAATCCTGCACAACTTCATAAAACTCATTAGAAAGTTCAGGTGCAAAGATAAAGCTCCCCCATTCATCCATTTGTCTTCAATCCATACTCCCCCTTAATTGACAAGATACACTCAATTAAGAAACAAGGGATGAAAGTATGATTGGAATACCTTCACTTTTCTCAAGATGGTATTAAATCTTAGAATCCCATCTTCTTCTGATTGGCTCCCCCTCAAGGGGTGCACTCCATTCTGTCCAAACCACTCTCCAGATGAGAATGATCATCATCTTCAATTCCCTGCAATGTCAGCACATGTAAATACAAGTGATTAGGGAATAAGATGGAACCTCCTTGGTTCATCAATGTGAAAAACAAGGTTGAGAAGATTCTCTCAACCGAGATGTCCCATTTTCACCATTCTTCACACTTGCACATTTGATCTTCAATGATGTTGGTGCTGGTGTGGATCTCAAGACATCTTCATGTGAAATATTCTTCTTCCCTTTTGCCTTAGAAATTTCCAGAACTTCATCTTCAGTTATTTGTAGATCTTTGGCAAGTTGCAACTGATTTGGCCATATGACTAGTAAGTGACTTGGAATTGTGGCCTCAGTTCTGGATATTCCACATGGTTCCTTTGATGCATTCAAGCTACCTTTCTTAGGCAACTTGTTTTCAACCAATCCCTTCTGCTTCATCTGGATTGATTGTCTGTTTGAGTCCAGTCTGCCTCTATTGAATTTCATGGCTTCTTTACAAAGATCCATGATATGTCCTTTCTTTCCACAGTAGAAGCATGTTTTCTTGGTGGTCCTTCTGGATGCATCACCCTTCTTGGATTTAGATTCCAAGGAATTATTTTCCTTTTTCAAAACCTTCTTGGGAGAATCTTCAACTTTCTTCTTGCTTCCCAAGGATTCCATTTTAGCCAGGTTCAGTGATCTTCTCTTCTTTTTAGCTCTGGATACAGTTGGAGATTGACATGTATCTTTTTGACCACTTTTGCAATCATCCCAGATGTTGTCAAATAATCCAAATCTATTTGCAGTAAACAGATGTCTCTGGACCTGTGGATGCTGCTTCTTTTCTTCTGGCTTGCTCCCCCTTGGCATGGGCTTCCTTTGTGCTTTTACATTCAGTGGATTGTACCAACAATCCTTTGCACAGTGCCCATACTTATTACAACACCAACACTGACCCACAAATCTTGATCTCTTCAGTCCTTCTGTTTTTTGGGTACTTTTCTTGACTTGCTGTGTTGTTTCAGGAGAGCATTCTTTCTTCACTGTCTTCATCCATACTTGTTTGGATTCATTCTTCCATCCTGCACTTTTAGTAGAAACACTTTTAGAAGCATGAGTACAAGATGGTATGGATGGTACCTTCTTTCTAGAAGATGTTGCCCTTTTATTAGAGGATGTCTTTCTTTTAGAATCATCCTTCTCAAAGCTCACTTGAGTAGCAACATTTCTTTTTTCAGCTGACTGGGAGGCTTCAGCTTTGGGTGATTGCAGATTTTTCAATAGCACCTCCAGTTCAAAGCATTTCATGTTGAGGGAGTTCTTCTCATCCTCAACCAATCTTAGCCTACCTTCCCAATTCTGTTTCAGTTGTTCCATCTGGTCATCATGCACCATCTTTATTTCATGCAAAGAGTTGTCAAGCTCCTTCACCATTTTGACATTGTCTTTGAGTTGAGCATCTCTGACATTCATTGACACTTTATGCCTCTTTTCCAGTGCATGGAAAACATCTTTGATTATTATCATAAAGAATTCTTTCTCAGAAAGGCTTCTTTGCAATTCTTCAGCAGTGTCTTCATATCTTTCATTTCAAAGAGAAACAGTTTCATCTTTAGCCTTCACCAGCTATCTGAGAGTGTTGGTTATGCCAACCCTTTTTGCCAATTGGACTTCCAGAGAATTGGCTTCATCTTCTAGCTGTAATTTTTCTTCTTGAAGATCAAGGAGGGCTGTAGCTATACACATTGCCACTTCCTTGGGGACTGTATTCTGAAGATATTTTATTGCATTTAGAAGATCATTGTTCCTTCCATCTTCATCACAGCTAGAGCAGGCTTCATCAGAAGAATGATAAAAGGAATTGTCATCTGATGTGACTTTCACATTTCTTTCCATAGAAGGAGTTTCTCTGATTGCAAAAACCTTCTTCTTCATCTTCTTTGCCTGTTTCTTCTTTCTATTTTTCCGAGACTTGGCAGATATCTCCATTTGAGGCTGGTCACTCATTTCCTCAAATCTGCACTCCATAAAGACTCCCTTGGATATTTTAGAGGTAACCACCCTCTGATACCAATTGAAGTTCCCAGATCAGTGTGAATCATTGAGAGGGGGAGGGGGTGAATCAGTGATCCTTTAAAACTTTTTACTAATTGATTCTTAATCAGTTAAACCTCTATGGCTTGTTAAGGCCTCGATCCACTCTTCTTATGTCTCTCAACCTTTCCCGGATAATTCATTAATGAAAAGGCACAGGACACAAGGATTTACAAGGTTCGGCACCAAAGGCCTACATCCTTGCCATGCTCTCCCAGCATGGATTCTCCCATTATAACTTGTTAGAATTACAATGGTCGATACAGCTTCCCACTGTATCTCTCCTGAGTCCCACAGGAGGGTCTTTATACTGCGTCCCACAGTGTTACCAGAGTCCCACTGGCCTACTCCACAATCCCACTGGAGACTTCCTCCACCCTGAGTCTCACAGGGGTCTTCTCCTGGCTGCTCGAGTCACACGAGTAGCTCTTCTTCTTGTTCAGCTCTTCAAGTATCTTCAGCAGTCTGGGATAAAGACTGCTGGCCTTGCTCTGTACCTCTGATCACTTGTGATGATCAGGTCTTCTCGTCTTGCTCAGGCTTTATCACCTTCTTCTAAGGATGACCTGGCTTCTCTCTTCAACTACTGAATACTCAGACAACTGATATATTTAACTTCAGTCTGGTCCAGTCTCACTTCAAAACAACTTCATGCACTGAATGCATGGCAACTCTGAATCCTCATGCACTAAATGCATGGCCTTCTCAATTCTCTTCAAGAACTTCCGGTCTTGGTCAACTCAGATGCACACAACCAGATTTGTCTTTGTTCACGTGTGCATGTGCATACATGCATGCATGCAATTCCCCTTTCCTCTTCTTGGTGAAGTAGACCCACAAATGGTGTAATCACTTCAAGCACACACCTTCTTCTTGTCCTTCACACATTTTGTTCCTTTTGATTACACACTTAAATGTGTTTTGTACTTTTTGTGAGTCTTCTACTTCTTCTAAGTGTGTTCACACCACTTAGTGCACACACATAGGTTCGGCCAACTTGTTTCTTGTTTGCACACACACACTAAAGGTGTGTTCTTCAATTTGCATACACAAGGTTCTCCACTTTTCACACAACTAGGTGTGGTCTTTGGCCTTATTCACTTACACACACATGGCAACGGCCTATTCCACTTGCACACACTTCCTCTCGGCCTTTTTCACTTCACACACAATGTGTGGTCTTCTTAGCACTTGGCACACACACACTGCCTTCTTCTGTTTTTGTACACACAACCCGAACTCCTTGGGTGCAAGGCAGCCGCGCAAGTGTCAGTGGGTGCAAGGCACCTTCTCCTATTCTTCTCCGCGCAAGGGTGCAAGTTCTACCACTCTGCAAGTCTTCAAGGAGAAACAAGCAACAGAATAGACGTGCAAGCCCTAGGGTGCAAGAGCACCACGTCGCGGGCGCGCAGGGTGTCAAGGACACCTACTGCCGCTCAAGCCAAGTGGCCGCGCAAGGTCCAAGTACCGCGGGCGCGCAGGGTGTAATACCCGCGGGCTCCTTCCTCCTACCGCGCAAGTGAGGCGTGCAGGGAACCTACTTCAGAGCCTCGGATGGCTCTGGAACTTCAGCCGCGCAAGTGTGCGTGGGGCTTGTACTTCGCGAGGCACAAAGGCACTCACGGGACTTCTCTCAAATTTTTCAGCAAACAGCAGAGAGCCTCGGCCTCTCTTTTTATAGGCAGAGGAATGCCTCAAAACATCCGCGTGGTTAAATCTTGAATCACCGAATATTTCGGATCTTCAAAATCTTTCCAAATCTTGAACTTTCTCCTCGGTTCTCCGCGGGTTCTTATCTTTTTATTTTCCATCACATTTATGCGTTTTTGAACACATGCATGCCTCTGTTAATACCTGTCCATGCAGATCAACAACAACGAATGGCCTCGCACCTTCAGTTGCTTCGACCGATCATCGAATTCTCCTCTCATTGCATGCAAGCCAATTTTTAGGCATGGATCTGTTCAGTAGGTCCAGACGAGCTCAATGGAGCCTTCGGCTTCGGAAATGGTAGCCGGGAACTCAAAAACCGTCGTCGGGAAGGCGCCTGGTTCGAACGGAGCTCGCGGGTGGCAGCGGTCGAGCTCGAGGTAGAAGATGGTCTCGCAGCCGTTGGATCGGTGATTCAACTGATCTCGGACGGCCTGGATCAGTTCATCTCGCCGCAGATCAGATGTGCAGCTTATATCATCTGCGCGATCAATCGTGCGGCTGGGATTCGCTCCCGGTGAAATTTCCGCGTCCCACATCGAAACGCCGAGCGGTTTTGCCGCGGTTTATCACCCAAGCGCTGCCACAACCCCTCGATTGAATCTTCTCCCTCCACGGTGCCGCCCTGCACCGTGTTCTCCATGCGGGCGCACTCTGCGCCCACTCTGCTCCCTGCGGGCGCGCCACTAGCGCCCCCTATGCACACTCGGGTGCGCGGGCTTCACCACCGCGTGCCCTTGGGGCTTATACACGGCCCCGACCCTTCTGCCTCAGGGAGCGCCTTGGCCTTGAGGGTTCCCCATGGGAGTGGCGCCTTAGGCCCATATGTGCCTTGGGTGATCCCTCGGCTGGCCTCCTTGGTGGCCATATTTTTGGCTAAGTGTTGATTTAAAACACTATTAAAAACAAAGTTCTCCATATGAAACATGCCAAACCAAGTGCCCTTATTTCTTCCTCCCATTTCTTCATTTCTTCTTCATAAGAATTATTCCAATCTCCTCAACATATATTCATTACTTAGGAATGGAAATTCTAGAAGGTTCTTCATCAACTGAGCTCTTGAATCACAGCAAAGCTCCAATGAGCTTCATTGATCAAATCAGAGATCAATTGGATCTTCTTCACATTCACATGCACTAAGTGTTAGTGCATGGACTTCATTAATCCACTTCATCCACTTAGAAGTTGTGGATGGATACCTTTCATCTCCTCATGCATTGTGAAGACAATGCATGGTCTTCAAATAATGTTGTGACTTTGTATCCAGTTGATACAAGTTCTTTTAACTTTAAGAACAGCTCAACAAACGTCTGATTTACATGGAGAATGTTTCAACCACAATTTCCAATACCACTTAGTGAATCTCCTAAGTGACATGCATCTTAGTACCATGGCCATTCTCCTTCACCACCAACACCATCACAACCTTTGGCATTCACATCTTGACAGTTCATGACATCCATTCATTCTAATACAACAACATGTCTTATTAACAACAAATGCAACACAGTGCACTTCAAAAATATTTATTATTCCAATTCTATTGTGATGTATTGGTATAATCAATAATAACTCTACTACTAAAATTAAATATAATAGTGAATCCATGAATACCCTAACTCAAAATCATTTCAATGTTCTTTTATTGATAATGGACCAACACAACAGATCATGATCACCTCTCCCACAATGAATGCATCCATCCAAAGACACCTCAACCTAACCGCTTCAACCAAAAACCAAGAAAGATCCATTAGAAAATGGGAGATCACATTCCATAACATGGAAAAGATAATAGGAGGATATAGATCAAATAATCCACAACAACAAAGATTGAACATAACTTCTATTGATGATGGATCGACACTTGTGGATTGCACCCAAATAAGGGGTGTGCATATAGTAGGAATAACTCCATAGAAAAACCAATCCGAGTTATAAACCACAATCACACATCTCCTTGGGAAATAAAGGATTTAGGTACCTCTTACTATGAAAAAAAATGTGCATGAACAAAGAATAATGTATCTAACACTTTTGAAAATCTTAATTGAACAGTGGTTTTGATACGGTTTAGATTTTCCAATAAAGGAAAATCTCTTCAAGAATAATCGATTTGACCCAGAAAAGGCACTCCGACTCTTAGGAAAATATTGATAGGTGTTATGGGATTTCAATCGAGCTTAAATACCGTAATGAAGTCTTTGAATGCATTTTATGTCTAAGAAAATGTCAAATAGAGGAAACTGTAGGAATATGAAAACATTGTTCACCATTTGATCTGGAAACACTATAGCACCTACCGACATATAAAGATGATTCACCAACACAAAAAATTGAAGATGAATCACCGACATATGAAGAAGAAGAACCAACACTGATAGGTTAAGATGACTCACCGATTGATGAAGATAACTCCCCAACACCAAAATATGATGATTATTCACCGACACTAAAAATGAAGATGAATCATTGAAACTTGAAGATGAATATTACTCCCCAACACAGACAATTGAAGATGTCTTAGAGATAGATGTCTGATTGAAAACACTATTCACATCTTTCTCACCAACATCACTGTTCATAAAACTTGAAACACTGTTCATATAACAAAAAAAATTAGAAATGTTTTGGGGATACGTCACCTTGACCTCCCAAAACACATCAAAAACTAGATTTCAACAAATTAATGGACTAGAGCGGTCCACTCCATTACATTATATACTTCTCAAAACATTATCTTCCTCGAGTATCCAAAACCAACCCAGAGAGGAAACCGAAAAAGGGTCCAAGCAAACAACCTTTGAAATACCACTCAAGGCTCTCACCATTAAAGGATCTCAACCAGTTCTTCAAAGGAACAACATGAAACCACACCAAAAACGAAAACCACCTCTTAACTACTCTATAATGGGAGCTACCTCTCAAAAAAGAGCTATCCCCAATAAGAAGCATGAGAATCCACCTCATAAGCATGAATGGCCTATAACCAAAAAATGAATATCAATACAAGAAAAGTGATAAACATCAAAAATAATAGGGTATTAAGAATGTATCTATGAATCATGTTCCCAAGTACTCTCCTCCATGCCACCATGTGGTCACAAGACATAAAAAAATGGGATATCACACCCAAGAAACACATTCCCTTTGTGGTCCTAGATCTTTACTGACCACTCCTCGAAGTTCATATCATCATCAACATCGATCTCCCCTCAATCAAAGACAAGAGAGTCGTCATGAAGATAATAATGGAGCTGAGACACATGAAAAAAAATAATGTCACTGTCTCATCTGTATGGGAATTGATCCTTGATATGCCACAGATCGAACATGACCCTACAACTCGAAAGGCCCAACAAACAAGGGAGAGATCTTACTCTCATAACCAAACCTACACTGCCCACAATAGGGATTCATATTCATAAACACAAGATCCCCAACATTAAACTCCAATAATCTCCTCCTGTGATCATTATATGATTTTTGATGACCCTGCACTACCTTCGTCCCCTAACAAATCACTTGAGCCATCTCTGTTGTGTTTTGTACCAATTCTGGCCCATGAATTTCTGACACTCTAACCCCATTACATCATATTTGAAAATGGAATGTTCATGCATAAAAGACTGAAAATGGTGCCATACTGACGGTGGATTGGAAACTATTTTTGTATGAGAACTCCCCCAAGGTTATGTTCCTCATCCACAATCCTCCAAAATCCTGGGCAAAATAGAGAAATATGTCTTCATGATTATGGATGGTCTAGTCTGTATGGCTGTCAATATACAGATGAAAAGTGATGCTAATTAATATTTGATATCCTAGAGCATGTTTCAAAACTCTCAAAACCTAAGAGGTAAAATTAATAAATTAAAAAAATTATATTCCAAGGAACTCCATGGACTCTCACATAATCCTCTAGAAACATCAAAAAAAACCTCTACTAAGCTGGATTCCTTCACTTCTATAAGGTGAGATGATTTCATAAAATGATCCACTACCAGCCATATAAAATCATAGCCACCCTGAGCACATGTGAAACTAGAATAAAATTCCATTGATATGTCGTCCAACATCCACTGAGGAACACATAATGGCTGAAGAAAACCATCGAGAACACTGTGCCCAGCCTTCACCTTTGGTAGACCAAATATCGAGACAAAAACTCTTTAAATGCACACATCAACCCAGGACACAAAAAATTGAGTCCTCAATTATTTGTAAATTATTGTTACGATATGACTCACTACTAAGGGGGGGGGGGCTATGGAACTCTTTAAGAACCGCCTCTCTCATCTCCAAAGGAACTAAAATCCTTCCAAAAAACAACACCCAGTGTTGTTCATATTCTGAAGGGACATCACGGGCCACACTATATACAACTCAGTCTCTCCAAATTTCCACCTCCAGATCCCCAATTGGTAATTTTCCACATGCGTCACCAAATATGAAAACACCATCATCTAAAAAAGATATCATATTCCTCCAACTTCTCCCATATCAAGATATAATGCTGAATTTTCTTCCACTACTCTCTAGGTGTCACCTAATTCATGAATTGAATCACTACGTGCCCTCCTGCATAGTACATCGGAAAAAAATTCTAATTCTCATGTGTATAAGAAATTTAAAAGTCTAAATCTTGTATGAACTTCATACATCGATGTTGTTGCAAGTTCATTTCATGCTAGGAGAAAACATACCTTAGGGTTTTATGATCAGTGAAGACCACAAAGTACACTCTGATGAGGTAATGTCTCAAAAAATTAGGGAAAACACCACAGCTTCTAACTCAAGATTTTGGGTGGAATAATTATGATCATGGGGATATAATTGCATAGACCCATATGAAACGGCTGATATATACTGTATCAGAACACATCTTAACCCCAGATGTGAAACATCATGAAAAACGTAAAACGAAACCCCTTCTGTTGGCAGAAAAATAAATGGAGCACTGAAAAACATCACTTTCAGATACTTGAAACCTTTCTAACACTGATCAGTCCATCTGAACACCTAATCCTTTCATTTTAGTTTTTTATAAGAGTCATAACCCAAGAGAAATCATATATGAACTTCCTATATTAGCCTTCATGACAATGAAAAATGTATACCTCTGGCACTATCAGGGGGGTTCCCCAGACACAACTGACTCAATCGTTGACGGATCCACAACCACCCCCCACTAGGATACATCATACCTCAATAAATGGACTTATCGAGCCTAAAAATCACACTTCAAAAAATTCTAAAACAACTACTGTCGACAAAGATCCCCCAAAACGGCATGCATATGCACTAGATGCTACTCTTCAGAAGAAGAGTGCATAAGGATGTCGTCGATGAAGACCACAATGAACATATCCCAGAACACATGGAATAAAGTGTTCATCAACCCCATGAACACAGCTGGAGCATTCTTCCTACTGAATGACATTACAACGATATCGTAATGCCCATGATGACAACAGAACATATTCCTTAGGATATCCCCATCCTTCACATGCATATGATGATATACTGACAACATTTCAATCATCCATAACCAACATTAACCCTTCAGTTGATAAAATAAATCATTACTTTGCAGAATAAGATAGTGTTTATACACCTTAACTTTTTTCAAATGACAATAATCAAGAGGCAACCACAAGCTACCATCATCATTTTTCATGAACAAAACTAGTGCACCCTACGATGAAACACTCCACCAAAAAAACCACACTACAACTGACCATCAAGCTATCTAGAAAGATTTCATAACTCAGAAGGAGGCATCCAATACAGATACATTAAAATAGGAGACACTCTATATTGTAGCTCGATCTCAAACTCAATCACTCATCGAGGGGGTAACACGAAAACCTCTTCTAGAAATACATCAGGGCACTCTTATACTACCCTAAGTGACATTAACTCCTCAACCTCCAATGAACTCAGTATTAAATCATCCATAAAAAATGAAAAGTATAGAACATGTCTCTAACTCATCAGAGGGTCTCTCTCTCCAACAAAATCCACTGGCTCTCCATCAGCATCAAGGAACACCACGTTCCTCCTGAAGAAATACGCGATAGCCTACACTAAATACAACCAATCTTTGAAGATGATGACATTATATGGGTCTATTTTTAAACATTATAAATCTCCCCAAGAGCAGTTCTTCCCCAAAATTATCTCCCAATCTCTACAGACTTCAAATAAGTCTGCTGAACCTCTAACAGGAATTTTCAATTCCTTGGGAATTGTATGGTTTTCTACCTCAAGACCCAATGCATGGACAAGGCAAAGAGATATGAAGAAGAAATTTTCAACTAAATCAATCTAGGAATACACCCAAGTAGAAAATAGGAAAAGGGTACCATGAACAATGTCTTGATATCCTGGATCCAGAATGAAAAAGCATGAAGCTGACCATGACCTACTCCACATCCTCTATAACCCTCCTAAGGACCACCCCCATGGACACACTCTACTATCCAAATATAGGGAGAATCCTTGTGATGGATTATACTATCCATATCTACTCTTGGAAGATCCAATGATGGTATAACCTTCTACTACTGCCTCAGATGAAACTACCTCAACAGAGGATCCTGAAGTGGGACACCTAGCTCATGTTGATTGCTTTGAAAGGTTGGGCAATATCACTACTAATGATCTTAGCCTCCATAATAAAAACAAGAATGTGAATATTTGGAATAGTTCTGAGATCCGCTACACTAGGTGAAATGAGATATTGGGGGCTGGGGACTACCCCCTTACGAACAAAAACTCTTGTCCCCTGAAAAATGGGAACACATGACCAAAGATCTTATTCTTGAGGAATCATAATTACTCACATCTCATGATTATCTATTTTTGGGTATCATCTTACCAATGACCTGTAACCTCTACAGCACCTCAAGATATGTCTTCTACATAAATAGGGTCACCTATCATTGGATCTCGAGATGCAAATATTCCTCGAAATTCCCATCCCTAGCCTCCTCATCTAGAAATAGGTCATAATAATATTGCAGAAGGTTACTAGAATTGATTCCAAACACTCTCACACTAGATCTCCCCTATATAAGGGTAAGAATCTCCTTGTGACTAGCCTCCATGGTGGTCGAATTAAAAATCTCAACTCTGAACTTTTTTCAGAACTCCTCCTATGAAACTAGAAACTCTCGTGACCACTGAAGAATAAGAACCACCACTCCCTCATTTACCTACGCATCATCATCACAACCACAGACACTCAGTGCCCCATTTTTAAACGGATTGAACTGAGGGATATCTCAACCTCCTCCAACCAGTCTTTTATGACTGCATCTGAAATAGAGCCCTCGTACTTCTATATAATTTGGCGCTGAAACTCTCCAAGTGTCCTCCTCCATCGGTGATCATTGTTAACGTCTAATCTACGATGATCGACTGGCACATCCTATAGAAAACATTCTGTGTGAACCTGATTAGTACATCGATCTGGAGCCATAACAACCAAATAACACATAATTAGAGCTCTTAAACCTATAACATGTAAGACTCAACCTTAGTTATATAAAAAAATTCTTTTATCCATTTTGGATAACCTATCCTAATGTCTACCCATTCATACATATGTGCAAAGATGGTGATGCATGATCCTTTCCAAGGTATCTACCCAGCTACTAGAATCTGTTCGTTTATTGGACACCATAAACATAATTCTCCATTCATCAGATCAATAGGGTTCCTAAATACCAATGTGTCAGCCAATCTCCAGTGTTTACCGTTCCATCTAAACATAGATCACATCATTTCCCTACCAACCCTCGCAACCTCACCCATGACTAACATCAAACACCATCTCATCCCCTAAAAAGATCCTTTGATACCACTCTTTCACGATCCCCTCCTCAAACATTGTACCCCTCATTGCTCGACAATATGAGAAGAGAAATAATGACCACCTGAGTCCCAAGTCTAGTAGGCCCCGAGATTGCGACCTGAAACTAGGTTGTAGTGAACACACAAATGGGAGGCATATCCCTCAAAGAAAACACATTCGAAAGAGAAATATATTACAAAAACCAACCAAATACTTCTCAAATTAAAATATAAAAGAAATCCAAAGAACACATATGAAATTTCATGCAAAAACTACTAAAACTAAAATGGAAAACTACAAGTACAAAATTAAGGTAATGTGAATGCGACCACAAAGCTTGAATAGTTCCTTAAAAACTGGAAAACTTGTAGTAGCCATCCTTATATCCAACCCTCTCCACGTGACCTAAAAAATATTTTATATAATGTAGGTTGAGTATAACATTATACACATTAGGATCATCTAGTAAAAAACTAGTGAAACATACTCATCACCAAAACAGGTATACTATGTTGCATGCCTCACTATGTAAACTCTCACCATGTATCGAATACAATAGTATATATTATAATATTGAATATCAAGGGTACCCAACTACCACTTCCCCAATAGGTTTCTACATTTTTCCAATGTCATTGGTCCTAATAATCTCAATCTAAAAAAGGCTTGAATGAAGACACTTAAGAGAAGCACCACAAAATGCACCTCATGCAACACAACCACCACATCCATGTAAACAATGTGACCATGTATTTTATGATAGCCAACACAACTGGAATAACATGTATCAAACATAAGGATTTATAACTAAATCCATTATAGCCTATACACCATGTAAGGATCCGCAAGACAACACAACCTATATTCGTTCCACCAATAGTAGTCTATAGGAAACTATATTAAAAATGGGTGTGTGTGTGTGTGTGTATAACAAAAAGACATTACATCTCCCTACACACTTATATGGGGAAAGCTAACAGCCATGCCTATCAGCACATGAAAATACAAAAAGAAAACAGTGGGGATAATGGGGGTAGTCATCCATTCATCCTCCCAGCAGGATATTAGGGAAAACACCTCTGATGGATCAGAATCCCTAGGGTATCAGTTTCCCTAACTGATAGGGTGGAGTAGCATATAGAAACTAAAAAACTAAATAATATACTATATCTCAAAAACACACTATGGTCAAAACTAATATTTGATTCAACTATATCTAATGTCTCTCAAACACCTTCCATCCACTACAAAGACTAGATATCCTATAAACACACAACCACATAAATAGATTTATTAAATTACTTTATCCCTTTTTATCAGTTCCACATTGAATTAATTAATTATTTAACCATTAATTAACCATTATCATCAACAAATTACATTTTTTTTAGCATTACAACCCAGATGCATGCCCTCCAAGAATAACAAAACCAAGTCCATGATTACTTTAATGTTATAACCTTTTATTGCATCCTATAAAGCTCCAACCTCATGGGTTCACATCATTTATTCAATCAGTAATTAACAACATTACCATTATTCCATAATTCCTGTTTTTATAAGAAAACATACAATGCATATAAACATAAGGTGATCAACAAAGTGAGTAGATGAACTACCAATCGAGTCATTTCCACCTATAGCTGGAGCACAGGCCCATCCATCATCAAGAATCTATACATGGAAATCATGTGGCATAACTCACGCATCTTCACTTCTTTTGGGAGGAGGTTAAGCAAGAACATCAGCCTCAAGAATTGGGGAAATTAAAGTAGATAAACAAACATCATATTCAATAACAACCACTTTCATATCAACGACATGCCCATCATGAACCTGCTCTATCATCCACAGTGTCCTCCTAGGCTCCCACATGCATAAGCCGATGTATCGTGCCACACTAGGAATCAATTACTTCCACCACCAATGGGCCTCTTTGTCCCCACCTATCACAACATCCATATAGGCTAACATCATAGCAATAGAAACATGAAAAAAACAACAATGAAACTATGATACTAACCCCAAGTCATTATTTGACCTTCACACATGACGATCTCTCATGGATGCAATGCAGAAGGCACTCAACCTTACAAGAAAGGGGGTAACTCAGAACCCTAAAGGAATTTTTTTTATCAAACAAACTATTCATTGGTCTATCTTGAATTAAATGATTCAATTAAACATGCATTACTCTATCCATTTGATTTGTCACCAAGCACAACAACTATAACCAGATTCATTAACATGCCACTTTATCATTGGAAAAATAATTTTCAATTAATCTAAAATATAGGTTATTTACAAATTAAAATTTATAAAAACATTCTAAACAAAATGGATTAGATATCACACTATATATAAAAACAAAGGAAAAAATATGATTGATACCAATTCATTTAATCCTATTGGAATATTTATTATGTCAATCCCATTTTAATCGAGTGGGATACAACATGATAACCCTAATAATGCACATAAATTGAATATAGAATCCAATAATCCCATTCATCAAAATCTTTATGACATTATTTTCACGAGAACCGGCTAACACAATGGATCACTATCACCTCTCCAATAATGGTTGCATCCATCAGAGCATGCCCTGACCCAACTGCATCAACCCACACCAATGAAATATCAATTAAATACATAGAGATCACATGATATAATCTGGAATGAAGAACAGAAGGAAATATATTAAATAACCCACAACATCATAGATAGAACATACTACCTTTTGAAGACAGATCAATGCATTTGATTGCACCATAATAGTGGGTGCACATGGAGTCGGAAGAACTCAAGGGTAAACCCAATCCAATGTCCAAAACTAAATTGCATGTTTTCTCAGGAAGTAATGGTTCTAACCACATCATAGCAATAAAAAAATATAGAAGAACAAGGAAGAATGTATCTCGGCCATTTCAAAATCTAAAATGGAGCTACGATTTAGATACGGTTTAGATTTTCCATTTAATGCGGATCTCATCAACACTATGCATTTTAATTGAGTAAAGGCCCACATAACTTTAGTGTCATGACCCATTCCCTAGGGACCATGTCGTAACTACCCCAAGACCACCTTCCATAGGCTAGGGTCTAGCGACTACCACAAAAGGTGTAAATCCCTAAACTGGGAAGGCATTGCCTTTATAACTACAAAAAAACACAACCAGAGTATAAACAGATGAAAACTCTAAGTAAAAACTGAATACAAAAGAAGTGCTAGAAAGTACAAGGGCCATAAATACAATCCCAACAGAAAGTACAAGGAAAGGACAAACATGTTCAACTAAAAATACATATAGCTAGAAGATGCCTAGCAACTCCTGGATCGTCCACCACAGATCCTACCTGAAAGGTAGGTATAGATAGCATCCTCAATGCTCCACATTCGTTCGTCTCCTCTGGGTACCGACTCATCGTGAGGTCTTTCTCCAGATACCATCCATTCCTCATACAATCCGCCTCAGTCATCACTTCATGTCGTCTATATCCAACACAACGAGGTGCGGGCATAGTGATCGTACCTTGATTCACTGTGTCATTTTCACCCTTACACCATTGTATTAAACTGAATTTGTATTGAAAATTAAAAAAATAATAACAAATTTAATTACATGTTTGGATCATTTATTTTATGTTTATTTCTATTAAAAAGTCCAATTTTACTTGTCTTGAATATTTCATTGAAGGTGAAGGTGATTTGGAGGGCCCATGATGATGTCCAAGAAAAATGGGCCAAACTACGGAGGATCTAAGCACATTGGTGGGTTAATCTGCAAACATATACTAGACCATGAATCCAATTGGGATGAAATTATTTGGACAACTCCGAACCTCATTGGGAAAAATTTCATATGAAGAAACACAAGACACATTCGGCCATCTGATGGCCTTGCCGACCTGATCTGTCCATCACACCAAATCTGCACGGATTCAAAAGTGGTGTGTTGTGATCTGTCCATATCTCGAGCTATAGGTGTCCAAATTGTGCCAAACATTTTGTGGAGACATAAAAGAGACGGGGATACAACTTTTTTATTTTCTCCAAATATTGATAATTTTATATTTAGGTATAAACACCTGTGAAAAGTGGTTTTAATAATTCTGTGTGCTCAAAACCACCTTCCCATTTTCCTATAAAATGGCACCCTAGGATCCTCATTTGAAAGTTCATCCAGGAGGCAAAGCTATGCTATTTTGGAGACCCAAAGGAGTTCCCTCCTCATAATTGAAGTTCTTGGAGGCCCCTATCCTCATAAGGTAATCAAGGATGAAGATGGAGATCCACCCGAGCCTCCATTTCCTCTCGATTGTGAGCTAAACGGTGGACGATCATTTCGAGGGAGCTACACATACTTCGGAGGGAGTTACGACAATTGATAATCTACTGTTTTTGTGTAATTTTTTTGTGGATTAATTCACTTATGTCTTATCTAAACATATTTATTCCCTGAGTTCATTACTTGGGTTTAATTAAGTGAACCTCATTTCATTTCAACACCGATTGGGTTGAAATTTCAAGTGGGAAACATGAGTTGTTCCAATTGGGAAACACGGGGATACTCTTTCTCTCACACATAAAAAAGATTTTATTTTGGTAACCTTTAATATGTTATTTAATTCCAAGCCTTGACAACATGATTTTTGTGTAATGGGTTGGTACTTTTTGCAACGTTTTGAGAGGAAATAGGGGAATCAAGATCTTGACAACCCTCAGCCAAAGAATTAAACAAAACCATGTGAAATTTTCAGAACAATGAACTATCCAAGATGTGTAGTGAAATTGAATTGATATCCTTATCTCATAATTCATAAACCACCACCTTATTCTATCAACTATTAAACTCTTTTAGTTAAGTTATTTTGTTAAAAATGTTTTCAAAATCAGCACCCTATTTTAGTAATCTTTATTAAAAATACATACTCAAAACCTAACAACGCTCCTCGAGAGATGACCTAGGGTCTTCTGTACACTATAAAGTAACCTTAAAAACATTATCATTCTGACATGTCATGAAAGTGCAGTCAAATATTGGCACCGTTGCCAGGGAACGCTTTGGTTTTTAGTGCGTGTTTTTGAAAAGATTTTTGTAAAATTTTGTGAATATTTATTTGTTATATATTAAACCTTTACCTTTATATTTATGTTTTGATCTATTTTTTGTGTAGGTTTGGTGCATGACGCGTTCTAATCCAGGATATTTACCTCCTTTAGAACCCGAACCGAAGAGAATCTTATGTCAGCGACCCCGAGACCCACAATAGAACCCATCGAAGGAGGACACACAAAACATTGACACTCTTCTTGATCCTTCCTCTTCTTCTTCTAGAAACAATATAAAAACTGGAATAAACATGAATAATATGGATGAAAACAACTGAACATTAAAATAACTAACCTCGCATGATGTTGATATCCAACCCACCTATATTCAAATGCAAGGCGAGGTGCCAAATTTTGAACTAAAATCTTGTTTAATTCATATATTACCAAGATTCCATGGACTTCCTAGAGAAGATCCAAACAAGCACATAAAAGAATTTCATACTGTTTGTTCAACATTAAAACCTTCTAATGTGGATGAGGAATAATTAATGCTTAGAGCATTCCCATTTTCTTTAGAAGACACTGTGAAAGATTGGTTGTACTATGTTAATTCACCAATAAGAGTTTGGCCGAAAATAAAATTCCTTTTCTAGAAAAGTATTTCCCAGCCTCTCGAACTGAAACAATAAGGAAAGAAATTTGTGGGATATGAAAATCTCAAGGGGAAACATTACATGAATATTGGGAATGTTTTAAAAGGTTATGTTCAAGCTGCCCACACCACCAAATAAGTGACCAAATTTTAATTCAATATTTTTTGGAAGGTTTAATCCCTATTGGTCGAAATATGATCGATGCTACTGCAGGTGGTGTGTTGGATGATAATGCCACAATTGCTGCAAGAACCCTGATTGAGAACATGGCTCAAAACACACAACAATTTGGTTCAAGGACCAATGTACCGATTCGAGGTGTCCATGAGGTGAAAGGTACTAAATTCGAGAAGAAGATGGACACAAAGTTTGAAGAAGTAATTACCCTTCTTTGACAACTTTATCTTTCTCAAGGGAAATCCCAATCTCATACTCCTATCCATTATGGTATATGTTCTTCTAACACCCACTACTTTGGCCAATGTTCTCAATTGCGGGAAACGTCTCAGAGTTGTGAGGAAATATTTCCAGGACGCCCCTATAACCAACCCTTTAGGAAAGAACCTTACTATCCATCCAACCCAGGGTGGAAAGAGAACTAAACCTATAGGAAAGGGGGGTATTCAAACCAACCTCAACAATAATGTAACCATCCAGGGCATAGTAGTCATCAACCACCACCACCTAGAAACCCTCAACCACCCCAAAGGCCTTTCCAACAAACCCCTCAAAAAACCAATCCTAGCATAGAAGATATGATGAAACAAATGGCTGCCAAAAATATCCAATTCCAACAAACCACTCAGGCGGCCATACAAGACCTCAAAATTCAATTAGGCCAACTAGTTAACTCAGTTGGTGAAATTCAAAGTCATGGGTCAGGTAAACTTCCCTCTCAACTAGTAGTTAACCCTAGGGATAAAGGAAATGTTAGTTTCATCACCCTTAGGAGTGGAAAACAACTAAAAAGTAAAATGAATCCTCTATTAGAGTCATCCCCTCCTGAATAAACCTACATCCCAACCATTAAGAATGTTCAAAATGTTGAAGAACATTGTCCTAAGAAAATTCCTTCCAGATTAAAGAGTGTGAATATTGATGAGTCACGTAGACGAACCATTCCTATTACATTTCCTCAAAGGGCCACCCACCAATAAAACAAAAGGAAACTGAACTTTATAAGGAAATATTGTAAATTTTCAAGAAAGTTCATGTTAACATCCGATTGATTGATACTGTGAAGAAAATTCCCGGGTACACTACGTTTCTAAATAAGATGTGTACACTTCGAATGAGACTTTGAGGTGATGAGAAAGTGAGATTGGGAAGGAATGTTTCAGCATTGATAGAGCCATCACTTCCCACCAAGTGCAATGATCCTGGAACAATTTCAATTCCATGCACCATAGGGGAGTATTATTTTTCTAATGCTATGCCTGATTTCGGTGCCTCTATAAACATGATGCCTCACTCCATTTACTCTACTTTGCAGGTCGGGGAATGGAAGACCACTATAATTATTGTTCAACAAGATAACTGGAGTACTGTACACCCCTCTGGTGTGTTAGAGGATGTTCTTGTGAGGGTCCAAAATTTAATTTTTCCGCCCGACATTTATGTTCTTAAAATGGAGGATGGTAGGATGAATGGACATGCCCTGATTATATTGGGGAGACCATTCATTAAAACCACCAAAACCATAATTAATGTCCACAAGGGTACATTATCTATGGAATTTGGTGGTGACATAGTCCATTTCAACATTCCTGATTCCCTAATGCACCCCTCAGAAGAACAATATTCTCTCTCTGTTAATTCAATTGATATACTCCCTACCTCTGAAAAAACAACTTTCGTTTCCCTCAATCCCCTTTCTGAGTTCTCTTCATTGATAAAATTTTAGGAAATGATTCATGCATTGATTATTGTAGTGGTCTAGAAAAGTGTCATGCATATTCACTGATTTATTATTTCTTGAAGACTAATGATCCAATGACCATCGATGATACTGCTAAGCTTTTAAAATCCCATTCCTCATCTGAGGTTGATACCATTGAGTAGTTAGATGAGATCAGTGACCTATCACTTTCACACACACTCCCATCAATCCAAAATCCACCTGAATTGGAACTAAAAAAACTGCCTCAAGATTTAAAATATTCATATCTTGGGAATGGAAACATGTTTCCCATCATCATTTCTAGTTAACTCCCTCCTGAGCATGAGTTGCGACTACTTGAAATTTTGAGGGATTATAAACAATATTTGTATTGGAAAATTGTTGAAATTCCTGGTATTATCCCATCAATTTTTACACATCATATTTTTTTCAATGATGAGGCTAAAACATTGTGGAAGCTACAACTTTGGCTGAACCCAAACCTCCTAGATGTTGTGAAAAATGAGGTAACAAAATTATTGGCTACTGGAATCATTTACCCCATATCTGATAGCCAATGGGTTAGTAACATTCAATTATTTCCAAAATAGAATGGCCTTACAGTAATTAATAATCAAAACAATGAATTGGTTCCAACTCGTGTGCAGAATAGTTTTCATGTTTGTATAGACTATCACCGACTAAACCAACAAACGAGGAATGACCATTTCCCTTTACCATTCATTGACCAAATTCTAGAGAGGCTAGTGGGTAAGTCCCACTACTGTTTCATTGAAGTGTATTCTGGATACAATCAGATCCATATTGCCCTTGAGGATCAGGAAAATACAACCTTCACTTTCCCCTTTTGCACATTTTCCTATATTAGGATGCCATTTGGTTTGTGCAATGCACCGGGAACTTTCCAACGATGCATGGTTAGTATTTTTTCGTATTACCTAGATAATTTCATGGAAGTATTCATGGATGATTTCACTATTTATGGATCCTCTTTTGATGAATGTTTGAGTAGTCTTGGTTTAGTCCTACGTCGATGTACTGAAAAGAATCTTGTATTAAATTATGAGAAAGGTCATTTCATGGTGCTACAAGGTATAATATTAGGGAATATCATTTATTGGGATGGTATCCAAGTAGATAAATCAATGTTTGATGTCATTTATTCCCTTTCATTCCCCAAAAATATACAATATGTGCAATCTTTCCTAGGTCATACTGGATTTTACCATTGTTTTATTCGTGACTTTAGTAAAATTGCACTCCCCCTCTCCTGGTTACTCTAAAAAGAAAATGAATTTGTTTTTGATAAAGAATATGAGGATGATTTTAACAAGATAAAATGGAGTCTCACCTCAGCCCCGGTAATCCAACCACCTCGGTGTGATTTACCATTTGAACTCATGTGTGACGCTTCTAACTATGCAGTTGGGGCAGTTTTGTCACAAAGGTTCAACTGAGCTTCACATGTCATAGCCTATGCCTCACGTACTTTGGACCCTGCCCAAGAAAACTACACCACAAATAAAAAATAATTCCTTTACATTGTGTTTTCCTTGGACAAATTCAGGTCATATATTTTGGGTTCCAAAGTAATTGTGTTCTCAGACCATGTAGCCCTCCGGTATCTCCTTAGGAAACCGGAAGCCAAACCACGTCTCATTCATTGGATTCTCCTCCTTCAAGAATTAAATATAGAAATTAGAGATAAAAAATGAGCAGAGAATGTGGTGGCTGATCATATCAATAGGATTATACCATCCCCATACATTAACTCATCCCCCTGTATTCCTATAAATGATATGTTTCTTGATGGGAAATTGTACCGAGTGCAAGATGTTATTCCTTGGTATGCTAAAATTGTAAATTATTTGGTAGAATCTTGCAATCCTACTGATTTCAATAAAAACCAAACCAGTCGTCTAAAACATGAGTCTCTTTGGTACATTGGGGATGACACCTACCTCTGGTGCACATGTAGTGATTAATTCCTTAGGATTTGTATTCCCAATAGTGAGTTTCAGTCCATCCTTAGATTCTGCAACTCTGTTTCTTGTGTGGTCCACTTTAGTCCCCAATAGACTGCTCGCAAGGTCCTTGATTCTGGTCTCTTTTGGCCAACCCTTTTTCAGGATGCCCATGATTTTTTCAAATCATTTCCTCATTGTCAATGAATGGGGAATGTCTCTAAAAGAAATGAAATGCCACAAAAACTATTGCTCTTTCATGACATTTTTGATGTCTGGGGTATTTAATTTATGGGTCCATTTCCCAATTCCTTTGGAAACACGTACCTTCTTCTTGCAGTTGATTATGTGTCAAAATGGGTAGAGGCACGAGATACAAGGACTTATGATTCTAAGGTAGTTATAGAATTTTTGAGAACCCAAGTCTTCTGTAGGTTTGGCTTACCTAGGTTCATCATCAGTGATCATGGTTCTCGTTTCTGCAACAGAACAATGCAATCACTTTTGCGTAGGTATGGGGTCGGTCACAGAGTGTCTAATGCATAT
Organism: Viscum album; assembly: GCA_963277665.1. NCBI lineage: Eukaryota > Viridiplantae > Streptophyta > Magnoliopsida > Santalales > Viscaceae > Viscum > Viscum album. The sequence continues at coordinate 182,140,831 of OY728140.1, forward strand.
CATCCACAAACCAATTATCAAACCGAGGTTTCAAATAGATAGGTAAAACAAATTTTTGAAAAAACAGTTCAACCTAATAGAAAATATTGGAGTCTTCGACTTGATTATTCATTATGGTCCTACCGTACTACTTTCAAAACTCCCATTAGAATGTCACCCTATCGTCTTGTGTTTGGAAGTAATTGTCATCTCCTTGTTGAGATTGAACACCAGGCCTACTGGGCCATCAAACAATGAAATTCTAATCATTATGGTGCAGGTTCTCAAAGGAATTTGCAGATTCAGGAGTTGGAGGAAATGAGATGAGATGCTTATGAAAACTCTAGAATTTATATAGAGCGAACCAAGGCTGCCCCCGACCGTCTTATACTTCATCGTCAGTTCCACATTGGGAAGAAGGTTCTCATTTATAATGCAAGGCTGAAGTTACATCCAGCTAAGCTTCGTTACCACTAGTTTGGACCATACATTTTTACAAACATCTCTCCATTTGGTGTTTTCCAGGTTCAAATTGAAGAAACCAAGAAAACATTTACTGCTAATGGGTAGCAACTGAAGCACTTCCATGAATCCATTTTGGAGTCCCCGATTGAGAAACTCCATGTTCAAGAAGAAATATATGAATGAAACTCACCAGGTTTTATCCTTCCTTTCTACATCCTCATTTCGTACAGTGAGGACACTATAAATTCTTGGTGTGGGAGGATGGGTACATTCCTGGGTTAGATAAGAATTTTCATTTTTTTCTTTTCTCTTTCTCTTTCTTCTTTCTTCTCTTTTTTCATTCATTATGGTATTTTCATTTTTCCCCCATCGGGGGGAAATTAAAAATACCATAAAGAATGGTAAAAAATAATATTAGTATGAAGTTAACATTAGGAAGTGATTTTTAGTGAATTGGTGTTCTGTCAATGATATAACTGGTTGTATCACTGTGAAACATTGGAGATGATTGATGACCCTTGTGTGAGTAGTATTCAGAAAACTGTGTCACTAATATATACATACATTTTTTCACCAAACCATGGATTATGAATATTTCATAGTTAATATAAGGTAAATATTTGTTAGGTTAATATTTTTCAGCTTTAAATGGTTTTTTCATTCAATCATTCCTTATCTGATCTGTTTCATTGTTATACCACATTGACCTAGGCGTGTGTACCAAATGTCCGACTGTTGTACGCCCTTAAAAAAATTTATTGTGTCTTGGTCAGGACAAAAACCACTCCTCCTCAACCTTTTATCTTGATAAAACTATTAAAATTAGTGTCGTGAGGAGATCAAATAAGGAATGAGAGATGCCTGTGAGATTTGTTCCAAATGCAACTTCAAAAAAAATAAGGGGAGTGACGAAATGTGAAACATATGGGGATGTATAGTTCAGGGGATTATGGTTTGACTTATGGGAATTCTTAAGTGAGTGGGTCTTGAAATCTGATTGCAAAGGATGTAGGACGGGATTGGAGAAAAATCATTTAAAGCTGAATAATGTTAAAATAATCTATATTTATTTTATAGAAAGTTGAAAGAATATCATGGAATGGTTTTCACACTCACACATGGAGAGTTAGTGGAATGGATGAGTTTTTAATTCCTTTCTCATGTTGGTGTCATGAATCTCATTGAATTTTATTGTGATATGATTTATGAGACATCTTTTTCCATTTTCACTAGGAAGAACTCCTTGGTGTGGTTCGTGCATTGATCACATTACTATAGTTAAATTAAAATTCCTTAAATGTTAAATCTTCATGATGTTGGGAATATATATATATATATATATATATATATATGCATAATTTTATTTGGATATGTAACTTTTCCTAGGAGTTCAAATGTTTAGTTGTGGGGGTGTGATCGTACCCTGATTCACTGTGTCATTTTCACCCTTACACCATTATATTAAACTAAATTTGTGTTGAAAATTAAAAAAATGATAAAATTTTGAATTCCATTTTTGGATCATTTATTTTATTTTTATTTATATTTAAAAGTCCAATGTTACTTGTCATGAAAATTTCATTGAAGGTGAAGGTGATTTGGAGGGCCCATGATGATGTCCAAGAAAAATTGGCCAAACTGCACATGATCCAAGCACACCAGTGGGTTAATCCGCACACTGCTACTAGACCGTGCATCAAATTGGGCTGAAAGTGTTTTGGCTGCTCCAAAACCCATTGGGATACATTTCATATGAAAAAACCCAAGACCCATTCTTATATCTGATGGCCTTGAGGACCTAATCTGTTCAGCACACCAAATCTGCACTAATTCAAAAGTGGTGTGTTGTGATCTGTCCATATCTCGGCCTATATGTGTCCAAATTCTACAAAACGTTCTTTGGAGACAGACAAGAGGTGGGGATACATCTTTTTTATTTTCTATAAATCAAGATAAGGCTGTATCGAGGTTGAAACACCTGTGACAATTGGTTTTAATAATTCTGTGTGCTCAAAACCCCCTTCCCATTTTCCTATAAAATGGCACCATGGGTTCCTCATTTGCAAGTTTGTCCATGAGGAAAAACTATAGTATTTTGGAGGCCCAAAGGATTTCTTTCCTAATACTTGAAGTTATGGAGGCCCCTATCCTCATAAGGTAATCAAGGATGAAGATGGAGTTTCACCCGAGCCTCCTCATCCTCTCGATGGCGAGCTAAACGGTGGACGATCATTTCGAGGGAGCTACAAAAACATGGGTGGGAGTTCTGGAACTTGATACTATACTGTTTTGGTGTAATTTGTGTGTGTATTATTTCATTTATGTCTTATCTAAACATGTTTCTCCTCTGAGTTCATTTCTTGGGTTTAATTACGTGAACCACTTTTCATTTCTACACCTATTAGGTTGAAATTTCAAGTGGGAAACATGAGTTGTTCCGACTGGGAAACAAAAGGATCCTATTTCTCTCACACATAAAAAATATTTTAGTATGCTTTGGTAACATTAATCTCTTATTGAAGTCAAATCCTTGACAACACGAATGTTGTTTCACGGGTTGGTACTTTGTGCAACGTTTAGAGAGGCAGGAGGGGAATCAAGATCTTGACAAACCTCAACCAAGGAATTAAACAAAACCATGTGAAATTTTCAGAACAATGAACTATCCAAGATGTATAGTGAACTTGAATTGATATCCTTATCTCATAATTCTTAAACCACTACCTTATTCTATCAACTATTAAACTCTTTAAGTTAAGTTATTTTCATAAAACTATTTTCAAAATCATCCCCTCTTTTAGTAATCTTTTTTAAAAATACATACTCAAAACCTATCAAATCTCCTCGAGAGATGACCTAGGGTCTTCCCACCACTATAAATTAACTATAAAAACATTAGCAATTTGATATGTCATGATGGCATGGTCACATAGCCCGTGTACGGGTGAGTAGAGTAATACTCAGTAGGGACCCCGAGACCCTCAAGGCCTCACAAAATCCAAAAAGGATAAACCACAGTAGAAATATGAAATCATGAAGAATCATCCAACCCTACTTAGGTTTATGCCCACATATATACCTAAGTTATTAATCACAGTCTGTCTCCAACTCTCGAGACCAAGAACAAACCATTCCACAAAGGATGTAAAGTCAATAACCATGTTTATAATGGTTGAAATATATGACTCAGCTCACATAGGTATACAACTCACGATGAATGGTAGATATGATTTGATGTAGCCTATGAATCATATCCTTTGTCGAACCAACGTAGGATCCTGGAACAATACCAGCAATGTCAAACCCACGTAGGATCATGGCACAGAAGTCGTCACTGTCAAACCCACATACGATTCTGGTATTGTAATCATCACTGTCGAACCCACGTAGGATCCTGGTATAGTAGTCCTTTCTATTGAACCCACGTAGGATCCTGGTACATATGTCATCATTGATGCACCCCCGTAAGATTCTGGTACAGTAGTCATCGTGGTCGAACCCATGTAGGATCCTGGTAGAGAAGTCATCAACGTCGAACCCACGTAGGATTCTGATATAGTGGTCTTCGTTGTCAAACCCACATAGGATCCTGGTATAGATGTTATCACTATCAAACCCGTGTAGGATTCTGATACACTAGTCTTCGCTGTCGCAGCCAACCCTAGGGTTCCCGCACATAGCAAGCTCAATTCTGGGAGGGTCCTCTCCTCGAGCCAAGTGTCAATACATCAAATATCATGAAGTCCTGAGTTGATGTATCCCATAGATCCATCTCACCATAAGAAACTCAATGTTATAGACGGTGCGTCAATCAGACGCCCAGCCTGATAGTTATTGGAATTTCCGTTCCAAAGGGTCGGTTGGATTTCAGGTACAATCCAGCCCGGCCATACACCAACCTCTTCTGAATCATGTGTGGAGTATTCCAAAAGTACTATCTCATCAAAATAAATCCAACGTAGTTGACGGCATGTCATTCGGACGTCCGGTACTTACGTTTTAAGTGTTTCCGCTCTGAGGGCCCGATTAGTTTCTAGTTCGAACCAACCCGACTATACCAAAACGTCACCAAAACCTTCTGTGTAATATACTGAAATGACCTTCTCACACCAAGGAATCCTTTGCAACTGATTGTGCATCTATCGGAGGTCCATAACTCATTTTATGAGCGAAAAACCAAAAGTGTTCTGAAAAGGGGGGGTCTGGGTCTGGTCCAACCCGGCCCAACCTTCCCTGGGTCGGCTTAAACCGAGTCGACCCAACCCGGGTCCAGGTCTGGCCTGGTAGGGCGTGCCCGACCTGGCAGGCACGGCACGGTCCAGCGGCGACGGCCCCCCCGCGCGGCGGCGGGCACGGCCCGCGCGGCTGGGGGCGCAGCCCGCATGGCACGGCTCGGCCTGGCGGCCAGCCGCGGGTGGCCACGTCCTGACCAGCTGGCCAAGCACGTTACACGCATGGCCCACGGGGGGGGGGGGGGGGGGGTCCTGTCACGGGGGTGCCAGCTGGCGCTGCCCAACCTTCGTGAAACTCATGGATGCGGGTTCCGCTCTGCCGTCGCGGCCGTCATCACGGCGACCTTCCGCCTGCAGCGCATAAGGGGCACCGCCAACCCTAGGCGGCCGGCCTCCGCGCTCCTCCGCAGGCCACCGGCGTCATTCCGGTGGTCTGTTTTCCCTCTCGTCTTCGCCTACTACCTCCTCAGGTCTTGATGTTCTGTACGACGACCTCAAATCATGGTTGTCATTCCATTCACCTGTCGACCATCAAACCTTGCATCAAGAACGAATCAGCGGAGGGTCTGGACTTTTTCGTTAGACCATTCCCCCCACGTTAGAGGCTCAAACAGTAACCCAGCATATAATTGAACCAAAAACAAACCCCAGAATAATATCTAACTCATCCCGCAATCAACATCCATTCTGCGGATTGACATGTTCGTGGGTCGATCCGCGGTTGTTGTTTTTTTACAAGGGAAAAAAGAACATAAAATAAAGGAATTCTAACTCGAATTCAAACCCCTACCTCGATTGTCGTTGACCATTGACAAAGTCGCAGGATGGCAGCGTCGTTCTGTTGATGTCAGAAGGAGGTGACATCGTCATTGGCGACGTTCTTCATAGGCTGCGTCTTCCATTTTGGCTCGTTGGAAAGGTAGAAGATGATGCTCGTTGTTCTTCATTAGAAGGATGAAGAAGCATTCTTCATTGAGGGAAAGAAGTTCTCCTTATTTCTTCTCTTCCACCATTCACCAAAAGGATTCCTACCAAATTAAAATAATAGTTTTCCTATTATTATATTTGTTTGAATGAATTCAAAATAATTCAAATAGTTAGAAATAATTAAATTGATGAGCTCAATAAATTAATAATGGGGGGTTGGAACTTTAATGAGAGAAGTTCAAAAGCCTTACCCCACATAAATGGTGTTACATGGGGGTTTAAACTCATGTGGGTCCCACCTAATAATGTAGAGGGCCCCATCTCATAACATCCTCCCAAGAGAGGTTAGGTCGTGGGCCCCACCCCTAACCTCCACTTAGAGACTTTAACCACCTTTCAAAAAAAAATGTGTTACACAGACATTTTTAATTAATTTATAATTTTAATTAGAAACCCCAATTTATAACTTCCATCCACATTGAAACACAACTACAGTAAAGGTCCCCTTATGCGAATATCGGCGTTGTGAGTTCATCAGTGTCCTCAGATTTCAATTCCACGCCCCTGTTCAAAATATAGAAAAACCCGCACGTACATTTACGGAATGTACCCAAAAAAATTTCAAAATTTGATTATGGAAACACCGGGACTCTGAATCAAGTTCCTTTAGAAACTGCAGACTTGTAAAATTCCCATGTATTTAAAAAATATTCCATGGAATTTTCGAGTCTTTACTTTCTCCCCACCTTAGGGATTTATGTTCTCATAAGCTACAACGCACACTAAGGGAACAAATGGGGGTACTGAGCTTGCATATGAGCCTCCCGCTCCCATGTTCATTCATGGAGGTTCCCGTGCTGCCAGCGAACGTGCACCAGAGGAATCGACCGTCGATGCAGGACCCGCTCCTATCGATCCTCAATCTCTACGGGAACCTCCATGAATGTCGCCCCGTCATCGATGTCCAGCTTCCCATGCTCGATAATGTGGGACGGATCGTGCATATATCCCCTCAGTGGAGATATGTAGAAGACGTTGTGCACCTGGTGCAACTGAGGTGGAAGGGCCAAGTGGTAAGCCACCTCGCCTACCCTGCTGGGGACCTGAAAAGGTCCAATGAATAGCGGAGATAACTTGCCACCTCGGCTAAATCACTATAGACCTCATCACGGTGAGACCTGTAGAAAGACATGGTCTCCATTCTCGAATTACAGAGTTCTTCGTCTCCTGTCAGCATGTTACTTTTTTCATCTCTGCATAGTCTTTATCCACTCCTGGATGACCTGAACCTCCTCTATGGTAGCTCTTACCATCTATGGACAGTAGGTAGTTGGCCAACTTGGTATGTAAGTTGAAGATCACCCAAATTTAGTCATGTCCCCTAGACATACGTGGAAGACCCATCATGAAGTCCATGGATATCTAATCCCTATTCAACTTTGGGACCACTAAAGGCTGAACCAAGTCTGCTGGTACCTGATGCTCTGCCTTCACTTACTAACAAGTGAGACATTGAGAGACAAACTCTGCTACTACCTTCTTCATACCTTGACACCAGTGTTGTCGTCAGAGGTCCTAGTACATCTTCACTACTCCTAGATGTACTGCTAAAGGGGATGTGTGAAACTCCCTCAACTCTTTCTCCTGAAGTGACGCTGATACTATTGTACGTTTTCTGAAAAGGATGACGTGCTCCCCACCTTCAGAAAATCCATCAGGTACTTTCCCTAAAGATATCTGAGTACTTCACGTCTCACAATCAACGTCCCCATGCTATGAATCCCTAACTCACTGAGGAAAATGGGGAGTGATTGTAAGAGACTGTAGAAAGGATGCTCCATATCTATACACAAAGGATATCTTCAATGCGGCCAACTACTCCACCGCCTCTCCGAGAAACTTATTACCTGATCTCTTACTGAGAGTATCTACTACAACATTCCCCTTCCTCGATGTATAGACTATCTTGAAGTCATAGTCCTGACGGAACTCAAGTTATTATCATTGTCCCAGGTTTAGGTCCTTCTGAGAGAATCCACACCTAAGACTAAAGAGATTAGAGTAATCCATAAACTGTTTTCTCAACGAACTATGGGTGAGACTAGCCAACTGAAAAGAACTCGTGTACAACCTTCTTATCCTACATCCTGTAAGAGCTTCTAACATTTCTCCTTTGCTGAAAAGAGAAATCCGGTCTCATCCCCTGGGTAAAACACACCCATTGCCTAATACAGTTTATCCTGACATGAACGATACTAATTAATTCCATAAAAGACACCGTAAGGCCTCGACACTACTACCAAGAAATTCGGATGTTACTCTCACTCCAAGGGTTGAGTCACACTGTCGGCATAAGTGTGTGGCCAATGGGTCTCCCCCAGTAGGAATCTCGAATGTGAGGGTCATGTCAATAGTTCAATCTAGAGTCTCTCAGTATTATCTACACAAAAGGCAGGAAATCAAATGTCACATGGAAAAGTGTCTTTTATTACTGTAACTCAAATTACATAGACACAAAGAAACCACAAATAACGACATCAATGAAGCTAGAAGCATCATGAAAAAAGGAATCTATGACTGGATATAGTCTCGCTCTGTCCGCCTACTCCCGGAGCACTATGGTCATAGGCCTTAGCTGCTTGAAGCTGAACTCTCCCCTATCAACTTGTTCCCTACGGTTGGGGTGGACATCCTGGTGGCAGTGGGGGTAGGGCCTCGAAACATCACCCACCACCTACTGCTCGTCCAACTCCTCTACCACGTCCGGCTGCTCCTGATAGACCACCATGGATGAACCTCTTCCTCTTCCTAGGAGGTCACTCTACTGCATGCTGCTCATCTGCAGGGCGTGTCAGGCAGTCTCGATCCACGTGACCCTGCCCTCCGCATGCATAGCACTGCATGCGCTTCATATGGATAGCTCTTTCTCATGTTCCCCGGACAACTGATCCTGATTCATGAAGTTGAGCACCTGTGGGTCTGGTACTCTTGGAGCCATGTGTCATCTGTTTACTTCTAGCTGCAGAAGACTCTGGTTCGTGTCGACTAGTGGTGGATCTCGCTGCTGGAGACTACTCAGCAAGGAATCTCTCTACTATGAGGGATTTCTCCAATACCCCCATCTGTGTCGGGATGTTGAGGGAGATCATCGAAGCCCTGATCTCATGCTTGATTCCCTGCTCAAAGGTCTGGGCCCTGAAGAATGGGTCCCGTAACACATCCATGGAGGAGCACGAGAGGTCGATGAACCTTGGTGAGTACTGAGCTACTGTCATGCTTCCCTGTTGCAGATGAAGTATGTCACGAACCAACCCAGGTCGACCCTGAACCGGTCACCCATGTCGGCCCGTGACATGGCACAAGGGGCATTCTCAATCCCCCTGGGATGGAAACAAGTTTTGTTCATCAATATTTAACTGTTGGGAATGATTTGGCCAATTATAAAATGATAATAAGATAAATATAGTCTGGCGAAAAAAATGAAAAAAAACTGCGAAAGGAAAACAAAACTACACATTCCTCCCTGTGACCTTCCAGGTCACCACTCAACTAGAGACCAAACTCACTCCAATGATGAGCGACTCAAACTAGGAAAAACTGAGCAAGGAAAGACCAGCAACTGAAAGATAGAATAGGCATGAGAATTTAAAATGCTCAGTAGGGTTTCCAAGATAAACCACAGAATCTAAATGTTTCCATTCCCAAAGAAATCCATTGACACTAGTTTGAAATACAATTATAAAAGTAAGCATTTCACATTTTAAAAACAAGCTACATACTTTTCCTTTAATTTAACAAAAATCCAACACACGATATATACCATTTCCAAAACCATTTTTTATTTCATAAAAAAAACCAAGATAGAAAGATCCAAATTTTTCTAACAAGGAAGCAGGTAAACAAAATAGGCTAGAACAAACTAGTACATTAGAAAGTGAACAAACCAACAAGGAAGAAAATTAGTGCTAAAGGAAACAGGTAATAGTATAAGTTGTTAATGATAACTAAAAGTAAACTAGAAAGGGAAAACAAATTCAAGTAAAGTTAAACAATATGTTATAAGAAATAACCATGGGAAATCCTAAACATCCCTAAAAAACCCTTAGATGTACTTGGGTTCAGACTACCTGCCGGTGTGGTACTCCACAGTCAATAACCAACTGGCCGCCCTAACAGCCAACCAGTGGCACGCCCCACAAGGACTACTTACCAATGGGGACTAACCCATCTAATCGGGGTTAGCCAGCAACCGTCACTTGATTATCTAAAAAAATACACTCAGGAACCCATGGTGGTTTTAATAATGCGATGTAAGTATGAGTCCCTCGCACACATGTCTCATCTCACTGCACTTGACAACCCATTACACAGACACCGCTACACGACAACCCTCGAAGGGAAGTCCCCCTGTAGAGCACCCCCATAAGTATGTATATATAAGTATACATATATCACAACATCAAAGTACCAATCGGGCCGTCACAACACAAAAACATTCAAACCATTTTATAAAACTCATTATGTTTCCAAACGGGCATTTATATTTTCGCAAAAAACATATTCTTTTAAAAGAGTCAGCACAAATATACAAAATATAGTTTGAAGATCCAAACCGGCCTTTAAATGAACCTGACATGTCCAAAGGAATTATTCAAAATGTTACACAAATACTATTTACATTTTTAAAGCCAAACTAGTCCTTAAAATCCAAACACACACCCAAATAATTAAAGTTTACTGAACAGACCTTTAACTTTCTCAAACTGACCCCAAAACACATTTCAATGCCAGACTGCTGAGTTTTTAATAAACAGATTAAAACTATTCATTTTCAAACCAAGCCAAAACACATGCCAAAATATTTTCAGAACATTATCTGCATAGCTCATGCCTTCGATTAAATTAGCTGCACAGTTTTAAAGAACGCTTTTCATAATTAAACAAAATGATATGATAATTTATCAAGCATTTCTCAAATGCATCGCAATGTTTTAAGGTCTAAACTTACAGAAAAATTTCTAAATGGTAAAACACCTTTTTAAGACATGAAAAAACATAATTTTCATCATTCACACATTCAAACACACTCCCTACACTATTTTTAGTTTACCAAAGCACAGATAAACAGTTCAGAATGGTTTTCACAACAATTGGACTAATTTCACTTGAACATCATACTAAAAATTCTAATGCTTAGAGAAACTAAATAAAATAAAATAAACATTTCTCTGCATGGGAACCAATTAAAAACGCTGAAAAATAAATTAAACAAACAATTTAAAAAAATGCAAGTATCAAAGGATAGTAATGGGAAGGAAACACGTGGTTTTTTTCCTACCTCAAGGTCATGTGACAGGAATTAATCTTTGATGGGAGGATGAACGAAACCCCGTAGAAAAGTCACACACTCTACAACAACGAGAAAAACGTTAGAAACAGAATAGAGGTGTTAGGGTTTCGATAAAGTAAAGAAAACCCCAAAAAATGATGAGAAAACTACCAGAGTTAAGGTCGCTGGATCGGAGAACTCGCGTCGGCAAGTGGGAGGTGCGACCGGTTCGCGGGAATCCAGCGGAGACTTGGCCGGAGCGCGGAAGGCGGGAGGCGGTGTAGGGTAGCGGGCCGGAAAGGCGGAGGCCGGCGGGGCAGAGAGGGTGCGAGAGCAGGGGCGTCGGAGGCCGCCGACCAGAGGAGGACCGGCCAGGGCCGGGCGACGACCGGCAGGGTCACCGGAGCAGTAGGGCGGCGTGACGAGGTGGAGTCCGGCACAACGAAAGGGGGCGCATGCGCAGGGGGGGGGGGGTCACCGGAAGGAGGGAGGAGTTGATGCGTGGAGTGAGGGGTCACCGGATGGAGGGAGGAGCCGGCGCGCGGAGGGAGGGGTCACCAGATGGAGGGAGACCGGGATGTGAGGGAGGAGCTGTGTGACAAAAAAGAAAAGGGGGGAAAGGGAGACGTGGTTTAGTGGATTAGAGGGGGGGGGGGTAAGTTTAGGGTTTTATTGAAATATATATACATATATATATATATATATAAGATAACATCATAATAATAATAATAACAATAAAAATAATAACGATAATAAAAATAGTAATAATAAAACTTTTTAAATAATAATAATAATAATAATAAAAATTTTAATAATAATAATAATTAAATGTCAACATAAAAATTTTAATATTTAAAACGTTGGGAGAATGAACGGTCACCCGGTCCGAACGCACCGTCACCGCTAACGATGCGGTGACCGCGCACCAGCACGAAACCTGCCAACACAATTAAACTTTGAAAATTTCAAACTGGTACCAAGAAAGGAGTGAGACAAAGGCTTCTGCAGTCGGGGTGTGACAATTCTCCCCACCACCGACACTTTCTGCCCCCAGAAAGTCACCAAGGCAGAATCCGATCAAGATTCAAGTCCAAGCCCAAACAGAACCAGAAGAACCAAATAGAACTGAGAATCTCGGAATGATCTTACTCTACACAGGTCACACCAAACTGATTCAAGTGAAAAATGATGTCCGAGGTTGAGGGGAGAACACGAAGGGGTTCTCCCCACCACAATAAATTAACTAGTTTGAAAATTTAACACCCAAAACATACCACCACAGGGAGGCGGGTTGTGCACAGGAACTCACAACCGTTTCAAACCAACTCTTATAACACGATTAAAAAAACATCTCCGTCGAAACATTGAACCCTCAACCAAAGCCAACAACCTTTAATACTAGGGGAAACCAATGAAAAGACTTAACGAAGACATCGAGCCGGAAACATGACCCATTGAAATCTATGAAACATAACCACTTATGAAAAGCATAGCTAAACCAAGGTCAACCCACATAAGGGTCAAACACACTTTTAAGAAAGACACATGATTCAGAAAATCACGTCCACAAAAATCAGACTGCTTGGATTATAATAGAACAAGTCCATCATAACTTTATTTAAAAACAAAACACTTACAATGATGTTAAAACTTTAATAGCATAAAAAACAAATATGAAAAGATTTTTATTTTTTCTACTGTCAACACGGAACACAAAAGATGGACCAAGGCTTCACACCCCTTGGAACTCCTGACTGTGCGCGAGCATCACCCTGAGACCTGTGGCAGGGGATCTGATGGCTGAAGCATCTCCTGCCTCATAGTCAGGTACTGAAATTCTCTAATCATAGCGTCCTCTTCACCCGACGCTTCCTATAAAACTTCTCCAGATGACCCAAACAACCGCAATGATGACACGTCTTTGGAGGGTTGCGACAAGATGACTTTAAATGCCCAAAACGACTACACTGATAGCATACCACTGAACGATATGTCGAACTGGAAGCCGAGACTAAAGAGGATAACTCGTTAAGAATGGGTTACTCTGACGACCTTTCCTCTCTAGATGGGGAAACCCTGTAAACAACTGGGTATGCTGGATTACCAACCACCAGCACACCAGAAACCAACTCAGCTAAAAACGCTTCCTCCACCAGCTTCTCGAAACGATGGTCATTAGAACGGAAGACTCGCTCCTTGATCTCTTGATGAAGACCCCCAGTGAAAAGAGAGGTATTCATGAGATAAGGAGATGCTACCTCTGGAGAAAAGACAATCAGTTCCTTGAAATGGTCAACATATGCCTTCACCGTCCATTGGCCTTGTTGAATATGCACGAGCTCTCTCTTTTTCTTCAGCTTCACATATTCAGGTATAAACCATTGGATGAAAACGATTTTAAAGACATCCCACGTCATTCCAACTTGCGTTGACGGTGGGGTAACCATCTTCCACTGGTCCAGAGCGGGACCCTCAAAGAATACCATAATAGCATGAACCCTAACATTATCGGGAGTTCCCAATGTTCTAAAGATACACTCCACTTCCTCAAGCCATTCCACTTCCTCTAATGGACCCCGATCGCCTTGATGAATAAGAAAATTTTGAGAAGGACCAAAAACTGGGGATGGCTTATCAGAATCCTTGGCGACCTTTCTGGGCGGCATTTCCTAAGCAACATATAAAACACAAAGCCAAGACCAAAATCAAATCAATGTATGATTAAAAGTAACATCATAAGCCAAAATAACCAGCTCAAAAACCAAACAATTTCAAACACTACCCATATTTCCCTTTTCAATATCTTTTTTTTATTTTACATTTCAAAACCACCATCTTTAAAGACCACTTTCAAAATACCAATCCACTTTCAAACCATCATCACTTTCCAAAACCATTTCAGGAAACAAGGCGAAGACTTTTATATCAAATACATACCCATGTAATCCCATGAACCGTTGCACACGTCTTCATCCACTTTCCATTCATACGCGCACTAACACGCACTTTCCATGCATTCTCACAAATGTGAAAACGTTCATAAAGAGGACCTGAGGTTTCACCCCAAACCATTCTTGACCAATTCCAAGAAAACAACGGATTTCCAAATCAAGAGCTTTCAGTTTTAAAACCCGTTTAATACATTTAAAGTCACTAAAAAGAAATCAGTCCCATTTTCAAAACCCCTGTTTCATTTCAAAAAATGAACTTACACCAACCAGAATGAAAACAACACTCAAATTGCCTCAAACATCAGAGTGAGGGACTAGTAATCATGCTTAACCTGGGGACATGGTAGCGGGCCATGTCCCAAGTAAGAATCGACCAATAGAAGGAAATCAAACCGTATAGCCGGATTCTACATGGGTCACTACTCCATGTGTAATTGTGATGTAACATCGGCTTGCCTCCGTTGTCATCCATCAATTCAAAACAAACCAGGACGAGACAAAAACTCAATTCTTGGACTACCCCTGGTGACTCAAAGTGAGGAACGGGAGAGGGTTCATGACGTCCTTCCCGTACCTACCTCTCGTGTCCTGACAGTCCTAATATCCACTTACCAGACAACCCAAATAACAAGAACCTCCTCTGATACCATTTTTTCACGAACCAACATGGGTCGACCCCAAACCTGTCACTAGAGTAGGCCTGTGACATGGACTGAGGGGCATTCTCGATCCCACTGGGATGGAAACAAGTGTCGAACATCAAGATTTAACCATTGGGAATGATTTGGACAATAATAAATAGATAAACAGATAAATAAAGATAGGCAATAAAAATGAAAACAAGCAGCGGAAGGAAAAAAAACTGCACATACCTCCCTGTGACCTTCTAGGTCACCACTCAACTAGAGACCAAACTCACTCTAACGCTAAGAGACTCAAACGAGGAAACACTTGAGAAAATAAATACATGAAACTAAAAGATAATATAGGTGTGAGAATTTAAAATACTCAGTAGGGTTGCCATGATAAACCCCAGAATCTAAACGTTCCCTTTCCCAACGAAATCCATTGACACTAGTTTGAAATACAATTATAAAAGTAAACATTTCACATTTTAAAAACAAGCTACATAATTTTAATTTCATTTAACAAAACTCCAAAACACTCTATATACCATTTCCAAAACCATTTGTCATTTCATAAACAAAATCCAGATAGAAAGATTCAAATTTTTCTAACAAGGAAGCAGGTAAACAAAACAGACTGGAACAAACTAGTACAATAGAAAGTGAACAAACCAACAAGGAAGACAAGTAGTGCTAAAGGAAACAGGTAATAGTATAATCCATAAATGATAACTGAATGTAAACTAGCAAGAGAAATAAAATGCATGTAAAGGTAAACAATAAGTTATTATCAATAACCATGGGAGATCCCAAACATCCCTAGAAAACCCCTAGACGTACTCAGGTTCAGACTACTTGTCGGCATGGTACTCCATAGTCAATAACCAACTGGCCGCCCTAACAGCCAACTAGTGGAATGCTCCATAAGGCCTACCTACCAAGGGAGGACTAACCTGTCTAATCGGGTTTAGCCAGAAATCGTCACTCAATTCTCTAAAAAAACGCCCAGGAACCCATGGTGGTTTTAATAATACTGTGTAAGTTGGAGGCCCTTGTATGCATGTCTCATCTCACCGAACATTCCAACCCCTTACACGGACACTGCTACATGAAAACCCTCAAAAGGAAGTTCCCCTGTATAGGTGCCCCAAAAGTATGTATATATAAGTATACATATATCACAACACCAATGTACCAACCAGGCAGTCACAACACAAAAACATTCAAACCATTTTCTAAAATGCATTATGTTTCCAAACAGGTATTTACATTTTCGAAAAAACAAATTCTTTTAAAATAGTTATCATAAATATTACACTAGAGTTATAAGAGCTAGACAAGCCTTTAAATCAACTTGACATGACCAAAGGCATTATTCAAAACTTTGTATAAATACCATTTACATTTTCAAATCCAAATTAGTCCTTAAAATCCAAACACACAACCAAATAATTCAAGTTTACTAAATGGACCTTTAACTTTCTCAAACTCACCCCAAAACACATTTCAAATCAAGACCGCCGAGTTTTTAATAAACTCATTAAAACTATTCATTTTCAAAACAAGCCCAAAAACACACAAAAAATTTGTGAGAACATAATATGCATATCTCGTGCCTTCGATTAAATTAGCTGCACAGTTTTAAAGAACACTTTTCATAATTAAACAAAATGCTAGGATAATTTATCAAGCAGTTCTCAAATGCATCGCAAAGTTTTAAGGTCTAAACTAACAGAAAAAATTATTCATGGTAAAACAACTTTTGACGATATGAAAAAAAAATAATTTTCATCCTTCACACTTTCAAACACACTCCCTACATAGTTTTTAATTTACCAAAGCACAAATAAACTATTCAGAAGGTTTTTCACAAAAACTGCACTAATGTCACTTGAACATACCACTAAAAATTCTAATGCACAGAGAAAGTAAATAAAATAAAATAAAAATTTCTTTGAATGAAAACCAATTAAAAATTGTGAAAAATAAATTAAATAAAAAATTTGAAACAAATCTAGTGTCAAAGGAAAGTAATGGGAAGGAAACACGCTGATTTTTCCTACCTCAAGGTCATGCGGAAGGAATGAATCTTCGATGGGAGGAAGAATGAAACCCCACAGACAAGACGCACACTCTACAACAATGAGAAAAACATGCGAAACACAATAGAGATGTTAGGGTTTCGATAAATTAATGAAAACCCCCAAAATGAAGAGAAAACTACCAGATTTAAGGTCGCAAGATCAGAGAACGTGCGTCGGTGAGTGGGAGGCACGACCGGTTCACGAGAATCCAGCAGTGACTTGGCCAGAGCGTGGAAGGCCGGAGGTGGTGTAGGGCAGCGGGCCAACAAGGCGGAGGCTGGCGGGGTAGCGAAGGTGCGGGATCAGTGGCGTTAGAGGCCGCTGGCCAGAGGAGGCCCGACAGGGGTAGGGTGGCGGCCGGAGAAGAAGGACGGCTGGTGGGGTCACCAGACCGGCAGGGCGACACGGCAGGGAGGAGGCCGACATGAAGAAAGGGGTCGCACGTGCAGGGGGTCTCCGGATGGAGGGAGGAGCTAGTGCGCAGAGGGAGGGGTCACCAGACGGAGGGAGGAGCCAGTGCGTTGAGGGAGGGGTCGCCAGACGGAGGGAGACCAGGACAGGAGGGAGGAGCTGCGTGAAAAAAAAAGAAATGGGGGGAGAGGGAGCCATGGGTTAGGGGGATAGAGGGGGGGTAAGTTTAGGGTTTTATTGAAATATATATATATATATATATAAGATAACAACATAATAATAATAATAACAATAAAAAATAATGAAGATAATAAAAATAGTAATAATAACATTTTTTAAATAATAATAATAATAATAATAACAACAATTTTAGAAATAATAATAATAATAAAATGTCAACATAAAAATTTTAATATTTAAAATGTCGGGAAAATGCACGGTCACCCGGGCCGAACGCACAGTCACCGCTAACGATACGGTGACAGCGCGCCAGCGCGAAACCCGCCAACACAATTAAACTTTGAAATTATCAAACCGGGACCAAGAAAGGAGTTAAAAAAGGTGTTTGTGGTCGGGGTGTGAAAAAGTATCTCCTGAATCCACACCGCACAAAGGGTGGCTGGTACAAACTCTACCCGGAACAAGCTCTCAAAGTTTGTCCAATGTAGTGATGCCTCATCATGCACTTGGAGCATTAGGCTCCACCATCTGGATGCTCCTAAATTCAAGAGACTTGCGGCAAGGATCACCATGAGGTTGGATGGTGTCACTACCAATATGAGAACTCTCAGAACAACCTCCATACAATCCTCAGCTGCCTATGGGTCCATCCCTCTCCAGAACTAGGGTGGTCTTTGGCGCTGGAACTCGTGCAACGCACTCAGGCGGCATGCACTCTCTGCTGCTGGAGATGGTGGTATCGGTGGCCCAGTGGGTAGTGGTACCGCTGGTACCTCCGCTGTGATGGGGCCCTACACCGAGGCCTCATTGCTCAGTGGGCTACCATCTCCTATGAAACTCAAAACCCTAGTTGGCTGCCTTTCTAGGGACATCTTGAAAAGAAACAGGGACACCATGGTCAAAAAAATATACCTGGTGACTTGATACAAATCAATCACGAAGAAAATTTTCAAAGGAAACATACACGCAATCACTGTTTTCGTGTATTGAGTCGGAAGTTAGAATTCTGAGTCCTACTGTATGGATACGTCGACCACTGCACCAACACCAGTTTCCATAAACTGATAACCACACCCAAAACACTTAACACTATTGCTGTTAAAAGAATTAGAGCCCAAGTTCTACGGTAGACTGACTCATCTGATACCAATTTCTCACAACCCATTCCTCAGGGCCCGTGTCGTAACTACCCCAAGCCCACCTTCCATAGGCCATGGGCTGGCAACCAGCACCAAAGGCGTAAATCCCAAAACTGCTAAGGAATTTCCTTTATAACTACAAACAAACACCACCGTAGTACAAGAAGTAGAAAACTATAAGTAAAAACAGAATACAGAAGAAGTGCTAGAAAGTACATGGGATAGAAATACAAGCCCAATAGTAAAGTACAAGTAATGGGAAAACAGGTTCAACTAAAAGGACAAATAGCTGGAAGATTCCTAGGAACTCCTGGACTGTCCACCACAGATCCTACTTGAAGGGTAGGTACATATATCCTCCTAGTGCTTCACATCCGTCTGTATCCTCCGGGTACCGAATCTTCGTGAGGTCCACCTCCGGGTATCGTCCAGTCCCCGTACACTCCACCTCAGTCAGCATTGTCCATCATTTGGATCCAACACAACGAGTTGCAGGCATAACCCGTGCAGGGGGTGAGAATAATGATACTTAGTAGGGACCTCGAGACCCTCAAGGTCTCACAAAATCCACAAATGATAAACCACAATAGAAAGATACAATCACAAAGTATCAACCAACCCTAATTAGGTATATGCCCATACATATACCTATGTTATTGATCACAGTCTGGCTCCAACTCTCGAGCCCCAGCACAAACCATTCCATACAGGAATTAAAGTCAATCACCACGTTGATAATGGTTGAAAGACATGACTCATCTCACACAGGTATACAACTCACGATGAGGGGTAGAGATGATTATATGTACCCTCTAAATCATCTCCTCTGTCGAACCCACGTAGGATCCTGGAACAATACCAGCGTTGTCGAACCCACGTAGGATCCTGGCACCGATGTCCTTACTGTCGAACCCTCGTAGGATTTCGGTACAGTAGTCATTGTTGTCGAATTCACGTAGGATCCTGGTATAGTAGTCATCTCGGTCGAACCGACGTAGGTTCCTGGTATAGAAATTATCACTGTCGAACCCACATAGGATTCCAGTGCAGTAGTCATCGTTATCGATCCCACGTAGGATCCTGGCACAAAAGTCATTATTATCAAACCCATATAGGATTCCGGCACATTATTCCTCGCTGTCAAACCCACATAGGATCCTGGTATAAAATTAGTCACTGTATAACCCACGTAGGATTCTGGTATAGTAGTATTTGTTGTCGAAACAAGCCCTAGGGTTCCCGCACACAGCACACTTGATTCCAGGAGGGTCCTCTCCTCAAGCAAAGTGTTGATACATCAACTATCATGAAGTCCTGAGCTGATTTATCTCTTAGTTTTGTATCATCATAAGGAACCCAACACAATAGACGGTCTCATCAAAAGGAATCCAACGTAGTTGAAGGCACGTCAATCGGACGTTCGGTCCTTAAGTTATAAGTGTTTTCTTCTCATCAATGTCACTTTTCACATCTATATCACAGACAACACTATTTCAAAAACTAGAATCATTGTTCACATAACTAGAAATTCGGAAAAACTTGGAGATAAGTAACCTAGACCTCCTAGTACATGTTTATCACTAGATATCAGCAAAGGAATTGACCAGAGCAGTCTAGGCCAATACAATATCAATTTCTACACTCAGAATTATATATCCTTGAATCCATAATATAATCACCCTTAAATCTAGTTTCAAAGGGAATTACTTATTAAAATTTACAAAAAATGGAAACCTAGATTATATAGCTTATAACTTTTCAAAATTACCCAACTTAACAATAAGGTTATGCATACTAAGATAACCTTGATCATTTAAATGGAATTCATCCAATTTTGAAACCTATTGAATAATCAAATTAATTTTCTCACCAACCCATTGAAATTTATTTCTACTAAATCATATTCTTTACCAAATTAAATAGTTGGATAAATAACATAACAATTATTTAATAGTTATGATAAAAGTATTACTTTTCATTACATACTATTTTTTTGACCAGTAAAATGTATAATCTATTTTATAATATAATAATTATTCTCATTAAACATTATTTCGATTAACATTTCTTTCACCACTTACCAATTATTAATGTCTTCCAAGGTATACATTTTGGTTACTGAAATTACATAAGAATCATTTTTGAATGAAGAAATATTTTTATGTGATGAATTCCAATGTATCATAAGTGGTAGGAATATGAGTGTTGTGGGTCATAAACAATTACAAAAAAATTATATGGGATATTGTGACCCAATCTTCTATTTATAGGCATGGGGTGACAGCTCAAATTTAACAGATCTAATGGATCAAATTCTATATCGAAATTGTATCAGATGAATAGAAATTATCTTTAATGAATTAAAATATAAGGTTAAAGTCTAATTTTTTTTTGAAAAATGTTATATACATTTAAATTTTCTAGAAGATAAAATATTACAATTTGTTTAAAAAATTGAAATGAATATAAAATATAAACAAAAAACTGAAAATGAAAAAAACATGAAGAATAGTTAAATAAAACATAGTAAATATTGAATATTATATATTACCTTTCAGTATGAATAAATGAATTTATGTATAGAATTCAATCTGATATGTTTTTGTTATTTTTTATTGTTGAAATATTAATATTTTAAGAAAAGAAAACCATTTTTAAACAAATGATATTAAAGAAGAAATGATTCTTTGAATTTATTAAGGTAAAATAACAAAAATCTAGGTATTTAGTTATTTTGAAAAAGAAATTGATAATTTAAAATTTTAACTAACCAAAAAATGTTTAGAAAACAGTTGTTGTAGTGAATCGAAAAAATAGACCACTAAATATTAATTGAATCTGATGAATTTCAGTATACTAATGTTTTGTAAAAACACGAACATATATTCTACCCTATGAAAAATTAGTTCTTTAATCTAAGGATATTGGAAATAAGGATGTATAATTTAATTATAATTTTATATTAACCATTACTAGATTCAGTTTTATATATTCAAATCTATTGAAACTATGATTTTTAGTGAAAATATCTTCATATCTTCTTACGTCAATATCCAAATCCAACTCCATTTTTTAAATTTCTTAAAATCCATATTATGGTTAGTGCTAACTGCACACTACATAAAAATAATATAGTTACCCATCACAACTATCATTAAATCATCAGTGAGTTCCACATCCAAAAAATGTCCACAAATAAATTCAGTCAGTGTAATCTTAAAAATTAAAAATTCCAATAGATACCATCATAATACCTGAACCACCTCGAGTCACGCACTAGGAATCATAACGCAATAACAAAATATGAATAGAAAAATAAATAGATCATTTATGAAACTAAACACTATAAAATAATATTGGGAAACAATAACTTGAGTGCTAGGCCTCAAGCAGCACCCCAGACTGTCGAAGACAGCATTGACACATCACTGCCAGTTATACCCCACTGTCGAACGTCCCTCTGCAGCATGAGAACATGATAAAAAAGGTGTCTTATATATATTTTCTTTTCTCATAAGTATTGGGCTAGGTTTTTACATAAATAATTTGAAAATTTTTTATCACACAAAATTTTAGTCTTACATATACTCAAGCCATAGATAGTGAGTGTGAATTTCATCTACAACACATGAGTGTAAAAAGTCCAGCTACCATATATTCAGATTCATTGGAACAATTTTATCCTAATTTATTTTCTTTTATAGAGAATTCACTAAACCTTATCCTATTAAATGAAATGTTCCTAAAGTATTTTTCCTATATATCTTACATTCACAAAACCCATCTTAAAACAATTAATTCAAAATCATTTCTAGAATAATAAAATAATATTAAATATATACTTAATTAATATAATGAAAATTTCATTTTATAAACTTAAGATGGGTCTTTTTTTATTTTATTGATATCTCACACTTACTCAAATAGAAAAAAATTTATTTGAATGGCTATCTGTTAACTATAGTGAGCATCCAATCATTCCTTTACATATATTTTGGTCTTCAATTTTTCCAGAATCAGTAGTTTCAAATATATTTGAGTACCTAAGAGGAGTACTAATACTTTGGTTTTTTAATGTCTTAATTTCTTAAGAATATCTATTATTTACTTATATTTATATATAAAACATTCTTCTATTTTTTGTAAAATTGTAAATCTGATAAAATATATCAATTCTACAATCATGTGCATTTCAAACAAAAACATCATAAAATCTAAATATAATATACTAAATTTTAACTATTTAACCAAAAAAAGTCATTTAAATATATTTAATTAATTAGGATTAAAAAACATATTTCTTAAAAAAAATTGAATCCACAACACCCTTGACAATATTTTTTTAAAAAAAAATCTTGTTTCTCTATCATGCCAGACTTTAGAAGAACTTTTATGTTTGTAAAGTTCCTTAATATGATTAAAAACATGTTTTTTACATTTCATATTTCAAAAAATCGGGGGTTATTCTACATTCAATTCCAATGGAATATATCTATTATATATTGCACTCTTAACATCCATTTGAAAGAGTATAAAATCATGAAATTCTCTATATTCTAGAATAAAATAAATAACATGAAGTCCGGTTTTCAACAAGTCATGATTTATTTCAGACTATTATTCCATTTTCCAAAAACATATTCGGAATGATCCATTTTACTCCTATTATTGAACTATATTTCTTTTATTCCACCATTGTCAAAAATTGATTCCATTCGAATTCTTTGAGATTATCTTGCACTGATTTTATGAAATCTTCATCATCTAAATCTTATAATATTACTTCTAACCTAACATTTAGTTCTAAATCGTTGATCTACCTCACCAATAAAATTATCACTTGGATGTTTCCTAAGAAACAAATAATTTCATGGTTTTACAAAACACTATTCATCCATAAAATGATGAAAATATTATGGATTTATAAGATAAATAAAATATTTTCCCATTCTTATCTTTTTAGAATAACCTTCCAACATTGGTTGAAAATCATTTTTTGATGTAACTTTTAATGATGTGGATTGAGGTTGATTCAAAAAATATAGATCAGTTTCATCAAATTTATCATGTACCATTCCTTCAACACTATTAGTATTTTTTCAAATTAATTGTATGAAATAATAGTTGTAGAATAAAAAATTATTCCTTCATCATATTTTTGAGAAAACCCTTGCATGTTATATTTAGTATTCAAAATGAAAACCTTGCTTTAAAAACATTGAGGTTATAATGTTTTTTATTTCTTCCAATCCAAATCTCATAGGAACTTTTATTAATAAAAGGTCATTTTAAAATAAGATGTATAGGGTAATATGATGTACTAATTACTTCCTCATAAAACATTTTAGCAATGGATTATTCAATCCTTATGGTTATAGAGATCTCATGATGAATTCTATTTCTTCTTTCAACTACACAATTTTTATATAGATTCCTAGGTATAATATGGTTATGTATAATACCATTATTAATAAAAAAATCATTATCATAATTTAAAAATTCTATACCATGAGATCTATGAATAGATTTCAACATGATTTTTTATTAATTTTTACTTGGGATAATGAATATTTAAAATAAAAAAAGACATTTGGCAACGTTCATGAAAATGTGCCCAATTATATCTTATATAATCATATACTAAAACATATACATAGTATTTATCAGTAATACATCCAGTTTGTGAATTACCGAATATGTATATTTTCTACAACTGTAATTCATCTGAAGTTGATACTTCACTAATATATTTAAATCATAACTTTTGTTGGTTTTAAAATTGATAAATATCATAAAATTTTAATGTGTCAAAACTAAGTTCATGTATATCTTCAATAAATTCATTATTAGGAAACTTAGATATTGTTCAAACATTGATGTGTTCTAATGTTCAATTCCATAACCACGATTGATCTTAATTTACATAATGGCATGATACATCTTTTCACAGATAGTATACTATTTTTAGTGTGTAAATATTCTGATTCCGACTTTAATAATTAATAAATTAATCATTAGAACTATGATAATTATATTTTTCATTCATGAAGGTTACAATATATCCCTCATCAGATAATTGGTTTAGGCTAAAATGGTTTGTCTTAAGTACAAAAATAAATAAATCATTTAAAATTAAAAAAATTTCCATGTAGAAAAATTTTACATACTTTGATATTATCTCCCTAATCCTTAAGACCAAGGGTATATTTTCCACCATTATTTTTTATAATCTTCATGAATAAATCCTTATTTTTAGTCATATATCTGGAGAAAACACTACCTATATACCAAATATATTTTTTGTAACATTTATTATATATATGAAAACATAAAAATTATTCTTTTGGAACCCACTTATGCTTAGGCATGGTATTATTAGAAAGTAAAATTTCTGTAATAAACATTTATCCTACTTATTTATGTGGAAAAAATGTTTATTATTTTTAAATTAAACTTTTTGAAATACAAAGGATTGATCTTTTTTCAAAGCTATATATCTCCTCAAAGGGTTCCATAATCTTCAACTTTCGACTTCAGAATTCACAGAATCTTCTGCGCTTTTGAATCTTACCTTGACTACACTGTTTAGACACATAGGCTATTCTGTGGATGCATTTGATAGGTTTATCTTTGGTTCCTGGGATCTTCAGGAAAGAGCAATTATTGGTTTTCTTGACAGGCACCACATGATGATTTTCTTAGAGTCAGAAGCAGACCTCATTATCTCTTGGTCGAGGGCTCCCCGTA
Organism: Viscum album; assembly: GCA_963277665.1. Taxonomy (NCBI): domain Eukaryota; kingdom Viridiplantae; phylum Streptophyta; class Magnoliopsida; order Santalales; family Viscaceae; genus Viscum; species Viscum album. Next base: position 182,165,901 of record OY728140.1, read on the forward strand.
GCTTCAATGGATGTCGATTCTTACTATAACATTGGTCCTTTGATATTCACATGAACTGTGACTCGCCATTGACATCAGTATGGGTATTCTTCCCTAATTTTCCACAACCTTTCAAAAATCATACTATTATTCGCATGATAGGTAATCTTGTAGGAAGGTTTTTGTGTTCTGATTCACGAACGAAAGCTGTGTGTCACCCGATTAATCCTCAGGTTTGTGTGGAATTGGATGCATCCCAGATCACTTTTGATCATGTGGATTACAATTTTAGAGGAGTATAGGTGAAAACAACAGTTGGTCTACGAGGACTGGATGGATTATTGCTCTTCTAGTCACCGCTTGGGTGAAACAGTGGTGGTTTGCAATAGGGGAGGTCCCTTGAAGGCTCATTGTCTAGATGCCCAGGTGTCTACTCAAAGGGAGGGAGATTCTAAAATAAGGGTTTCAGAAGTTGGTGTGAGGGTGGGTCCAGGATAGAAGGAAATTGGACATGAAGGTGGAGGTAAGGAGCCTCACCATCTAGTGATGGAACAACAACTGGTTGAGGACTGTAGAATGATGGTTGTGGATGGTCTTGGATCTATACAAGGGGAAGGAGATGTACTGGGCAAGGTGTTGGAGGATGGTGTGAGGGGGGTTCCTGTTTTAGAGGAGAAAAGACCAGAAGGAAGTGGTAGGGAGGTCCAGCCATTAGTGGTGGTTGAAATGATGGAGGATGTTAGTAGAGAGTTGGTCAAGGATGGTTAGGGAGCTGTGTCTACTTTTGGTATGGTGAATTCCTTGGAAGGGCATATGCTGGTTGTTGAAGGGCGTCGAACTGAGGAACACAAAAAGGGGGAGGTTCCCCCGGTACAATCAGTGTGGGATGAGGGATCTAGTTCCTTTATGAAATCCTTCGTTACAGGGGGTGTTATAGGTATGGATATCTCGGCCAGGCCTTTTATCCCTTTAAGCAATATGTTTAAAATCCTTGCCACTGTTAGTTTTGATTCCATTTTATGTGCTAATTTAGAAGGTTGGGGTGTGGGTGTTGGGGTCCCCTTGAAAGAGCCTACTGGTGGATTTCTGGGACAAGAGGAAGTCTCTAGTTCTATATAAAATCCTACTGATGGGTTTAGATTCCTTGCTCAGATTGAAAGTAATACTTTGAACCAAATAAGGAGGAGTAATATAGGGGGAAATGGTATTGCCTCTGATGATTTCCTTAGTAAAGGGAAGGACCCGGATGGGGGAGGTAACAAAAATATGAGTGGACTGGCTATTCATTCATACAATGATATAGTACAAGGTGGGAATAAGAGGATGTCCGAGTGTGAAGGAACATGTTATGCGACCCCATGAAGAAGAACTAGGAAAGACTACTCATATATCCTAAATCTAGAAAAACAAGATCTGCTTTTAAGCAGGATAGTGGGATGATTCTTACCTTTATAAAAGATAGCATGTTCAAACAATCTTGTAGAACCCAACCACCTCTGGATCAGTCGAGGAGTTGGGAGTTTTGTGATATTGGGAGGTGGTATGGACTAGCTTATGTTTTGGAATCGGCCACTACGGATGATGAATCTTGTATGGGATGCAGAGATGATTATGGGTACTATGATATGTAGTGTCGTGCTGTTTACTTTGTATGTTGTTGAATTGCATGTGTTGTTTTGTGGAGTTGTAGGTTGTTTGGAATTGTTCTGAATTATGATTTTAACCTAGTTATTGGTACTGATATCCCATAATCCGGCATTTAAAATAAAAAAAAATGATTAGTTCAAGAGTAATAATTCTTGGGTTTTATATCACATGTCTTTCATGAATGAACTCAATTTTTAGTTATATTAAATTTCTCATTATATAGTAATTTAAAAGTCTCGATACCTCTTACAGACATGGTTAAAAATTATTTTCTTTAGATGAAGTACATTATTCATTAGAATATGTAGGATTATTATCATAAAAATAATATTATGAAAAATCACATTTAGAGTAATATTTATCAGGGATTTTGTGGTGACGTGTTCATTAATGAAATAGTTAATATTTATAATCTCAATATAGGGTTGATTTATAATTTTCTATCACCACTTCCACTATCAGAATAACATTCTGTTGAACTATCTCCACCACTAGCACTCCATATTTCTAACGCTTTCAGACTCTTCTTATTCATGGGCTTGTAATGCCTCTTATAATATCATTCAGACTTTTTATGATTATTATCCTTTATTTTTAACATCAAATAAACCATTTTTATATGTCCATGCTTCTTATATTCCTTCATGATAACTTCAGAATAATAATTTTTTATTTATTAAATATTTTTATTCTTATTATATCTACTTTATTAATAATTCATTCCTAATATCATTTTCATTATCCTCATAAGAAAAGATAGTTCATTTCTAGTATGCTCTGATAATATACTAGATTATTAAAAAACATTATTCTCCATAGAATATTCTGAAACTATCTTAGTAGGTGGTTCATTAATAGGAATGTTAGAATGTTTAGAAAAATTAACCCCTTATTTTTCCTTTATTTCATTTCATTATTTATTTTCAGTCATCCAACTTATTTCATAAGAGATCCTATAAAATCATCTAGATTAACGTGTGTATCTCTTCTAGAATCATGAAAAGCAGTCCTTTTTTCCCACTCATTTGGCATGATCCAAATAAAATTTGAAACTATTTTTTAATCATTAATATAGTTTTTCTCCATGTAATTTTAATCTATTTACAATAGTTATAATTCTTTGGCACTTCTTAATAACTATTTAACCAGTTTGGAAATCAAAATCTTAACATTAAACATAATGAATTTTACTTATAGTCTCAATAAATTTTAATGTTATAAAATGTGTAACTTCCAATCTCTTCCAAATATAGTTTACAACCTCAGAAAATTAATTATGACAATAAATATTTCTATTCATAGAACTTAATAGACTATTCATTAATGTATAATTCCACTCATATTATAACATAGACTGATTTGTAAAAGTAGTATCATATTTAATAGGGATATTTTTGTTACAAGGTAGAATTATAAAATTTTAGACCCACTATTAATAAAAAAATGCAACATGTAACTCCAGTACTCACAATCATCCCCATCAATGATTTGTGGTCTTCTATGATTCTGATTTTCAAGATTGATATCATTTAATCATACCATCATGTAAAAACAAAACTCTTTATAGTTATTATACGTATGTTTAATAACACTTTATAAACAAATAGTTTATAAAAATCCATTAAAAACATTTGCAACATGTAGTATATATGAAAATAAAAACATATAAAGAAAATTGGTAGAAACTTCTCCAAGAAAAATTTATTGATTTTAATATTATACAATGGTTTTGTGAAGAGGGTTAATTATAGTTAAAAATAACTTATTAACAATATAAAACCTCTTTATCATTTTTAAGAATCAGTGTATATCTGATGATTAGTGTAATGTATGAGACTCAATGTTAGTCTAGTAAATCAGAATATAGAAAATTTTATTGTTAAAACCATTCACTATGAATTGCACTATGGAAAATAAAACTTGTAGTAAAATATTAAATTTAAGCTTAAATTAATTTTATGAATGACTTACTAAAGCTATAAAAAATATAAATACTCCTTAAAATAAATAATTATGGATTTCATAAGTATTATCATATGATAACAATTGTTTTAAACCTATCTATAAGGAATGACTTTACCCTCTAGGAAATCCATCAAATTGAAGATCAGTATTATCTAGGTCTTCTTAAACCTTGTAAGCCATCAATTTGAATTTCGGTATCATCTTTATCTTACAAAACCCTAGAATCCCTTGATTAGACTAATCGTTATAAGTGTTCTTCTTATACAAGGATTCCCTTAGTTGTTACCACAATCAAAACAAGAGAAAATAAAATTAAAAATGTCATAAGGAAATTATAATCCTCACAAGGGATTCTTTCCAAAAATTATCTTTACGGATTAAAAAGATGAGAAATACATTTTCAAGAAAAGAAATCTCAATATGTGATGGGTTTTGAATGCATAATCTACCAACTCATAGAATGCAGTCATATTTATATACATACCTCAAATGGTCATAATTTCTATGATTTTTTGATTTGGCTGCTAAGGACTCAAATGTTCTTCAGTTGACATATCAAAAAATTATATCACCATACTATATCATATTATGGGACCATTACATTGCTATAAAAATTTATTCCAGTAAGTTGTAATAATTATCACTCCGATTATAATAATATTATTCTGATCAAATAATGCATGTCAGGCCAATGTACTAAATCAATAAAACAGATAGAATATAAATAATCAAGCTGATAGACTAAATTTCGTCATACTAAAAGATTATATATCAACACATCGATAGACTAAATATCATTATATAGATATATTATATATCATACCTATAATAGAATAAATATCTTCATATTGATATATGAGATATCATCACATTTATATACTGGAAATATTAAATCTGATCGATAATACACCTATAAATATAATGAATTATACTTTTATCAATCTGATGGATTATACTTCTCTCAGTCCAATAGATCAAACTTGTATGGAAATTGTATAGTATTTTAGTTCTAATGTATTTCTATATTCTATAATATAACATGTTTAATCAAGAAAATTCAAAAAAATGGGAAATATAATTTAAAAAATAATTTAATAAATGTGATCCAATTTTTAAATCCATGTATAAATAGGGTAGATAGTATACTTTCTACTCAACATTAATCACTTAAAAAATACGTTCTGGACATGTTTCATAAAATAAAAACTTTTTTAAAAATTAATTTAACATGAGAATTATATAATACAATAATGAAATTTAGAAAAAATATAATAGATTGAAACTTCGAGAGATTATGAAATCAGTTTTCAAATATAAATAACGATTACTATTACGTTAAAACGATATGGGATCTATGAACTAAACAAATCGAAATGACTAATAAGTGAAAATGATTATAATAATGGAATGGTGTATGATAATTGAAGTGTTATAATATATAAAATTAGAATTTATAAGGACCATAATTACAAAATTATCTGATTAAATTCATCTATTTAGGATATTTTTGTATAATCAATGTGATTCTTGACTCAACGTATGGGTTTCATTTCATGATCTTGATCCTTTAATGAATGGTTTTAATTATTGGCTACATTCATTTCTAATATGAATATAATTTTTTTAATAAATATATTAAATTTTTTCAATTAAATTTTTAATTAGTACTTATCTCATTACCTCTTGTATTTATTTATAATTTATTCCTTTTGTTATCATTAATAATTTAACATCTAAATCATCATTCTACCCATATATTTTATCTCTATTGTATATTATCCATTATATATAATTTCACAGAATCATAAAAATTATTCTTTACCATTTTTCCATTATTTTTTAACTATTATTTACCCTTTACCTCATTTATTTTTTCATGTAATGTCTCCAAATTTTTTCCTTTATTTTTTTTGTGGCCACTTTCATTCTCTGTCTCTCTCTATTGACAACTTAAAATATCATATTTATAATAATTTTTTTAATAAATTATCATTCATCAATATAAATATGAATTATAAATAATTTTTTTTATAAATCTATTATATATCACCTATGTTTTTCATATATATATTTTTCAATGTAAAAGTAAATTTAATGATTATAACGTTTTTAGAAAAAGTGTGGCTCATAATCCAATAAAAACCCATCACATCTGATAGGGACATGAGGCATGGACTCCTGACCAAATGGAAAAAACAATGTAACACCAACTAATAGAATGCAGGCTTCACTAATTCCATATTGCATCATATATATATATATATATATATCTTAAACACAAGATAATTTTTAAATATATTTTTTTATTTGATAACTAAAATATTTTTATGAAAGTTTTATTTTTACTTGTTCTTTATAATTAAGAAATTATAATTTAATGGTTATCCAATTATGATACATGTTTTCATTATCAAAATGTCACATCACATAATCATTTTATGTTATATCATAAAACATATTTCTAAAACATGATAAAATAAATTGTTAAATGTAAATAATATGTCATTATACATTTAAAATTTATATTATTATTCTAATAATTTTTAATTATAATTAATTTATATTTTTGACCATACAGGTTATATTACATTAAAATTTTACATTTATAAGTCTAAGTAACATGATTAAAAAAATTAGTAATTCTTTTCTTCATTAATTGGGAACTATATATTTATTGAATTGTAAAATCCAATAAAATACCCACTTATACAATAAGTAGACTCATACAAGTGTTTCTTAATTTCATAATAACATTAATCCTTAGGTGTTGGTATAGAATATTAAAAATTGTAATGGTTGTGGGATAATAACATAGAAGAATGTTCCATTCACTAAAAGGAAATCTAGAGACTTGAATTCCCCTATACATATCACCCCTTTTATAATATTTTTAAAACCATAGTGATGCATTGGGAAAAGGATATACATTATCGAAGGATGTGTGTGATCCATTATATAAAGTGTATTGATTAATGAAGTGAGAACGGTTGTATTTTTATCTGTAAATATATTAGTTTTTCATTATGACTATCTTCCAATATGTTCTATTGAAACTATTATCAATTTTCAAAAATATAGTTGTTCTTTATTATTGTTCGTTCTATAGATAAAATTAATTGATCTTCAAGATAATTTTATAATATAACCAAACTTAAATTATTTTTTGGAGATTATAAATATATTCTATTATAAATATTTCTTATGATAAATTTATATGTTTTAAATAAATTAATATTTAAAAAATTATCGTGAAACACACATTCTAGAATAGAAAAAATTAAAAAGTAAATTTTTTATTGGTCAGAATGTTTATTATTCTACAAATATTATTTTTTCATAAATAATTTTTATTATTGAAATAATATATTTATCATATCTAGAGAATTATTTTTCTCTAATAATGTAAATTTATAGACTCATCATTTCAAAATTATCCTAAAGAAAATTTTCATGAATTTTCAGTCATATTTGTGGTTTTTAAAAATTTGAAAATTACCATTTCACGAGTGAAATGATTTTATGAAATCATTATTCAATGAAAATGATTTAAAAAAATTAAAAAAAAATATTCAACAAAAAAATATTTTAATAATTATAAAAGTTAAATTAAAAACATTAATTTAAATTAAGTAATTTTAGCATTACATTTTAGAATCCAAAATATTATATTTGAGATAAAACATATTTTTATATTACATATGATAAATTGAATGGTTGTAAGATTAAATTATAATTAAATCTATTTTAATATAAAATAACTCTTTTTGACTAACTAAAAATAATAAACAAATTTTAATTCACATCACACACAAGCAGTAAGCTTATATAATAAAATAACTAATATTTTAACCTGTACACTCACCCGTTCAAAAGTAGAAATTGAATCACATTTTCCCTATAGTCTAAAAACCTCATTCATTATGAATTTCTTATGCATATTCATATCTATTTTCCTACCAAGGGGTTCTTAGGCTTTTAAGTGGTCTCTATCTAGCTCTAAAAAGCATCCTCTCCAAGTAAGTGTTACCAACCCTCCTCTTTCATTCACAATTGCAAATAATTTAGTATATTTTCTTGCTAGATTTTTTTTCATGTATATAAATCATTTTAACTCCATGTTTTTATAAAAAAATTAACATTTTTAATGATATATTACTTAATCCTTCTCCTTATAGGCCCTTTCTAAGCCTTTATAATGCTATAACTATCGTGTATCTATAAAACAATCCTATAATTTTAGTAAAGTAATGAGTGTGTGGTTTCTAATGAAATTAAATCCCTCTTCGCAAAACAATGTGTGGATATTGTTTTGGAAAATATTAATCTAGGGTTAAAAACCTAAATAAGATGAGGTCAAGTATATATCATCCATTATTCCTATTCACAATGAATATGCCCCTACTATGAACCCAGTTTGACACTCCAGGGATATATTCTTTATTTTATTTTTATGGATATTGAAAAATCATATGAAGGGTTTAACTATCATTTCATTATTCAACAGCCTTTTTAAATATATGAATTTAGCTACTTATACACCTAAATAATATTTTCTTTGTAAACTCTCAATTACTATAATCATTAATTCTTCACTTATTAAGGTTCTTTATCAAAAAAATTTGGATATCAAATTATTCCACAGGGACTTCACCTAGATTCATTTTAAATTAAATCAATACAAAAATTTATTTTTTATGGGAAAGTATTTTGAGATACACCTCTTTGAGAAATTTGTTTACATATATATGATGATCATTCTTATAAAATAACACCATGAAATTAGATGTTTTGTGATGGAATGAATTTTAAATTTTATGTGTTTGGTGGGGATTAAAATTACATAGTCTCTTAGTGCACTAGTATCTCTCATGAGACAACTAAGTTGATTTAATTAGACTATCCTTACCTTTTATATATTACCTATTTCCAAATTGCATTGATGGTATATATATGATTTCCAAAATTATGAATTCCCAAAACTATATGATAATTTAAAGTAGTCTATGAATTTATAGATTGTTCTATTTGAAATTTATTTCCTTATAATATATATTTCATTTGTTACAAAATAATTTAGTTTAATTATTCATTCCATAATTTATATTTTATAATACAATATGTTGTATGATACCCATTACTGATCATTTGAGATAAAAAATTATATTGTTTCTCATTTTCCCAACAAAAACATGAGGAGTAGTACATATGGAAAATATTTTGAAATGAAAATAAAAATGTTACCATGTATTCGGATGATGTATTTTTACTTTTAAAAGTAATTTAAAACACATTCAAGTATGTAGTTTAATTAGTCTACTAAACTATTGGGTCCACTCAATTTTAATATATTTTCCAATATATTAAAAAAACCCCTAGTTCCATGTTAGTATATTTGGGATTGTTAATGTTTCCATTTTAGGATAGTTTAGTATAAACCTTAGGAACTAGATTTAGAGTATAATAGTTATATCCTAAGAGTAAAATAAGTGTGAATAACATAGATTAAATCATATATATTAATAATTTATGGAATAAATTAATTGAAATGAGAGATTATATATAATTTTATGATTTTTTTGAAAGATCATTATAATTTTGTGATAGCTAATTACAGAATTAGGTTAATAAAATGGGAAGTACCAACCTAATAAATCCTAGATTGACCCTAGAGTTATATTAGTTGAACTGAAAGTATACTTGTCTAAATGTTTTATACATTATACATTAATAAAATTATTTATTCAAAATATATATACATTTATTCCCTTTAGATATTATTGGTCAATGAAAGATAACTATTTTTTGGTAGTTAAATTCCTTTAATGATTATGTTTTTTCGATATATTGGTGGTCATTTATTAATATGGAGGGAAGTAGATATCTCTAGGGTCTCATATCCATCGTAAATGATTTACTGAAATCATAATTGAAAAATATAATTTGAGTGATCCTACCACATTTTATTGAATTTTTCACACATTCATGTTATTTTACAACATATCCAGCTATCCTCCTATTATAATACATTTTGATTCGAATTAAAAATCCTTAATTGTATCTTAATGATAAAAATTGATCACATTACTACTTTTTTGATCTTGTACAACATACTTTGTTGATACATCACTATCTCACAAACCTAAAAGGTTTTTACCATCAATTATACACAAATATATGATGGGTTACCTATGGGAAGCCTATTTATATATATACATCTTATTTAAATTTTATTTGGATGTTTTATAGGTTTTTGAAACCAAACAACATTTCAACCATTATTCTTGGATCAAATATACTTTTTTATATAGGATAAGTTACAAGTGACATTTCAAATATATATAATCAAAATCCACAAATATATAAACCCTTTTTATGATCATACTCATTTAAATAATGATGTCTACAACAACCAAATTTTTATTACTAATATTTTATGTGTAACACCCCGACCCCAGCTACCCAGAGTCAGTGCATTACTTCGTAACATTGGTGTGATCACAAAAGATCAAGTCTCGAAAGACCGATTAGTTTAGTAGCCTTGGAAACACTAGATACATTCATAAATGTTACATTACATCATAAAGTGAAAAACTAATAACAATGTCTTCATAGCAACACTCATATCCTCTTCTGACTATCCCTGCAGGTCATTCATAAAATACTTCTTCACATCCTGGAAAATATTAAAACATCGAAAGGGGTGAGCTCAGATGCTCAGTAAGGATAACAATATTGCGGAAACTTTTATAAGAAAATATAAGCATTTAAGGAAATGTATAACTAAAATAAAAGCCTTATTGAACTTGAACATCAGCATAATATGGAAAAAGTAAATTAAAATAATGTCATTACTTACTCACATGGATATTCTACTAGACTAATAATCATGTGAAATATCAATAACCACTTTCATAATGAGGGAATGTATAATGCCAGACATTCTGAAACACTTTGTCAAGGCCTCGGCCAAGACGTCTAAAATGATTAAGTCCTCGGCCAAAACCATAAATCAAATTGAGAAAGGGCCTCAGCCAATTCCACGTCTAGTTGTCTCATGAGACCTACCGATGCATCGAGGAGCTATAGCAGGCTCCACCCGTCACATATTAAGTCCAATACATTCCTCATATGAATAGGTTTAAACATAACATAAATATTCGTATTAAAACTAGGATATGAAATGTCAACAATTTTTCCATAAACTATGGATGGTATAAAAATAACACATCCACAGTCAAATTTTTCACAAAATGTTCAATGGAAGTTTTGTATCATAAATCAATTTCAATTAAACTTAAAACCCATCAAAGGATGTTGACATGGATGAAATCAAAGCTATTTGGGAGTAATATCTCTCCTTTTTGAAGTCATTTAAAAGTACCATAATTATAAAATAATACATTTACTTTGAAGATATTTTTATAAGCTTGTTAGGGAGCTTGTTAGGGACGCTTCGACGAAGTTATAATGGCGGAAAATAGCCGCACCCTCCGTATAAGTTAAAAAAACATTCTTACCTTAAATTTGTCAAATAGGTCAAAAAGTACATTGTTTGGAAAACGACGGTAAGATTCCATTAAAAAATGTATAAGGGTATAAATGACTTTAACACATTTTCCATTTAATAGTAAAAATGTTTTGAAAGACATTTTTAAGAAACATGGATGTGGATGATAACGAGGTCCCAGTAGATAATTATGTATAAACAACCTTGGATAATGAAGAGGTTGTGAAGTAAACCCTTACCTTGTACATTTCCTTGGTTGGGGTAGGTTATCCTCCTGTATAATGGTGAAATAATTGTTATTAAATTATAAAATAATCATATACATTCATATGATATCATATATGATCTTTTAACATTGCTTTGTTAACAATATCTTAGATTTATTGTTGTTTCGAGTGTTAACTTACTCGTTTTCATTTATATGTTTTGTAACGTAAGTCGTGTTTTTCATGGATAAGTTTTATCTTATTCATATCCAGAATGATATCATGTCCTTAAACATTATTTTTAAATCATCAAATTATAATTATACTTGAATGGAGACGACAGAGAATGAATCTCATCGCGTTCGTGGAGACGGTAGTCCGTACGTACGCACGAGCGACAATATCATTATTTTGATATTAAAATAATATATAATTGGATATTATATCATATATACAGAATCATTATCATGTTATATTTATTATTTACATGAATTACATATCATTATTATACCCATCTAAATAATAATATATTGAATAACAATTACACCACGACGTGGAGACGGTAAGTCGTACGTACGCACGTATGGTGACATGTCATTCAAATGATGGGTAGAATAATGAATATGGTTGTTCCATATTTATAATAACATCACAGTATATAGAATATACTGGAGTTATAATTTTAGAATTGAAATAATAAAAAAAGAGGGAGTGGAAGAAGAAAGAAACTTGAAAGAGGGTGACGAAAATGTTACCTCTTCTTTAGGGTTCTTCCATTTGATTTGATCAAAAAGACTCCTTAGGATGGCTTTCTGACTAAAGTAAAGCTTCCAGGATGAAGGGAGAGAAGTTGGCAGAGTATTAGGGAAGAGGTTGGCCGAACCAAAAGGCTTGAAAGTGTGAATAAGGTGGTAGAGGTGGAGGCCTTTTATAAGAGGAGAGGAGGGGCTCTTTTTGAAAGATTGAAATGTTACATTATTATACAATGCTTTTCGGATTCTAAAGGTCCCACACTTATAAAATTCGTGGATAAGTTGATAAGGGTTCTAAATATCCTCATCCAATAGGCTTTGGACAAGTGTATGCCTTGGATTTTGCATTATCTTCTCATTTTATTTAAATCGTTAAATAATGAGGTCATCGCTGCATCATCATGATGTCATAAATAATTTAATTTATTTAATGTCTAAAAATTCTAAAAAAATAATATGATGTAGGAAATATTTTTAGCTTTCCAATGACTATTTATAGTAAAAACTATGACTTGTATAACCCCATATAAAAATTGTTTTAGTAAAATATTTCATGTTTGTGTCATTTTTTACTTTAACATTAAATAAAAGATATTTATTTCATTTTCCAACTAAAGTGGCTCCATGGGGTCCCCAAGTTGACCCATGGATTGTCTTGGTTGGCCATGGCACATCCAATGAGGGTAGGACATGTGTCAAGCTCATCTCATATTATTAAAACATTATTTTTACCTTAAACTACACTAATTACCTCTAATCGCGATTAAGAACTTAAGAGTTAATGTTCACCAAAAATTATTTTAATCTCATTCAACCACATTTTACTTCTTAATGAAAACCATTTATGTTGGATTTTTTAAAATCAAATCACAGAAGTGGTAATATTTCATTTAAACGAAAAATCAGTTATTTAACTACCACTTAGTGGTTTCACTATTCATCAAAAATTGATGTTTTTCAGAACAATGCCAAAATTTCACCCTAAGCTATAATTGATATTCCGAATTCAAAAATTATGTCTATTTTACAAAATTCCAAACATATAAGTTGCATTAATAATTTTATAATTAATTACCGCTGTCACAACAAATAGCGTGTTTTTAAGAAACAATTTGTATCAAAAGATTGGTAGTTGTTTATGTCCATTTTCAATGTTAAATTAATTCTAATGACCACCATTGGATAAAATGGTAAAAATATATTCTAATTATACTTTAAAGCCACTAAATAGTATAATATATCACTATAAATTATTTTTATTAAAAAAAGATGTTTTTAAGTATTTTTCACTATTCCTAAAAAATTTGACGTTCTCATAAAAATACCAAAAATTCAACATAGGCTAATTTTGATATTCCGAATACAAAAATGAAGTCCATTTTGATAAATAAAATTTATAAAATTTCAAAAAGTAGGTATTACTATTCACAACGGCTAGTTTAATTAGTTGTGGTGTGTGTTAGAGCTCGAGGTTGCGTACAACACACGCTATTGCATTATTGAAAGAGAAGCGTATCGTGGAAGCTCGGGGTGTTACATTCTCCCCTCCTTCAATAAATTGTGTCCTCCCAATTTGAAATTTTTCTTTGAAAATAAAAGGTTGAAAAGAGAAAATACCTTTGAGGAAAACCCACATCGGAAATAAGATTAATATAATTTAGCCTTAATAAGAGGGAAAGGGAAATGAAAATGTCACCACCCAATTATGATCTCGATTAGGAGAACATTGGTGGCAATTAGAGACATATAATTGGAGGAAAAACGTAAATATTTGTAGGGAGTGATTGAGGTCATCAATCGCAATCAACTGTCAAATTGAGGGCCTCAAAGCCTTCAATCTATGTTGATTTAAAATATCATTAGTTCAACAAGACATAAGTTATTAGGATAACACATTTTTTTGTTTTAATATCACTTTACTAAAGTTTAAGAATTAATTTATTAATTGAATAAGAGATAGGTATATATATATTTATTCTTGACAATTAGAGTTTCAACCTTCAACTCTTCTTTCACTCAAAAATAGAACTCAAAAATATTATACTTATCCTAATTGTATAAGGTTCCAAATGTTAAAACATACCATTTAGATTAGTAAAATTATTTTGTAATAACCAGGGACTTCATGTAGGCTAGTGGTAGGAAACAAAGACATGTCACACTATGATTGTGGGTTCGATTCCTACAGCTTTGTCCGACGCGACGGGTTATGCCCCACCCTGCAGGTTGTCCTTTTCCTAAAAATATAGTATCATAATATTCCAAAAATAATCTTCATAATTCTTTTTAACCTTAAACAATACTATCCAACGATCAACTTAATCCACTCTAACCTTTATAGTTATCCAAAATACCTCTGTCCAGACTTTCTCTAAAAGGCCTCTTAATTCCAAAATCAATTTATCAGATTCCCCAAACAAAGTAAATTTTCTCTTATTGTCACATACTAAAAATATGATTACCTTCATCATATTAAAACCTTACTGAAACAACAAGTACTTCAGTACAATCCATATATATATATATCATATTATTCTAATAACAAGAATATAATCCATGAGTCCAAAAGCACCAATACATTAGTTATTCTGCTTCAACTGTAGTAACAACATAAGATTTTCCTTGATCCCTTGGTCTTTTCTGAGGTAAGTTTCCCTGATGCATAGGACATTCATTTGCATAATGACCCATTTCTCTACAATTGTAGCATTCAACTTTGATAGCCTCTTTCATTCCCTTGCAACCACGAGCCTGGTGACCCTTTTCTCCACATTTATAACAAAATCCCATTCCTTTTAGACAAGTACCAGGGTGATTCTTCACACAATTATCACATAATGGAAAATCCTTCTTTCCCTTTTTCCCTTTATCTGTCTCTTGTTCCACCGTTCTCTTCTTCTCTTGCTTTACTTTGTTGTCATAATACTTAGAGATTTCCTTTTCTGTCTTGATAGCACACGAGACAATATCTTCGTATGATGAGAAGGATTGTGATACTAAAGCTCGACGGAGAAATGGTTTTAACCCATCAAAGAAACGATCATTCTTACTCCTTGGGTTACGTATATAATCTGCAGCATGCCTTGCTATCCTTGTAATGTTGGCCTCATACTTTGCGACATTCTCATCCTCCTTTTGTCTCGGTCTCAAAAATTGTCTTTCCATATCTGCTCGATGGTCACGAGGATAGTATTTTTCTAGGAAAATCTCTTTGAACTCCCTCCATTCCATATTCGATACGTCATCATCTTCATTTGTGTTTCAAATCAATGACCACCATTGATCTGCATCTCCAGTGAGGCGGTAAACTGCCATGATAACCTTTTCCCTTTCACTGCTCCCCAAAGCCTAAAATATTTTCTCTAGGGAATTTATCCATTTCTCGGCTACTAAGGAATTTTTACTCCCATTGAACGTTGGTGGTTGTTGCCTCATGAATCGATCTAACATTGATCCTCCACGCTGTGGATCAGGGTGCTCCATACGGGTAAGGTTATTATTCATAACCTGAGTAAGTTGTCCCAGTATGGTGATTAGCTGATCGGCACAAGTTGCATCACCAGCCCCACAATAATTATCTTGAGCAGGAGGGAAATCCCTACATGGAGTGCGTGCATTGATACGGTTTCCATTTCTTCCACTAGGCGCCATTTCTAACCAATGGCATAAACTAGATCAGTTTATGAATCAAAATACATAATTCCATACTTGTAAAGTACTTAACATAAATTGAACTATTTATGGATATAATCCATAATCATAAAAATGTTTTCTTTGAGGAAGTATATACTCATAAACTCTTCATAATTATTTGTAAAGAAAATGAGAGTTATCCTAAGCATATCCCCCAGGAGTGTCGTAACCAAGAGTGCAACAAGGCCCGTTTTCGTGCACCAGTTCCCGTTCGAGTCTAGCTCAAAGCGGTGTTTTCGGGTTTTACCCCTAGTTAAATCTGTGCCAGAGCCGCCTCTACCGGCTCGTATCCAGACAGGGATGTATTGATTGGAAAACTCATAACATCTCTACAATAACAAAATTCGTGGAAGTTCTTCTATACTAATCCTCAAAGTCAATCTTTGGGTTATGTTCTCTAATCAGAGTTTATCTAAATCTAGCTTCCAAGGTTAGTACTAAACTGCCTCTAATACCAACTGTAACGCCCCGACCCCAGCTACCGAAAGTCGGTGCATTACTTCGTAACATTGGTATGATCACAAAAGATCATGTCTCGAAAGACCGATTAGTTTAGTAGCCTTGGAAACACTAGATACATTCATAAATGTTACATTACATCATAAAGTGAAAAACTAATAACAATGTCTTCATAGCCACACTCATATCCTCTTCTGACTATCCCTGCAGGTCATTCATAAAATACTTCTTCACATCCTGGAAAATATTAAAACATCGAAAGGGGTGAGCTCAGATGCTCAGTAAGGATAACAATATTGCAGAAACTTTCATAAGAAAACAAAAGCATTTAAGGAAATGTATAACTAAAACAAAAGCCTTATTGAACTTGAACTTCATCATAATATGGAAAAAGTAAAATAAAATAATGTCATTACTTACTAACATGGATATTCTACTAGACGAATAATCATGTGAAATATCAATAACCACTTTCATAATGAGGGAATGTATAATGTCAGACATTCTGCAACACTTTGTCAAGGACTCGGCCAAGACGTCTAAAATGATTAAGGCCTCGGACAAAACCATAAATCAAATTAGGAAAGGGCCTTGGACAATTCCACGTCTAGTTGTCTCATGAGACCTACCGATGCATCGAGGAGCTATAGCGGGCTTCACTCGTCACATATTAAGTCCAATACATTCCTCATATGAATAGGTTTAAACATAACATAAATATTCATATTAAAACTAGCATACGAAATGTCAACAATTTCTCCATAAACTATGGATGGTATAAAAATAACACATCCAGAGTCAAATATTTCACAAAATGTTCAATGGAAGTTTTTTATCATAAATCAATTTCAATTAAACTTAAAACCCATCAATGGATGTTGACATGGATGAAATCAAAGCTATTTGAGAGTAATATCTCTCCTTTTTGAAATCATTTAAAAGTACCATAATTATAAAATAATACATTTACTTTGAAGATATTCTTATAAGATTGTTAGGGATGCTTCGACGAATTTATAATGGCGGAAAATAGCCGCACCCACCGTATAAGTTAAAAAAAACATTCTTACCTTAAATTTGTCAAAGAGGTCAAAAAGTACATTGTTTGGAAAACGACGGTAAGATTCCTTTCAAAAATTTATAAGGGTATAAATGAATTTAACACATTTTCCATTTAATAGTAAAAATGTTTTGAAAGACATTTTTAAGAAACATGGATGTGGATGATAACGAGGTCCCAGTAGGTAATTATGTATAAACAACCTTGGATAATGAAGAGGTTGTGAAGTAAACCCTTACCTTGTACTTTTCCTTGTTTGGGGTAGATTAACCTCCTGTATAATGGTGAAATAATTGTTATTAAATTATACAAGAATCATATACATTCATATGATATCATATATGATCTTTTAACATTGCTTTGTTAACAATATCTTAGATTTATCGTTGTTTCGGTTGTTAACTTACTCGTTTTCTTTTATATGTTTTGTTACGTAAGTCATGTTTTTCATGGATAGGATGTATCTTATTCATATCCAGAATGATATCATGTCCTTAAACATTATTTTTAAATCATCAAATGATAATTATACTTTAATGGAGACGACAGAGAATGAATCTCATCGCGTTCGTGGAGACGGTAGTCCGTACGTACGCACGAGCGACAATATCATTATTTTGATATTAAAATAATATATAATTGGATATTATATCATATATACAGAATAATTATCATGTTATATTTATTATTTACATGAATTACATATCATTGTTATACCCATATAAATAATAATATATTGAATATCAATTACACCACGACGTGGAGACGGTAAGCCGTACGTACGCACGTATGGTGACATGTCATTCAAATGATGGGTAGAATACTGAATATGGTTGTTCCATATTTATAATAACATCACATTATATAGAAGATACTGGAGTTATAATTTTAGAATTGAAATAATAAACAAAGAGGGAGTGGAAGAAGAAAGAAACTTGAATGAGGGTGATGAAAATGTTACCTCTTCTTCGGGTTCTTCCTTTTGATTTGATCAAAAGGACTCCGTAGGATGGATTTCTGACTAAAGTAAAGATTCTAGGATGAAGGGAGAGAAGTTGGGAGAGTATATGAGCAGAGTTTGGCCGAACCAAAAGGCATGATAGTGTGAATAAGGTGGTAGAGGTGGGGGCCTTTTATAAGAGGAGAGGAGGGGCTCTTTTGGAAAGATTGAAATGTTACATTATTATACAATTATTTTCGGATTCTAAAGGTCCCACACTTATAAATTTCGTGGCTAAGGTGATAAGGGTTCGAAATCGCCTCATCCAATAGGCTTTGGACAAGTGTAAGCCTTGGATTTTGCATTATCTTCTCATTTTATTTAAATCATTAAATAATGAGGTCATCGCTGCATCATCATGATGTCATAAATAATTTAATTTATTTAATGTCTAAAAATTCAAAAAAAAAAATACTATGATGTAGGAAATCTTTTTATCTTTCCAAATACTATTTGTAGTCAAAAATATGACTTGTATAAACCCATATAAATGTTGTTTTAGTAAAATATTTCATGTTTGTGTCATTTTTTACTTTAACATTAAATAAAAGATATTGATGTCATTTTCCAACTAAAGTGGCTCCATGGGGTCCCCAAGTTGACCCATGGATTGTCTTGGTCGGCCATGGCACATAACATGAGGGTAGGACATGTGTCAAGCTCATCTCATATTATTAAAACATTATTTTTACCTTAAACTACACTAATTACCTCTAATCGCGATTAAGAACTTACGAGTTACTATTCACCAAAAATTATTTTAATCTCATTCAACCACATTTTACCTCTTAATGACAACCTGGTATGTCGGATTTTTGAAAATCAAATCACAGAAGTGGTAATATTTCATTTAAACGAAAAATCAGTTATTTAACTACCACTTAGTGGTTTCACTATTCATCAAAAATTGATGTTTTTCAGAACAATGCCAAAATTTCACCCTAAGCTATAATTGATATTCCAAATTCAAAAATGATGTCTATTTTAAAAAATTCCAAACATATAAGTTTCATTAATTAATTTTATAATTAATTCCCGCTGTCACAACAAATAGCGTGTTTTTAAGAAACAACTTATATCAAAAGATTGGCAATTGTTTATGTCCATTTTCAATGTTAAATTAATTATAATGACCACCATTGGTTAAAATGGTAAAAATATATTCTAATTATACTTTAAAACCACTAAATAGTATAATTTATCACTATAAATTATTTTGATTAAAAAAAGTTGTTTTTAAGTATTTTTCACTATTCATAAAAAATTAGTTCTCAGAAAAATACCAAAAATTCAACATAGGCTAATTTCGATATTCCAAATCCAAAAATGAAGTCCATTTTGATAAATAAAATTTATAAAATTTCAAAAAGTAGGTATTACTATTCACAACGGCTAGTTTAATTAGTTGTGGTGTGTGTTAGAGCTCGAGGTTGCGTACAACACACGCTATTGCATTATTGAATGAGAAACGTATCGTGGAAGCTCGGGGTGTTACATTATATATTAAAAAATGTGTGTTGTATTATATTATATAATATTTTACACATAAAAGATATTCGGAAATTAAGAAAAATTTACCACATTAATAAATATCAATAAATTATACTTCAAAGAAAAAAAAAATTGTAAAACATGTTAGTAAGACTAAAAATATAAAATTAGAAATCTAAAATCAGAAAATATAGATCACCCAAATCTTCTAGGATCATCATCCCTATATTCAAAACTATATAAAAGATAAAAAATATTAGTATAATAATCATCATTTTATAAAATGAATATATATGACCACGATAATAATTTTAATTAATTTTTTTAAAATAATTAATATCTATATATAGAAGAAAAAGTAGACACTCGAATAGAAATGTGATCGTTTGAATAGTGACATGAACATTGATAATAATAAATTAACTATATCGAATATTAACATGGACATTAAAAAAGTAATTTAACCTAAAATTAATAAATTATGATGTAAATAATATCTATCACAACAAATTTAAGTTATTATAATTATTATAAATCCATGAATTAAAGATAATTATTAAAAAATTCAATGAATATATAGGCACATTTGAATTAAACTGTAGCTAATGGTATTTAATAAAAATCAAAAAATAATAATAATAAAATAGAAATATATATTAGGAGATTATATTGGTAAAATAAATATCATTTTTAAAAAATATCATTCAAATTCTCCCCAGGTGATTTTTTTTAAATTATCTAAAATACTTCAACTTTAATGTGAATAGTAATAATTAATGTTTTTCTTCACTGGTATATCTTAAATTTCATCACTCATGATGTTATAACATCCTACTAATTTATTGAAAATGAGGTTAGTCCATGACATATTTAATTTCAAAAATTTTTCATTAAAATATAATAAACTTATTTCTGAATCCTAAATAAGCATCTTCCAAAAACCTTTTTTAAAAGAATTCCCTTAAAATAACAAATTTTCATTCCTCCATATACATTTTGAATAATTCAATGAAATAAAATTATAAATATTTTTTTAGTATTAAAAATATTTATAATATATCTATATATGATTTACATTCTAAAATATTCATTATTACAAGGTTTATGTTGGATATAGTATTTTATTTAATGTTTTATTCTAAAGATACCCCTCCTTAAGTATTAATAACCTCCCTCTCTCCCTTTGGAATCAGGTGTCAAATCCAATAAATTACCAACATACATCCTCACAATCTCTTTGGTATCATTAGGTACAATATTTTTTTAACTAAACTACAGACATCAAAGGAGTTCATTTGTCATAACAAACTGGCTGCAATGACGTATGAGTAATTTCAATCCACTATTTTTTATGTTTACTATTCTATTTATTTTTTTAAGAAAACCATATAAAAATAAGATATTATAAAATTAATTAGGAATTATTTTAACATTATATTAATGATGATATACTATTATAATTATTATATTTATGAAATATATAAATTTCAATGTTCTGTTTCCCTCTCTTTAAACAATGACCTATCAAAGGCTGGTTATCAAACTATAGAGACACTACCATGTAAATTATTATAAACATCTTTGTGGATAGAAATTTGTATTATATATAATATAGAAATATTTAATTACTTTTATTCTATTTTTAAGTTAATTCATTTCATGTATAAATATCTCTTAACAAAAATAGTAAAATCAAAACAAGACAAGAGCATTTAAATAAACTATGATAAAAAATCACATTTATCAAATAATGTAATAAAATAGAACCCAATAATAATAAAATATAGATATTAGATAAAAATAATTTAATTCACTTCTGGAAGTATGTTTTAATAATCCTATATTTATTATTTAGTTAGTGGAAAAGCGACAAGATAAAGTTGGATTTAAGGTAAGACAATATTTAAACCCAATTCATTTGATTGGTTTATTTTCCCTTTAACAGTATGAATTTTTATAATATTTTCTTTATGTTTACTTTATCTTATGTTTTGGATATATAAATTCTCCAACAATGTCAAAATTTTCCATTGAAAATCCTTTTTCCCAAGTGACTTTAATTTCCAAAACATCTTATTTTACCCCTCTCACAACAATTCTCTTCCACTCAAGAATAATTATGTTTTATGTCCACTTATGATTTACCTTATTCATTTGGGAACCATATGGTTTATTCAAGAAATTAATCTTTATTAAATCCTTATGGAAACAAATTCAATTCAATATAATTCTTTGATAACTATGATTGTTATACTTTCTAGGTGGATGCAAGATTATGGGAAATTTTGATATGATGGGTGGGCCCAGAATTAAATACCTCTCCAATGCATTTGTTAATGTGATGTACCTCAATATATTATCTGCAATATGTGTTAAAAGGGTACTATATTTATTTACAGTGATAATTTTATGATTTATGCACATATGTTATGCATGAATAAGATACATGATTTTTTCACAACTATGTGAGGTATCTTACCACTAAGAAATAATGCTTCAATGTATGAAGTTGCAAAATTCGATGCCATTTAAAAAACATTCCCACATGATTATGATTATGAACTTATAATTATAATATGATTATGATCACATGTATACTTTTTAAATATTTATTTTATTCACCCCATGTTATACCTCCACATATTCATGTTTTAGATCACCCCTTTTATTGAAGTATATACTTAGGTGATTAGTTGTTCTAAGATGAATGAATGGGCATGTAAGAGGATATAGAATAAGGAATTAAATAATTTTCCAGTTTTCATATGTATAACTTATTTCTGTGCCTAATTCTCCCCAAATAAAAAACATGTGGGTCTTGGATTGTTAAAAGGTTAGGTTTTTATCTTATTACTGTTGTAATAGTTATGTAATGAAAAAATCAGGTAACTAAATTTGGTATCAGTACATTGTTTAGTTACTTTGAGAATTATGATTATGAAAAATTTGTGTAAAATCCTGATGATAATTCTATTTATAGCGAAACATATTAGGTTTTGGTAATATATTTGAGTGTGTGGTTTCCAGGTAATAAAATCTTTATCTGGATACAAAAAATGGATGTTGATCTTGAAGAGATGATCCTAAAGGGAACTACCCATAAAAACCCATTTTCAGCTATAATATATCCTGAATTGGTTCATGAAAATGTTAATTAATACACAATTGGTTTCACATTCCTTATGGATATGCTTCAGTTAATCACAAAATCTATTACAAACACTTGTGAAGGATGTGTAGCTAAAGTTTTCATTCCCTCTAAAACTGGAAGAGTATTATATTACATGATCCTAGAAATAGAATTTATGGAAACATCTATCCTTGAGATCTCATAAGACTTGAAATTAGATTCAATTTGTGATTATGGAAAAATAAATTATTTATATCCAGTTGAATTATATTGGTTAAAAGCTATAATCATTTGGAAAATGGTCGGAACCTAGAGAATCCAGGCCAAAAACCAATGTGAGGAACCATTCATGTATTTAATAACTGAAACACTCAATGAAATGGTATATGGAGTTTAAATATTGATGGAGATGCCTCTCCAGAAATCTCATTCTATGACCAATAATTTTAATAGTGTGGAACTTCCACCTTCAAATAAGAAATAGAAAGTGGTTATTGAATCCATTATATTGAAACTACCACCATTTTTTAGTGGATATTATTGTTAAATTATTGTGGAAAAGTGTTTTAAATTAGTAAATAAGATCATTTATATTCTCCATTATTTATTTAACAATAAGATTACTCGGTTATTCTATCGTTTCTAAGGATAGGATGATCAATACTGGGTGATCATTGTGAATACTAATCCAAAGGAGGAAATGTAAGAAATTGAATTGGTCGATATTATGAATTTATTTCATTATATGTATTTCTCCAAAAATATTTGAAATCTTATCCTGAGAGTTCATATAGATTAGGAAAAGGAATATATAATCACTCACTTCTTATGGGGAAAATTTTACAATTCATGAAATATACACATCAATTTTTGTTATCAATAGTGATATAAAAATTCATATATTATTTAGTGTCTTAAAACAAAACCTTCTAAAGGCTTTAGATATCTATGAATTAGCGAGTTTTAAAGAGTTTTTTCGATTTTCTCAAAAAGTAGAGATTTATTTTGGAGAATTGTCTCATGGATATAGAGATAAGAAAATAAAGATGGGGTTTTAAGAAATATGATTTACTAAAAAAGTGGAACGAAGGATCAACCACCCACATACAAATAATGTGGGAAATGAATTATGGGAACTACCAAAAAGGTCTAAGGAAATGATAGAACTGTGGGAGAGACATCCACTAAACTCATAAATATCCAAGATATGTGGATAATCCAACCAACATGATAGTGTAAAAGAAGGCACCACCTAATGCACAACCCATGGTTCAGTTCCTCAACTATAAGAAGAAAGAGTGATATGAAAGGTGGCTCACTAAACCATGGGTCCTTGAGGATAATCAGTGTTAGTAACCCCTAAATCATAATGGGAAATGGATATTTTATTCCATCACCACTGCTAAGATTGAGCACGAAACTAATGTTTTGCAAGGAACACTTTTTTACACTAAATAATGGAAAGAGATTACATTGATTTTGGGTCTATTTATACCATTATAACCTAATTGTTTTCTAGAATTGCTATATCTAGACCCCAATACCTGGATGTAATGATTTCCATAAAAACACTTAATTTTTAGATCAATTCAAGCAAACTTTTTAACTCTTCCCATATTATAATATTTGGAAATATTCTTATAAATATTCTCATAATCCTTCAATGAGTGAAATTTGGCACTACATTGTGCTTGGATTCTCTCTCATTATATTGAGGGCACATCAAATTTTTGAAACAAAAGTCCTTGTATATTCTAAACCATCCCATGAAACATAAAAATGAAAGAAAGGTCATGAAACACCTTTGGAAAATACCTCAATGGTGTGGGTGATGATAACCTATATAGAAGTACAACATTCCCATATGGTTTATTTTAAGTAATGTAAGAACCTTGATAAAATTAAAATTATGAGGGAATAGTGTGATGTATTACCCAAGGTGTTACAAAACAATCCCCATTAATTTGATGTATATATCTAAATAGAACTTATCACCATTTCCACTCTTATCAATAAGTTACCTGATATGATGGACTCAATTGAACTAGATTATTTTAAGAAGAAACTGAAAGATAATTTGTTAATGGGTTTATAAACACTACTGAATCACCTTGGTGTGATCCAAATCTATTTTTTAATAATAATGATTGATCCATATGTATGTGTATCTATTATCAGATGCTAAAAAATATAACTATAATGAAAAAGTATCCTCTACCAAGGATCGATGACTTTTTCTATTATCATTGAAGAACTCATTTTTTCTCACATGTGGATCGTCATTATTGATATCATGAACTGATTGTGAAGAAGGTTGATATTAAAAATACAACCCTCTACAGAAGGTATGAACAATAAAATTTCATAGTGATACACATCAAACTTAAAAATTCCCATATATTCTTCTCAGATTTTATGAATAGATTCATTAGATACTATCTAAAAAAATTTGGGGTATTACATATCAACTACATTTTTATTGACTCAATGTGTATGGAGGAACATGAATAGAATTTTAAGATTTTATTTGGCGATACTAAAGAAGAATAAAATGTTTGAAATGATGAGCAATTTAAAATTTTGGATGAAAAAATTCACCTTTATGTGGAATGTGATCACAAGTGAGATAATTTCTCTGGGCCCTCCAAAAAAACAAAGAAAATGAGTTTTGGTCAGAGGGGAATCTCATTAGTGGAGTGAATTGAGTTCCTACTTAGAAATTCTGTTAAAAAACATTTTGATAAAGATCACCCAATTTTTAAACAGCCCTGTTAATTAAGGCAATAGAGATATAAATGTTTAGTAGGTCAACAGGTTTCTCAAAGTATGATTAGTCCACAATTGAATCAGTGAAAAACGTTTTATCAACTTTTGAAACAAATTTACAGAATTAAACACCTACACACACTAAACAGAACTAAATATCAAAGTCAATGATTTTTATTTTATTTTAGAAATTATAAGCACTGGATGAAATATAAAATATATTATTACTGAATATAGTACATAGTAGAGTAAAACAAGAGGTTCAGACTCTATTAGAGACATAATCCTCTCCACATGGTGATCACCTTCCATCAATTAATTTATATATATGATAAACATGATACATAACCTGTATCATGATATACAACAGTTTTCTCAAACTGTCCATGGATCACACCCTCTACCAAAGTTCTTCATGGAAAAAACAAAGAATACAGACCACCCAAGATCTCATTCACTATTATACGTTGGAAACAGGGTGAAAGTGAGGTTTGTTTTGAGGATTTTTAGTATCCTCTTGTTCAACCATATGATATAGTGTTTGTAACAGGTAGAACCACACACTTCTCAGAAATGTAAAATAAAATATTACAGTAGGGCTATGATTATATGAATGAGTTTATAAACCTCTTCGTGTTTTTAGATCTTCACTTCACTCCTTGGAGTGAAGTGTTTGGAGTTCGAATCTTTCTCTCGAAGTTTTCCTCAAAACATATTGTCACTACATCAGGGTAAAGCTTTCAAGAACTGAGTACTCAGCTTCTTGTGTTGACAGAGAGTTGGTGAATCATTGAAGGCAGATGTGAGTTGGTCCCAAATGATCTTCATGATGCTCTTGGGTTCACAATGTAAGTGATTGATTGTTCTTCTTTGATCTATCAAGAACGCTATTTCTCATGCATTCCTTTGTCTTTACACACTTCTAAAAAACAAACTTCTTGAACAACAACCTTTTCTTCCTAGGACTTCTCTTTTATATTTTAGGTTCAACAGTAGTAATAAGTAAACCACATGCGATCCTCCTTGTACCTCATAATATACCCAGATACAGTTTCTTGATATGTCTAAATTCAGAATTATTTAAGGTCAGAGGCATTAAATTTACCAAATATGATAGGTAGAATAAATTCAAGAATTTTAAAAAGTATTGAGTATAAGAGTGAGAATCGGTAGACTAGTAACGATATCCTTCAGCAGTAGCCATCTCAATGGAATCCTTCAACAATAACCTTCAGCGATAACCTTCTCAATTATAACCCTCTATCTATGTCCCTCATCAGTAACCTTCTAAACTATAACCTTCTATCTATGATCTTCATTAGTGACCTTCTCAATGGCATCCCTCTATTGGCATCCTTCATTGGAAACCTTCTCAACAGTAACCTTCTATTGGTGATCTGCATTGGTGAACTTCTCAATGGTGACCTTTCTTTCAGTGACCTTTCTCAGTAACCTTCTCAATGGTAACCATATATCAGTGAACTTCTCAACAGTATCCTTCAATTGGTGACCTTCATCAGGGACTATCATCTGTGACCTTTATTCGGTGACCTTCATCGGTGACCATTCATCGATGACCTTTCATCGATGAATATTCATCGGTGACCTTTCTATCATTAACATTTCTTACTAAGAGAAATTTTGCACTGTAAGCTTAAACCAGATAGCAGTGAGATTAAATATACATAGTTATCACTTGATAGAAACTATGAATAATAATGATAATTTATTATCATATAATACAAACATGATTATCATATATGTGAACATGATTTGGGATTATCAAAATAGGTGAGTCCAACAATATGCCCTTTTTGAAAATCACAAATTATATCAGTGATAATTTATATTCAAGTATTAATGAATCCTGGTTAATCACATTTTATAATTTTTAGGGGTGTGTATTTGTACAATTAAACCATGGTTATTGTGGAAAATATATATTGTGTATAAATGAAAAGATTCCAATTAACATAAAAACTTCTCACCCATTTTAGAAACATAAAACATCTCCCCCTTTGTGATTAACATAAATATTGTATGACAAAAGTTGAAAAAAGTGGATTGTATTATTATTATGGCTAGATTAAAATATACAAAAAGTTTCATCATATCCATATCAACTAAAATAACCTACATTCAATCCTCATCGGATATGTCCAAGGGAGGATTGTATTTGGAAACTAATAAAGCAGGTCCAGAAGATGAAGGAATAGGTTGAGGGATGGTAGTAAAATGGGTAAGAGGAGCTACTACAGAAGCATCACTAGACAAATAGTGAGTATATATTTATGGAATCATAGAGGTTAGGCTTCTGATGGAATGTGCAGGAGTCATCAAAGGTGCATCACTAGTATATCCTATGGCCGGTGAGGAAGAAGGTAAAGTTGTAGGAACAATTATTGGAATGTAGTCCACATGGAGGAAGGGTAAAGGAAAATTTCTTGAAATCATTAATAATGCTTTCTCCTTTTTCCATGGCTGAGATTAAGTCATCCTTAATCTCCATGAATTTCATTAAGGTCAGATTCATCTCTCAAATCCTGCTAACTTGATCCGTAAATTCCTGAGTGATAGGTGGAAACCTCAATTTCTCCAAGAATAGCTTAATGTGACTATCTATATGATGCTTAGTGTACAACCTTTTGTAGTAGAAATAAACCTTCTCTTTGATGGACTTCAGATCTTGAGTTACATCCCTCAAATAGTCTCCCACAAGTTTTTGAATTTATCTTGTAGTGTATATGACCTGAGTTATAGACTGAGGGTCTGAAGATCTTGTACCATAGAACATCTATACTTCTTCTCTACCAACCGATATGAAAGCATCTAGATCAGTATGAGAGACTAAAGAAAAAGCATATGCACATAGAGGTTATGTATTAAAATACATTGTCTATATAAAATATTTGTCTAGACCACTAATCCGCCCCTTCACATCATCATCCTAGCCACACACATGTGTCCCCATAGAATTCTTAAACTTAGAAAACACAATGACCATCTACTGATCCACACATATAACATACTTAAGGTCTCTATCCACATGAACCCTTGAATCCATATAGGATTCTAAACTAGAAATTGATTGATTCATAGATTCCATAGACTTTTCCTAGGTTCTGATCTGATTCTGACAATCCTTAACTTTATGCAGCAGATTTGAGTGAGAGTTAGAAATAATTATTTCTACGGTAAATGCTACAACATTGGGATTTAGGTCCACTATTATCTCTATCTCAATAGATCTCTCATAAAAGTGCCTCTTAAAATCTAATTTCAAGGATTCTAAATCCTCCTTCTTCACATAGTCTGGAGGAAAAAGCACTACTGGATGTACAATAATAGTTTATGAAATAGTAGTAATTGGAGGGCTTATGATAGGTTGGTCATCATCAGAGTCTCCATAATCTACGCCCACAACCATGAATCCAGGGACTTTTGACCAATAGTCTATCCCATGATCAACAACAACAGAACCTATGGCAAAATGTTCTTCCCCATCACATGGATCATTCTCCTAATCAACTACATTCATCTCTGCCATAAATCCTTGATCAATTGCAGCAAAAGGAGAGTCCACTACCACTTCTTCTACATAATCTTCAACTACTAACAAGTCAATTCTAGCTTCAACTGAGGCAGAAACCTCTTCATCTATAATTTCTGTATGTGATATTAGAGGACTCAGATTTAGACATTCCTCTTCACATTCATCGCCAACTATCTTAAAAACAACCTGACTTGATTCAGTTTCATCTTCCTCCTCCGATGTCTCTCTAATGTCTCTAAAGACATTTTGATCTCCTTATTCTTCTTTGGATTCTTCATCATCACTGTCCCTTAGGAAAATATCCCTTCTATGAAACCTTTTTAATGGTCTAGGCTCACCAAAATATACAATATTAGATCATGGATTTGAGGGAAGGTCAGGATCAATCCTGTCATCTATAGGAGAATCCTCTCTTTCTTGCATAACACCAGCTTCCTCTTCATCATCTGAGTATACTGGCTCTACTTCATCAAGATTTAGACCAGGGTATCTCTTATTCTTAGTCCTATTAGGATGAGTAACATAGTTTAATTCCTCATACATCCTACCCTCATCATTCACCAATTTTCTTTTCCAAGGGTTCCATTTTATCTTCCTCTAATTAAAAATCAACTTGTTAATATAGAATTTTTCCCTTACAACAACTATTTCCTCCTTATTTCTAGAAAATACTTTTACATTCAACATCAGGATTATCAATCTGGAATGAAACAAAGCATTAGTCTTGGAACTTGGTTTTTTCATATTTAGTAATTAAATCACTCACAACCTACACAAATTTACCTTTTATCCATTATTCAATAGATACGGATGGAATAAGTCATGATACATTAGGTTTGAAATGTCATCTATCCTAGTACTCAAGACATGCTGAATAAATTTAATCATTAACTTGTCTTCCCCTTCCATTTCAACAGCAATCACATTCCTAGGGATTCCATTCCCTGTCAGTTCAGCCCAGTCTTCTTCATAATAGAAGAAATCACTAGTGGGAGGCACCTCTCCTGAGTAGTAATCAAATGTCCCTTCATATGGGACTCTAAAACAATCAACCCATTCAACATAAGAGAATATCACACTTACTCCATTTACCATTGAAGACATTCAGTTCTCATTCTCTAACTGGACAAACTTTGGAGACTCATAGAACTCATACAATAGCTTCAAGTAATAAGGTCAATTGTTATTTTATAAGCATTCGACACAACCATAAGCATCAAGTGCTATCATCACTAGAGAATTGCACAAAAGCAGCCATTCCGTGATTAATTATTTCTCAACCACTATTTACATCTTCGGAAAATATGGATTCAATACCTTTTCCACTATCTGGCATTCACTACTAGTCCTAGATCGAGGTCTCATAGGGTTTGGCACATATCTTTCATCACTGACCATCAGTCTCTTCAATCTTTCCATTTAAATCTGGAGTGGAATGATGGTTTAAACAAGAGGTGAGGTTCAAGTTTTAGGGAGAAAAATGATCGTGGAATGTTGGAAGTGGATCGAAATGTGGTGTGTTCTTTATTTTTATCATTTAGGGATCTAAAAAAATCATGTAAATTAAAAAAGTAATACTAAAAACTGTTAAGATTAGAAGAAAAACGACAAGTCCTGGAAAAGTTTCCTATAGGTATGGTGCCAATATTGAGGTCTTAATGGTGATGTCCCAATGGTGAGGTTCCTAACAGTGATTTTTCTAACGGTGAGGTCCTAACGGTGAGGTTCAATGGTGAGGTCCAATGGTGAGGTTCCTAACATAATAGTTTATTGTACCTAACACATGTTTGATGTAATTTAACCTATCAAAACTCAAATGATTTATTAATATATCAGCTACTTGGTGTTAAATGATAATGAATTCAAGAGTGTTATCACCTCTTTGATAATTATCCCTCATGATGTGATGTTCGAAATCAATGTATTATTCCTAGCATGGAATACTAGATTTTTAGAGATGCTAATAGAACTTGTATTATCCCAATTTATAGATACATGTTTTAATTGATATCCATGGTCTAGTAAATAGTGTTTCATCAACATAATATTAGCACAACAACTACTCGTAGTTATATATTCAGATATAGCAGCAGGTAATGCAACAAAATTCAGTTTCTTACTACACCCTGATACTGGTGACTTTCTTAAAATGTGACATGTTCCAGATGTTCTATTTCTATATAATGTGCATCTAGCTAAGTCATCATCTAAATAACTTATTAAATCATATTATTTTCACTACTGGAAGATGGGTTTTTTCCCACACTTCTGTACAAAAGGTTTTATGAAACCGTTGGTAAAGGATGGTTTAGGGGAGCTTTTACCAACGGTTCTAAAGAACCATTTTTATAGGTGTGTTTATGGGAGATTTTCCCAACAGTTCATTAGAACCGTTGGTATAGATGTGGTTAGGGGAGTTTTTACCAATGGTTCAATGAGAACTATTGGTATAGGTGTGGTTTAGGGGAGATTTTACCAATAGTTAAAAGGAACTGTTGGTATAGGTGTGGCCTGAAAATATATACCACCGGGTTTTAAAAACTATTGGTAAAAATTTCCCACAAATTAACAGCGGCCCATCCTCTCCCTCATTTGTGATATAGAACCCTAAATTGGAGAAATTTGGCAATCTTGGAGCTCCGTCAGCTTCCTCTTCCTCTATCCCATTCAAGATGCTAATATTCTGCCGAATATTATCAAACCCATCTTAAATTTGGTATTTTCTTAACAGGTACCTTATATTTATTGAAATTTATCTAATATTTTAGTTTTTAGTTTTGATTTTGAGGTTTAAATGTTGTTTTTTTTTTCTGTTTTGATTTAACCTATATGTGATGTGATTGTGTCTTCATTAAGATGTGAAATGATGTGGGTTAACTTTGGTTTCCCCAATTTCCAGAAGCTGCGGTGACCAGGTGAACCCTAACCCAAGTTTTGTTATCCGATCGGCTTCAACTCTTCCATATAAGTTAGACTCTTTAAACCTCTTCCCTCTTCCTCTGATTTCTACATTTATTTCAATATCTAGAAAGATCACGTCATTTTTCCTATTTTAGGGATTTTGGAAAATTTATGATTCACACTATTTGATATTGAATCGATGACTAATACATGATTGGTAGATGTCTGAGACTAGGGTTTACTTTGGTTTCATATATCATTTTTAACTAAACATACGACATACTACCACTAATTTGATGATTCCACCTAAAAATGGTGGAATTTTCCCAGGATCATGGGGCTTCCTCTTTTTTTGTTCTATAGAGTTTGTAGTGTTGGTTTTTAATGTATTTTATTTTCTTATGGATTTATAGTTATTATGTATTGTGTTCCTTTTTTCCTGAATTTCGGGTGAGTTATTCTTTAGTTCTTCTTAGAGGTCATTGTATTCATAAAGTGTGCCAAATTTTTTTGTAGGTGGTGTCGACTCACTGAGTGACTATTTGGTTATGTTTTTATGATGCCAATGTTCAATTTAGTTAATAATGAAACTTATTTATATTTTAATGATATAAATGAGTGGTTTTTAAATATATGATTATAAAATAGGTAAAATGTTTTCTAAGTGGTTTATTTGGAACTGTACAAAGACAGATCCCATTTTTATTGTATTCTAAAATCTCATTAAACATATTTATACTTAGAGAATCCTTTATAAGTTTGGATCCATGTTTGAGGATTACCACTAATATCTCATAGCTTAATACCATTTTTAGATTTTGTAAATCTCATTATATTTTTTTAATGAGTTCACTTATTCCTTCATTAATTTATTCCAAGGATGTCTTAATACTCTAATAACCACTTGAATATTTTTCCTGACATAAATAATGTAATGTATTCATAGAAGAGACAATTAATTTTTACAATATATTAAACCATGTTCATAACCTTCATGATTATATGATCTCATATGTGGGTGTGGTGAATATGGATATAATTTTAAACAAATGTATTGATTTTTTTTATCTTCCAGGGTTGCAAAGTATGCAGTTGGGTTTTCCTTAAAGCGATATATAGCAACGTTTTAAACCCCTATAATATATGCATAATGGTTTTTTAGTAGTGGATTAAACCACCACTATTTAAGGTCAATATTTGTTTACCGTTTTTTGTTTTAGCAGTTTTTTTCCATGAAAAAAATGGTGAGGATATAATGGAGGTTCAAACCACTGTTATATCCTTTCAATTTTTTGGCAGGTGAAACCATCGCTAAAACAAAAAACGCCACTAAGAAACATTATCTGATGATTCCCGGAAGCTGCCCCTAAATTTATAGAACTAACCCCCACCCCCTGGAAAGCCCCCCTACCCCCTAAACACCTTGACCCCCTGGACATCCCCACCACCCCCGTGGACAGCCCTCCCAACCCCTTGGACTGCCCATGCCCCCTGGACAGCCCCCCCCCCCCCACCCTTGTTGATAGCCCGCCCACCCCACCCCCAGACACCCGCCCACCACCCCCCAGACACCCACAGCCCTCGGACGCCCCCAACCCCTGTAAAGACACCCCCACCCCCTTGACACCCTCGACCCCACTAGACAGTGCCTCCACCCCCATGGACAGCCCGACCACCCTCTGTGGATAGCCCGCCCACCCCCTGGACAGCCCGCCCACCCCCTGGACATTCCAGACCCCCTGGACAGCTCCACCACCCCCATGGGCAGCCCGCCCACCCCCTGGACACCCATTACCCCCCAGACAGCCCCACCCACCCCTTAGACACCCCTCTCACCTCTGTGGACATCCCAACCACCCCCCTGGACTCCCCCTACCCCCGCGGATAGCCTGGCCACCCCCGCGGATAGCCCGCCCACCTAGACACCCGGACCCCCCTAGACAGCCTCCCACCTATTGGAAACCTCCGACCAACCAGATGGCCCCACCACCACCTAGACACCCCACACCCCCTGGACACCCCACCCCCCCTTGGATAGTCCCACCACTCCCCTAATCTTCATCCTAATCCTCATCCTGATCTCCCTGAAGACGTTAAAGTCTAAAACTCATGTACTCCCAACAAGACCATTAAGGATTATGTATTCCTTGATCCACTTCAAATATATTAATGGGAAATCCTTGAATATAGTCATTAGAAATTATGAATCTTATTTTCTTATATACACTGTATTTTGTTGTATTTCTTAATATGATTCTCATATAAAGTAATGTTCCAGTTATGATTTTATATTAAGTAAACAATTGTCATTTACCTAAATATTTTTTTTATTAAAACTAAATATTATTGATTTTCTTTGAAATGACTTATTGAAATTTTTTTACAGAATGGATAGAAGTTGGATGTATGAAACTTATTGGATTTCAACCGATTTTCAAAATAATTTGAACAACTTTCTAGATTTTGCATTTTACAAGGCTTTAGATAGTGGTCGCATACACTGCCCATGTTTTAATTGTGTTGGAAGACATTGGTTGAGTCGTGAAGCAGTTAGATATTATATAACCAAATATGGTTTCCAAACAAACTATTATGTGTGGTATCACAATGGATAGAAAATGGAATCTCAAAATGTTGATGATCCAAATGATAGGACTGAATTGGAGAGTTTGATATATGATTGGTTTGCATTTATTCGGCATCATGAGAAGGAAAGGATGTCTAGCCAACAAGATTTCGATACAAGCACACACGATGAGTGCAATGAAAATGATGAGGTTGATAGGGTTAAAAAATTGAATGATGTTGTGATGACTCCAGTATATCGGCAATGTGGTAAAATGAAAAAGTTGGAATTTTTAATCTGATTGTTTCATGGGAAACTATGTATGGGATTTCAAATACTAAAATTGATTACATTCTTACCTTCTTGAAGGACTTACTTCCAGATAATGAAGATGTTCCCTCAAACCACTATATGGCATGGATGTTAGTTGATGATCTTGGATTCCCAAAAAAAATTCATGCTTTCCCGAATGATTGCAGCTTTTTTGGGGAGGAAACTACTGAAAGAAATGATTTTATCAAATGTGGAACCTCCCAATGGAAGCCAAAAGATGATGGAACACCATCTTATGTGCCACAAAAAGTAATGTGGCACTTTTCATTGATCCCCAGATTACAGAACCTTTTCATGTCTGATGAAATATCCGTAAAAATGTGATGGCATGACACCGAGAGAAAAAAGAATAATGAAGAGTTGGTTCACCCTGCAGATGGATTTTCATGGCAGAGATTTGATGCTCGATATCCTGAATTTTTAGCCAACGTGTGTAATGTGATACTAGGTCTTTCATGTGATGGTTTTAATCCATTTGGGAAGATGCTTACATCTCACAACACATGGTCGATTTTCATACACATTTATAACCTTCCCCCTTGGTTGTGTATGAAAAATTCTGACACTTTCTTGAGTATACTGATATCTGGCCCTTCTGATCCCAGAAATTATATAGATGTATACATGAAAACTTTAATAAAAGAGTTGAAACTTATTTGGGATTTGGGTGTGCCCACATACGATGCATGTTTGAAAGACATATTTCACATACGTGTTGCGCTTATGTGGACGATCAATGATTTTCCTGCTTATGCAATGATGTCTGGATGGAGCACAAAAGAAAAATGGTCATGTCCTGTTTTTATGAAGAATACTCGATCGAGTAGACTAAAATATCGTCGTAGTTTTATTTTTATGGGACATCGACGATTCTTTCCAATGAACCATCCATATAGAAACAATCGTCGAAGATTTGACAATACCGTGGAGAATGATGATCCACCTCAGCATATGTCTGGAACTGATGTGATTAATGAATTGAAATATTTCAATTATTGATTTGTGAAGGGTGTAATGAAATTTAGAAAGAGGAAAAATGTTTCCAATGATACCTGTTACAATTGGAAGAAGATGAGTATATTCTATGAGTTGTCGTATTGGTCAACCAACTTCTTACGTCATTTCTTGGACGTAATGCTCATTGAAAAGAATATACGTGAAATGTTGCTTTTGATTCTTCTAAATGTCAAGGGGAATACAAAAGATGATTTACGATCTCGGCGTGACTTGGTAGAATGGGGGATCAGACCAGAATTGCATCCTGTTTGTATTAATGAAAATAAATGGCAAGTTCCATATGATTATTATGTGATGACACCTGCTGAAAAAAATCAATTTCTGGAAGTGCTAGAGACTATTAAAGTTCATGATGGCTATTCAATAAATATATCAAAATGGGTCAACAGAAAAGAGTTTAAGCTAAAATCTTTGAAGACTCATGATTATCACGTCTCTTTACATGAGTTGATTCCAATAGCAATCTGTCATCTCTTGTCCAATAATGTTAGAGTCTTAGTTATTTGGTTGTGCTATTTGTTTAGAGATCATTGTTCTAATAGGTTGTCCAAATCCTTCTTGAAAAACTGTTGGCAGAGACACCATTAATTTTGTGTGAGTTAGAGAAAATATTCCCTCCATAATTTTTTACATGCATGTTGCATCTGACTGTCCATCTTCAGACTGAAATACTTCATGGAGGACCCGTTTCTTTATGTTGGATGTATCCAACTGAAAGAAACATGTGCACATTAAAATCATATGTTTGTAATAGGAATTACCCCGAAGGTTCTATTGTGAACGGTTACTTGGCTCAAGAATGTATGGATTTCTTCTCAATGTATTTGTCTGATCTTACTACGAGAATAAAAAGACCAATGAGAAATGAATAAGAACAGTATGGGAAAATTGACCCAGTTTTCCATCACTTCCTCAGATAGGAGTAATTCTGGTATCATATACATTGATGACATTAATCCTTGAAGAGCGAGAGATGGCACATCGAACAGTGTTGTTCAATTGTGATTTGTTCGATGAGTATATCAAGTAAGTATATTGTACATGTATCTCTTATCTTATCTCTTGCAATTTTAAATATTTGTTAAACTATTATTATTTTTATCTACATGGAACATAATGAATTGATATATAGAAACAATCATTCTTTATATTTGAGAAGGAAAGAGACTTTGCATAGCAAAGGGTTTTCTGCTTGGTTGAAATTGAAGGAAAAAATATTTCTGTAATAACTAAATAAAAATAATATTTAATTAAGTTAACTATTTGTTTATATTTCATGTATCGAGTTTTCCTGCAGACTATATTTCTAAGGAAGTAAGTGCTTTGACTTTTGGTCCTAATACCATGGTTAGGGCTTGTAAATCACATGTGATCAATAGATTCAAATTTATTATCATTGAACAAGCAAGAAATATGAGAACACAACATAATGGTGTTATGCTAACTACCACAACAGACTATTATTCCAGTTCATCATATACTAGACCTCATTATAAAAATGTAGCTTATTATAGAGTCGTGGAGAAAATAATGATTTTGGATTTTTACTTGCATGGTCGAGTCACGATGATGAAATGTCAATGGTTTGATTCAATGAAGAGGCAAGGAACCTTTATTGATGATTGTGGATTTCATGTTATTGACATGACTCGCACTCTTTCAACTGATGAACCATATGTATTGGCATCAATCGTGAAACAAGTTTTTTATATCAATGATCATCGTCATCATAAATTTGGTGTAATTATTGAAGTAAATCCCAGACATGTTTTTGATGATGGTGATGATGAAGTTGACAATATCCCTACTATAATTGGAAGCAATCCGTTTATTACTTATGATGATGCCAATAGCTCAATTTTCATAGTTTATTTTGAACCCGAAGTTGTGGTGGGAAATATATAGAATAATACAGTCGTGTTCTCACCTACATGTTTCACCTACATCATTCAGAGTGTGTATCCTATTAATTACCTTCAAACCACTATAAATATTCTGTTTCTTTATGTTTTTTTATCAGAATGGTTTATATATATATATTTTTTGGGTTACACATTAGTTATCTATTTCTAATTACTTCCATTTTTGATTTCATTTTAGAAAATGACACCCATTGAAGAGAGGCATATGAAAAAGATGACAGCAAATAATCTTCGCATGATATAGATGGGAGTTTCCCCACTCATCCCTATTGTGAGTATTTTATTTAAAATATTAATATTTCAATAAATTATAATATCATGTGTTTACTTTTGTGTTAATTTTTTTTTCAGGATCCACCCCCTAGATGAGAGATATCCGACATTGAGCCAGATAGTGCTCCCAGTAGTGAGGCTGGTGGTAGGAGGGGGGGTGGTGTCAGAGTTGGATGATCACCTAGTGGTCCTGGTACTCAGGCCAGTGGTACAAGGGCTCATGGTGAGAGAGTTAGACATTCCACTACCACATACATATCTTCTATGCCCCATTTTGATCCTGTTGTGTCTTTAGGGACACACGGGATATTTAGACCTCTGATGTTTACACTACCAGTTGGCCAGACAACTATGCCATCATCTTTTTCTTCTGGTTCAATATCTCCGAGCTATTATATTCCACCTTCTTCAACTTCTGTTCTGACAAAGTATGTGGTTGAGGAGAATACACTGAGGGACACTCCACCTATAAAGGATATTCCTTTAGCTACTGCACATCCAGTGACGCACATTAATCCGACTACCATATGTATGTTTATATAACTCTATCAAATTTTTATACCAAAATTTATTTTTATTATAACTTGTACTGACATTATTTTTCATTAATAATAGATTCATCTACAAATAAGAGGCGGGGGAGCAGGAATACTCGCTTGTGTGCGGTATAGAACTGCCAGACATAGTTGATGGTTGAATACAATGTTTATGGACAAGTGATTTAGAAATATAGGCAGCAATGTCCGGGTTTTTTGGCGATGCTAGACAAATACTCCAATATCATTCCGATCAGCCCTCTCTCTTAGAGACATCTACCACACGAAGTCAAGGATAATGCGTGGGCACAAATATGGGTAAAAAATCTATTGGATTTAATTTAGAATTTTTTTGTATTTATATGAACTAATCTATTGGGTTTCAGCTTCGGTTTAACATCCCTAATGGTGAAGGTGCACGACCAGTGCGTTTAAAAGAGTTAGGAGAGATTTGTAGAGCTTATAAGCATGAGCTATATGTTGGATGGTGTGATAGAGTGGGCACGGAGTTGGAGACATTACCTATCGTGGATGACTGTCCGATAGAGCAATATCGCCAAATGATTACCCAATGGGTGAATGCCAAATTTATGGTATTAATCTCAT
This sequence comes from Viscum album, assembly GCA_963277665.1. Classification (NCBI taxonomy): domain Eukaryota; kingdom Viridiplantae; phylum Streptophyta; class Magnoliopsida; order Santalales; family Viscaceae; genus Viscum; species Viscum album. The sequence continues at coordinate 182,205,263 of OY728140.1, forward strand.
TTGAGGTATTTAAATGACAGTTTTCATATTTTTCATTATTATAATCTTATTTATTATTAAAAATTATTTAGGAATATTCTGAAAAAAACAAAAAAATAATTGATTCAAAGCAATACGTCCACACTTTGGGGCGCAAAACTATGTCAGATCATGAGAGGTAGCTGGTACAATATAGTTGTTTATAATATTCCTTTTGGACTTTCCCATTTTATTGTTTCCTACATAAATTATGTGATTTATTGAATATTTAATATATGATTATACTTGCAATTTATATTGTTTCAATGTCATTACAGAAGTACAAATTGAATATTTAAGGATGTATCCCTCGGGCAAAAATGTTTTGCTCGAGTAGAAGAAAAAAAGATGGAATTGCGGTAAATGAACCTACCCAAGAAAATATTGTATGTTTTAATTTATTTATTTCAAAGTTTAAAATCTATATTGAAATTTATTAATCTATTAATATTTTTAATAGGATACTTTAGAGACTCTTGATGACCAGGATCCTGAAACTTTTGTTCCACATGATCATTTATATCAGGTTTTTGGAGAGGAGCACTCTGGTCGAGTACACTGCCGACCTGGTAAGAATATAGTCTTGATGAGGTATTGGTCCTCTCCAGGTATCCATTCTAGTACCTTTGAGTTGGAATAGGTCAAGGAGCATGAAACACAGTCTGATAAAAGGGTCACAGAGTTGGAAGTACAAGTTCAAACGAGGGACAAATAATTTATGAAACTGATGAAAGCTTTATCTTCATCACTTCCACTAGAGGCCAGTGCGGCTTATCATACATTTATGTCGTCGATGGGTTCATTATCCAATGCACTAGGTGGAAACTGTAGTGGGGGTCAACATGATTATGTTCCTAGTGATGACGTGAATGCTGAAGAGGACGAGGGCGAGGATGAGGCTGAGGGCGAGGATGGGGCCGAGTGCGAGGATGGGGCCAAGGACGAGGATGAGGTTGACGATGAGCATGGGGACGATGATGAGGATGACAAAGAGTACAGAGATGGTGGTGAGGATGAGGTCGATGATGAAAGTGGTGATGGTGATGGTGGTCAGGGGCAGATTGATCCATTACATTTTTGAATTATGTATAACTCTTTATTTTTGAACCAGGTTTTCCACTTTGGTATGTATTTTTTTGAATTCATTATAACTCTTTATTTTCAACCAAATATGGAAGCCCAATGATGTTATAATGGTTTGGAGGTGAGTAATGTTATATGAGATTTTATGGGTTATTGTGAGGATTTTATTTCCCTTTAATTGATTGGTTCATAAAACATATGTTTGTTTTGTATTTTGTTGTGGGTGTGTGTAACCCAAAATTCAAGGTAGGTGGTTCCATTTCTAGCCTGTGATAATGAAACTACTTGTTTTGACTTTCAAATTGATTTATAAATTGATTAATGAAATTGGCATGATTTTTGTATGTGTTGAAAAAGTGTTTTGAAATAAAAATAGGTTTTCCTTGGATTTTGATAAATGTATTATAAATGGTTTTGAATGGTTTTCAAGGCATTGAAATGGGTTTGTGAAAAAGAGAACATGGGTTACCTTGGGTACTTAGGTGAAAGGTTTATCTTAAGGAAATAATCCATTTCATTGTGGTTATCAAGGAGGTTTGACTTCAGTTTTACCCCTATTTTCTAGGCCTATTATTCTTGGGGACTAATATCGACATTTTGGGGAGATTACTCATGGGGTTTTCATCTGCTTCATAGGGACGTTGTTATCAGATCTGTTTTTTGAACTTGATTCTTATTGTATGACTAGTCTACTACCTAGACCTTTAGTATTCCTTGGTACTGTGATACCAATTTTACTATTTTGTATTACTTATATTTTTTACTTAGACATGTATTTCATTTTTATGCATGTGGAAAATGATATGGAAAATGTTCTTTGAATTAGAAGGCTTTTTGTGTGAAATTGATATGATATTATATCTAATGAAATTACAATTCCATGGTTATTTTATTCACACCATGGCTAATTTTAAAGAGGTGATCAGATATATAATTGGTGTGGTACCCAAAAGCCAAAAAAAGAGGATAAGAACATATACCATTCAATAATGAAGGCTTGTTTTGTGGATATTTTTTTAAAAAATAATTATTATTTTCAGGAATTCTATAATTATAGGAATGTAAGGTTTCCAAACTATGTTTGAAGGATTATTGAAAGGTGATAAATGAACTCAAACCATCTGAGAATTTTTTTTTATCCATTAAAGGAAATCCATGACTATATTAAATACATGATCAATCATTTGTGACATGTACGAGTCAACCCCGCCTCAATCCGAGGCGTGGTGTGGTCAGCACCACTCAAAGTGTCTCACTTTTCTTTGAAATGGACAACAGTTTAAGTAAAAAAAACAACTGACATACAGAAAACGGACCAAATGCATCCGGATTCTTTTGATACGTTAGTAAAATTATCCATGGGTCATTTGTGATGTGTAAGAGTCAACCCCGCCACAATCTGAGGCACGTTGTGTACGGTACCACTCAAAGTGTCTTTCTTTTGTTTGAAGTGGACATGATTTTAAGTGAAAACAACAACTGGCATACGGAAAACCAACCAATCGGATTTGAATTGTGTTGATACATTAGGAAAAATATTCATGGGTCATATGCGACATGTAAGAGTCAACCCCACCTCAATTAGAGGGCTGGTGTGGCTGTTACCACTCAAAGTGTCTTTCTTTTGTTTAAAATGGATGCACTTTTATGTTAAAAAACATCATACATAAAACTAACCAAACACAATCATATTGTGTTAATACTTTAGTAAAATGGTCCATGGGTAATTTTTGATGTTTAATAGTCAACTCCGCCACAATCCGAGGCGCGGTGTGCCTGACAGCACTCAAAGTGTCTCACTTTTCATTGAAATGGACAACAGTTTAAGTAAAAACAACAACTGACATACGGAAAACAGACCAAACTTATTCGGATTCTTTTGATACATTTGGAAAAGTATACATGTGTCAGTTATGACGTATAAGAGTCAACCCCGCCTCAATTTGAGGCTCACTATGGTCGGTACCACTCAAATTGTCTTTCTTTTCTTTGAAATGGACAAGATTTTAAGTGAAAACAACAACTGGCATACAGAAAACTGACCAAACGCATTCAGATTCTATTGAAACCTTAGGAAAAAGATACATGGGTCATTTGTGATGTGTAAGAGTCAACCCCAACTCAATCTGAGGGCCGGTGTGGCTAGTACAACTCAAAGTGTATTTCGATTGTTAAAAATGGATGCACTTTTAAGTTAAAAGAAACGACATACAGAGAACCGATCAAATGCATTAGGATTGTGTTGATACTTTAGGAAAACAATAAATGGGTCATTTGTGACGTGTATAAGTCATCCCTTCCTCAATAAGAGGCGCGGTGTGGCCGACACCACTCAAAGTGTCTCACTTTTCTTTGAAATGGACAACCGTTTAAGTAAAAACAACAACTGACATACGGAAAACAGACCAAACACATTAGGATTCTTTTGATACGTTTGGATTCTTTTGATACATTAAGAAAAGTATCCATGGGTAATTTTTGAAGTGTACGAGTCAACCCTGCCTCAATATGAGGCATGATGTGGGCGGTACCACTCAAAGTGTCTTTCTTTTGTTTGAAATGGACAATATTTTAAGTGAAAACAACAACTGGCATACGGAAAACCTACCAAACGCATTCGGATCCTGTTGAAACTTTAGTAAAACGATCCATGGGTCATATGTGAGGTGTAAAAGTCGATCTCCCCTCAATACAAGGTCTGGTGTGTCCGGTACCACTCAAAGTGTCTTTCTTTTGTTTAATATGGATGCACTTTTAAGTAAAAAAACAAAATACAGAAAAATGACCAAACGCATTATGATTATGTTGATACATTAGGAAAGAGATCCATGGGTCATTTTTGACGTGTACGAGTTAACCCCACCTCAATCTGAGGTGCGTTGTGGCCGGCACCACTCAAAGTGTCTAACTTTTCTTTGAAATGGACAACAGTTTAAGTAAAAACCACAACTGATATACGGAAAATGGACCAAATGCATTCATATTCTTTTTATACATTCAAAGAAGTATCCATGGGTCATTTTGGATGTGTACGAGTCAACCTTGCCTCAATATGAGGTATGGTGTGGCCGGTACCACTCAAAGTATCTTTCTTTTGTTTGAAATGGACAAGATTTTAAGTGAAAACAACAACTGGCATACGGAAAACTGACCAAACACATTTGGATTCTATTGAAACTTTAGTAAAACGATCCATGGGTCATATGTGATGGGTAAAAGTCAACCCTGCCTTAATATGAGGGCCGATGTAGCCTATACCATTCAATGTTTCTTTCTTTTGTTTAAAATGGATGCACTTTTACGTAAAAAACGACATACAGAAAACCAACCAAACACATTTGGATTGTGTTGATACTTTAGTAAAAAAATCCATGGGTAATTTTTGACGTGTAAGAGTCAAACCCACCTCAATCTAAGGCGTGGTGTGGCCGTCACCACTCAAAGGGTCTCACTTTTTTTGAAATGGACAATAGTTTAAGTAAAAACAATAACTGACATACGGAAAATGGACCAAAAGCATTCATATTATTTTGATACTTAAGGAAAAGTATCCATGGGTCATTTGTGATGTGTAAGAGTAAACCCCGCCTTAATTTGATGCATAGTGTGGCCGGTACAACTCAAAGTGTCTTTCTTTTGTTTGAAATGGACTGGATTTTAAGTGAAAAAACAAATGGCATACGGAAAACTGACCAAACGCATTTGGATTCTGTTGAAACATTAGGAAAAAGATACATGGGTCACATGCGACGTGTATGAGTCAACCCCACCTCAATAAAATGGCCAGTGTGGCCGGTACCACTCAAAGTGTCTTTCTTTTGTTTAAAATGGATGTGCTTTTAAGTAAAAAAACGACATACGGAAAACTGAAAAAACGCATTCGGATTGTGTTGATACATTAGGAAAATGATCCATGGGTCATTTGTGACGTGTATGAGCCAAACCATGCCTCAAACCGAGTCGCGGTGTGGCCAACACCTCTAAAAGTGTCTAACTTTTATTTGAAATGGACAACAATTTAAGTAAAAACAACAACTAACATACGGAAAACAGACCAAACGCGTTCGGATTCTGTTGATATTTTAGGACAAGGATATATGGGTCATTTTTGACATGTACGAGTCAACGCCACTACAATCTGAGAAATGGTGTGGCCGGTACCACTCATAGTGTCTTTCTTTTGTTTAAAATGGATACACTTTTAAGTAAAAACAACCGATAAACGAGAAACCAACCAAATGCATTAGGATTGTGTTGATACTTTAGGAAAACGATCCATGGGTCATTTGTCACGTGTACGAGTAATCTCTGCCTCAATATGAGGTGCGGTGTGGATGAAACCACTCCATGTATCTCTTTTGTTTCAAAAGGACATCGTGAATACAACTGAAATTTACACTCATCAACAATAGTCGCAAACTCTTTTCATGAGTTGGGTTGTTTCACTCATGGGGTCATAAGTGATGAGACTCCTAAGAAAATAAATTTTCACCATATATTATAAACAATACAAGTTCAATGCAAAATTCATCACAAATCATTACATAACCTAATCTAGGATCAGAAAAAAGGGATTTGAGCCAATTTCAAACTCTTATTCAACTCTAATAGGTATTTATCAGACTATTCTAGCTATTAGAATTTGATGGGAAGGTGGGGGGCTATGCTGGTTGGGGGTTTTTGCAGGGGTGAGGTGAATTACTACCGGATGATTGTTGTCATATGAAGATTGAAATAGGTAATTGTAGTACATGACATGGTTGGAAGAGTTTGATGGTTTTACGTGTTTTTTTGTGCTATTTTCAGTGTTTTTTATACTGTTTTATGTCTGTGTGGTTTTGTGATATTTTTTATGCAGCTGTATAGTGGAGGGGATACTGGAGGGCTGATGTGCATCAGTTCTAGAAAAAATCAATTCTAATGGTTTAAAACCGTTTGTATAAGAGTTCTAGAATTCTAGAAAAACACAATACCAACAGTTTAGAACCGTTGGTAAAGGAGTTCTGGAAAACACAATACAAACGGTTTCAACTATTGGTATAATAATTATCAAAAAATATAATACCAACGGTTCTAAACCGTTGGTATACATTGAGAGAAATTTAAAAAAAACAATATATAGCAACGGTTTCTGAAAACCGTTGGTAAAAATGTTATTCAAACCTATACCAACAGTTCTCTTTCAGTTGTTGGTATATCAATAAATACAGTGGTATATACCAACGTTTTAGATCAAACCATTGGTATAAGGCTTTCTTCATGGCTTACTAGCCTACTGTTTGGAAAACTATTGGTATAGGCTATACCAACGGTTTTCCAGCCTATACCAACCGTTTAGAACTGTTGGTATAACCTTCTTTTCTAGTAGTGTTTCCTCCTCAATAAAATAATTCTAAATTTGTAGTATACTTGAGATATTTAAAAATCCTTTTAACAACATTTAAATGAGACACTTTGGGATTGGCCTGAACATGTGCTCACATGCATACACTGAACATAATAACATGTCTACTAGCAGTAAGATAGAGCAGTCTCCCAATCATACCTCCATTATTGGTTTGATCCACTAATATTCATGTTTCATCTCCTTCCAAATTAAATTTTGTACTCATAGGTATAGAACTGCATTTATTTCAATCCAAACCAAAATGTTTCCAAATATCACTAGTATATTTACATTGATTTAAAACAATACCATTTTTATTTTGGAAAATTTCAAATACAAGGAAAAATTTATGTTCCCCCATTAAACTCATTTCAAATTTATCTATAATTATTTTTTAAATATTAATACATAAAGAACTTTTAGAGGATCCTAAAATAAAGTCACCTACATAAATTTTTACTATTAAAACTTTCTTGGAAATCCTTTTAATAAAATGTGTAAGATCCGTTATTCTTTTTTTAAATCCTTTTAAAATAGGAAAATAACTGAGTCTGTCATACCAAGATCATGGTGCTTCTTTTAGACCATATAAAGTATTAGCTATTTGGAAGACATGATTTAAAAAATGGGTATTTTTAAATACTATGGGTCATTCGAAAAAATACATCCTCAACTATTAACCCATTTTGAAATGCACTTTTCACATAAATTTCATAATGTTTGAAATTCATATGAGCTGTATAATCGTGTAGTATTCTAAGGGATTCTAGTATAGCTAAAAGTGAAATTGTTTCTTCATAGTTTATTTCTTATTCTTGACTATATCCTTCTGAAACTAGTCTAGAATGAGTTGAACAATACTCTTCATGGTTTTCTATAGGTTCAGATTCATCATGCACAGATTCTGGAAGATTTCTAGAACTGGTTGTTTTCACCAAGGGTTCACTATCATTATCATTAAGATATAGAATTGAAATATCATCCTCAATATTTGAAACAGAGGTTTTGGGTTTATATGGATCATTCTTATCAAATATGACATGAACTGATTATTCCAAACATTTGGTTCTCATATTCAATAATCTATAAGATTTAATATAGATTCTGTAACCTAATAAAATTTCTTTATCACTCTTAAAAGAAAATTTGTCAATATTATCCATAGTGTTACGGATAAAGACATTGAAACCATAAACTCTAAATTAATTAACCATAGGATTCCTATTATTCTAGAGCTCATAAGGGGTTTTCGTAATAACATGTCCAATAAATACTCTATTGATAATGTAACTAGCTATATTAACAATTTCAACCCAAAAATAGATAGGTAGATTATACATATTTAGCATAGTCCGAACATTATCTTGAAGTGTCATATTTCTTCTTTCTATGACTCTAGTTTTTTGAGGTTTTATAGGAGTTGAGAAATTGTGATTATAGCCATTATCTGAGAAAATATATTCAAATTCCTAATTTTCAAACTCACGTCCATGATCATTTCTCAAGGTCTTAATTCTAACTCCACTATGATTTTCTACAGATTTGGAATATTTAATGATGTAAGAACATGCTTCACTTTTGTGATCTAGAAATTATACCCATTTATATCTAGAAAAAACATCTATAAGAACCTAAACATAGCGCTTCCTATTTAAACAAGAAACTTTTGATGGTCCCAACAATTCCATGTGAACCAACTCAAGCGGTTGAGAAGTAGAAACTTCTTTCATTGTCTTGAAAGTAACTTTGTGTTCTTTTCTCTTTTGACAAGGATTGAAGACTTAGTTAAGTGGGAATTCAAGTTTAGGTAAGTATATAACTATACCTTTTCATAGATAGTTTCCTAATTGATTGAACGTTGTAGTGGCTAAGTCTTTTATTCTATACCAAGATTCCTTATGAGACACATTAAATAAGAAACATTTTCCTTAGCTAAAGAATTTAAATCAACAACATATATATTTTCATTTCTAAGAGTAGTGAATATTAAATAATTTCTAGAATTAAAATCATTGCATGTGTAATTTTTGAACATAACATTAAAACCATCATCACACAACTGAGAGATACTAATCATATTTTATTTTATCCCATGAACAAAAAGATCTTTTGAAATTAATATAGTATTTGGGTTAGAAATTTGTCCTATGTCATCGATCTTCCCTTTGGCATTATCACTGAAAGTGACATGTCCACCATCAACATGAATTAGGCTCTTAAATCATGAATATCATCCTGTTGAATGTCTTGAACATCCATTGTCCAAGTAATATAGAGTTTAACATGAACATTTATGAAAGTTTTCCCATAACACAGATTAAGTTTAGGGTAACTTTGGTTCTCTGATTTTTATTTGTCCATAGAGGTTAGCCAGTAAAACATTTAGGAATCCATACTTGTCTCATTGGTTTCCTATAATCAATAGATTGGTTTTGAGACATGAACTATTTTTTGGATCATTTAGAGAATTTTCTTTCAAAAGATGGTCCGGAAATTGAACTAGTAGTAAACTGTCATTATTTTGGAACAAATTTATTTTTAATAATCCTTCTATGTCCTGGTTGATATCCTAGACTATTTGTTTATTTTGGAGCAAAATTTTTTCACTAGAAAAATTTTCAAGGTATCTCTACCAGCAGTAAATTTCTCAAGATATCTTTTTAATTACTCATTTGATAATTTAAGTTCAGTATTATATTTTAATAGCAGAGCACATTTTTCAATATCTATATCTTGATTTGACTTATAATTAGAATTTAATTCATGTTGAATTGTTAATAATTTATAATTATCCTTGAGTTCATTAAAGGTATCCTCATGCATTCCACAATATTCAAATAATTAGTCCTTAGTCGTATTTTAGTAATTATTTGATACACTTTCATTCCCTGAATAATAAGCATTAAGTATAGGAGAATAGGGTATTACCATAGATGTTTCTTTCATGAAACACATGTTTTCATGTTTGTCCTTTTCAATATCAGAAGTGCCATATCCATTTGAGCTATCTACTGAAGCACTCCATGTAGCTTTCATAGCCTTTTTATATCCCTTTCCCTTATCTAAATATTTCTTATATTATTTAAGATTGGGGAAATCAACCTTTTCATGGCCTTTTCATTTATACTCATATTAGACTATCTCATATGTATTGTCATTCCATTTTCTGTCCTTTTTTCCACTGTCCTTTACTATCATACCTTCTTTTATAGTTTGATTTTCTAAAAAAATTCTTCTTAAAGTAGAACTTTTTGAATTTAATAGGATGATGATCCATCTAATCATCACTGTCATAAGCTGAATCTTCACTGGTGGAAATTTCTATTGGATCTTGAACTTTTTCATTATCTTTTTTCTTTGAGGTTGTAGTCTTTAATGCTACATATTTATTTCTTGGTTCTTCATATCCTAATTTATTTACCTTAAGATATTCTTCGTATATCATACGTTTTACAATTAGTTCCTCCACTAGTATATTGCCTATTTCATAGGATTCTTGAATATAAATAGAAGTTCATCTCTATCTGTCAGGTAGGCATCGAAGCAACCTCATATTCTAATCATTATTGTCTACTAGTTTCCCATACAGACTCATGGTATTTACAAATTCATTAAACATGAGATACATTTCAAATATAAGTTCATTATTCATAATTTTAATATTATCATATTTAATAGTATAAGTATTTAATCACATTTCTTTAACATTGGTGGTTCCCACATGAGAAACTGCCAAAGTATCCAAATTTTCATAAGCAGATATACAAGAAGATATTCTATTGAATTTTTCAACTCCTAGAGAATAGTAAAATGCATTAATTTTTGTACAATTATTTTTTTATATAGATTTAATCAACTGAGACCATGTGTCTCTAGCAGTAAAAGGTAAATCATGTCTTTATTCAATTGTGATATTGATTTCGGGACCCATGCTCCCTATATATATTTTAATTTTTAATTTCCACTGATCATATTTGTTACCATTAATTGAAGGTAGAATGCTAGTAGAAGTACCCTCAACTCTGTTAGCCATTGTTAATAAAAATTTTAATGAAATTAAAATTTAGATATGACAACAATTTTAATATCATTATGATACAACTAAAATCACATTTGAAAAGAATTTGAAAACATTCATAACAGTTTAGATAGTAGAAAAAATATTAAATCATATAATACCAAATGTTGGTCAGAGTGGAATATCAAGAAGGTTTTGAATTGAGTTCCTACTTAAAATTTATATTAAAAAAACTTTTTGATAAAGATCCCACAATTTTGAAATTGTCTATTTAATTAAGGCATTAGAGATATATATATTTAGTTGGTCAACAAGTTTCTCAAAGGGTGATTAGTCTCCAGTTGAATCAGTTTAAAACACATCATCATATTTTGAAACACATTTGCTAAATTAAACACCTACACACACTAACAAGAACTAACTATTAATGTCAATGAAAAATAGTTTTCTGCTTTAGAAATTATTTGCAGTGGGAACTAGATAAAACATATTACTAGAAACTATTTTACATAGTAGAGTTAATCAAGGGGTTCAGTCTCAAGCTGAGACTTAATCCTCCCAACTTGGTGATCACCTGCCACAAAGAGGTTTTTATAAATGATAAACATGATACCCAACATGTATCAGGATTTAAAACATTTTTTCCAAACTATCCAGGGCTCAGACACTCTACCACAATTCTTTATGGTAAAAAAACTATACAGACCGCACCTGGTCTCTTCCACAATTATATGTGGGAAACAAGGTGAAAGTGAAGTTTGATATGAGGATTTTCAGTATCCTCTAGTTCAACAACAAGAGACAGTGTCTATAAATGCCAGACCCACACCCTTATTAGAAATGAAAAATAAAAAAAATAGTAGTGATAAGATTATATAATTGTATTTAGAAAGCTATATGTGTTTGCAGTTCAGCTCCTCATTCCTTAGAGTGAAGAATTTGTAGTTCAATTATTTCTATGGAAGTTTTCCCCAGAACAGAGTGTCACAACTTCAAGGTCTAGCTTTTAGGAACTGAGTGGTCTGATTCTTGTGTTGACAGAAAGTTGATGAAACATAGAAGGCAGACGTGAGTTTTTCCAAAATGATATTCTTGATGTTCTTGGGTTCACAATGTAAGTGTTGGATGATTCTTCATTGATCTAGTGTAATCTCTTTCTTATGAATTTCGATGTCTTCATAACTTCTCACCCACATTCTTCTTGCACATCTACCTTTTCATACAAGGTCTCTCTTTTATATTTGAGGTCTAAAAAAAGGTATATGTCAACCACGTGTGATCCTCCTCATACAATGTACAATCCCCAGATATGGTTTCTGATATGTCTACAACCATCATTAATTAATGAGAGTTTCATTAAATTTACCAAATATGACTATTAGTATAAATTTAAGAATTTGATAATGTATGGCGTAGAACAGTTAGCATCAGTACACTGGTAATGCTAGACTTTAGCCATACCCTTCTCAATGGTTTCCTTCAACGGTAACCTTTAGTGGTAACAATTTCAATATAAACCTTCTATCGGCGACCTGCATCATTAATTTTCTCAATGGTAACCTTATATCAGTGACCTTCATCAGTGAATTTCTCAATGGATACCTTTCTATCGGTGACCTTTCATGGTAGCCTTCTCAATAGTAACTTTCTATTGGTGACCATCATCAGTGAACTTCTCAATGGTAAATTTATATCAGAAACCTTCATTAGTGACCTTTCATTGGTGACCTTCATTGGTGAACTTTCATCAGTGATCTTTAATCGGTGACCTTTCATTGGTGACCTTTCTATCAGTGACCTTTCTTACTTAGATACAGTTTTCACTGTAAGCCTAAACAAGAGAGCAACGAGATTAAAGATACATATTTATCACATTATATAAACTAAGAATAATAATGTGACATGATTATCATATAATGGAAACATGATTATCATATATGTGAACATTATTTGGTATTTTCAAAATAGGTGAGTCCAATAGTGAGGAATCATGTGGACCCTCTAATATCATTTATATCCATAGTTTTAATCATTTATCTGGGTATGTAATATTTTTTGTGAGTAATTTCTCATTATTATCTTGCCTAATATGTATTTAGACATATGAAATGGTAAAGTATGTCTAGATGGTGGAATGTGAGAAAATATTTAATGAGCTCAAGAGGAGGCTAATCACTATGTGTGTACTCACACATCCAATATGTAGATAAGGATTTGTGATATAAAGTAAGAATTCAATGAACGGATTGGGTTTCATACTAATTAATAATGATATTGTGATATAATATGCCTCATTCCAACTGAATATAAATGAGAAAACCTACATGAAACATTATTTAGAGTTAGAAACAATGAACTTTTATATGAATATTTGTAGGCACTAAATTATTTGTTAACAGTGTGATATATATAATGATCGTGAGATTATAAAGTATATATTCACACATAAGGAGAAAAAAATGTTTAATGAATATGCATAGTGATTATCACAGAGTATTATTTCTCTATTTACAACCATCTTGGAAGGTGAATAATGTAGTTAATTCTCTTTGTTGAAAAAAAAACATGTCACTATATCCATGCTTTTGATTGAGAATAACCCTATCTTAATGGATATAAAAATGGATGGATTTCAATGTTATAATTGTAGTGAATACATCCTACCATTATTAAATTACCTTATTATAGTCCACCAAAGATAAGATCAAAGAGTCTCAAAGGGAATATTTGAAGCTCCAACAAAGATGAAAGTACAAAAGGAAGGATTCAAGAGTTTCACGTCGATGGGGATGGGTTCATTTGTCTAGAACTAGAAATTATGTGCCTAAATGACAAGATATAAATAAAAATATATTAAACTATTAACATATGTAATATTTCTCTATGAAATCCACAATCACCAACATGTATCATGACCATAGATATAACATTTTGTGGAAAAATATGAAAATAAAGATCACTGATTACACATCTATGTTCTTGGTATATCATCGAATAAAAGTAGGGTGATATAAATACAAGGGGGTGATGAAACCATTTATCATACCTACATTGAAGGGGGGGACATCACCATAGATGTTTTCATGGGTCTCCCACAAAAATCGAAAGGAAACAGGATATGGGTTGTGGTGGATCGACTCACCCATATTTCCAACCTCATCTCTATTCAGCAATATTTCTCCCTTAAACAACATGCTAAATTATTTATAAATAATGTATTGAGGGTGAATGGTGTTATAATTTACATCACCCTTGATTATAATCCAAGGATCACATATAAATTTTAGTGAAGTGTTATAAATTATTTTAATATTGAATTTAATTTCAGTATGTCCTTTCACCGTCAAACTGATGGTCTGTCTGAAATGACTATTTAGATGCTCAAGGGAATCCTGAGAACCTACTCAATGGAATTTAAAGAAGGATGGGATCAACATATTATATTATTTTAGATCTCATACTATAATATATTCCACTCATATATTCAAATATCTATATATGAAGATATTTTTTGAAGTGTTTCAGAACTCCTACTTGTTGGGAAGAAGTTGGGGAATGAAAGATACATCGACTTGATCTTGTGAAAGAGGTGATAAAGAACATTCAATTCGTAAAATATAATTTAAAAGCTTTTAAAAGCATGAAAATTGACATTTTGACAATTTTTTAAGGGACTTAGAGTTCAATGTAGGAGAAAATGTTTTCCTCAAATATTACCATGCCAGAGAGTCATGTGGATTGGAATGAATGGAATTATAAACCCAAGGGGCATTGATCCATTTTAGATCCTTAATCACATAGGATCAGTGGTGTATCATCTAGAACATTGAAGAAATATGGCTCAATTTTATGATGTTTTACACATATCTCTTTTGAGGAATTTCATACATGACCACTCACATGTACTGAATTTAGAGGTCGTACAACTGGAGAATGAACTCTCTTTTGAGTACAAGTTAGTAAAGATCTTCAAACATGGATAAAATATTCAATAAAATAAGAAAACTCACCATTTCATTGTTTTTTGGTGGAACCATAAGTATGAACATGTGACATGTGTACTAGAGGAAACAATGAGACATTAGTAACTTCAATAATTCTCAACCGAGAACATGATATGAAATTTATATGGTAAAATTTTTAAAGGGTGTAGAATGTAACATCTCATTGTTTATTACAATTTTTTTTTGAATAAATAATTTTTTTTAATATTATATTATATTACATGTGTAGAAACTATTTACAAAATCATTATCTATCTAACCATGATCATTGAATTAGTATCCTCAAAACCAATATAAATTCTATACATTACAATTAGACAAATAATATTAAATAGAAATTATAAAATTGGAAAATATGGATTTCCACAATCATCTCGGATCATCTCCCCCATGGAAGAATCTATAGAAATGAAGAAAGATATTATTGAACCAATTAAAATCATACTAAATTAAATTTATATCCTTGGGAGGAATTTTATTGAATATAGAGTAAAATAACAAAGTGGTATATATATAAGGAATTGTGACTCTTGTGATAGTAATGTGACTGTTGGAATTGTAACATGGCCATGGGGAATAGTGACCTGACCATTGGAGTTGTATTTTAAAATGAATATAATAAATTTTGATATAAAGAATATTTATCATCATTAATATAAGTAAATATAATTATTATTATTTCAAAACATAAAAATCATGTTTAAAAACTCAAAGAAAATATAGACACATTTTTAATAGACACTCTTTTTATATATTTTTTAAAAATCATAATTTTTTCATTAAAATTAAGATGAAATTATAAATAAATTTATTTTGATAAAATAAATAAATTTTTTTAAATCATCAAATTGTAATTTTCTAGTGGTTATTTTTTGGTAATTTTTTGAAATACATCAATTCTTAGGTGAGTAGTAAAAATACATTTTTCAAGTAACCTCTGTAACTTAAATTACATAATTAATCATGTAATAATGAAAGAATAATTTATTGAACATGAGGTTATTATGTGACATATTAAATTTCATAAATTTATCATTTAAATACAATAAACATAATTTCAAAATATAAAAATTATTTTCCAAAACATAAAGTCAAAAATGTTCCCTTAAAATAAAATTTTTTCGCATTCCACATTCATTTTTAATAAATATATGGATTATAATAATAATGTGTTTTATAGTCTTAAACAATATTTTAAAATATTTGAATTTGATTTATATTGAAATATTATCACATTTTAAATTCCGACCTTGTATATATTATTTTATTTAATATTTTAATCCAAAATTACCTCTCTTATCCAGTATAGAAGACCCATGTCACGCCCCGCAGAAAACCACACATCGCTAGAAATCCAAAAAATATCCTCTTAATAAATAAATCCTATTATTACCCTTATAATCCTCAGGCACATTATAACGAATCAACACTCTATGCATCAAGGGAGATCTAATGGTATTCAAGAGAATCTACAATGAAAAAAGAGTGTGTTTAGATAAGGTGCTCCCTATTTTTTTCCTCTCTATATATTCTCACATTAAATTTCAAAACCAAATCTTATAAAATAAAATATTCATTTCTTAAACATTTTATTAATTACATTATCCTTTTGGAATATTATATTTATGACATATAAAAATTTCAATGTTATCTTATCTGGTTTTTTGACAATGTACCATTAAATTTCGGTTAACCACCTAATAGATACATTACCATGTTAATGATTATAACCACCTTAATGGATGGAAATTATGAATAATATATAATATTTAAATATTTAACTAAATATATTCAAATTTTATGGATTTAATTATTCATATTTATTAATAATTATGAATGAAAATAGTTAAATCAAAACATAATAGGATTATTTAATGAAAATATGGTACAAAATCAATTTACATTTATCAAATAGTGTTACAAATTATAATACAATAATTATAAGGAGAAATGGTTTAAAAAAGAAAACAATTTACATATTGAACTATGTTTTAATGATCCTATTAGAATTGTCCAGGAAGAAGAAAATTTACCAAATAAAACATGGCATAATGTAAGGGGATTCTCAATCCCAATTTATTTATATGTGTTATTTTCTCTTCCACATCATGAATGTTTATATTATGTCATTGAAATTTACATTACTTTTTCTTCTATGGATATACATGTTCCTATAGTTCCAGAGTATTTTCTAAAAAATTCAGTTTTTTAATGTGACTTTAATTTCCTAAAAATCATATTTTACTCTTCCTAAAATGATTCTTATACACTCAAGAATATTTAGGAATTATGTCAATGATTTATTTAACTTATTCATTTGTGAACCAAAGAGTTTATTCAATAAAGTATTATTTATTAATTTCTTATGAAACTCATTCACATTATTGGGTTTATTTGAAGAATGTGAATGTTATATGTTCCATGTAGCATTTATGATTATGAGCATTTATGTTGTGATGGGTGGGCGTGAAAAAATATATCCCTCCAATTCATTGCGAAATGTGATGCATCTCATGAGAATATGTGAAATATTCATGAACATTATTCAAGGTTGTATCAATATGACAATTTAATAATTTATGCACATTTTTTATGTGCAAAAAAGATTCTAAATTTGTTCAAAAATATGTATGGTATTTGACCACAAATACAAGATGTTTAATTTAATTCATATGAAACATTATATAATTTATCAAATGTTTCACTCTAGATTATAATGATAATACAATGATTATGATTTGATTATGCATACATATGTACTATTTATCCATGTCCTTTATTCACCACATTTTATACCTCCCCTTACTAGGAGTTTATCTCACACCCTTTATTGGTGTATATTATTAGGTGATCACATGTAATAAGGAGAATTTGTGGACAACTAAGATGATAAAAAGGAATTAAAAAAATAAATTTTCAATTTTGTTATTTAAATTTGTTTTCAGAGCCCAATTTACCCTACATAATAAATCATTGGAACCTGTAATATATCACTATTTTGTTTTTTAACTTAATAGTTATGTCATAGTTATGTAATGAAAAACTCAGGTCACTATAATTTACCATATTTTCTTGAGCATAAGAATTTAGATAATTTGGAAAACATATGATGCTTTGTGTTAACTCATGGACATGACTGGATGTAGAATTGATCCTATAAAAGGACCAATGAAAGTTTAGTATATGTTGATCACTATTTTAAAAATGTATACTTCTATATACTCCTATGAATCATAGCCATATAATGAATGATATTTGTAATAAATGGTTTATAATATTACTATCTAGCTTTTATGATGTAAAATACAAGTTAACTTTTCCTACCTAAGATACTAATGTTTTTAACTCTATATAAGATATATATTTGTTAATAACAACCATTTAGATTCTCAGATTTTTTTTGTTTGTAAGTAATAAATAAAAATTCATGGATGAAATCACTTTAATGGGGGTAAAATGTTACTTCATGGATTTCAAATGAACATTTTCATACATATTCTTTTAAAAAAATATATAAATGTTATATATATTTATTTATATTAATAATAAAATTATTTATCACCTTATATATTCATATAGTTTTTTTTAATGGAAAAGTTATTTTTTTGGAAAAAAATATTAGAAACAAAGTGGCTCATATGTCGAGTGATTACTTATCATATCAAGCTTGTCCACTTGTCTCGAACCCATGACCAAATGCAGAGAAAGAGCCAACATATACCACCAACCTATGTGCTTCCATAATTATATCTTTTATTGAATATATATATACATATCTTTTATTTTAATCATTATTATTTTTTAATATATAGTTTTTTAACGACATTTCTTTTACTAATAGATTAATTTTTTCATTATCTTGGTAGTTAATCCACCATAATTAATTTTTTAACAAAGTTTGATGCATGTTTTCATGATCATTAAATTATAAAATATAAACTTTAGAGGGAACTATGTATGTAATTTCATGTGAAACTTGAAAAAACAAATGAATAAATTTAAATAAAATTATTTTATGAATTTCAAATTTATATTGTAATTCAATTAATTTTTAAATGATTTTATTTTGTCTGAATCACTTTAGAGTTTTTATTACGGAATTTTTTTTAATTTACCAACATAAAAATATGAAAATAGAAATTCAATAATTATGAATGTAATTATTTAAGATTAACAAAATTATATAATGGTCATATGAAATACAATTCCAATAATTACAAATGATAAACACATATAAAGTCTATTAAATTTAATAAAAACATTAAAATAATGAGTTTATATGGATATTTAAAATTATGAATAGTAGAGGGATATAAACATAGAATAGTATTAAATTCATTTAAAGTAACTCCATAGTCTTCAATTCCCCCATAATGATCACTTATTCTATAATAACTGTAAAACATAACGTAAGTGTTAGAAAAATGATTGATATTATAAAACAATGTCCAAAGACCTTTGTAAGAGAGGTAGTGAGTGATATAGTTCTAATTATGGTCTATTTATAGGGAGATAAGATCATTTTTCATTATAACTATCAGCCAGTATGTTTTGTTGGAATATTTAATAATATTGAAGGAGAGAGTTAATCAATATTTTATTATGTATACTAAATTAGTTGATCATCATGATTATTTTATGATATAAACATAATTGTATTATTATTGGAGACTACAAATATATTCCATTGACAATATATTTTAGTATAAACATTTAATCTTAGAAAATATTTATTTTTTTAAAATAATCTTATATAATACTATTTAAATGATAAAAAATTCATTATTAATTTTTATATATCTCATAATTCTTATTATTCTATAAAAAATATTAATTGTCAATACCTTATAATTTTTCTTTCAAATATAAAAATTTATTATTTCTAAAATATTTTTTATTAAATGAATTTCATTTTTGGACTCAATATATTTAAATTAAACCACGGTGAATTTGTATAATGTTTCTAAGAAAACAAATTTCTTAGTGGAAAAGTAAATGTTACCATTTGACAAGTACTACTATTTTATGAAATCATTATTATGTGATCACGAGTAAAAAATTTGTGATATATTTTATTAATTAAAAAAATAATTTAACAAATATAGAAAATAATTTATTTAAACAATTATTAATTTAGATTTTTATACTATCCATTTTGTAAGAAAATATTGATATTTGGGGTAAAAATTACTTTTAGATTATATATATTAAATGGGATGTTTGTAAGGTGGATTTGGAATTTGGAATGGTTTTTAAAAAATCTATCTCGCATTAGCACGTTAATTATATGAATAAATAGTTATAATTCATTGCAACCATAGGTGGTCAATTTATATGCTAAAATAAAAAATATTTTTAACATTAAAACTACCCATACACAATTATAAATAGACACCCTTTATACCATTCCTATACATTAAAAAAAATTTGGTAGAAATATTACCTCACTCAATCATTATAAATATAACCCAAGGGGTTCCTAAGAATTTAATAAATCCATTTATATCTTTCAGAAACATACTCTCAAGGTAAGGTTCCCTAGTCCACTACTTCAATTACCAATTGTACTTTAATTTTTTATATTATCATTTAATATTCCTTTTAACATACATAAATTATTTTAATTCCATTTTATTATCATCCATTTGATATATTTTTTGTTATAGATTATGCATTCCCTCTCATTATAGGATTTTCTAAGAAGTTGTATTTCAGGATCTATCTCGCGCCTACAAAACCCTCCAAATATTTTGTGAAGTATATTTTTTCCCAAATAATTTATCCCTATATAGATAAAATATATTGATATAAATATGGGCGTGTAATAGACAAAGATAAGTGTAATGATGCTAAATGGAGTTGTTCGATATATGTTGTTTATTAATCTGGTTTTCAACAAATCTGCCCTTACTATGCACATAGTTTGGTACTCTAGAGGGATATGATTTAGAATATTTATATTCAATTTTCAAAAACATTATGAAGGATTTATTTATCATTGTATTGGTGATTTTTATTTTAAAATACTTTTATCTATATACCTATAAACCTAAATGATCCTTGACATGGTAAATATTAAGTAACTATAATATTATATTCTCTAATTTTTAATGTTATTTATTTGAACATTGGGAATCCCCAGTAATTCGTTTGAAATTTCACCTATATATAATTATCAATTCATTGATTTTGTATAATATTTTTATACCATTTGATTTTAAATTTTATATTGGAATTTATTATAAGTTATTCCTCAGAGATAATTTTTGTTATATATTTATTTTGTTCATTATTAAAACATTATGAAAAATAATCATTTATTATGTGATGTAATTAATAGTATTTTTAATGTGATGGGTGGGGACCCAAATTATATAGTCCCTCTGAGAACTCATAGGTCTAATGAGAAAACTAAGATATAGAAAATTGATCTTTTTTAACTTTTATTTAAGAATTCATGGAAACATTCTGTGGCGATATATTTGTGATTTTTGAAATTATGAATTCCCATAACTATATGATCAAAAATTTATATCCAAGAATTTATAAATTGTTATAGTGTCCATGGTTTTACTTATTCTCTTAGTTTCATTAGTTTTTTCATAACACATTTTCTTAATTTATGCCATACTTGCAATGAAATAACACATTTGTTTTGTAAGATACTCACTTACTGAGCATATGGTCTCAACCATTATATTTTATTCCATTATCCCCTACTACCAAGAGGAGTAATATGTATGAAAAATGGATTTCAAGTAGAATAGTAATGCTTTCATGTATTTAGATAATTTAAATTTCTGTTTTCAATGTAATGTAATGTCAGTTTATGCATATATTTTACTAAGGCTGTTAATGGTTGGATCATTTGTATTGTGATTTATATAACAATGTATTAAAATATCTATTTACTCTAGGGTGTTGTATTAAGGGTTTGTTAAGAATTTTTTTCCAAATCCCTATTATTTATCTCATGGATTTATTGAATATCGTATTAACCATTTCTATTGATTTTGAAATTTAATATTTACTCTACATATTTTGAACACTCTATATTACTTAATTATGTTCAAACGATATCTAACTAGAATTTTATATTAGTCGTTTGATTAGGGAAAATCTAAAAAAATATATTCAAATTATTTTGAAATATATTATTAACGATTATATATCCATGTCAATATAAGTGTTACCATTTGGAACATAAATATTTTGTATTCTTTATCCATTTCTTCTTTTCATGTGATTAATTTATTATCTATAGAAGGTGGTGGGTGTGGATTTTAATAATAGAGTATGTCAAAATATTGATAGGTCTAACCAGGAAACCTAGCATTGCTATTTGGTGTATTTTTTTCCAATTATGTTTGATGCCTTAGTCAAGGCCTTGAATTTATGGTAATGATAAATGGAATTATCTATTCCCCCACTATGATACTATTTATTTTTATCCATATGATTATATATTAATATTCTTATTTGATCTATTGATATATTATGATAATGGTTAAATTGCTATATTACGATTCCATTACTTATTCATTCCATATTTTATATGTATTTTTTAAAATATTATATATTCGCTACCCCCTTACTATTTTTCTGATCACACCCCTTTCAACTATATCCCATTTTCATTAGGAATCAATGAATATTATTATGAATTGTCTAAGGATATGAAAATGAGGAATAATAAAGTTTCTTGGGTTTTAATAATGTATCATGTTTAATGTATTAATGTTTTTTTTATCTAATCACCTAATAAAATTTAACATTGGCTTATATAAATAGTTGTCCTTGTATTATTTAACCTTTTAATAAATTAAAACTGGATCCCTATTAATAGAGTGACGATTTTTAGATCCAATATTTTTTTCAATGTTTTGGTGTATGTAACACAAAATTTAATCATAAATATCTCACTCAACTTGAAAACATTAACTTTCAATCATATGATCCACAATATATATTAGGATGATGTATATTTCATTCATTTAGGTCATAAATGAATTGATGATCATTTTTATTAGGATTCATGAAAGTGTAAAATCTCCTATTCGTTTTGAAAATCTATTTCTTGTTTGGAAGGAAAAATGATCTCTAAAATTCATTACACACAATATAATTCATTTCAAAAACATGACGCATTATAATGACATGTCTTTTTATCTATGCTTTTAAAAATTAATTATAGACCATTCAATGCGAAGTAGTGAAGAAAGAAGAGGCTCATTCATTCCAAGATCACACTTCTGGAGAGAATAATGGGGAGGCTTATTCATTCCACGGTCACACAAATGTAGAGTATAAATTAGATGCTATTTCTCATTCCACAATCACACCATTGTTAGAATGAATACTCAAAGGAGAAGCACATGAGCAGAGTAGGAGACGATGTAGTCAGAGATCATAGTAGCACTAGGGGAGTTCTTCTTCCCTCTGTCTTTAGATATAGTACATTGTTTTCATGTTTTTTCAGTGATGAAATAAATATGATCAAAAGCTGATATGCTCTTAGCTCATGAATTTCATAATACAGGATATTCTTTAAAAATTCTTCAATTACTTTACATTTTTCAGAATCATATTCAATAGGAGATATTGAATTATGATTCTCTCTTTAGTTGTTTCACATCTCAATTGATTTTAAAATTAAAAAATTCATGATAAAATGGGAATGTAGATCTTGAATACTTTTATCAATTCTTTGAATTTCATTTACATTGGAAATTTTACGGTTCGTTTATTTCCAAATGTTAACTTTTACTTTATTCAGAAGCTTGATTGAATCTGGAGTGGTGAACTCTAGGAATCAATTTTATATGTGTTGTGTCTCTTAGAGAGGGGGATTTTGTATCATGAATTGAGGAATAATTCAATGTGAAGAAGTGAGGAATACAATCCATTTAACTAGTGGATTATATGTTCCTTGTGTTTTTATTTGATCAGTGCTCATTTTCCTTTACTTCTTAATATTAGTTTACTTTTTTTCATTAGTCTATCAGTATATGGTATAAATTTTTGTTTCATAGTAAAAAATCTTCTATCCTCATCTTGTTTCTAATTAATCATTAAAAAAAAAAATAGTTCACTCCCTCTACAACTGACAACATTGGAGTTTATTTTTGAATAAAACCTTAGTTTTCCCACCTTCCATCCCTTGGGTTCAACCCCACACCACTATAAAAGTGTTGGTTATTAAATGTAATTTTGAGGGTTGTGATGACCTCAGGTTACGTCATATCCTCACCACAATCCAAACTATTATTTGTAGTTTTGATCAGGTGATGTAGTTTTTGGTCTTATCTAACACCTATAATGGAGAACTACACAATTAAACATTTTAACCACACTACATATAAAAATAACATTATGATTTACCTAGTAGGTCAAGAATGAATGAAATATTGTTTTTCTATAGTTTATGAAAATTAGAAGTATTTGTTTGGGTCAGTTGATTCATGTTTTGAACATTAATATCACTCTTAAATTTCAATCATGCTTTTTCAGTATTGGGGGATAAATCATAAATAAAAATTACACATTGTTTTTTATATATATAAAATGATTCAATGATACCTATCCTTTACTTTCTGATAATAAAAATCCAAATTGATCAATTTTTTCATGTGACATATATTTTGTATTAAAATTTCACTTTTAAACAGAAATAACACATCCTGTGTAATTTCCCCAACCTAAAAGCACTAAACTGGTGCCTCGAATTGGGTCACCCATGACCTCAAGTGTGTCTCCCCATATAACAGAGGGTTTTTACTACTATTGAGGGTCTAATAAGTCACATGGTGAGACTATACCCTATTTACTAGGTTTATCCACAATAAATAAAAAATTAAACAATAGATGTATTATGAAATAACTATTGAAAATGCATAATAAACCATCTCCCAAAACATGGTAAAACCAATAAACCAACCATAAATATTTCAGGACATGATAACAGTAACATAAGTGCCTGAAAACCCTAAATAAATACAAATATCTGAATCCAGAAAATAGTCTGGACTACATATTTAGAATCTCATCAATGCATGTCTCATCCTCAGATCAACTCTATAACATAGGGACTCTACCATTTTCCCGACATGCAAGCATGAAATCTACTCGGGTACCCAACAATGCTCGAGTAGGGTGTGAGTATAACTCAGTAGATTACCACCAATGGTGTCTACAATATATCCAGTATTACATATAGTTCATGCAAGGATTAAATAAATAACAATGAATGAAAAAGGCAACAAAGGTACCATTAATAGACAACACTCACTCTAACCATTTCTATCATCAATACCATATTTTCATTTAAACCCACTTCATTGCTTAGTTAATTTTCATCACATGTTAAATGGGTTAGGATTTTACAATATTGTCACATGGGATTAAACCAAAAACTATTATGCAAAAGAAAAATTTCAGGTCATTACTCACCAAGGAAAAAAACATCCTAACAAAACCATCATACTCACCATGAAGCATCAGCCTAGTTGGATTCATCAACTGAAACTATTCAAGGAATAAAACTTTGTACCGATACCTAACCCATGAATTATGAGGTGGAGTTTATAACCTCGGTCTAACTCAGCCCTTGGGCATAAAACCTCAGGTTAATACCCCACAATAACAATCCATGTGGACATGCATAGTAATCCAATCCCCACACACATACCATGTAAAAAACAATACTCAAATATTACATATGGAAATCAAAATCCATAAAAATAAATATTGTAATTAATATTATTCCATAACCCATTAAAACAATAACAATTTATATTAAATATCCCATTTATCCCTATTCCCATTCTCAGGCAACATCCCATTAGGCATATTCAATAATTCAGTTTGAATTAACTCATTTAATGTATTCATAAATTCCCCATGAAAATGAATTTATCATATTTATAAATCCACAATCCATTATCAATTTAACATGTTCACCATTTCATATGCACTATTCCCCTTAAGAAATTTGACACATTCCATAAGTCATGTGACCCATCCTCACTTTAACCCAAATAACCAATTTTTATTCATTTTCAAAGAAACCCCCTTATCACCTTATCCAAACATAATCAGAACTATCAATGTTCCATTTTCAACTCAACTTAACATATCAACAAGTTAATCATAAGATCTATGTTACCACACGTAAACTCTAGACATAACTATACCAATTTGTTTGTTCCAGATTGTCAGTACATCATATGGGTGGCCCTAAATCATTATATTCATCCTTCATACATCCCTCAAGGACCTTGTGGGGATCAATTCAGTGTTTAGATATATATTTTACCAAATTTATCCAAAGGTACCAAAATCACAACATGTGATTACCAGTAACGCAACCAAACAAGCACATATAAACTCAACGACAATGGAATCTAACTTATATTCCATAGAACTATAATCTATCATTGAACACACTCCTAATCATAGACTCTGATCAAGATTAATGAATCTTTTGAATCCCCAACAAAGATTCCATCTGATAAATTGGGTATTATGGATTATGAATGAGGTAAGAGAAGCTAATAACTCTAATCTAGAAAATAGGAGTAAGGGGAGTGTTATAATCGCCTGAAGATTTTATCTACAACTAAAGATTCCCCAATCTCCTTTGAATCAAAGCAGAAACCCCCTTTCCAATATTGGTTCAGTTTAGTTCATCCCAAGGATTGAGAGTGGAAGAAATGAGTGAGAAATTGGGTGGTAATAGAAAAAATCCAATGGGACAAATAGGAAATTCCATCTTTTTTATGTCCCTCATGGTTTGACCTCATGGTTTGTAAACCATACGCTAACTGTGCGCATGCCGCTTCCAAATGGAATCAAAGTTGCATAGTTATCTGGGAATTCTTCATGGTATGAAAAACTATGAACCAATCATGTGGGAAACCTCTTTCCAGGGTCACACGGTTTTCCTGGGGAGGCTACAAGGTTCAAAAACTGTGCACCAACTGTGAAAAATGGTTTTATCCTTTCTTTCATGATTTGGACTCCACCTTTCAGGGTTTAAAAAATTATGCATGAACTATGCGTCATACAATGTTTAGCCCCATATTTCAATCCTTTCTTACCACAGACCCCTGGAACACTCCCGGAGGCACCTCATGCTCCATGGAATCAATTAAATAGTCATATTTTAGGGAATAAAATCATAAATTAAAATATATCATGCCTTCACAATGATTGGGATCTTCAAACCACCCCAAATCCTTGACCCACACCCCCAAGCGTCATTAAACTTATAGAGTAAAAAGATCAAAACTACTAGGACTACATATCTATTCCACTTTACTGGGTTTCACATTTAACATTAAAATGATTAAAAAAATTCAAATCAAAGGAATGAGCTTTCCCCGAAATACATTCTTATTGAGGCCCACAATAGGAACTGTGTACTCCATAAGTACGCATCAACATCAAACCCTACATAAACTAGCAAAAATAAATACGGATGCCTATAAAACACAACATAAATGATAACATAATGAAATTTTTCACACAACATCATACTATTGTGGAAGAGAAAATAGACACACCATCGAGAAAACATTATTGTAACTCATGACCAAAATCACTTGGCACCATTTTACTATATTTTCAAAACACTAATGGTTACTAAAACATGGCATCACCCAAGGGAAAACATGGTGTTTTCAAGAACATTCTATAAATTTTTCTATCAACAAATCAAGTACCAACTATCCCATTCCATTACCATACATCCAAAACATAACTAAAACCATTGAGCCACTCAACCGGTAAAACCCGATCCAATTCCTACTACAACTACCCATTTACCAGAATGATATTCGCACGAGTCCACCCAACCCGAGACACTGATCTCAAAACTAACCAATCACATTCCCACTATGGTTCTATCCCATCATTGTCTTATGATTAGAACCACCTCTATCAAATAAATACCACCAAAATCTCAATTTATTATCAAATCATACCTGATTCATTCTCAACTCAACAATACTAGAAATCCATATAGACTTCACCTAGTGTTGGCATCCATCCATTCTATTAAAAAATCTCTAGAGATAATCCCTACTAAATCCATTCATAGTCTAAGAAATTTTCCTCAATCATGTTCACTTTCATTTAGGAAAATACCATTCCACTTTAACAACAAATCCAATGGTGTGTTGAAACATTAAACATCCATTTCATTAACATATTGTGTGGGACCACCCTTGATTGGATTTTCCCGTAACAGTAATCCTCCAATCATGGAACATGACCTATTTCATTCACCTTCCTAAGGAACTTACTGAATTTATGTTTATCAATACCATCCAACAGACCTACCTAGATCATTCCCAAACTCCTGGTAGAACCCCACAGTCATGACATCCACTACCCTCCAAACTATCATCATTGTCCCCTGTGTACATTAAAATTCCTAAAAAACACTTCCACAAACCATTAATTAACAAAAGAAGATTTGATTCTCACTCAAAACCAATTTATAAATTCATGATTACATCCCTCTCCAAAACATCTAATGAATTCATTTTAAAACTCACCACTTCTGCCTTTTTTCCCCAGTCGAGTCAAGCTATCCCCGGAAGACATGTCCTAAAAATGCATAGCTTCACTATTAGCACATGAATACCTCACATGAACTGGATTACTTCACAACTAATTACAAAACATAGTCACTCAATCACACCTACCAAAGTCCATGTTTGTTCTCCATTGAGGTTTTGACTCTAACCTAAATTACCACACCATCAATGGTTCTAACACATAAATTTTCAATTCCTCTTTGAACCACCATGATACCAAATCCAACACATGACTCGAACAACAATCACATCCACGGCCCACTTGTCCTTATTCTAAAGATCCCAAAGTGTAACGTATGAAATGTCAATTACTTTTTTTATTTCATTAAAAGGAGAAGGCTGAGGCTCAAAAACATACATCCCAGACACTGAAGGAAGTCGGAAGTAATGTAAACCTAAAGCATTCCCATTCACAAAATCCCTACACTCAGTAGGAAGAGTGCCCAAACTACCATTGATAACAACCTCATCTCTGGGACTTCTAATATTCGAAATCGCATCCACAATGGAATGTCCCTCCCTCCAACTATGAAGCATAAGCTGGCCTTGGTTGGACTCCAAGGCACACCTCCTAATGATGTATGCAAGAGCCCAAGGGGAATCCGAACACCCCTGAACATATTTAACTAAATATTCTCAATCTGACTCCACCTCTAACACCATAAAGCCCCTGCTCCTGCAAACCATCAGCCCCGTGAGAGGTGCCCGAGACTCCGCCTCCAACGAATTAACCATATCAAAGGTAGCACTGAAGGCCAGGTGAACCAACCCTCATGAGTCATGTAAAACCCCACCGCCTCGCATAATGAGTGCAGGAGCCATCCACATTTAACTTGAGTCTGCTGGAAGAAGGTTTCCATTTAACCTACCTCCCCCAAAAAAAGTCCGGAGCACGTGGCCTTCCCAAAAAATTGTGTGCCGCATCCGAGTGCTCATCCACCATAAACAGTGAGACCAACTCATGGGCCAGCGCTCTGACCCTTAACTGGATCAATGATGTCGAGCACCGGAAGCTCATCCGTTCATTGTTCTTGGCCTTCCAAATCACCCAGAAGATGGCTTCAAGAACACATGCCCATACCTTGTAATCCAAAACATTGGTTGTAGCTCCAAGAAACCACAAAGAGAGGAGATCCTAGAAAAAAAATGCTTGATGGTGGAGCAAACCATAGGAGAGAACTTGCCCCAGGCAGCTGCCACCCAGTCACCCAGAAAGAATAGGTGAGTTGAGGATTCCCTCTTCACTGCCTTGCAGTAGAAGTAGCAGGACGCCAAGGATATACCCCTACATTTGACATTCTCATCCATCAAAAGAGTTCTTCTTCTGACACGCCAGACCAAAAAGGTCATTTTATCTAGAATCTCCTTGCACCAGATCTTCGTCGATCCATCTCCAGGCAGGATCTCTGCACTCTTCCACTCCCTGTAACCCTGGCAGGTGAACTTACCGGAGCTAGTGCCAGTGAAGCAGCACCAATACTCTTCCTCGTTCATGCTAATTCTATATAACACCATCATATTCTCTTTACTCAGCACCGCACTGATGAGCGCTGGATGTTCTGAAGCTTCTCTGAAGGAGATGCCCGACACAGGGCAACCTGGGAAGAGTAACCACTCCCCTACCCAGTTAACTTTGCAAAAACCTACATCCCCTCTACCAATTATCCAACTGTCCGAGCCTCGTAGTTCCTCCAGGAGATCTAACATGCATCGTCCCAGACGAGAAGGCCGCGCCCTATGCTCAGAATGGATCATCTCGGGATCCCCATAACGCTTGCATAAGAACGTCACCCCTAAGGAGGATCCTGCAGCAATTTCCCCAGCCAAGCGAGCTTTCATGCCTTGCATGGTAGCCGTGGGATCGCGAAGCCCTACTCCCCCTCATCCGTTGGCTTGGCAAGCCGCGCCCATGATGCCTAGTGGAACCGGCCTGCCTGATTGGCATCCCAAAGAAATCCTAGGAGGGTTTTTTCCATCTTCGCCATTGTCCCCTTTGGGGGATGGATAACAGAAAATGAATGCATTGGAATTTAAGAAAGAAAGTTGTTAATTAGTGTTGTGGTATGTTGGGCCAGTGGAACAAAGATACAACAGTGTAAACAATCCAAACAACCACAAACTAAACAAGGACCGACCTGGAGTTGTAATTTCGATAATGCAAGATTCAAAAAAGAATTGAAAGAGTGTAGAATAATAAAAGGACATGCTGATTTAACATGCTTCTGTCCCTTAGGGGACCTACTGCACGACAAGAACACCTCCCACACACTCACACATTTTATTAAATGCTCCAAAATGAACGGAATGGTTACAACATACAATAACAGACAAAAAAAGAGCAGTAAAAGGCGCTACAAGAACCAGGAAAACACGCACTATGAGATACGGGATGAACACACTTACTGCGCTAGATCTAATCCAGCTGTCCAGATATCTTTGTGCTTCCAAGAATGCCGATGATTTTGTTCGGATACGAACTCACCGTGGAAGGACCGCACGGGATCAATGTACCAGTCTTCAAATCTGAGTGTCCGCACTTCTTCGCGGGGAAGGGAAGCCGATGAAAACTCCACCAAGGATCGCCTACCAGGGGCGTGTGTTGTGGTCGGAAGGACACCCAGTTGAAACCTCCGTTGAGGATGAAGACTTCGGAACCCAGAGGATGGCGAGCAGAACAAAACCGTCCAACAGCGAGAGAAAGAGAACCTGGATTTTTTTTCACCTGCTCACATCGATTTCGGGAGGCGTTGCAAATATGAATGTAAAAGGGAAAACCCCCAAACCGCACAACCGCAATGTAACAGCCAATGCGCAATAGGTATAGCAGTTCGAACAACCCAGCAGAACCCTAAAACCACTGGGTACAGATGTACGACCAGGATGAAAACCCCATCAACGGTGCAAAACCACCCAGGCAATAAACAAGGGACTGCCAACGTGTCAAGGGGCAGCCAAACAAAAAAAACCACCCACCAACAAACAGCAGCGCACAGTTAAAATAACTAGTATAAAAAAAATGGGCGAAGCAGTACTGTTGTGTTTCTTTGATTTCGATATTTTCTTGGTCTGCTTTAGGTCCTTTTGTGCTTTCTACAATCTTCTATTGGCATTTATTGCTTGCTTCCACTGCTATTGTCATTTCTTGCTTACTGCCACTGTTTACAGCCTTGCTGTATTCTGTTTACAGTTTATTGCAGTCTCTGTACAGCTTATTAATTTGGGGTTTTCTTGCATTTTATCTGCATCTGCATCTCGGTTTAATTCTTCCTTTTTAAATTGATTCTATTTGTTAATAGAAACCATTGCCTCCATCGAATTTCTCAATTTCGTATCGCATTGTAGTCATGTTTATCCAGAAGAGTTGATGCCGAGTGGTTGGGGACAACGTTAGGCGTATTCCCCCATGAACCAACCAATCTCCCTGGGGAAACGTGTACTGTGAGATAAAAAAATAAGAGGATTTCAATGAATACAACGATTTCAATTTGTGTAGAATTAAAATGAGAGCCTTGCTCGTTCAACAGGGCTTAATTGATGCCTTATGTGGGCCCAAGAAAACCATTACGACTGTTAATCAAGCTGGACAAACTTTTTTAGAATACCAAGATGTACCCCTTGATGTGCTAGTTAAAGCCCATAGCTCCTTTTACTTTCTCTAGGAGATAAGGTCCTTAGAGAGGTTGCCTTTGAGTCCACTGCTGCAAGTATTTTGTTGAAATTAGAGAAGTTGTATATGACTACTTCATTATTTGATAGATTATATAAAAAACATCGCATGTTTACTTTTCAGATGAAACCTCGTAGTTCTATCAAATCTCATCTTGATGAATTTAATAAAATCATGTTAGACCTTGCCAACATAAATGTAGCAGTCAATGACGAGGATCAGGCAATGATTCTGTTAATTTATCTTGACAACAATTATAGTTCTTTGGTAGAGACTATGATGTATGGTAGGGACTCGCTGACCTTATAAGAGGTTACGTCCACCCTTCTTTCAAAATATTTACTGGTTAAGAATGGGTTAGGATCATTGGGAGAGGGGTTTAATGTTGTGGGTAGAACAAATGATAGGGGTGAAGGGAAAAACAATGATAAGGGTAAAACGAAAGGTGCAGGTCAGTTTAGGACACTGAAGTGCTATCAGTGTGGGAAACCAGGACACTTTAAAAGGGATTGTCCTGAAAGGAATGGTTCTAGGGGTGATGGGGCTCAGTCTAATTTAGTTGATCCTGGTTTTGACGATGTCATCATTCTGTAGTGTGTCTAGTGTGCTGGAGGGGGGTAGAGTTGTGGGTCCAACTCTGGGTTTGTTTCCTTCTTTGTGTCCTAGGTATGTTAGGCCTCTCAGGAGGTAACCTGGTGCGAGGACGGTGTAGCGTTGGGAAGTGGATAAGAGAAGCAGATCATGGGAGCAGTCTGGCTGATCAGCAGACTTCATGATGGGGTTGTTGTTGATATCTCTTTGTCGACATTGGATGGGTACCTGTGAATAAGGTGCTTGATGTCGCGGTTGGGCTAGACTAGGATGGTTTTTCCCTAGGTAGGTAGCGGGCTGCCCTTGCTTGCTGGTTGTGTTTCCTCATGGTTACGAATTGGCTCTAGGATTGGGGCTGTATGGGTTTTATAGCGGTTGAGGTTAGGAGGTGTCTTCCTACGTTGCACGTGTCTAGGCAGTGTCTTGTCCATAGGTGGAGAGTGTTTTTCTGGGACTGTCTTAGATTCAGGTGGAGTAAGTAATTTGCTTGCTCTGAGTCTTGTGATTTGTTTTCCTGTTTTGATTTCATTTTATTGAGCTGGTTTCTTTGCTACTACTTTTTTCATTTGCACTGTCGAGTATATGTTTATATCATTGTATTGCTGTTATACTTTAAGGATTGGTACTGCTGTGTTTGCTGCTTATGTGCAGGTACTTGTTAGTAGTGTGAGACCTTCTGGATGACATCGTTTCAGAGGTCGGCTCAGGTAAGTGCAGGTACGTTTTCTGTCTATGTTTAGAGAGTTTACTTCTAAGAATGTTTAAGTAGTAGATTATATTGAATTGATGATGGAAAATGTGTATCACATTGATACACATGTTGGACATAAGCAGTGAATAGTTTGACTAGTGCTGTTTATTGTCGTTTTTGTTTTTCTTAGGTTGTTTAGCTTAATTGCCCAATTCAATTCATAGGTTAGGTGCAAGAACATTGCCAAATTTTATATGAAAATGGTGGAGATTTGTGAAATTGAGTATTTTAATTTCCCAATTCGAATTACCCTCCCCCCAAGGATAGAAATCTGGTTTTCCAGCTGTGAATCCTTCCCATAATGCGGTCCAAAACACCCTCAAGGAGGGCCTTCTTGATCCTCCCATAAGAAAGAGGGACCCTTAGATAAGAAATGGGAAAACTCTTCTGTTGGCAGCCCAGAATGTTTTGGATCATCCTACATCTCCGGTGGGAGAACTTATTCGAGATAAACACCTAACTCTTGGCTGTATTGAAGATTTTCCCACTCACCCTGCCTTAGATGAAAAAAATTGCAATGAGAGTAAGAAGGGACTTGTGGTTGCCATTTGTGAAAACTAACACGTCATATGATAAAATGAGGTGTGTAATGGTTTCCAGGCACTGCTGCCCCACATACGGTCTCAGGGAACCATCCGCTGACTTCCGATGGAGGGACCTAGTAAGAGCATCTTGGGATAAAATAAAAAGGTTTGGCGACAGAGGGTCACCCTGTCTCACTCCCCGCACCATCTAAAATAAGCCAAAGCACTTCACTCTAAAGGAGATAGTCAACCAATGTGATGGAAAACACCTAAAGCAAAGATCTCAAGCCCAATCCAGGAAATCAAGCCTGCCCATCACCTTGAGAATAAAGGACCACTCCAGTTTTTCATAAGCCTTGTCTTTATTGGCTTGAAAGATCACATTAAAACCGACAGTTCAACGATTGATATCATTAACAAGCTCACTTGCAATACCCACTACCCCATGAATGTTGCGTCCCTTGATAAACCCATGTTGCTCCTTAGATATCAGCTTCGGAATCAAGCCCCCCATTCTCTTTGCAATGAGGCTCGCAAGGAACATGTAGGAGACATTTCATAAGCATATTGGTCTGAATTGGCTAATGCTAGATGGGTCTTTGGACTTCAGTACAAGAACAACCCTATAAGCACTCACACCCTTACCAAAGGATCCCCCCCCGAAAGAAGTCCTGGACAGCTGACACGACCCTGCCTCTGATAATCTCCCATGCATGCACGTAAAAACCAGTCGGGAACCCATCTGGGCCAGGGGCACTATCCATTGGCATGTAGAGAACTAACTTCCTGATATCTTCCTCCATAGGAATCCTCGTTAGAATCTCATTATCCGACTCCCCCACCAGCCTTGGAGCACACTCTGAGAAATTGCCAGCCTCCTCCCTACTGCCATGACTCTCATCCCCTGCTTGGGCTGAACCAGCGAGCATCCTTTCGAAATGGTCCAGTGCCAAGCGCCCTGCCACATCCACATCACTCGTATAATACCCATTGTCCAAGAGAATATTGATCTTCGCAGCTCCTTTCTCCTTCAGACAGGAATGGAAAAATCTGTTATTACGGTCACCCTCCTTAAGCCACTTTACCTGGGACCTTTGTATGAGATCTCTCTCAATCTCGTCCAGTTTCATTGATAGAAAGACCATTTTATCACAAATCAAAGAGAAAATATCCCGGTTCCAAGCCAGTAACAAATCCTCCTCCAATATATCAATATCCCTATGGATGAAATCCACAGCCGTGGTATCATTCGGTCTGGTGCTGAGCCATAAAAGAATATCATGCTTGAGACGCATAAGGAGGCTTGACAGCCCGTACTAGGGGCTACTATCCACCCTTCCCTCCCACAATTTCCTTATAATCAGCCAGAAGTCGGGCAACTGATGCCAGTTACTATAGTAGAGAAAGGCCTAATTCCCATGCAGCGTCCCGGGCGCACACCACTCAGCCAGCAAGGGAGCATGGTCCGAGAGTGACCGCGGAAGACGGGAAACTGAAGTAAGACCAAAAGAGTCGAGGGCCTGTAAGTTCATGAGGCACCTGTCCAGCCTGCTCCAGATACAGCTGGCACCCCTCCTGTTATTGCACCATGTAAAGCGACTTCCCTTAAACCCCTAATTGAAGAGACCCGTCGAGGCAAAGAAGTTTCTGAAATTCTGCATCCCTCTGATATACACTGCTAAACCACCCTTCTTCTCAAAGGGATCTCTGATGGTTTTGAAGTCACCCCCAACAAACCAGGGAAGGGAGCCTACCTGAACAGAGTTGAGAAAACCCCAGAGCTCCAGTCGTGAGCATGGATCCGTGCTCGTGTAGACGAAAGACCACAACACCTTGCCCCTTGCACATGAAATTCTGGTATGTATACACTGCGATGACAAGTTGAGAACCTCCACCTGGACGGGATTCTTCCAACAAATCCAAATATGAGAATTATCCGGGTGACCATGCACGTACGACTGAAACCCTAGCATTAACGACAGACCGGGAAGTTTGCTGTGATCAAGCTTCGGATACAGGATAACGATAATAGATGCATGAGATTTTTTCGCCTTCGAAGACAAGAGAGCATGTTTTTCCTGCGACCTCATCCCTCTGGAATTCCAAATAATCAGAGAAATCATAAATCCTTGGTGACCCTGGCCTATCCAGGGGGAGAGAGCAAGGAATGAGAGGCATATTCCTTTTCCTTAGACCGAGTGACAGGGCCATTGTAGCCTTCCGGAACGACGCTCAATTTGGGAAGGAGGATCCCATTCTTGAAGGCCCCATCTTCATCTTCAAGAAGCGATAGTTTCACTAAAGAAGACGGTCGGACCGATCTTGGCTCCGCAACCCCTTGGAGCATGGAGACTAGGACCGCATGCTGAGGAGAAGTATGCCGAGACTCCACTTCCTTCGACACCCCCTCCAGGACCGAATTCGGAAGTGGTATGGCGGAGACATCTGACACCATATTGCTGTGGAGTGGACTCTGAAGCAAAAGCGAAGACCAGAGAGAAGAGATATTAACCTGCACTGGGAGAGGAGAAAATGTTGGAAATGCAAACCATAACTCCAGCTGTTTTTTTCCAAAGAAATTGTCTAGTTTATCTTTACCATGAAGCGGCTTCTCCTCTTCCCCAAGTGGCTGCTCCTCTTCCCCATGCGGCATGCATGCGGGGCTTTATTATTTCCCCTTGTTTTTTGTTCTCTCATTCTGCATGTGGTGCTTTATTATCTCATTTAATGATTTTCCGTTTCTTATGTTTTTACATTTGCCTATAAAATCAATGTAGTCCGTTGGAAAAGTTAGTGGCTGGAAATTTAAAAACCTTGCAAGCTCTTGTGTTGAGTTCTCTCCTCCATTTTTCCTCCCGTGTATTATTTTGTTTTGGCTTTGTAAAGCCATCTCCTACCAACAAACTGGTATCAGAGGCCGGTTCGAAGGCATCCTCCAAATTCTGAAGATGGCCACCGCGATCCAGCCACATGTTCCGACCTTGTCTAAAGACAACTATGAGAGGTGGTGCATTCAAATGAAGGCATTGTTCGGGTCACAAGAATTATTGGAAATCATCACCGACGGGTATGTAGTACCCACTTCGGAGGAAGAAGCGGCCTTCACGAATGAAGAAAAGACGACCGTCAAAAATCAAAGGAAGAAAGACAACAAGGTGTTGTTCCTTCTCTATCAAGGGTTGGATGAATCGACGTTCGAAAACATTGCCGAAGCAACATTGAGAAAGAAATCTTGGGATACACTTGCCACCATTTTCAAAGGAGTTGATCGTGTGAAGCGGGTCCATCTTCAAACATTACGAGCGGAGTTCGAAGCGGCGCGAATGAAGGAAGGTGAGAGTATCTCGGATTACTTCTCACGCCTAATTATCATTATTAAAAATTTGAAAAGAAATGGTGAAAAAATGGAGGATATTCGAGTTATTGAGAAAGCACTTCGATCGCTCACAACCAAGTTCGAGCATGTGGTTGTGGCAATCGAAGAATCAAACGATTTGGAAAAATTATCTATTGAAGAGTTGATGGGGTCGTTGCAAGTACATGAGAAGCGAATGCAGAAAAATGCGGGTTCAACAATAGAGCATGCCTTAGAGTCCAAGCTGACTCTGAAATAACCCAAGAATGGCCAAGCACACCGGGGCGGTTATCGTGCAAGAGGTAGAGGACGTGGATACCATCCAATCTATCAGCAAAATCAACAACACATCAGTAGCTTCCGTGGAAGAGGATATGGTGGAGGCCGATTCACGCGTGGTCGTGGAAATGCAAAAAATGTTCAATGCCATAACTTTAAAAAATTCGGCCACTATGCCTCTAATTGTTGGAGCAAAGTGGATCATGATGAGCGATCCAACTACGCTGAAGCATCTCATCATGAAGAAGAAGGTACGACACTCCTCCTCGCACAAGAAAAGGCATATGAATGCCCCGATGTATGGTATCTTGACACGGGTGCGAGCAACCACATGAGTGGTAACAAAGAACATTTTGAAGAACTAACTGAAGAAGTTCATGGCGATGTGACCTTCGGCGACTCATCGAAGGTACCTGTGATTGGAAAAGGTAAAATCAAAATCTATCTGAATAATGGTGAGTCGAATTACATTTCCAATGTGTATTACGTACCAAGTATGAAAAACAACATCATAAGTCTCGGCCAACTCCTTGAAAAGGGGTATGTTATACACTTAGAGAATTCTTCTTTGTCAGTAAGAGATGCTCACATGAGGTTGATTGCTCAAGTCCAAATGGCGAAGAATCGCATGTTTCCACTGCACATCAAAACAAAAGCCGAGGAGTGCCTATTTGGGCTCATGAATAATGATTCGTGGAGATGGCATCTGCGTTTTGGGCATCTCCATTTTAGCGGTCTTAAACTTCTATCCTCCTCAAGAATGGTGTGTGGCTTGCCGATGATTGAATCAACAAATCATGTGTGTGAGGCATGTACACTCGGCAAACAACAAAGGAACTCCTTCCCAAGTGGAGTGTCCAGAAGAGCAACAGAACCACTTCAGTTGGTTCACACTGACATCTGCGGACCACTTGAAACACCCTCACTTAGAGGTAATAGGTACTTCATTACCCTTATTGATGATTTCAGTAGAAGACTGTGGGCGTATTGCATCAAGGAGAAATCTTCCGCCTTTTCTATCTTTAAAACTTTCAAAGCTCGTGTTGAAGCTGAGAGTGGTCACAAAATCAAAGTGCTGAGATCTGACAGAGGTGGAGAATACACCTCAAATGCATTTCAAGACTTTTGCAGGGAGCATGGCATCAAGCAGCAATACACTGTTGCTTACACCCCACAACAGAATGGCATTGCAGAAAGGAAGAACCGCACCATCCTCGACATGACGAGGACCATGCTGAAGGAGAAAGGGCTACCAAAGAGTTTTTGGGCAGAGGCAGTGGTGTGTACTTCCTACTTGCTCAATCGGTGTCCAAAGAAGAGCGTCAGGAACTTTATACCACAAGAGGCGTGGAGCGGCTACAAACCGAGCGTGGCGAACCTAAGAATCTTCGGGTGTGTCGCATATTCTCAAGTTCCAGAAGCAAGAAGAAGGAAGCTGGATGATCGTGGCGAGAAATGCATTTTCATCGGATATTGTGAAGCCTCTAAAGCCTACAAGCTTTACAATCCACTGACCAATAAATTAGTGGTTAGTAGAGATGTGGTCTTTAGTGAGGAAGAAGCATGGAAATGGGATGATGAAGAACCAAACAAGGATGTTGTAGTCCAAACGGAAGATTTTGAAGAAAGACATGATCATCAGGAGAAGACGCCCACAACACCTTCCTCGGGTGCATCATCGGTTGGAAGAAGTCCAGGAGTACATTTCCTCACTCCTCAAAGCACTCTATCAAATCAAAATTTGGCCAGCTCATCCTCGCCTATGGCTCCTATGAAGATGAAAAATTGGAGTGACATTTATGAGAAGACTAAAGAGGTAAATATTTTTTGCTTGTATGCAGATCATGAGCCTTTGACCTTTCAGGAAGCCATGAGGGAAGAAAGCTGGAGAATGGCTATGGAAGAAGAAATTCGTGCCATAGAGAGAAATGACACGTGGGAGTTGACAACACTCCCAAAAAGACAGAAGAGCATTAGTGTCAAATGGGTGTACAAAATAAAGAGAAATGATGATGGCGAGATCGATCGATACAAGGCAAGTCTTGTAGCAAAGGGGCACAAACAGAAATACGGGGTGAACTACGAAGAAGTCTTTGCTCATGTTGCTCGCCTTGACACTGTAAGAATGATTATATCCCTTGCTGTCCATCACAGTTGGATGATCTACCAACTAGATGTGAAGTCTGCGTTCCTAAATGGATTTTTGGAAGAAGAGGTCTATGTTGATCAGCCTGAAGGCTTTGTCATGCAAGGGGAGGAAGACAAAGTGTATCGATTGAAGAAAGCACTTTATGGGTTGAAGCAGGCTCCTCGCGCATGGAATGCACGCATTGACAGTTATCTCCGAGAGAATGGCTTCGCCCAATGTCCATATGAGCATGTGGTTTACATCAAGCAGAATGATCGTGGCGATATTCTTATTGCATGCTTGTATGTTGATGATTTGTTGTTTACAGGGAATTGTCGACCAATGTTCGATGATTTCAAGGAGGCCATGTTCAAAGAGTTCGAGATGACCGATGGGGGTCTCATGTCCTTATTTCTGGGCATTGAAGTGAAGCAACAACATGGCGGCATTTATATATCTCAGAAGAGATATGCCAAGGAGTTGCTTGAAAAATTCAAGATGGCCGATTGTAATGTTGTAAACACACCGGTTGCAACGAGCTTGAAACTGACAAAAGATGGATAAGGAAGAAGCGTTGACTCGACTCTATTCAAGAGTCTGATTGGAAGCCTGAGGTATCTCACAATCACAAGGCCAGATATTGTCTATTGTGTTGGACTTCTAAGCAGGTATATGGAGACACCGAAAGAGTCACACTGGCAAGCTGCAAAACGTATCCTCAGGTACGTTAAAGGAACGATAGATTTTGGTCTATTTTATCCATACAACGAAGAAGCAGAGTTGTATGGATACTCATACAGTGATTGGGGAGGTGACCAAGATGCATGAAAAAGCACTTCTGGGTACGTATTTTTTCTTGGATCGACTGCTTTTACATGGAATTCAAGAAAGCAAAGTGTGGTTGCTTTATCCACATGTGAAGCAGAGTATGTGGCAGCATCCTCTACTGTTTGTGAGGGAATATGGCTGAGAATTTTTTTGAAGGAAATGAAGCATCCACAGGATGGATCCACGGTGATATATGTGGATAACAAGTCGGCTATTGAACTAGCCAAAAATCCGGTGCAACATGGGAGAAGCAAACACATATGATATTCAGCATGATCATCACTGGTGAAAAGTATACTAAGATGTTTTTGAAGAACACTACCATATATTTTATAACACTGATGTCACCTCCCACAATGGGACACCATGAACATCCAAGAGAGTTGGGTGACCCTACTTGCACACATCTCATCCAATCAAAGTCAGCACCACTCAGGAGTGATTACCACCCAAGACTCACCATAGTTTGATGACCATCTACTAAACATTCACAACCTAATGTTTCATTTGAAACTACTTCCACCACCCCACTCATGTCCTATCAACATGACCCTTGCGGTTAATATCTAAAACCCAATGGTCCAACACACCAACCAAAATCCATAACATGTCACAAATCCATGCTTCCAACTTATCATTTACAGAGGATGATAGGTGCGTATCATGAGTCACATATTCACCCATCTGGAACGAACTGATTCCCAACTTGTGTTTCCCTGCATCTGGACCTCATTAGATCCCTCAGGTTCTCATATATCCCTGTGACAAAAAACTAAAAATGACTTGATTTATCACAATACAAGAATCATTAAAGCCTATCCCAAGACTAAATTACTCACATGACCAAGCCTCCAAGCACATTAAGCCTATCGGTCCCAAGGTATCCTAAACATTCAACCCAATAACTATAAAATTCATACAAGCATGTCAGAACACATGAACATCCTCACCTCGGGCATCACCATCATAACGAGGCATTTAACCAAGTTTTAGTCACTGATTTATTGACAACCAAAAATCAACATCTATCTATCCGTTAATAATCGTAAAAACAGAGCGTCCATACAACCAAATGATTCAATCCATCAAAAATAACATTACACCAACCACATCCCCTCACATACCCCTCTCAATGATCTAGGGAACAACTATACCCTTTACAAGAACACGATTCTACTCATAATTGAGAAATATCACCTCTGAAGCATCTCACTTGATTCATATTCAAGGAACCTATATCTCACAGACAACCTCCCATGAGGTCATACCTTATCTTCCCATTACTATCAACTCATCATCACAACTCGGGTTGCATCTCCAAAAATCAATAACATTCCCACATATCACTCTATGACCTTATGTATCTGTCCAAATCCAAAATATCTATCAAATACTCACACACACAAGATCACTTACAAAAAGTAAAAACAACCATATGGGTCCTTCTCAAGGTACGAACGATACCAAATTCCCATATATGGTTCAACACATAACTCAGAAGTTCTGATCTCACATACTTCGACACCAAGAGCCAAATTCCCCCACTCTAGTGTCCAATACACAACTCAAAATGTTTGAACTCACATAGGTCTCAACACCCATTAATAAATACCCATCAATAATGAATCTAAAAATAAGGAACTCATTCTTATCTCCAACATACAACCCTCACACATTCAACCCTCATTGATTACCACCATTATCATATCAGGCGACATCCCAAAATCTCAAGGTCATGACTCAACTAAAACTATAACTAGAAACACCCCTTTATCCTCACATCGATACATATCATGTTCTCCGAACGTATAATTAAGGTCTTTTCCTAGGACACTCTCTCTACACAAAAAAACCATACAAAGGGTTATATAAGAAAGAACCGGAATACTAAATAATGGTTTTCCTAAAACATCCATCATTACACGTTCAATTATAAATTACACAACCATTTCAGAACACATAGGTTTAAACTTTAGAACTCTCAATTCTACCTATATTTAAAATATCCCAACTTATTTCGATTCATATTTCAAAAAAAATCATCACATATATTAAGGTGATTATAATAAATTTAGACAAAAATAAAAAATACACTACCCTCCATCCTCAACCCACCCATCACACACTATCCCAACTAATGTGATACCATCTCTAGCACTAACCTCAACCATTCCTATCATGGGTCATTGTCAACATGTGGTTGGGAAACTAAAGAAGATACAAATATTTCAATAGAAACCATATTTTTAAACTATTCCCACTTCTGTTATAAAATCCTTCCCCTTTAGGACCTGTTCTATTTTTCAACATGGTGCAACCCGTATTCTGACTCATTAATAACCATCAAAAGGTATAATACATTAACTATTTTACCATCATTATGTGAATAATTCTCTTTTATTCACCATTTAATCTTCAAAATTTATCACGACCAATAATTTTATCACTTTTATAATGTTTCTATAAAAACATTATTCTTAAAACATTCCCTTACATTCCTTCAATTTCCCCATTTTTTCATAT
Organism: Viscum album; assembly: GCA_963277665.1. NCBI lineage: Eukaryota > Viridiplantae > Streptophyta > Magnoliopsida > Santalales > Viscaceae > Viscum > Viscum album. Next base: position 182,248,019 of record OY728140.1, read on the forward strand.
TTATTAGATAAATTTTCATCTAATTGTAAATAAAAATAAAATTCATTCTACCATTCATGTCCCTCAAACAGATCTCGTGTTTTCTTATAATGATGCATGTGACCAATATCCTTATATGGCTAAAATGATGCATGAATGTTTAACCTCATCCCATTACAACCATAAGAAAGTAATAATAATATTATCACATCACAAACAAAGTGCATCACCCAATAGTTATATACCCTCAAATTTAACAACGAACTACTAGAACAATAATTTATACACAGGGAACTTTGTTTTTCCCTCGTACATGGGTTAGCTAATCTGAAGAATGAACTCATTACCAAGACCGAAAACATCATAATCTCCCATCTACAATCCCTAAATAATAATACCATATATAAGAACCACTATGATACAAAATTTTAAAATCCCTATCTTGGACCCACTAAACAGGTGCCCCAAGTCGTGTCACCACATGACCTCAAGCATGCCTCCCCAAATACCAGAGGATTTACACTAGTAGTGAGGGTTAAAAAAGTCATCAGTGAAGACTATACCCGCTTTACCAGATTAATGCATAGTATATAACAAACTAAATACAAGAAACATTACCCAATAACAAATTAACATGCATAATCACCCATCTTCCAAAAATGGGTAAAACTGCTAACCAAAAATAAATAAATATTCCATGCTAAGATAACAAGGCCAAAAGTTCTAGAAATACAATATAAAGACATCCATGTCAATCCTCAAAATAGTGGTAACTCCATGTCCAATGCCAAAGAACATATAAATCTTGAATCAACTTCTTAGAATAGGGCCTCTACCCTTATCACGAACCGGAGGCATGAAATCTAATCATGTTCCCAACTGCGCTGGAGAAGGCTGTTTGTAAAACACATTAGGATTCCAAAAATAAAGTCCAAAGAAATATATGGTCTAATAGATAGTTCATTTAAGGAGTCAATAAATGAAAATGCATGCAAAAAAAACAACTTGGGTGACATTTGTCAAAAAAAATTACTTTAACTATTTCTATCATCATTACCATTTTCATCGCAAAACCCCTCTTCATTTATTAGATTATTTTCATCTAGTATTCAATGGGTTAAGTGTTTACATCATTTACATATTGTTTCAAACCACAATAAATATGCACAAGGTAAAATTTAAGTCCTTGTCTAACTATTGTCCAACAAATCATAATAAAACATCATACTATCCTTAAAGCCTCATTATTTGTGGTTTCATCAAATGAAAATGTTAGGGGTATAGAGAAGTGTCCCCTTCCCAAAACCTTGAATTAAGGGGTTGAGTTTATATCCTCAGTCTAACTCAACCCATGTGTGTGGAGACTAAAGTTAATACCCCACACTACCATGCTATGTGTAAATGCTTATTTATCCAATCACCACACACATACCATATCACCGACCATGCTCAAATAATGAAAATAAAAATTAAATTACATAATAGTATGCATGGGAATTAATATTATTCTATAACACAATAACACAATTATCATTGTCATTAAATAGTTAATTTAGGAGAATTTTCATTCTCATAACCAAAACCATCATGCATATTAAATAATTTCTTTTGCATTAACCCATTTCACGTATTTTTTTTATTAACTTATGAAAACCCATTTAACATATTCATAAATCCAAAAGTCATTACCAATTTAAGATGTTCATCATTTTATATTGGCTCACCCCCTTAGAGATGTCACCATAGTTCATAATACATTTGACCAATCGTCACTTTAACCCAAATAACTCATTTTTATGCCATTTCAAAACTACCCCTTAAGCAATTATTGAAAACTAATTACATCTATTGATATTTAATTTTTAACCCTACTAATCACATAAGCACGTTTATAATGGGATCATAGTTTTCACACATTATATATACAATTAATTATGCCACTTTTTGGTTTGGTAATGTTGGTGCACAATATGGATCACCTCAAATCATTCTACCCATCCTCCATTCATCCCCCGAGGATCATGAGGGGTTCAATTCATCATTTTGACACTCATTGTACCAAATCTATCCAATGGAACCAAAAGAACAAAATGGGATAACCATGAATGAAACCAAACATGCACATATAAACTCAAAAACTATGGAATATAACTTATAGACCACAAACCTTGAATATGATGATGAACAAACATCTAACTATAGACTTTTTCTAGATTTAAACACACAAGGAATCACTAAACTATATTCCATCAGAAAAAATGATTTTTTGGTCTTAAAATGGAGAGGATAGAACCTACGAACCCTAATATGGAAAAGAAAGGAAAGGAGAGAGTTATAATTTTCTAGATCATTTATCTGCAACTGATGGTACTCCAAACAACCAAGAATCAATGGAAAACCACCGTTGGGGAGATTGGGTCAATTTAGTTCATCCCTAGAATTAAGAGAGAATGAAATTAAGGATAAATTAGGTGGGAATATAAAATTACCAAGGGGACTAGAAATTCCAACATTTTAATGTGTTTCGAGGTTTGACAGTATAATTTCCAAACTGTGTGCCAATAATGCACCCTTCTTTGTCCAAGGGAATCCAAGTTGCACAGTTAAATGGGAATTCGCCATGGTGTGAAAAACTGTGTGACAATTGTGAAAAATGCCTTTATCCATGATCACATAGGTTTCTTGAGGATGCCAAATGGATTGAAAAACCATGTTTCAATATTGAAAAATTCTTCTATCCATGATCACATGGTTTGGACTCCCCCTTTCATAGTTTATTTAACCATTCACTAACCACGTGCCATGAACATGATCGCATAATGTTTCCTTCCACACATGTATATGGCCCCAAACTCTCCCAAGGACCCCCATGAATCCATGAAAAATTTAATCAGTCCTATTTATGAGATTAAAACCAAAATATAAATGAGATAATACTTCTAAAAATTATATGATCTTAAATTATTATTGCTAGAAACTGGAATAAATGTCAATAAATAGAACATGAAATGATGAGTAAGGATTCAGTTATTTTTGATTCTTATGAATAAATATAATTTTATCCATTATATTTATGTTTAATTTTAATATTGTAAATAATATAAAAAAATCATAATGGAATAGGATAAGAAAACAAAATATTTCAACATATGATAACCAAATCGTGGTTAATAACATTACATTGACTCTCATATTTAGTGACATTTATGTTAAAATAATCATTATTTACTATACTTTGGAACATGTATTTAGATATAAAAATTTCATAAATAACATAAAAATAAATATATTATTAGTAATTTATTGAATATTACGAAACAACATAACCAAAAAATTAATCCATATATGAAACTATTTCATTCTCATTAATTCAATGTAATATATGAATTGGACTATAAACCTTCTATTGGAGAAATCATTATAAAATATTTCAACATAATGTGTATATATCTATCACTTGAACCATATAATACATATAATTAATGAGATTGATAATTTTATAGATTATAACATCAATCAAAATTTTATGAATTTTGTAACACATTTGGTTGTTTAGAACACAATGATTATAATTTAAAAGAATAATTATGAAATATATTCCCATGAAAAATAATTAATATATATAATCAAATATTCATACAAATATAGTAATCTATTGGTTTATTTTTTTTATTAATTTGTCTTAAAAAATTTAATAATCTATACATTATCATTGAACTGCCCAAAAACACATGAATGGTAATTCATATTATGTCTCATATACTTGAATGCTACTAGAATGTTTAAACTATAATGTTTAACATTTAAAATGTTTTATCATATGTAATTAATTTATTAGGTATCCTATCATTGGATCTATAAATATAAAATTGTATTAACTTGGTTTATGAGAATTCGAATCCAGTGAATCCTAGAAAAAAATTAAATATCGATGATAAAAAATGTTAAGAAGAAACTATTAAAATATTAATTGGTGTATATAGGTTTTATATTTCATGGTAAGTATCAAGAATATCATTTTGATAGGTATAAATTCTTCAATAACAAATATAGTTTTTTAAATTCTACTTATAATTTAGTTTTCAAATCTCTTAATTTTTCTATTGAAAGATGTTTGGGATTATTAATAGGGAATGGTGATTATCATGTCCAATAAATAAGTCATTATACTATAAATATGTGAAAAAGGAAACTTACACAATTATAATTTAAAGATAAATAATATTATAGTCATTAATAATAAAAACATTAATGTCATAAATCGTATAATCATTTATGATGAGGGATCCTAATAAAATGTACTACATAATATCATTCAAATTAAAAATTCCAATAATAACACCAAAATAATCATCTTATATGCATTCTAAAAATAAATATTGACAAGTATTCCCCTATATTAAATATAAATTTGAAAGTTTTTTTAAAGATGATTTTTGTGTTAGGGACAGTGGTAGATAAAAATTAGGGTCTGTAGTCAACATTTGTGATACAATATATAGTCCGGTTAAAATATTTGAAACATATATTTTTTCCCTTTTTCATTACATTAAGTGTTTTAAATATTTTTTATTTGTAGTATAATATATTGAGTTTAATATTGGATGAAAAATATGTTCCTTTTTCGTATAATGGATGTTAATTATATTTATTAGTAATATGAACAATGTCACGACCCGTCCTCGGGGCCCGTGCCGTAACTACCCTAAGCCCGCCTTCCATAAGCTAGGGGCTGGCGACTAGCACCAAAGGTGTAAATCCCGATAACTGGGAAGGCATTGCCTTTATAAAAGTAAACAAAACACCAGAGAGTACAAGCGGAAGTAAAACACTAAGTACAAAGAGAAGTGCTGAAAGGTAAATGGGCCATAATACAAACCCAAAGGAAAGTACAACTACAACTGAACAAAGTACAACTACAACTGATCAATGTACAATAGAAAAAGACAACAGCTGGGAGGACGGAAGCGGCTCCTAGGTCGTCCTCCTCGGATCCTACCTGAAGGGTAGGTACAGATGGCCTCCACAACGCTCTCACCCGTAAACCTCCTCCGAGTGTCGTCTCGCCAAGAAGTCCACCTCTGGATACTGACTCGTCGTGTAGTCCACCTCCGGGTACTGACTCGTCGTGTAGTCCACCTCCGGGTACCGTCCAGTCCTCGAACACTTGGCCTCTGTCAGCATTGCCCGTCGTCTGCAACCAACACAACGAGGTGTAGGCATAGCCCGTGCAGGGGTGAGTATAACGATACTCATTAGGGACCCAGATACCCTTAAGGTATCACTAAAACCAACAATGATAACCACAAAGAAGATCTCAATAGATAACCTCTACTTAGGTATATGCCCATACATATACCTACGTTATCAAGTAACCCATCTCAATCCTGAGGAAACCCAAAGATTATGAAATAAACGGAAAACCACTACCCAGGTATATGCCCATATATATACCTATGTTATCAAGTGACCCATCTCAATCATGAGGAAACACAAAGGTCATAAACTCAGCTCAAACCAGGATTTTTATTATCATAACCGTAACTGTTGAAGAGCTCCGTCTCTGGAGTGTACAGTGGTCCTGTCACGACTCCGAGGTACTGCTCACTAACCTAAGACTGCTGAGGTACTCCTCCTGTCGAGTACCGCGGGCCAGCCACCCAAACACAGTAGTGCTTCCCGCCGGGGTATGCCACCCAAACATAGTAGTGCACACCCCCTAGTAGCCTGAAGAGGTACTCTCCGGACGAGTACCGCGGGTCTGCAGTGTCACACATGTAGTGCTTCGTCCGCCATGGGTCTGCACCTCACAATGTAGTGCTCCATCCACTGGGCAAGTCGACACACTCCAAGTCGAGTCGGTCAAGCAGTCGTCGGGTCTCAATCGGCTACACGGTCTCCGTACTCCGCATGCTCGTCTCTGGGTGGAGTTATGAAGAGGTTCATTGGGAAGTTCAATTGGGAAGTTCAATCCACAAAATCTAACATGGTAGGAGTTATATTCGCGAGATTCAATGATTACCCCATTTTCTATTCTTAGAAACATAATTACTTCCATGATCTGTGGTGGTGTTGGGATTTTTCTACTAATATTTCGGGATATAAAAAATTCATAGAACCAAAATTAAAAATTATGTTCTCTAGTTTTAAATGAATAACTAGTGTATGTATTACAAAATTGTTTTCCGCAATCACATTTGGCGGTAGTTATTGAAAAAGATCTCCCTTGTTGCCTTGGAGGATGGGGATTTCTTTCAAAAACTCTTGTCCTAAGGCACTGGATTGAAAAGTGCACTACTTCATTGCATTTGATGAAATGAAAAATGTGTTGAGGGTTGATGGGAGTGTTCATAGCCTCTGTCGTAGTAGCAAGTATTTATAGATGATTGTTAATGGACATATTCCCTTATTTCTTCACCTAAATCATTTCCTTGTCCCCTTCAGGAAATTTCTAGGGTGCTTCTTTCTGCACCATTGGCAAGTTGGGTGTTTGATTTTCTTATCGCCGTTGGATTTATCCAACCGACCAGTAGAATTAATGTCCATTTTCTGCTTTGGATACCCATGATACCCCTTAGATTCTATGATATCCATTTCAATTTTGAGGGTACTTCAGAAAATTTCTTCATAGATATCGAAGTCATAGATTTCTAGGGATTATTGTTGGATAGGTCTTAGCCTACAAAATAAGCAGTCAACCTTGAATTCTTGGGTTATGTCAAAGCTCGAGGTGTATTATGGAAGCCTTCTGCATTTTTCACTGTATTATCTGATTGGTTTTTTTCTTTTTTTCATGAGGGCATAGAATCCATTTTCCATCTTATGTCGGAGGGTTCATGGAAAATATTTGTCGACTTTTTTTTCTAGAAATCCTTTCATTCCAATGCATCGATATCTTTATCAGGCTTCATATTTTTTTAACAATGTAAACCATTGATTAGGTTTACCCTACATATGATAAGTATCCTATAAGAATCGTTGTTTGTTAAGAACATTGATGTATGGAGAAGATCCTTTCAATGTATTTGATACATTGTTTGGTGATTGAGGAATTAGGTGATCCAATAAAAGTATGAGGCCATTGTATCATGAAACGATTGATTAAATATTTTTCTTTCTGGGGGGTGGGTGGATGATCCTTCAGGCCCTTGTTTCTACTGAAAAAATGAGTTTACTAAGAGAGCATTATGACAAAGTTCTCGATTATAGCTCCAATCGGTTTGGGCATCCAATTAGAAAAGTCATCACATTGATATTTATATCAATTGTCAGTATGGGTTCTTATATTACCATAAATTGGCTTGAATAAAAGGAATGATAGGGTTAAAACCAAAATTTGAATCCAAATAAAAAAGGGACAACTTATAAATTAATTTTATTTCGTTAACATATTAATTTATAGGCTATAATATATGTTTTCCATCATCTACTTCCAAACAAAAATTCATAGTGGCATTTATTTATTCCCTTAATAATGGTTCATACCCAGCTTATTAATTTACCAAAGAAAATCCCCCAGGAGTGTCACTACCAAGAGTGCAGTAAGGCCCGCGGTTGTTCACATGTTCCCATTCGAGTCTTGCTCAAAGCGGCGTTTTTGGGTTTTACCCCTAGATACATTTGTGCCCGATCCACCTCTACTTTTTCATATCATGACATGGATTTATTTTATTGATAACTCAGTTACTCTATAATCACTAAAATTTAGTGATGTTTTTATTATAATTAATCATATCCCTTAGTCTTTCAATAGGGTTTTCTCATCCTAATCCCAATAATAATTAAACCTATTCATTCATACCAACTGTAACTACTATTCGTTTTATTACACTCTTAAAAATGATTTTTTACATATATTTTCACATAATAAAACTATGCTGATCAATAAGTCTAGTTTCTTGGGAAATTAGGAATATTATATAAAAACTTAAAACATAAAAGACAACATTTGTTTTTGAAAACTTCTTTTACATGACCGCAAAATTATTTCGTACATAGCATTGAATTGGATAACCTGAGGACATGCATATTGAAAGGATGAGATATAAATCCCAATAAAAGAGTAAACAATGAATAACATGATGAATACAATACAAGTTAGTAAATCGGCATATCATTGGTTCACAATAGAAACATGAATATAATGGTATGATATAACAAGATTATCATAATGTGGAAATGTGGATACAACATTTATCATGATACTATCATGATACAAGGATCAATACAAATGGATAATGAGTAACCATTAATTTCACATTAATTATCATGAGTAAACCCTAATTTAACTTGACATATGATAATACTAATATTTACCCATTGAGTTTGAGCACTATCAGGGTGAACCTTTATTAATCATTTCATTTAACGTATAAGTGTTCCACATAGATCTTACAACATGAATTCATTAAATATCATCATTTATTCCATTATAAAAGAATGCAGAATTCATAAATTAAACTCCATAATTGATAATTAAATGTTAATAAATGTGAATACCCTTGATAGTGAAATGGGTATGGTATTTACTACACATTTACTTTGGCATGGGAAATCACAGTTCAATTTCGGCAGCATAATGGCTTGAAATTAGAATTCAAAAAATGGATGATGGTGGAGAAAGGGGTATCTCCCAATATTTATTTGAAATTGGTAGTAAGGGGGGAATGTAGATACATTTCCCAACATATATAATGGAATTTAGATACATAATATAAAAGAATTTACTGAATGTAAATGAGAATAGAGAAATTTCTTATGGAATTTTTGCATGGTAACAGGTGTGAATGGGAGGAATTAATGTGAGAGAAACAATTATATCATCATGAAAACATAAGGATAGATGTATGATGGAGGTTAAAAATCTGACGCAAACATTTTTAATTTAAAACATAATGGTACAAAAATATTAATATATTTGGACAAAAAATTGGAAAGGAAGAAATCTGTTACTTGGAAGTGTGATCCCAATGGATTGGGTGGGGATTGAGAGAGGATTAATGGGAGCTTCAACACCTTGGGAGGATTATAGAGAGAGGAGGGAAGAGTAGAGATTTGATCCAAGGGTTTTTAGTGTTGAAAATTGGGAGCTTGGTTGGGTTTATATAGGAAAAGAGATAGAATTCTTTGTTATCAAGGTTTTGGACACCACACATTAATCTAATCAAAACCGAAAACCAACCCATGGTTTTTGCCCATGGTATTGACCAAAGGGGATTGGAAAATTTATTTTATATGGGAAATGTCCTAACTTATTAAAATATTAGTCTTCCATATGTGAAGGTTAGTCACACTCTAAAGGAAATAATTTAAAAATGTTTTATAAGTCGTGGATGGTCCACCAAGGTACCGTAAAATTAATAAAAAAAATTAAAATAAACTTTTTTTAATGGTCAAACATGTATTGGCTAATCATAATTTTTAAATTATTTTATTAAATAACTGGTTGGTCATTATGATGTCATAAAAACATTATATATTTAAATAGTTTTTGATTTTTACCGAAATATTTTACAGTCTCCGAAAATTATGAAAAATCCAACTTTAGATAATTTTGACATCGTAAATCCAAAAATTATAATCGATTTATCTAAATAAATTTCAAAATATTTGATTTTTTACATTTAAACAAAATTACATTTATAAAAAATTTATTGGTTTTGAAAAAAACTGCTTTCAAACCATAATAAAAATTACATTAGTTTTAATGAAAAATGTATATGATAATTTATATTTAAAAAAAAGTAATTTAGTAATAATATTTTACTAAAATAGTATTTAATTCAAAAATACATTAATTCATCAAAATAGATTCCTTAATTGTATTTAAATATTAAATAAAAAAAATAAAATTTTAGTTCAAAGTAACAATACAATATTTAATGTATATTCATTATTATATACAAAAATAATGGAAATAATCATTGTGATAGGGTCTAGTTACATATCCCCTTATAAAACCCACATTAGAGCCAAGGGTAAGGTGGGAGATGGTGAAAGACTCTTGGGGTGGCTAGGATAACATCTCTTGGGTGGTAATCTCTATTAATATCCACTTCTCCTGTAGGTTGTGTCGTTCTTTCTTAATGTGAGGAAGTTCATCTTGGCCTTGGTGAAAACAGAAGTACAGTGATGCTACCTCCATTCTGAGCTCCATAAAATGGGTTTTATATGGGGCAATTCTACTGGTTGAGTCCATTGCTTCCTTTTTCTATGTATGTTGGATTTGTTGAAGCCCTATATTTATACTAATCATGTGATCATTGTTCAATGTCAATATTATAAAATGTAACAATTCATAATAGTATTTTTAAATAATAAAACTCAAAACCAAGGAATTTCATATGTTATATAACAATTTTACATAATAAAATATTTATTTATTTCAAGATGATTTTTATTAAATATTAATGTGTTGTTACAGATTGTCTTCCTTTTTTACACTACATATTACATAAATTCACTAACAGATATGCCCAGATCATTGGTGGATATCCACTCTGATTTAGTCCCACACCCAATTTGGTCATGTTGGGGGGGCCAGATAGCGTATATGATTACATGTGTTGATCAGGGCAAGCACCCTGCTATAGGTACTTGATTTTCTACTTTGGTGCATGAGAGCATGTGTCCAATCAGAGTATTATATTGCATATTATATTCCTTAGTTTATATTTTGGTTTTGGAAAATATATTATGGATCACTATAGTGTAAATACTTTGTATGTTTTATTAGAACATAACATTTTTCATCATCTTTTTTATGGAACAATGTTTTGTTACTTTTAATAATAGTATTCTTTTGTTTACTTCAGTCGTATGTTGTTCACTGCTTATGATATTTTATTATTATTTATTCCTCTATGTTACACTCTAAAAATTAGGGAATAATCTTCCCACAATCACACCCTAGTCTCTCACTTCTTGTAGTTATCCCCTAGTATTTGGGTAAATGCACTCGAGGCTGTGTGGCCAACTAGGTACGGGGCCACAGTTGAGTGAAATCTATATCCGAGATGTTAAAAAGTGGTATAAAATGCCTTATTTTTTGTTTTCCTTTATTGTTTGGAAACAATATTAAGGGTTATAAATTCATTGGTATTTGTTGTTAATCGGTTCTCGAGAGTAGCTGCCACATATACAGGGAAAATCCAATTTGTCTCGAACCGACTCTTGATTTTTTTTATTTTGATATGTTACAGTTGATTAGATTTTACTGTTGGGTGACACACTTGTTTCTTTCTATTATTATTGAAATTATAGTGGTTCTGTATTTTTTAAACCAGATGAGATGTGGGTTTTCCATCTCATGCATCATAGAGGATCTTGTTAGAAGTCACATGCCATGCATTCTTTCCATTCCATTTAGGAGAATTACTTATCACATTTTGTTGTGATAGAATTCGTTATATATAGGCATGTTGTTATGATAGGTACAATGATAGATATACCTACTTTTATGATAGGACTACTGATACCTGTTATGGTTTTAAATGGATTGATTCAATGCTTTGATCCTTGAAGAGTACGTGCCGTCTTAGATCAGAATTTGGGGAGCATGTTTGAGCCATGGGTGAATTTTTTTTGTTATGTGATCTACGTGATGACAAACATTGATTCGCGGGGGGGGGAGTATGAGCCCCCATTGATTGTAATTTGGAGCACCATTGCATTAATTTTCAAAATGAGGTTACTAAGGATGTTCCAGAGGTTAACTATTTAGAATCCCAGACAACATGGCATGGGGGTCCCTGAACACACGCCATGCATTCTTCAATTTGAGAAGAAAAGTATTTTTCAGGTACACATCGTGTACATTGAGTACACATTGTATGGTAGATGAATGTGTGTACGGACATGTGATAGAGAACATGAGACATTGGGTTTTGATAAGAACATGTCAGGTATGTCAGTTTATCCATATTTAGATTGACATTGGTAGACATAATGTGGCTCTATCCATGTAATAGTACTTATCCTGGAGGAGAAATTGAGTGCATGCCATGTTCCTATCTGACACACCATGTTCCCAAGAAATTTACATGGCGAGGATGGTGGAGGTACATTACCATGGGAGAGCCCAAAGGAAAACACTGTTTATGGTATCTACACATTGTTTATTCATCTTTTCATATCATTTGTTGTTATTTTCCTGTTGTATCCCCCTTTGATAGTTTTGTACCTGTGAGAAGTCCTTTCTAATTATTTGTCCTCAGAGATCGTGGTGGTGAAAGACATGGATTTATCTAAGGACTCCTAATGGGTGTTTTGGGTAATGTGTCTAAATTTAGAGGTTATACCACCAGTTACAATTTTTAGTTGTCACCTAAGAGTGAATGTTGCATGAAAGATCAATTGGTTGTTCAGACCAAACTATTTGAGACCTTTGATCTACAATGAGATCTAATCCATCTATTGTGACATATGATTTTGATGATGTTTCCCATGTGATACATTCCCTTATGGCCTATGAGTCCATGATACCTTTTTCTTTTAAGGATCCCCAGATGTATTCATTTTCATATATGTTGTTACACAATGTCCTTTATATAGTCTATATTCTGTGTACTATTTTCAAGGATCGCGTTTTTAGGATTCCCTTGTTGACTATCTTTAGAGGGTCCAATGTAGTATTTTTCCCTTTCCTTTTTAGATAATGATCCTATGTAGGATTCCTTCTCTAGTGTTACCTAGATGATCCTGAGTTGTATACCTATCAGTGTTATGAAGAATATGATTTTTAAGGGGCTAGCATGTGGTAGATCTTTTACAACATTGGTACTACCCAAGTTCCATTTTCCCTTGTATGATGTTTGAGTCATTTATTTGGACACCCTTTTTGGATGGGTGATCATTTTATCTTGACCCTTCTTATGAGAATGTGCATTGTGGAATACCCGGTTTAGTAGCTTAGACATGCCTCGATCATGGTCAACTGATTAGGAGGTTGTTTGAACTTCTTTTTCCATATGTGATGGGCGACTTGGTATGTCATCATCCATGTCAATGGTTGTATAGGTTATGTGATTTTATTCCAGTTCCTACATGATCCTTCGTGTAGTAGAATTCATAGGGTGAATTTCCTATGAATATTACCCTTAATAATCTATTTCATCATGTAAACTTGATGTAGTATATGTGGACACATGCGGTGCCCATTGAGTGTTAAATGATAAAATGAGTCGTTGAGTTTGGTTTAATCATTGAGATTTGAGTTGTTTTGTATCTTTTCATGTTATCTCCAAAGAAGATTAAGATAGGTGTTCTAGAACCAAGTTCATCCCACTACTCGGGAGGACTTTCTGGGACATTGGTTTTTTCACATACTAGTCTCTTTAAATTTGACTTCTATACCAAGTGATAAAATGTGGTGATTGTTGTTGGTGGGATGAAACTCATGTGTTTATGTTGGTTTTGAACTAGCCTGTTGAGAGTAGTTGGTCCTTTTTATTGACATCTAAGACACTACTAGGTGGGGAGAATCATGTCAGTTCTATATAAAGTTTTCTTCCAGATAGAACGATCCTAATCAAGGACCATTCCAAAATGGTCAGTTCTACTTGACTGCATCTGAGACATGCGAGTGTTGTAACATATTGAAGTTTTCATGACATCATTATGTTGTTTTTTTTGGGTTGTGTGTGTAGTCCTTGTGAGGCATTGATTATCATGTGTGTACCTCAGTGTCGAAACATGAACTTTTAAATAAATTCTCATGGATAAAGGCATTGTGATCGGTTAAAAGAAGATGTATTTTCAGGTGAATCTGTGTTTTCACTCAGGAGGCTTACCAGTATTGGTTTGAATTTACTTATATAGTAATTCATATTTTTATATTAGTTTTCTCTTTTTTAAGAGAATATATTGTCCCCTATCTTGAAATTATCCAACATCCACTATGAGAGCTTCGGTTATACGTCACACTATAGTTGGGAACCAATGGTCTAGTTCATGATCTTTTATGTATTTTTTCTAGAAGAGACTTGTTTAATCCTAATTGATATATGGGTTCTCATGTAGGAATTCCTTGGGTGGAATCAGGGAAGCCTACTTTTTTTCATTGATGTCACCACCAAGAGGATGCCGATTTGGGTTCTGGGAGTGTTCTTAGGTGGACTTTTAGCCTTGTAATAATGTTTCACTTGTAATGGGTAGTATGGACCACCTTGGAGAGTTCCTTGGACTCATAGTTCATGAATTAGAGGTTATCATTGACTCTTATTTAGGATCAGATTTTATGTTTTAAATAGAGGTAATAGTTCCAGTGTGATTGATCTAGAATTACCCTTTTACTATTTTTATGGAATACCCATTTATTTGATCAAGGGATGTCTTGAAATAGGAGAGTCACTGAGAGACATGTAAGAGATCCAGTGAATGAGATCATTGTGGTCGTATGGTGCCTCGGAAGTAGGCGTTGTGTTATGTTGCATATATGATCGCCTTATAAGATGGTAATTTCAGAGATAAGCCATTGAGTGATGGTTTGAGTCATTATCCTTCTTGTTAATCATGTTTAGTTCTAGGGAACTCGTGTAAGCACTCTACAAGTTTAAGGTGGGTGTGGTCTAAAAGACCACAATGTGTTTTTAGGAATAATTGTGTGACTGCTTTTGATGAGGTCAATTGGGGTTCGACCATTTATACTATAAGGCAGTCGTTATGACCCTAGTTATTGTTGGTTTTGAACTAGAATGTTGAGAGTAGTTGGTCCTTTTTATTGACATCTAAGACACTACTAGGTGGGGAGAATCATGCCAGTTCTATATAAATTTTTCATCCAGATAGAACGATCCTAATCAAGGACCCTTCCAAAATGGTCAGTTCTACTTGACTGCATCTGAGACATGCGAGTCTTGTAACATATTGAAGTTTTCATGACATCATTATGTTGTTTCATTTGGGTTGTGTGTGTAGTCCTTGTGAGTCATTGATTATCATGTGTGTACCTCAGTGTTGAAACATGAACTTTTAAATAAATTCTCATGGATAAAGGCATTGTGATCGGTTAAAAGAAGATGCATTTTCAGGTGAATCTGTGTTTTCACTCAGGAGGCTTACCAGTATTGGTTTGACTTTACATCTATAGTAATCCATATTTTTATATTAGTTTTCTCTTTTTTAAGAGAATATATTGTCCCCTATCTTGAAATTATCAAACATGCACTATGAGAGCTTCGGTTATACGTCACACTATAGTTAGGAACTAATGGTCTAGTTCATGATCTTTTATGTATTTTTTTCTAGAAGATACTTGTTTAATCCTAATTGATATATGGATTCTAATGTAGGAATTCCTTAGGTGGACTCCGGGAAGCCTACTTTTTTTCATCGATGTCACCACCAAGAGGATGCCGATTTGGGTTTTGGGAGTGTTCTTAGGTGGACTTTTAGCCTTGTAATAATGTTTCACTTGTAATGGGTAGTATGGACCACCTTGGAGAGTTCCTTGGACTCATAGTTCATGAATTAGATGTTATCATAGACTCTTATTTAGGATCAAATTTGATGTTTTAAATAGAGGAAACAGTTCCAGTGTGATTGATCTAGAATTACCCTTTTACTATTTTTATGGAATACCCATTTATTTGATCAAGGGATGTCTTGAAATAGGAGAGTCACTGAGAGACATTTAAGAGATCTAGTGAATGGGATCATTGTGGTCGTATGGTGCCTCGGAAGTAGGCGTTGTGTTATGTTGCATATATGATCGCCTTATAAGATGGTAATTTCAGAGATAAGCCATTGAGTGATGGTTTGAGTCATTATCCTTCTTGTTAATCATGTTTAGTTCTAGGGAACTCGTGTAAACACTCTACAAGTTTAAGGTGGGTGTGGTCTAAAAGACCACGATGTGTTTTTAGGAATAATTGTGTGACTTCTTTTGATGAGGTCAATTGGGGTTCGACCATTCATACTGTAAGGCAGTAGTTATGACCTTAGTTATTGTTGGTTTTGAACTATCCTGTTGAGAGTAGTTAGTCCTTTTTATTGACATGTAAGACACTACTAGGTGGGGAGCATCATGTCAGTTATATATAATTTTTTCTTCCAGATAGAACGATCCTAATCAAGGACCATTCCAAAATGGTCAGTTCTACTTGACTGCATCTGAGACATGCGAGTCTTGTAACATATTGAAGTTTTCATGACATCATTATGTTGTTTCATTTGGGTTGTGTGTGTAGTCCTTGTGAGGCATTGATTATCATGTGTGTACCTCAGTGTTGAAACATGAACTTTTAAATAAATTCTCATGGATAAAGGCATTATGATCGGTTAAAAGAAGATGCATTTTCAGGTGAATCTGTGTTTTCTCTCAGGAGGCTTACCAGTATTGGTTTGACTTTACTTCTATAGTAATCCATATTTTTATATTAGTTTTCTCTTTTTTAAGAGAAGATATTGTCCCCTATCTTGAAATTATCCAACATGCACTATGAGAGCTTCGGTTATACGTCACACTATAGTTGGGAACCAATGGTCTAGTTCATGATCTTTTATGTATTTTTTTCTAGAAGAGACTTGTTTAATCCAAATTGATATATGGGTTCTCATGTAGGAATTCCTTGGGTGGACTCAGGGAAGCCTACTTTTTTTCATCGATGTCACCACCAAGAGGATTCCGATTTGGGTTCTGGGAGTGTTCTTAGGTGGACTTTTAGCCTTGTAATAATGTTTCACTTGTAATGGGTAGTATGGACCACCTTGGAGAGTTCCTTGGACTCATAGTTCATTAATTAGAGGTTATCATAGACTCTTATTTAGGATCATATTTGATGTTTTAAATAGAGGTAACAGTTCCAGTGTGATTGATCTAGAATTACCCTTTTACTATTTTTATGGAATACCCATTTATTTGATCAAGGGATGTCTTGAAATAGGAGAGTCACTGAGAGACATGTAAGAGATCTAGTGAATGGGATCATTGTGGTCGTATGGTGCCTCGGAAGTAGGCGTTGTGTTATGTTGCATATATGATCGCCTTATAAGATGGTAATTTCAGAGATAAGCCATTGAGTGATGGTTTGAGTCATTATCCTTCTTGTTAATCATGTTTAGTTCTAGGGAACTCGTGTAAACACTCTACAAGTTTAAGGTGGGTGTGGTCTAAAAGACCACAATGTGTTTTTAGGAATAATTGTGTGACTGCTTTTGATGAGGTCAATTGGGGTTCGACCATTCATACTGTAAGGCAGTCGTTATGACCCTAGTTATTATTGGGTTTTCACTGTTAATGGAATATCACACCGAAAACGTCCCTAGAATGATCAGGGGTGTTTTTAGTGGAGTTTTACCATGGTGGTGGTGTTGTGGTAATGATGAGCTTTTTGTTGTTCTTAACAGACTCATGAAGGATGCACTATTCTTATCAATCATGGAAACATTCTGTGTTAATGATCTTGGAAGGTTGTACATACATGATATTGTACGAATGCCTAGGGATATATATTCTAACATTTCAGATAAGGGATCATGGTTAACTTCTCATTTATAGAATGGTATGTGAAGGGAACTGGGTACCAAAGTTCTTCTGAGAACAGATTACCATTGCCATATGGATCGCCAGTCGGAGTGCATGATTCAGGTGCTGGGTGAGATTTTTTTGGGTAAGAATCCAAAATATCAAGGGTTCTTGGGAGAGACATATACACATGGTTGAGTTATCCTATAATGACAACATTCATAATACTTTTCATATGAATACATATTATGCTTTGTATGGTAGGCCATGCTGATCACCCTGTGTTGGCTGGAGGGAGGAGAGGCAGCTATGTTGGGACCTCGTCTTTCCCAAGAGACTACTAAACATGTTTAGTTGATTCAGAATTGGATGAATACTATTCATTCTTGTTAGAAACGTTTTGTTTATCGCCACAAATGACCTCTAGATTTCGAGATCGGGAATCCAGATTTCCAACCTATTTCCCCGAGGATGGGACTCAAGAGGATCCTGTGATAGAGCATGATTTCACCAAGATATGCCAGGCGATTCAATATTTTGGAATGAGTTAAACCAGTTGCCTATCAGTTGTAGTTACTTTAGAGGTGGATGTCTATTCTCAACGTCTTTCATGCTTCTCAGTTGCGACGTTACCTTTTAGACTCATCTCACTCTTTTCTACCTAATGACCTGGAGTTCCCTGTAGATTTTTCATTTGTGGGCCTTCCCTTTTGTATTGTTGATTGTAGCACAAAATTTATACTTCCTAATATATTCTTTTAGTATGAGTGTTATGGAACCACAATCGACTATGAGATAAGGCTTGGGAGAGGGAGACAATTGTACGATCGTAGTGGCTAAAGATATTCTCTATTTTTTTCTTGTCCACCCTTTAATGGGAAATTCAAGGACTAATTACTTTAAGGGGGAAATTTTGTAAGAACCAGATTCTTATTTTGAGGAAAATACATTTATTTTTTAGTTTGTACATAAGGAAATAGAGAAAAAAATAGATCAAAGGATAGATATATATCGGTTATATGATGTGAATGGGATTAAAACACCATGTATTTCCAGAACACACTCTATAATTAGGGTTACACACCATATAATCCTAGTACATGGCCTTGTAATGTCCTGGCCTTGATTTCTACAGAAACAATGTGTTTTTTCAATTACATACCATATACTTTTATAAAATTGGTTATAATGGGTAGTTTCCTCGTGTTTCGTCACACATACAGTGGGCTCATCCCTTTAAAAGAAATTACATGCTAACATGTCATTTTGGTTCCTAATTGTCCATATGAACACCATTTCAGTCGTTGTCATATGCATTGGATCCCAATCGATAGGCTCTCAGTTCCTCTTGATCCATTCATTATGATTTCATCTCTCAATAGAGTAATAAAAGGATACGTTTCTTGGATTATTTTATATAGATACTCCATTCTATGTCAAATCAAATCCCAACATTGGATGAGGATAGTTGTACGAGTTCGATGTAGATTGTCTTGTGCCTTTCATTAATTGTCATGATGTTTTTATATGCTAGAGTTCTGCGCACCCATTTTTTTGTGTTTCTCAATTTATAAAAAATTTTTATTGTTTTCTATTAGGGTTTAGGTAATATAATAATTGTTTAAATTTATTAATTATGTTGGTTACCTTTATTAGGGGCCACCCCATGGGTGGATTTTCATTTGAATAACTGTTTGTGGGCATTTGGACAAGGTTTCCAATGTGGCATTCCTTGTTTTCATTTTTGGGTTGTGAAGTATGAATTAGATTTATAATGGAATAGAAATGGTGTTAATTTTTTTTTAATTGATAATTTTTTGGGATTAGTAATTTACCATTTTCCCCATGTTATGCCTATGTCTTTTTAACCAAGTATGAAATGTTTTACTACAACTATGAACCTGACCACATGAATTAGGTTATGCAAAGGCCTAAATAGGGCCCATGTGAGTGATTAATGATCTAATCCATTTTATAGTTTAATTTACATGTTTTCTTGTTATATATAAACTGTCCATGTGAAGATATTTGTTAAACCCTTATTATTTTTAGATTTCATGTCAGGCTTGTTATATGGATTGCTCCTGTGAGATTATATATGTTAAGTTTGGTAATGGTTAGATTACATGATAATATTGTGACATTATTATTTACTATATTTTTTTTATTTGTTAACAATGTAATAGATTAATTTAAATGTGTTTTATTTTATGATGATATAATTATATATCTCGGTTTTGAGCCTGACACATGCTGAAATGTTGATATACCAGTCTTGTCCCTATTTGAAATATGGAAAAACGATTATATACCTGGTTCTACCTAGAAACACACTGAAATGATGATATACTAGGCTCATACCTATTTTTAATATAGTAAAATACATATACATCAGGATTTTCTTTGAGACATATTGAAATGGAAAGTCTTATGATGCGTCTTCCAAGCAAAAACACAAGATTGGATTTAGTCATCACTTCATTCTGTTTAAATAGCCTGCAGAGATATCTGTTGTGCTTATATTAAATAGGGGATTAATGGGCTTAGTTCAGATACCAGGACTTATATAATTCATTGTAATTGAATTAAGTAACTAACCTGAAGTGAATATAAATGAAAATAGTAATTTTCAGAGAGTTTACTTTTGAATACATCCTAGTTTACTACTTTTCTTTTTTGTAAACTGCTTGTTACCTATATTCACTAACTTATTGTCATAGATCATTGGTGGTTTCGAATTGGTATTTAGTTTCACCCAATGTTTGGGTCATATTTTTTTGGTAGAAGTAGATTATATGATTTCAGGTGTTGATCAGGGCAAGCACCCAGGTATATCTACCTGATGTGCTTCTTAGAAGCAGGATAGCATGGGACTGAGCCATTCCTGGGGATTCTTATTTACTTCCTGTGTTTCATTTGTGATTTTGTAAAATTTATTATGGATTAATGATGTATACCTATTACAGATGTTTTCTTAGAACATAATATATTAGATAATCTTTGGTGTGGAATGATGTTTAGTTACTTATATTAATATACTTCTGTTGTTTACATCAGTGGTATGATGTTTACTACTTTTTCAATTATAATATTTTTTATTCTATTCTGTTACACTATACCAATGATGGAATGTTTTCCCCACTATCAAACCCTAGGATCTCAATACTAGTCGGAAGCCTCTGGAGTTTGGGGAAATGCACCTGAGGAGATGTGGCCAACTAGGTAGGACCCACTAGTTGAGTGAAATACAGATCCAGGACATTATAGATAAGTCCAAGGACAATAAAATGTATTGCAAAATGTCCTTGAATTTAGGTAATGGATAGAGTGATTGGTTTACCGGAATTATATACCTATATGGATATTACAATTTAATATTGATCATGAAATGATGTTCCTAGGGGTAAAAATCCGACAAGATGTCATGTGAGTAACTTGGGGTAATTTGGTATATGAAAATGAGCCTTACTGCACACCTGGTTTTACACTCTGAGAAGATATTATTTAGATATTAACAAAATCTTAACAGGCTATAATGAAGGATTTTGATAGAAGATGACTATAAATAACCCATGATAAACCTATATTATCATCAATTAAAATGAAATTTTCATGATTTAGTCATACAATAATTAAATTTTCCTGATTATGTTGTTTTCTTCATTGAAAGGAGTTTCTCACACTGTCCTTTTTTGTTTTAGTCAATGGATAGAACAAGAAGTAACATGGTTAATATGGAATTTTTTTATTTGAAATTATGAGAATTATGAAACTCCATTTCCCAAGTAGAAATATCCTAAAGAGAATCTGGAAGGTAGTATAAGAAGTTTTTATACATCTGAAATAAAGAGACCGCAAATGACAGTTGAAAGGTATGGTATGTTCTTTAAGCATTGTTTACATTATTAATAAGAAGAATGATTATATTGTGGTTGATGAACTTGAAGACAAGATTCATATTTTCTATTCAAGGAATGCGTTTTTAATAAATAGGTTGAATAATCCAAAGTAATGATTCAAGAATAAATTTGTAATAATAAAGTACTTATTTTTTTGAAATCAAATATTATGTTATTTGTATCATGAAATATATAACTACTTTTAGTATAAGTTTTCATTAAAGTTTTTAACCGTTATTTCTAATGGTGATGTAGAATTATAAAAACGATATTTTGATTAAGGGATTGTAACCATTAATTTTTTCAATATATTGAGAAATCTTTGATATGATTTGATAAAGAGATGATTGATTTGGATAATGTAAATTAGATATAACTGATTACCATAGAGCAGGTTATTTATTGGTAAAACAATTGGACTATTTCATCTTGGATGATGTTTAAAAATTCTTTGAGTTAATGAAAATTTTATATAATCTTTGGAATAAATTACGCCATCTTGTATTCCAAATGTATTAATGGAAATTTATGTTATTACCATGATTTAAGAGAATATATGATTAGGGTTTTCGCATGTTTGGAATGTGACAACCAAGAGCCAGTTTTTGATATACAGAGGATCAATGTTAATCTGATTTCATGAACTTATTTATAATGTTTTGTATTTTCATATTTCAGGAGGGTTATAAGGTTTACCATTTCTGTAATGTTTAAGATAAACTTCAAGTGAATTATTTATGTATTGTGGTTTTACTAAAAAAATCAGTTAATAAGATATTTAGTGATTAAACTCATTTCAAGGATATGCATATAGTGACCCTTCCATTTCACACATTACTATTAGATAATTATAAAATTAAACAACATATTAGTATTACACTATGAGGATCTTGGGGAGTAGTTTATTTGGGAAAACTAGGACCACACATAACATTTAAAATATCAAATGTTAAAATTTATTTAATTTATTGTTCTCTAGCTTCTTATTGGCACCCGACCTCTCCTTTGTAAAGATAAACACCAGAAAATATACATCCAAAATGGTAGAGATAAAATCCCAGTAAAAGGATAGATAGAAAAATATATCAAGGGGTGAACATAATCATAACATAGAAAAAGGATCATGAATATTTGGGAAAGCATTAAAAAATTATTTGAAACATGGCAAGGAATAAAAATGAAACATCATGTCGTTTTGGTCACCTACCACACATAGTTGTGAAAAATGATAGAATCATGTTCACACATCATTTCCCTTTTACTTATGAGATTCATCACATTACCCAACACATTGGTTCTTTGTATAATTTTGGGTGCACCCGTCAGATTCAATCATTCATATTGCACTATATAATTCTGGGTGCATCTGTCTCATCATAATAATTACATTATCATGCATCCCACATTAAAAATATATAAAACATGAACATAACAGTACCGATTGAATGGAATTGTTTTAAAATAATAATGAATACTTTCATAAACATTTTTTTCTCCAAAATAAAGAGGTAACATCATTCTTGACATAGGACTATTAACCATGAGTGAAGATTGAAACAATATTCATGAAGTAAAAAGGGGGTGTTTATTTGTTAGAAGAGTTATTTTGGAAAACATTGAGATTTTAATAAAATTAAATAGATATCATTTATGTCCAATGAAAGGTAATATAATGATGAATAAATTATTTTTAAGGATAACCCATACCAAACATGGAGTGATTGAGGGAGGACCCAAAGAAATAATGTTGGGTTTGATAATTTCCCCTCTCCTTCTATCAGAATTCTTAATTCTCATTAATGTCTTATATAATGACATTATATTTATTAATAAGAATTTAAAGAACCTTTTAAACATGAATAGGTTTCATTTTTGTTTCATTACATTATTTTATGGGCCTTTTTATGAGTTATAGTGTTTAAATACATTGTTCGGGAATGTTTGTTTTTATGGTTTTCTTGAACGGTTCACTTGTACTCATAAATGGATGTTCATGGTGAACATGGATAAATACAATAAAATGATATTTTATTTCATTATTAATGTGCCCAAAGTTTAAATGATCTTATAATCAATTATTTTATATACCATGTGGATGAATCATTAGATAAAATTTAATGATAATAATTTTTGGTGAATTTGGGTTGTTTTTTTATCACAATTAAGTTGTTTTATTTTTTCACATAGTTTCATGTAAATAAGTTAGTTACAGAGTATAAAAGGTGTAATGCATTAAAATTAAAATTTATTTTCAACCATTTCATGGTTTTATTGATATATTTTAAGGAGTTTACAAAAAATGGAAGTGTGTCACCAATGATTATGGTAAATTAACAGATCACGAGAAAAGATTTAATTTTCTTAACCAAAAGGGGGAGGGAGGTATATAATTAATAATCATCCATTAAAATGATATCATATAAGTACATCAATAATAATATATTTATCTTCAAATTATTTAAGGGAAGTTGAGTATAAGGGAATAAAAGATATGAAATTTGGAAGAAAAATGATGAAAAAATTGGAATTACCTCTTGAATCCTCCTCTTGAGACCCCCCTTATGGAACCTAGGATTTGTATTTTTAGGATGCAATGTGCACCTAGGCGTTGGGGGGGTGGGGGGTTGGTAAGTGATTTGGGAAGATTTTAGTCAGGTAATGAAGATTGAGAGGTGTGAGGTAATGAGGTTGTGAGGGGTGGTATTTATAGTGGAGGGGAGAGCGGTTTTGTAATATTTTAATCATTAGGTTCTTAATTTCCACCAAGATAAGAAATAGTGATGATTCCATGACCAAGAATAGTAATGTGGGAATGTGATTTGTAGATTTGGGTGCTTAAATCACTTGTGAATTCATGAATAATGGATTTCAAATATAATGTATTTATAAGATATATTAATGTATTTTACAATTCACCCAAAATTCAAGAACTTCACAAATATCACAAAAAATCAACCTAATGATTTTTTGATACGTATAATACAAAAATAAAATGTATTTATTAAAAATTATTTTCTAAATATGATTAATTAAAATTTTAATTTAAACCAGAATTTAATTGAAAAATACAGTTTTAAAATTAAAATTGATTCCATAATTCATTCAAAAATTACATAAGGTGTTATAAAATTATCACAAAACCCTAATACATAAAATTGATAATTTATGAACACATGTTAATAATTTTTTTTCTTTTTAATCAATTAATTAATTAAAATTAATTATTTATGACCTAAAAAAGTACTAATACTTTTACTATAGTCATATTACCTCTTATAAGATGCCTAAATTATATTAATACTTTCATGGGTGAGGTATATATTTATTTTAGCAGGGTTTATTTTCATAAGTGTTATATTACTATTCATTATGGTAGGTTACTATTCATAATTGTATGTTTCTATTCACCAAAAAATTATGTTTGTCTTATCAGACTCTAAATATCTTAATAATCACAACTGTGTATGTAATATTTTCAAAATTCAGAACATATAAGTGGAAAAATTCAGTTTGACAGTCACATAGTATGTTGTATCATTATATGACATTGTTCTTCCAAATGTGATTATAATATAAGGATTTATTATGTGAAAATAATTCTATTGAAAAATCATTGGGTCATTACATTCTTCCCCCATTATATTATTTTACCCTCGATATTTTGTTTTACATAAACAGGTGGGGGTACTCTGGCTTCATCACCTCCTATAGTTCCCAAGTTTCTTCGTCAATCCTATGGTTCCTCCACAACACTTTGACGAGGTGTGCTGTCTTGTTGCATAGAACCTTATCTCTTTGATCAACAATCATCACTGTCAGCTCCTCAAAAAAGAGATCAATATCCAACTGTACCACCTATGAGTATATTATATGTGAGGGATATGATATGTACTACATCATGAGTTATACATGAAAGACATCATAAACCTGAGAATTATTCAGTGGAAGTGAAATATGTTATGCCACAGCTCCTATGAGGTCAAGTTTCTCAAAGGGGCCAATGTACCTAGGGCTTAGCTTCCCATTCATTCCAAATTGCACGACTACGTTTTCATGGTGATATTCGAAGGAACTCTTTATCTCCAATATCATACTCCAAGTCCCTTCAAAAGTTATCATCATAGCTCTTTTTAGGACAGTAAGATGATTTGATGTGTTTCTGGATGACTTGAACCTTCTCAGTCGTCACTTTCTTAATATTGGGTCCATGAAGCTTTCTTTATCTAACTTCAACCCAATAGGTTGGAGTACCACATCACTTTCCATACAAAGCTTTATGTGGATCCATCTAAATACTCGAGTAGAATATATTATTGTATGATAACTCAACCAATGGGATTTGTTGATCCCCTCAACTTTTAAAATTAAATAATAAGATCTTATCATATCATCAGTCCTCTGAATAGTCCTTTCAGATTTTCCATCATTTTGGGTGAGATAGGTTTTGCTGAAATTAAATTCAGTACACAAATCATGTTGAAATATCCTCTAAAATTTAGAAGAACCTTAGATCATGATCAAATAAAGTATATAGTGGAACACCATGAAGTCTCAAAACTTCCTTCACTTATATCATTTCAATTTTTTGAAGAGATATATCTTCCCAAATAGAAATATACTGGGCAGTCATGGTGAGTCAGTCAACCACAACCCATATCGCATTATTTCCCTTCAACGTCTTCGGGATTCCCATGACAATGTCCATAGTTACATTCTCCCAATTCCACATGGGTATAGGAAATAGTTTCATCCTCCCTTTTTAATTTTGTCACTCTAATTTATTTTTATGACATACCAAGAACCATGAGATATATTCTAAAATCTCATTCTTCATGTTGTCCTACCAGAAGTTTTCTCAAAGATATCAGTACATCTTAGTGATACCCGGACAGATTGAGAAATTTTATCTATGTGTATTTCCCAATAGTTCCTTCATTATCATGGGTGATAAAGGAACACAAAGCCACATTCCAAATAGAATCACACTATCATCGTCGATATGGAACTCCTGTAGCTTCCCTTCTTTTAGAAAATTTACATTCTATTGTAACTCCAGTTCATTCTTTAGTGCCTCTTAAATAATCTATTGGATTGATGGTTGTGAAATCATTTGGGAAAGGTAGGATTTATCCCCTACCGTTATGATTTCCAAATCCATCATTTTCATATAGAAGAAGATAGGGTCTTTCTCAACCCCTCAAGATGGTAATTTCTAAAAGGTTGGCACTTTCCATTGACTCGACCATTTGGGTGAGGTATGCTTCTCATATAGTGTCAATACCCACACTGTTGAAGGATTTTTCAAAGGAGATTCATGATCATAATTGTATTTGTAGTAGATCATGGGATGTATCGTAATATGAAAAGATAATACCTTTTCCCGATAGTAGATATGTGCGCTATATAATGATAGACAATCCATTCCCATTATAGCATCGAACCCCACTAAAGGAAGTATTATGAGATTCACTGTAAGAATCTTCCCTCAAATGCCAATAGGGGAATAGTCAAACACTTGGGTTACAATGATTACACCACATGGTGTTTTTATAGATATCACAACATAGAGGCTTTGGGGATTCAATTATATAGTTCTCGCAAACTTGTATGATATAAATGAATATGTAGAACCGGAATTGAATAATACTTTATCCATTCTTGAGTGAATAGTATGTGTACCTAGTATGACTTCATTATCTTACACCACTTTCATAGTAGTGATAGAATAAGGATTCCTTTGTTCATTTGGATTTGGTGGCTACTAACGGTTATTACCCTTTAGGGTTCAAGGTTTAGTGAATTGACTTGCATAGTGCACTTTTTCTCTACTGTTATAGCATTGAACCATGTGTGGTTCTCTCCTTTCATCCATCACATTCTCCTTCCTTCTCTTGTATTTTTGACACACTTCAGCTTGGTGCCTTATTTACCACACATAAAGAATTTCCCCATCACTTTGAGGCAGTTCCCATGATGCAACTTCCCACATTTTTGGCATGTGGGTCATTGAGTTTTCTACCAACCTTTATCATTAGATCCTTCAGCATGAAATTCCATCATTAATTTCTTATCCACATAGCCTTCAGACCATTATCCAAACTCCATCTCCACTTTGAGGGAACACCGAACAACTTCTCCATAACTCACAATGTCTCGAATTTCAAGAGCCTTTCTGTGGTGTGGTTTTAATCCACTAAATAATCTATCATTTTTTCTATCATTTTTTATAACAATCCTCGGAGAATACCTATAATGCATTGTGAAATTCGCATGGTAGGTTATGACAGATTCTTCTTTCTTTTCCTTGAGTTCTATGAATTCTCTCTCTATTATCTTATGAAGCGTTCTTCTAAAATACTTGTTATGAAACATGATCTTAATGTCTTCACATTCCATCTCTTCAATTTCCCCCTTTGTATTGGTGTTCTTAATCAGATCCCACCATCAATTAGGCTCTCGATCTAGAAAATAAAATTCCTATGTCACATTCTCTATCTCAGAATAGTGTAGCACAAAAAATATGTTCTCCATGATGTTGACCCACAGTTCAACAACTAGTGGATCAGAAGATAATCTATATGTCGGTGGTAATTGTCATATAAAACACTATATAGACATTTCCTCCCTCTTTGGTGAATAATACATTCCCCATTATTCTGGTCATTCTTCATAACCTGAGATAGTTTTCTATGCATCTCCATGATGTTTTGAACTCCACCTCTCAATGAATTTGGGATGTTGTTCTGGAAACTGTTGCATTGGACCTCAGACGAGTGGTTGGTATGGTATCAACTTGTTCACATAATTTTCTATAATTGAAAAGGTTAGAACAAAACATAAGTCAACGAGTCATGAATAAATAACATAATCATTTTAGCCGCGAGCCACCCAGCTTGAGCCCGTGTCGCGCGGCCTCCCCATTTCCTCCCCTTCTTCCCATTTCTTCGCCAAAATGACACTCGAACCCCCATTTCATAGATCCATCATTTTTGTTCGTTTCAAGCTCTGATTTCTCTTGCATTGCGATCCTATGTCAAGGTACGCCCTTCTACACCCTCTATTTCAAATTTTTAGACTCGTTTAGGGTGTTTTCGGATCTACCAACCGTTCGGCTTATGCAATACATGACCACAAAATGAAGAACACACGCCGTGTACTTCTGTACATGTCCACACACAAAATAATTTGAAATTTTAAAATACACGGTGTGTACGTTTGGTACACACTGTGTACTTTTCCCCATCATACTCGTGTACCCCTTTTCACACGACCTCACACACCATTTTCATGTACACGGCGTGTATATTTAGTATACATCATGTATATCATTTCCTTTGGCCCCTCCATGTGTAACAAATAACACGTTGTCTCACCCCATGTTCCCATACATGGCGTGTATGTTCGGTACACGTCGTGTAGCGTATTTCTATTGGTTTTCTCATTTCTCGCCCCCACACGGCCATGTTCCTCAAGTAAAGAACATGCCGTTTTTTTCCGTTACACGATGTGTCCTTTATTCTTCGAAATGATAACAACATGTTCGTGTCGTTTGTAATACATGACCACATGCACTTTGTATACACACAACGTTTTTGTTCCATACACGCCGTGTATCTTTAAATGGTCTATCTTCTGCCCTCTCGACATGTTTATCTAGTGAACACGGGCTAATGCTCTGCTTAAACTACACGCCGTGTACTCTGGATGTACACGCCGTGCCTTTTTCTTTTTCATATTTCTCACTTTTTCTTTGTTTTGTTTTGTTTTGTTTTCTCTTATTTTTCTTTTTCTTTCTTTTTCTGGTTATGGAAGATCGTCATCCTTCTGAGGGGAAGTGGCCGGCCTCCGCCACTGAGGGCGAGGGGCCCATTTTTTGGCAGATTTGTCTTCGACCTCCGTTATAGCCTGACCCAGACCCACCAGTCTACGAGCTCCCTCCATTGTCCATTATTCCACCACTGAATGCCCCAATAGAGGTCGGGCCTAGCGTGGATTTACCTCCACCTACCACCACAGAGCTTCTGAGCACCTACATTTCTGCTGCAACAGTTTCCACTCAACCTACACCATCTTCATCAACAGTTGGTCCCACATCTACCACTTCATCTACCGAGCCTTCACCTCCTGCAGCTGATCCACCTCTCGAGCCAGCTCCTGCTGCTGCACCTGCACCTGGACCAGGACCTGCAAGTGTTCCTTTCCCATGCATGGTCTTCCAGGTCACTGATCTGGTACATGACAGGATACAACGCTTCTCTTGCCGGCCAATACCATTGGGTGGCAATACCTTAACAACAACATTCTACATCATATCGGTATTTGGGAGGACTTGGAGGATCTCCTTGGACACACTCCACTGATCGCTATTTTCCAGGTTAGAAATCCTGTATTCCACGATTTATTTTTGGAGTTCATGGCCTCTTTTGAGTTTGATGGAGCTGAGTACCGGGAGACACCTGGTGATGCGGTGCCTGCAGTTCGATTCCGGCTGGGCAACAGACGATTCTCCCTCACCATGACTGAGTTTGGCCGAGGGTGTGGCTTCTAGACCTATCCTATCACCCCACCCCCCATTTCTACCTTTACATCACCCGAGTGCTCTAAGCTCGTTACCATGTGGCGGGATATTGCAGGGCCTGACCACCGGTATTCCCCCACTTCCCAGAAGAGAACCCGTATCACCGACCCCATCCTTTTCTTTGCCCACCGGTATTTCAGTTCCATCCTTTTCTCCCACCATGAGGATATGGGGGTTGTGACCAGTCGTTACATGGAGCTCCTTACCTGTGTCATTCAGCATGACTCCCCAGACCTCCCCTATCTAGACGCCTCCTATTTCCACTCTATGTTTTCCGACCATCACGGAAACCTGAATGGCGGGTTTTACGCCACTCGCCTTGCCCACCACCTTGGGGTTTTTGAGCCTTCTGTACCCCATGAATTTTTAGGTTCTTCCCAAAGGATGGACTATCTCATGCTTATTCGCATGGGATTGGTCCGGAAGCAGGGGTGCCTATAAGGCCCCACCCTTAAACCTTACATAATATTGAATTAAATGAATAATTCACATTGAGGATCTTTTCAGGTTTAGAGTTTTAGAGAATTAGAACATAACTATTACATCTTAAAAGATTACAAAGTAGACACTTCTACTAAGTATCCATAAAATAAAAACTCTTAAAAAGAAAGATGTCTAGATTCCATGTTTTAGATAGCATGAAATTCCCTTGATCCCATCCTTGACCTTATTCCACTTTAAGTCATGTGAAAAACATTTCGAAAAACTTGGGGTGAGCATAAAAAGCTCAGTAAGGGATACAAAAAGAATGAAAACTGTTAGTTTTTCAAACATCAAGTAAACCATGTATACTATATCAAAGTAATACCTTCACCTTCATGAAGTTGTAAAAAAAATCTTCACTGAATAAAGTATCATTACTTACCTTTTTGTATCCAAAAGATTACCATAAAACCCATATAAAGAACACATAGAATATATAAAGGTAAATTGGGACATAAACATACTTAAGTGGAATAACCATACGGTTGACTTCCACACATATCACTTAATGGAATAGCCATAAGGCCAATTTCCATACATACTTAATGGAATAGCCATACGGCCGACTTCCATACCCAATGCATTGGAGGTTATAACGTAACCACCCGTCCTGGTATTCACAGCACCACCCGTCATATGGTTTATAACGTAACCACCCGTTAAAATGTCCAAGTACCAGTATAAAATCATAAAACATAAAACCAATATAAAAGAAAGATAACATTTCCACATTTCAATCACAATATATCATAAATATATTGACATAATAGAATCCTTTTTCAAAACCATTTTCAATACCAAAATACATAAAAGAGTATATGGTATTTATTTTATTCTAAAAACATTACGGCTTGTTGAGGAAGCCAAAGACCAAATAATACTCGCGGTGGCGGAAAAGGGCGTTTTCACCGCGTACATTAAAAAAAAACATTACTTTTTTTCGTTTAGTAAAACGCTTCGTAGAAAAATATTACTTTTGTATAAAAGTAAAAGTCAAAGGAGTTTATACACCGTATAAAAGAAAGTTGTGTATAAAACGAAATATGCCTCAATGAAAGGAGATTGAGACGAAGTCCCTTACAAAGATCATTTTTAAAATAAAATAGATCTATTATGTGTATTCACTATAGGTACACATAAAGAAAGTAAAAATACAAAATAGGACATAATCACATCATAACATAATTTGAAAGTAGGAGATTAACCCAAAGAATGGAAGTTGGGTTAAGAATTTCCCTTACCTCGGGTCCGACTTGACTCGATCGTTCTTTAACATCCTGAATAATAAACATGAGTTAATTTATACTTGATTAAGAACCTTTTTAAAGTTCATTATTCCTATTATATCACTTATTTCCATGTTATAAACATTATGTAACCATTTAAGTAAATAATGTTTGTTTTGTCAATATTTGGTTCTTAAGTCGAAAGTTGACTTCATACAATTACATGTTGTTCATGTGGTCAAAAGTTCTTTATATCCAGAATGAAATTCCTGATTTGGATATCATATATATCATATATATCCAGCATGTACATGTATTTATAATATTACATAATCGTTTAGAGGTAAGAAATGAAATGCACCGTTCATGGAGACGGTAAGCCATATGTACGCATGAATGCTACTTTCATTTCTTTGTCATATTAGTGGAATTAAAACTAAAGGAGAGGTATGTATATTTTAATTCCAGAATTATATTCATCATTTAGATATATTATTAATTATATATATACATTATATACATGTAATTTTAATAGTACATTACATTTGGGGATAAGAAATGAAATGCACCGTTCATGGAGACGGTAAGCCGTACGTACGCATGAACGCTACTTTCAATTCTATCTCATACTTTAATGGAAAGAAATAATAATGATATATAGGTATATTATAATTCCAGTATAACATCATATATAATAACTTTAAATCCATCCTTTACACGTCCCATATATGGCATTAACGAATCACATCACTTTTAGGGGGCGGTAGTCCGCACTTCCTTAAATGAAGATATCGTGTTTACACATAATGGAAACCATAATGATATGACAAAAATGAAAAATACAGAAGCTTAAAGAAAACATAAACATATTATATATCATATATATAAATAGTGACATCATAATGGCCACCCTTGAAGGTGTTAAATGAGTATTGAACAATCATCGTTTCGGGAGGCAGAATTTCGCCATCCACGGAAACCGTATGTTCTTTAACCATTTGATGTAGTTTTGTGAGAGTGTAGCTCAAATAAATATTATAACAACATCATAGTATATTGAAGATACTGTTGTTGTTACAAAAGAAGTAAATAAAAAGAGTTTAGAGGGTTGGAGAAGCAAAATAAAACAAATGAACAAGAGAGAATGAATTACCTTTAAAAGTGTAACTCCCTTTTGATTTGAGCCTAATGGATTCCTTTGAAAGGATTCTGCCCAAAGGGAATCCTCTAGGATGAGGATAGGGATGTGGAGAGAGTAATTGGGCCGGGGTTGGCCGATCCAAAGGCTTGAGAAGTGTGTGAAATGAGGTAGGGGTGGGGGCCTTTTATAAGAGGAGAGGAGGGGCACTTTTGGAAAGTAAAGAAATATTACTTTATTTGAAAATGTTTTTCGGTTTTAAAAGGTCCCACATTGATATAATTCGTGGATACGGTGATAAGGGTTCGAAATCCACTCATCCAATTGGTTTTGGACATGTGTAAGTTTTAGAGTTTTCATTATCTTTCCATTTTATTTAAATCGTCAAATAATGATGTCATCGCTGCATCATTATTATGTCATATATAATTTAATTTATTTAATGTCTAAAAATTATAAAAAAATTACTATGATGTAGGAAATCGTTTTATCTTTCCAATGACTTTTTATAATCAAAATTTGGACTTGTATAACCCCACTCAAAAATTATTTTAGTAAAACAATTCATGTTAGTGTCATTTTCACTTTAACAATAAATAAAAAATATATTAATGTCATTTTCCAACTAAAGTGGCTCCATGGGGTCCCCAAGTTTGCCCATGGCTTGTCTTGGTCGTCCAGGACTCACCCAATAGGTGTAGGACAAGTTTCATGGTATTTTCACATTCTTATAATACCATTTTTACCTTAAACTACACTAATTACCTCTAATCACGATTAAGAACTTAATAAGATACTATTCACCAAAAAATTATTATAATCTCATTGAACCACATTTTACTTCTTAATGACAACCATGTATGTCGGATTTTCAAAATTCAATACACATTAGGGGTAAACTTTAATTTAACTGAAAAATCAGTTTGCTTGATTACCACTTAGTGGTTTCACTATTCATCAAAAATTGAAGTTTTTCAGAAAATTACCAAAAATTCACCCTAAGCTATATTTGATATTACAAATTCAAAAATGAAGACCATTTTACAAATTTCAAAACATATAAGTCAAATTAATTAATTTAATAATTAATTCCCGTTGTCATGACAAATAGCGTGTTTTTGCGAAACAATAAGTATCAAAAGATTGACACCAGTTTAAGTCCAATTTCAAAGTGAAATTGATTCCAATGACCACCATTGGATTAACTGGTAAAAATATTTTCTAATTTCACTTTAAAACCAATTAAAATAATAATCTAATCATATAAATAATTTAGATTAAAAAGAGGTTTTGAATTAAAATACAACATTTTACACTATTCATAAAAAAATGAACTTTATCAGAAAGGTACCAAAAATTTACACAAAGTAAATTTTCATATCCTGATTCTAAAGAAGAGTTATATTTGGTCCAAAATAAATTATAAGAGTGATCAAAACTATATTTAATGACGGTTCACCATTAAAAGGTGATAAGTGAACCTTTAGTGAAAATTAGAGTATATATGCCCTAAAATGGAACTCTTTCCGTATTTTAAGCCTTTATCTTTTATTGGGTAAATGTATAAACATTTAAAAACATATCCAATAATATTTTAGTTATTTCTATCCATTCCCTCCAGTACAACGGCTACTTGTTAACTAACATTTAAAATAATATTATTTTATTACTACTGTGCTACGTAAGTTTCAAAGAAACTCATCGTTGCGTATCGGGTACGCTATCGAACATAGCAACCCCTTTAAAATAAAATTAATATTTAATTCGTAAATATTAATAAATATGAAAATTCTTTATTCTTTATTTACCTGGGATGTTACATCCTTCCCCCCTTTTGGGAATTGTGTCCTCGCAATTTTATTCACTTATCAAAATAAGTGGGGGTATTTATCCCTCATAGCATTTTCAGATTCCCAGGTTGCCTCTTCAATCACATGGTTTTTCCACAAAACCTTTACCTGATAAATCTACTTATTCCGTAACACATGCTCCCTATGGTCAAGAATCTGGACCGGTTGTTCCTCAGAAGATAGGTTCTCTTCCAGCTGAACTACCTCTGGACTCAAAACATAAGATGGATCTGACATATACTTTCTCAACATCGAAACGTGAAAAACATTGTGTACCTGAGATAAACTCGGAGGTAAAGCCACTCGGTATGCAACTGATCCAACTCTTTCCAGAATTTCGTATGGTCAAACCAACCATGGACTCAACATTCCTTTCTTACCAAATCTCATCACACTTTTCCAAGGAGAAACCTTGAGAAAAGCATGATCACCTACCTCAAAAGATAGATCCTTCCTCCCGTTATCCGCAAAACTCTTCTGCCTACTCTGAGCTGTTCTCATGTGTTTTCTGAATCAACTGAACTTTTTCTACCATCTCTTCTACCAATTCTGGTCCCATCAGCTTCCTTTCACCCACTTCATCCCAAAATGATGGAGTTCGACACCGCTTCCCATATAATGCCTCAAATAGTTCCATCTGTATACTGGAATGAAAACTGTTATTATATGAAAACTCAACCAAAGAAAGATGTTAGTCCCAACATCCCTGATAATCCAACAAACAAGCTCGTAGCATATCCTCCAATGTCTGAATTGTTCGTTCTGACTGCCCATCTGATTGAGGATGAAATGCTGTACTAAAATTTAATTTAATACCCAACGACTTCTGAAGGCCTTTCCAAAAGTTAGATTTGAACCTAGGATCACGATCAGATACAATGGAGAGAGGAACTCCATGTAACCTGACTATCTCTTTAAGATACAAACGAGAAAGTTGATCAAGAGAGAAAGTATCTCGTATAGAAAGGAAATGATCAGATTTGGTCAAGCGATCAACAATAACCCAGATTGCATTATTACCTCAATATGTCCTCGGTAATCCCACAACAAAGTCCATGGATATATTTTCCCATTTCCACTCTGGCACTGGTAAAGGCTGAAGCATCCCTTTCGGTAACTGCCGCTCTGCTTTAA
This sequence comes from Viscum album, assembly GCA_963277665.1. Taxonomy (NCBI): domain Eukaryota; kingdom Viridiplantae; phylum Streptophyta; class Magnoliopsida; order Santalales; family Viscaceae; genus Viscum; species Viscum album. The sequence continues at coordinate 182,283,770 of OY728140.1, forward strand.
CCTGTTGACATGTCAAACACTTCACAGTAAAATCAGCAATATCTATTTTCATTCCATCCCACCAGTAATACTCCCGCAGACCTCTGTACATCTTTTTACTACCAAGATGAAAAAACAACTCATTCTTCAACTGTGAATCATAAGGCACACATAACCTCTTCCCAAACCTCAAAACACAAACACAAACTTATCCAAGAACTCATGTAAAAGTTTATTCATAAGGTCCATGAATACAGTAGGTGCATTGGTTAACCCAAAAGGCATAACAACAAATTCATAATGACCATATCTAGTACGGAACGCAGTCTTCGGAACGTCTGCTTATTTTACATTCAACTGATGGTACCCCAACCTCAAGTCAATCTTCGAAAAATACTGAGCTCCCTGGAGCTGATACCACTTCATTCGATGGCCCAACATCTGCTGAAGTTGTTGCAAAGGATTTCGCCACCCCTTTCTGCTTGTAGTCTGGCTGCATTCCCCCAGTTGAGTTCTTCGTTGGACACTCGTTTGCATAATGACCCATTTCATTACACTTAAAACATCTTACCGTTGTCTTTTCATTTCCTGCTTGATCATCTTCCTTACAGTTACGAGCAATATGACCAGACTTACCACACCGAAAGCACATACCAGACTTGGATAAACATTCTCCAGGATGCATTTTACCACACTTCTCACAGGATGGATATTTGTTTTTCTTACCTCCTTGCTTCTTTGATGAATTCTTCCCCTTTTCCTTCCAACTAGACCTCTTATTCGGTTGTTTGTCATAGAACACCTGATCATCGGCAAACTCCATTTCCACCTTCTCCGTACATCGAACAAGTTTTTCATAACTTTTGAACTCACGAGAAGCTAAAGCCCTTCGATACTTTGCCTTTAACCCTGAGTAAAAACGGTTTATTTTACTATCAAGATCTCGTATGAAGTTTGGAGCATACCTTGCCAATCGAGTGAACTTTTCTTCATAAGAAGCCACTGAATCATCCTCATGCCTCAATTCTAGGAACTGTTTTTCCATCCTAAGACGAACCACCTTAGGAAAATATTTCTCAAGAAACATACCTTTGAATTCGTCCTAGTGAAGATCCTCAATCTCATTACTATCCCTTATATTTTTCACCATCAACCACCACTGATCAGCTTCACCTTCAAAACGGTAAACAACAAGACTAACCTTTTGATGTTCTGAACACCCCATGACATCAAAAATCTTCTCTAGTGCTTTAATCCACCCTTCAGCTTGCACAGGGTCAGATGATCCTCTGAATGATGGGGGATGTTGCCTCATGAAATGTTCCACCACTGACATGTTCCTCTTCGGTTGATCTGGCTGATCTCGTGCATGGATACCACCACCATTTATAGCCTGAGTCAACTGTGCCATCACTGCAACAAACTGTTCAGTTCCGATTCCGACCATCTCAGGTTGCTGATTTGGAAGGTTTTCTTCCTCCTAATGTCGTCCCAACATAGATGCTTTGTTTCCTCTGCGGAAAACCATTCTGAACACAGAAATATCTTAGGCGAAGCAACATGGTAATCCATAAATGCTATATCATTTCAATCATATTATAATTTAACACTTTTCTAATTCCTAATGTTGTCTAAACCGATCTTTGATACCAACTATAAGTCCCCACCCTTAAACCTTACTTAATATTGGATTAAATGAATAATTCACATTGAGGATCTTTTCAGGTTTAGAGTTTTAGAGAATTAGAACATAACTATTACATCTTAAAAGATTACACTGTATACACTTCTACTAAGTATCCATAAAATAAAAACTCTTAAAAAGAAAGATGTCTAGATTCCATGTTTTAGAAAGCATGAAATTCCCTTGATCCCATCCTTGACCTTATTCCACTTTAAGTCCTGTGAAAAACATTTCGAAAAACTTGGGGTGAGCATAAAAAGCTCAGTAAGGGATACAAAAAGAATGAAAACTGTTAGTTTTTCAAACATCAAGTAAACAATGTATACTATATCAAAGTAATACCTTCACCTTCATGAAGTAGTAAAAAAATCTTCACTGAATAAAGTATCATTACTTACCATTTTGTAACCAAAATATTACCATAAAACCCATATAAAGAACACATAGAATATATAAAGGTAACTTGGGACATAAACATACTTAAGTGGAATAACCATACGGTTGACTTCCACACATATCACTTAATGGAATAGCCATACGGACAATTTCCATACATACTTAATGGAATAGCCATACGGCCGACTTCCATACCCAATGCATTGGAGGTTATAACGTAACCACCCGTCCTGGTATTCACGGCACCACCCGTCATATTGTTTATAACGTAACCACCTGTTAAAATGTCTAAGTACCAGTATAAAATCATAAAACATAAAACCAATATAAAGGAATGATAACATTTCCACATTTCAATCACAATATATCATAAATATATTGACATAATAGAATCCTTTTTCAAAACCATTTTCAATACCAAAATACATAAAAGAGTATATGGTATTTATTTTATTCTAAAAACATTACGAATTGTTGAGGAAGCCAAATACCAAATAATACTCGCGGTGGCGGAAAAGGTCGTTTTCACCGCGTACATTAAAAAAACATTCCTTTTTGTCGTTTAGTAAAACGCTTCGTAGAAAAAGATTACTTTTGTATAAAAGTAAAAGTCAAAGGAGTTTATACACCGTATAAAAGAAAGTCGTGTATAAAACGAAATATGCCTCAATGAAAGGAAATTGAGACGAAGTCCCTTACAAAGATCATTTTTAAAATAAAATAGATCTATTATGTGTATTCACTATAGGTACACATAAAGAAAGTAAAAATACAAAATAGGACATAATCACATCATGACATAATTTGAAAGTAGGAGATTAACCCAAAGAATGGAAGTTGGGTTAAGAAGTTCCCTTACCTCAGGTCCGACTTGACTCGATCGTTCTTTAACGTCCTGAATAATAAACTTGAGTTAATTTATACTTGATTAAGAACCTTTTTAAAGTTCATTATTTCTCTTATATCACTTATTTCCACGTTATAAACATTATGTAACCATTTAAGTAAATAATGTTTGTTTTGTCAATATTTGGTTCTTAAGTCGAAAGTTGACTTCTTACAATTACATGTTGTTCATGTGGTCAAAAGTTCTTTATATCCAGAATGAAATTCCTGATTTGGATATCATATATATCATATATATCTATCATGTACATGTATTTATAATATTACATAATCATTTAGAGGTAATAAATGAAATGCACCGTTCATGGAGACGGTAAGCCGTACGTACGCATGAACGCTACTTTCATTTCTTTGTCATATTAGTGGAATTAAAACTAAATGAGAGGTTTGTATATTTTAATTCCAGAATTATATTCATCATTTAGATATATCATTAATTATATATATACATTATATACATGTAATTTTAATAGTACATTACATTTGGGGATAAGAAATGAAATGCACCGTTCATGGAGACGGTAAGCCGTACGTATGCATGAACGCTACTTTCATTTTTATCTCAAAATTTAATGGAAAGAAATAATAATGATATAGAGGTATATTATAATTCCAGTATAACATAATATATAATAACTTTAAATCCATCCTTTACACGTCCCACATATGGCATTAACGAATCACATCACTTTTAGGGGGCGGTAGTCCGCACTTCCTTAAATGAAGATATCGTGTTTACCCATAATGGAAACCATAAAGGTATGCCAAAAATGAAAAATACAGAAGCTTAAAGAAAACATAAACATATTATATATCATATATAAAAATAGTGACATCATAATGGCCACCCTTGAAGGTGTTAAATGAGTATTGAACAATCATCGTTTCGGGAGGCAGAATTTCGCCATCCACGGAAACCATATGTTCTTTAACCATTTGATGTAGTTGTGTGAGAGTGTAGCTCAAATAAATATTATAACAACATCCTAGTATATTGAAGATACTGGTGTTGTTACAAAAGAAGTAAATAAAAATAGTTTACAGGGTTGGAGAAGCAAAATAAAACAAATGAACAAGAGAGAATGAATTACCTTTAAAAGTGTAACTCCCTTTTGATTTGAGCCTAATGGCTTCCTTTTAAAGGGTTCTGCCCAAAGGGAATCCTCTAGGATGAGGATAGGGATGTGGAGAGAGTAATTGGGCAGGGTTTGGCTGAACCAAAGGCTTGAGAAGTGTGTGAAATGAGGTAGAGGTGGGGGCCTTTTATAAGAGGAGAGGAGGGGCACTTTTGGAAAGTAAAGAAATATTACTTTATTTGAAAATGTGTTTCGGTTTTAAAAGGTCCCACATTGATATAATTCGTGGATAATGTGATAAGGGTTCGAAATACACTCATCCAATTGGTTTTGGACATGTTTAGGTTTTATATTTTTCATTATCATTCCATTTTATGTAAATCGTCAAATAATGATGTCATCGCTGCATCATTATTATGTCATATATAATTTAATTTATTTAATGTCTAAAAATTATAAAAAAAATACTATGATGTAGGAAATCTTTTTATATTTCCAATGACCATTTATAATCAAATTTTGGACTTGTATAACCCCACTCAAAAATTATTTTAGTAAAACAATTCATGTTAGTGTCATTTTCACTTTAACAATAAATAAAAATATATTAATGTCATTTTCCAACTAAAGTGGCTCCATGGGGTCCCCAAGTTGGCCCATGGCTTGTCTTGGTCGGCCATGACTCACCCAATAGGTGTAGGACAAGTGTCATGGTGTTTTCACATTCTTATAATACAATTTTTACCTTAAACTACACTAATTACCTCTAATCGCGATTAAGAACTTAATAAGTTACTATTCACCAAAAAATTATTATAATCTCATTGAACCACATTTTACTTCTTAATGAAAACCATGTATGTCGGATTTTCAAAATTCAATACACATTAGTGGTAAACTTTCATTTAACTGAAAAATCAGTTTGCTTGATTACCACTTAGTGGTTTCACTATTCATCAAAAATTGAAGTTTTTTAGAAAATTACCAAAAATTCACCCTAAGCTATATTTGATATTACTAATTCAAAAATGAAGTCCATTTTACAAAATTCAAAACATATAAGTCAAATTAATTAATTTAATAATTAATTCCCGCTGTCATGACAAAGAGCGTGTTTTTGCGAAACAATAAGTATCAAAAGATTGACACCGGTATTAGTCCAATTTCAAAGTGAAATTGATTCCAATGACCACCATTGGATTAACTGGTAAAAATATTTTCTAATTTCACTTTAAAACCAATTAAAATAATAATCTAATCATATAAATAATTTAGATTAAAAATAGGTTTTGAATTAAAATACAACATTTTACACTATTCATAAAAAAAATGAACTTTATCAGAAAGGTACCAAAAATTTACACAATGTAAATTTTGATATCCCGATTCTAAAGAAGAGTTATATTTGGTCCAAAATAAATTATAAGTGTGATCAAAACTATATTTAATGACGGTTCACCATTAAAAGGTGATAAGTGAACCTTTAGTGAAAATTAGAGTATATATGCCCTAAAATTGAACTCTTTCCGTATTTTAAGCCTTTATCTTTTATTGGGTAAATGTATAAACATTTAAAAACATATCCAATCATATTTTAGTTATTTCTATCCATTCCCTCCAGTACAACGGCTACTTGTTAACTAACATTTAAAATAATATTATTTTATTACTAGTGTGCTACGTAAGTTTCAAAGAAACTCATCGTTGCGTATCGGGTACGCTATCGAACATAGCAACCCCTTTAAAATAAAATTAATATTTAATTCTTAAATATTAATAAATATGAAAATACTTTATTCTTTATTTACCTGGGACGTTACAGTGCCTACATCCTTGCCCAGGCTTGTCCCCAACCACTTGCTGACCCTCCTTCCCTGGCTGATGCCCCTGCTCCTCCTTCCCCACCCCCTCCAGCTTCTCCACCTCACCCACCTCCTACTGACCCCACTTCTTATGGCCTTCCTTCTTCTGTCCCACCACCATCCCCACCTACCCCCACACCCTCGGCTGATCTCCCCTTTTCCATATGCCTAGCCATGATGGGGAAGCAGTTGGTTCGTCTCGCCGGCCGCCAGGATAGTATTGGGGAGAATTTGGTTAGTATAGACAGCCGCTAGGACCACATGGAGCAGTTGTTGGGACTTATTATTCAGCATTTTGGTATTCCTTTACCCCCGCCACCTTCCTCTGTTCCTGGCCCTTCTGCTGCTTCTCCCTCGCCATTCACAGCACTGACCACAGATTCTATTCTTCTATCTAATGAGGGACCTACTGCTATATCTCATACCGCCACCACTGTTGCCAGTCTAGGGGGGATGCTGGCCTTCCTTTACCGAGTCTGGTGCCTACGAATCTTACGTCTCCGGCTTCCATTCCCGATGTAGTGTCTGAGCCTCCAGCTTTCATGGCTCCTGAGCCGTCTCTTCTAGCCGCTTTTATACTAGATGATGCCTCGTATGAGGCGACCCCATGACTGGTTTTGGGACAAATTCTTTTCATTGTATATCTATTTTTTGTGCTCTCTCATCATTGTGTATGCTTTGTATTCATTCCTTGTTTTCTTTCTCCCACCATCACAGGTACCCTGACACGTTTTTGGCTACTCTTTTCAACAACCTACCGTTTCTCTTCACCTAGACCGAGGGGAGTATTATTTTTTCCTTTTTTTCTTTTCTTTCTTGATATTCCTACTTTCATTACTTCCCCTCGGTCTGGTCCGCCATTGTGTCCCCACCTTACCTTATTCCTATTTTTGGGAACTTGGTGGACCACATGCACTCTTAAGTATGGGGAGGAATATCTCTCGACCACTTTAGTCTTCGCCCTTATCATCAATCTAGGAGACATCATTGTTAGAAGATATATTTTTAAAATGTGAAGATATTTTGGTTAATTATATTTTTAGATAATAAAATTGAAAGTGAAATTTTTTCAAAAATTTGCATGCTTATTTTGATTCTTAGGTGTTTTAAAATGACTGCTAATATAATTAAAATTACAATTTGTAATATGTGGATAATTACATCGATTAGACTAATCAATTATTTACAAGTCAGGACCTGATTGTCTCTTATTTATTACCACTCCTGAGAGGTATTCTAAACCCTTTTGTTATATTCTTTCTAATACCCTCTTTCTTGAGAGATTCATAGAATATACATAACTACCAGAATTTGCAAGTTTTATTTTCAAAACATGAATAATTTTGATTTATATTAAAATGATTGAGGAATAAGATTGTTAACCCCTTTATCTTGAGCCTACCCTACATCTGATCTTCCTCAAGCCCATAGAATCCATGAATAGCCTTAATAGAAAGCCATATTACAAGATTATTTCCCTTCCTACCATAATTGTTTTATGATTTTGCATGATTATTTATTTGAGGTAAAAATAATGGATTGAAAACACATGGCATAAATTTGTGAATTGTCAAGAAATTAAGTATGGGGGAGTGCCTCTTGATCATTTGGGGATAAAAGAAAAGAGTTCCAAACCTATATTTTGAAAATTCATAAGGGTTCCCTTTGAAAAAAAAAATGTACAATCAAAGGGACATTATACACACTTGTTGGTTTGCGACTCCTACTCAGCTAATGGAGATGGTGGTGATGAGATCGTTTGATTAAGCATGTTGAGTAAACTTTTAAATTGAGATTAATTTTGAATATAATGCATTGTTATTTAATAATTTAGCCTCCTTTTTAAGGCCTCAGATTATTTTTCACATCTTTACCTACCAACATTTAGCAACAGAAACATATGATCCTATTTGGAAAGCCCTCAAGATTTTTTTAAGTTAAATTTTCTAAAGTAGATAACTAATAATTATTTCAAACCTATGGATAGAGTGTATATTTCACTGATTGAGATAAACTTTTTATTTAAAAATTCTCAAGTGTTGAGTTCTTTATTAGTGAGGTAGATCTTCAAGTGGCTTGCTTGTTTTTGAAAGGTTGGAACATGTGTTATAAGAGGATGAAAATATTTAATTGAATTATATATGAGGCATGATTAGAATATATTAAAACTTAAAATTGTTCCGTGTTCTTTTTGAAATTTTATCTTGTAACTTATTATTTACAATTATGATTAACTGGAGTCCTTCCTTTTAATATATAGACTCTGATAATTAGATGTTGAGATTTTCTTGAGGGCAAGCAATGGACTAAGTATGGGGGAGTTTGATACACCAAATTTGTGTATGCATTTTCATACACTTTATTAACAATAAAAACAAGTTTTTACCAAATACCTATTTCTTAGAAGAAAAATACATTGATTTTGGTGACCTTGTCTATTTTCAAGAGTTTTATATCCAAATACACAAATCAAGGGAAGTCTGTGAAAATTTAGAATCTACACAGAGTGTACTTTTATACACGCCATGTAGACTCATACATGGACACAAATCAAATGGAGCAGTACACACCCAAGTCACCATCCAAATACTACATGCCATGTGGGGAGGCGTTACATGCCGTGTACAAAATTCTAGAAGAGGTTGGTGACCAAGAAGAGTGTACACACCCATGTGGCTGCTGAAGGAGACATGCCGTGTTCCATTTGTACACGCCGTGATTGCTATTCTAGAAGGGGGTGGTAACCAAATTGTGATACTAAACGTCATGTATGGCTGCGCTACATGTCGTGTACACTCACCTACCAGGCATTTCCATGTTCAAAATAAAAGACGGGGTGTTAGGCCACCTACGAGTGAAGAAAAAGAATCCAAAAGTGCGTTGATGAAATGTACAAAGAGTGTACTTTCTATACATTTCATGTACATATTTTTCTTATAAAAAGAGTCATTGGCCTCCGGACCGAGGAGTTGAGAAGTGGAGATTGAGGTGTGGTGTGGATAACAAGGGATGAAGTTCTGAAGGAGAGAAGTTGTACCGTTGTAATACCACTGTTATTCTACCAAAGAATCATTTCTACCTCAAAATTCCAAGTATGATTTCATCAGGTATTAATAATTTTTTGTTTTTCATTTTCAATATTTGTAACTAAACACCCAGTGTGTTTGGGTTGTGGAGACTGATAAGTTGTAATTTGAATTAAGTTGTTGTGAATGTGTTTTTTTTAATAATCTATTCATATTCATCTTAAATCACTTCATATTATCACTGAAAATTATGTACCGGACCAAGGTCAGAATCTTTAGGGATTCAAAATGAGAACAACGATGAATAATTTCATGACCATTGAAAGGATTCGTCCACTCAAAATGAACTAAGTCAAATAAAGATCTGTTAAAAACTAACTATCAGACCAAGGAGTTGATTACTTCAGATCTTAATATTAAGTGATCCAGACCAAGGAAACATAATTACAAATTGTAATGCAGAGTGTTGGATTATCATGGACAAGACAACCTCATAAGCAATTTAATTTAAAAATCAACTTATCACAAATCCATAACCCCAACACATTCTTATTTTATTTAAAAATTCTCAAGTGTTGAGTTCTTTATTGGTGAGGTAGATCATCAAGTGGCTTGCTTATTTTTGGAAGGATGAAACATGTGTTAGTAGAGGATGAAAATAGTATATTGAATTATATATGAGGCATGATTAGAATATATTCAGAATTAAAACTGTTGTGTATTATTTTTGGAATTTTCTCCTGTAACATATTATTTACAATTATGATTAACTAGAGTCCTTTCTTTTAATGTATAGACTCTGATAATTTGATGTTGAAATTTTCTTGAGGGAAAGCAAAGGACCAAGTATGGGGGGGTTTGATACATCCAATTTGTGTATGCATTTTCGTACACTTTATTAACAATAAAAACAAGTTTTCACCAAATAACTACTTCTTAGAAGAAAAATACTTTGATTTGGGTGACCTTGTCTATTTTCAGGAGTATTATATCCAAATACAGAAATCAAGGGAAGTCTGTGAAAATTTTTCAACTACACAGCGTGTACTTTTATACACACCCTGTACACTTAGACAGGGACACAGATCAAATGGGAGAGTACATGCCCAAGTCACCAGCCAGATACTACATGCCGTTTGGGGTGGCGTTACATGCCGTGTATGACATTCTATAAATGGTTGGTGGCCTAGAAGAGTCTACACGCCCATGTGGCCACTAAAGGAGACACGCTGTGTTCCACTTCTACACGTCGTGTCTGCTATTCTATAAGGGGTTGGTGGCCAAATATTGATACTACACATCATGTATGGAAGCACTACACGCCGTGTACACTCACCTACCAGGCGGCGCCATGTTCAAAGTTAAAGACGACGTGTTAGGCATCCTACCAGCGTAGAAAAGGAAGCCAAAAGCACATTGACGAAAAGTACACGGTGTGTACTTTTTATACACGACGTGTACTTATTTTTCCTATAAAAAGAGGCCTCGGCCTCCAGACCAAGGAGTTGAGAAGTGGAGATTGAGGTGTGGTGTGGAGAACAAGGGACGAAATTCCGAAGGAGAGACGCTCTACCGTCGTAATACCACCGTTCTTCTACCAAAGATTCATATCTACCTCAAAATTCCACGAATTATTTCATCAGGTGTTAATAATTCTGTGTTTTTCGTTTTCAATATGTGTAACTAAACACCCATTGTTTTGGGGTTGTGGAGACTGATGAGATTTAATTTTAATTAAGTTGTTGTGAATGTGTTTGTTTTAAAAATCACTTCGTATTCTTCTTAAATCACTTCATATTATCACTGAAAATTATGTACCAGACTAAGGGCAGAATCTTCAGGGATTAAGAATAAGAATAACGACGAATAATTTCATGACCATTGAAAGGATTTGTCAGCTCAGAATGGACTAAGACAAATAAAGATCTGTTAAAAACTAACTATCAGACCAAGGAGTTGATTACATCAGTACTTAATATTAAGTGATCCGGACCAAGGAAACTTAATTAAAAATTGTAATCCAGAGTGTTGGAATATCATGAACAACACAACCTCATAATCAATTTAATTTAATAATCAACTTATCACAAATCCATAACCCCAACGCCTTCTTATTTTATTTAAAAATTCTCAAGTGTTGAGTTCTTTGTTGGTGAGGTAGATCATCAAGTGGCTTTCTTGTTTTTGGAAGGATGAAACATGTGTTAGAATAGGATGACAATAGTTAATTGAATTACATATGAGGCATGATTAGAATATCTTCAGAATTAAAACTGTTGTGTATTATTTTTGGAATTTTCTCTTGTAACTTATTATTTAAAATTATGATTAACTGGAGTCCTTGCTTTTAAAGTATAGACTCTGATAATTATATGTTGATATTTTATTGAGGGAAAGCAAAGGACTATGTATGGGTGAGATTGATACACCCATTTTGTGTATGCATTTTCATACATTTTATTAACAATAAAAACTAGTTTTCACAAAATACCTACTTCTTAGAGGAAAAATACTTTGATTTTGGTGACCTTGTCTATTTTTAGGAGTTTTATATCCAAATACACAAATCAAGGGATGCCTTTGATAATATTTCAACTACACGGCGTGTACTTTTATACACGTTGTGTACACTCAGACAGGGACACATATCAAAGGGGCGAGTACACACCCAAGTCACCAGCCAGATACTACACGCCGTGTGGGGTGGCGTTACACACCGTGTACATCATTCTAGAAGCGGTTGGTGGTTGAGAAGAGTCTACACGCCCATGTGGCTGTTGAAGGAGACATGTTGTGTTCCATTTATACACGCCATGTATGCTATTCTAGAAGGGGTTGGTGGAAATATTTTGATACTAAATGATGTGTGTGGTGGCACTAAATTCTGTGTACAGACACCTACTAGGAGGAGCCATGTTCAATGTCAATGATGGAGTGTTAGGCCGCCTACCAGCACAGAAAAGGAAGCCAAAAGCGCGTTGACGAAAAGTACACGACGTGTACTTTTTATAAACGCCGTGTACTTAGTTTTCCTATAAAAAGAGGCCTTGGACTCCAGACCAAGGAGTTGAGAAGGGGCGATTGAGGTGTGGTGTGGAGAACAAGGGAAGAAGTTCCAAAGGATAGATGCTATACCATCGTAGTACAACCCTTATTCTACCAAAGAATCATTTCTACCTCAAAATTCCTAGAATTATTTAATCAGGTATTAATAATTTTGTGTTTGTCATTTTCAATATGTGTAACTAAACACCCAGTGTGTTGGGGTTGTGGAGACTGATGAGTTGTAATTTGAATTAAGTTGTTGTGAATGTGTTTGTTTTAATAATATATTCGTATTTTTCTTAAATCACTTTATATTATCGCTGAAAATTCTGTACCAGACCAAGGGAAGAATCTTCAAGGATTCAAAATTAGAATAATGAAAAATAATTTCATGACAATTGAAAAGATTCATCAGCTCAAAATGGACTAAGACAAATAAAGATCTGTAAAAAACTAACTATCGGACCAAGGAATTGATTACTTCATCTCTTAATATTATGTGATCTGGACCAAGGAAACTTAATTTCAAATTGTAATTCAGAGTGTAGGATTATCATGAACAACACAACCTCATAAGAAATTTAATTTAATAATCAACTTATCAAAAATCCATAACCCCAACACGTTCTTATGTTATTTAAAAATTCTCAAGTGTTGAGTTCTTTATTGGTGAGGTAGATCATCAAGTGGATTTCTTTTTTTTGAATTTTTGGAACATGTGTTAGAAGAGGATGACAATTGTTAATTAAATTATATATGAAGCATGATTAGAATATCATCAGAATTAAAACTTATGTGTATTATTTTTGGAAATTTCTCATGTAAATTATTATTTACAATTATGATTAACTGGAGTCCTTCCTTTTAAAGAATAGACTCTGATAATTAGATGTTGATATTTTCTTGATGGAAAGAAAATGACTAAGTATGGGGGAGTTTGATACACCCAATTTGTGTATGAATTTTTATAAAATTTATTAACAATAAATTTTATTTTCACCAAATACCTACTTCTTAGAGGAAAAATACATTGATTTTGATGACCTTGTCTATTTTCATGAGTTTTATATCCAAATACACAAATCAAGGGAAGTATGTGAAAATTTTGAAACTACATGGCGTGCACTTTTATACACATCGTGCACACTTAGACAGGGACTTGGATCAAAGTGGGAGTACACGACCATGTCACCAGCCAGATACTACACGCTGTGTGGGGCGGTGTTACATGTCGTGTACGACATTCTTGAAGCGGTTGGTGGCCGAGAAGAGTCTACACGCCCATGTGGCCGCTGAAGGAGACATGCCATGTTCCATTTCTACACGCCATGTCTTCTATTCTAGAAGGGGTTGGTGGGAATATTTTGATACTACACGCCATGTATAGCGGTTCTACATGCCATGTAAACTCACCTACCAGGCGGAACCATGTTAAATGTCAAAGACGGCGTGTTAGGCCGCCTACCAGCGGAGAAAAGGAAGCCAAACGTGTGTTGACAAAAAGTACAAAAAGTGTACTTTATATTCATATCGTGTACTTATTTTTCCTATAAAAAGAGGCATTGGCCTCCAGACCAAGGATTGGAGAAGTGTATATTGAGGTGTGGTGTGGATAAAAAGGGACGAAGTTCCGAAGGAGAGACGCTCTTCCGTCGTAATACCGTCGTTCTTCTACCGAAGAAACATTTCAACCTCAAAATTCCAAGCATGATTTCATCTGGTATTAATAATTTTGTGTTTTTCATTTTCAATATGTGTAACTAAACACCCAGTTTGTTGGGGTTGTGGAGACTGATGAGTTGTAATTTGAATTAAGTTGTTGTGAATGTGTTTGTTTTAATAATCTCTTTGTATACTTCTTAAATCACTTCATATTATCACTGAATTTTTTTTACCAGACAAAGGGTAGAATCTTCAAGGATTCAAAAGAAGAATAACAATGAATAATTACCTAACCATTTAAAGGATTAGTCAGATCAAAATGGTTTAAGACAAATAATGATCTATTAAAAACTAACTACCTGACCAAGGATTTGATTACTTCAGCTCTTAATATTAAGTGATCCGGACCACGCAAACTTAATTACAAATTGTAATCTAGAGTGTTGGATTATCATGAACAACACAACCTCATAAGCAATTTAATTTAATAATCAACTTATCGGAAATCCATAACCCCACTGAGTTCTTATTCTTATTTGCATCAAAACCAAATTTCCCATCTTTTCTTTCATTCTAGAAATTAATTTGTTAAAAGATACTTAAAAACCAATTGTTCGTTTTGTACCTTAAAAAAACAAACAAAATCGACTCTATATTCAACAGAATTCACTAAAAGAAATATACAAACAAAGTGGAAACAAGATAAGAGTAACCTCTTAATGTTCCCTGTGGATCGACCCCTACTGGTGCTATGCTAGTTAGGGTAATTATAATTTGAGGCACCGATAACATAACTTCTGTGGAACGACTCGTCAAATTTTTGCTCCGTTGATGGGGAATCTCTAAAGATATTTTATTCTTGTTTTAATTCAATTTTTATTACATTTTAGTGAAAATAAAAAATTATAAATACACAAAAATATCTTTTCTAATCATATTTATTTTTATCCTTCCTTTTCCTCATTTATGCTTGGTTGTGTTTTTGTTTTGTGCAGGTCCGTAAGTGTATGAGCGACCACCTCACGCGTTCCTATAACACTGAGTCATCAGGGTTGTTCCCAGCTGACCCGGAGATCGAAAAAATGTTCTTGAGGAGCCGATGAACACTCATGGCTGAGCGAAATCAAGACAAACCCACAACATAGAACGAGGAAGGAAATCTAGCTGCTATCCAAAGAGATGGAAATTAGTTAGGTCTGGAAGAAAACCGATACCAGCAAGCTCCTCTTTCACCACCTTATGGCCCTCCGTAGCTCCAACAACTCCAACCAGAGCGGATTCCATATTTCAACCAAGGTCAGGGGCCATACTACACCCCTCAGGACAAAAATACCAGCCGATTCTCCCTCCTCAGTAGACCCCTCCACATCGTACTCTCATGGAATACAACCTACCATCGATCCACGGAGCTGATACGGGCATCGTTCATCCTCCAGTACAGGCCTAGTACTTTGAGATCAAGCCTGCTATCATGCAACTGTTCCCAAACTCTTTACAATTCGGCGGCTTGCCCAGTGAAGACCCGAACGCCCATCTCTCCAATTTTTTGGAGATCTACAATACATTCAGGTACCATAGAGTTTCTGAGGATGCCATACATCTCCACCTATTCCCTTTCTCTCTAAGGTACAAGGAGAAAGACTGGATCAAAGGGCTACCAAAAAGAACTATCCTCATCTGGGAGGAGCTATACCAGTCATTTATGTCCAAGTATTTTTCACCTTCAAAGACGGTAACCCTATGGAACAAGATCCACAACTTTCAGCAGCATGACTGAGAGTCGTTGTACGAATCCTAGTAATGTTTCAAGGAAATGCTACGTAAATGTCCACACCACAGACTTCCACTCTGGATTCAAGTCCATACATTCTACGGAGGACTAACAACAAATACAATATCTGTGGTAGATATAGCTGCTGGATGTACGGTATGTGAAGGTCCCCCGAATAACATTTTGAACTGCTAGAAGATATGTCTACCAACAGCTTCTAGTGGCATTCCGAGTAGGGGACCCAAAAACGAGGTATGCATAGTATTGATGCTACTACCATGCTTGCTGCCTAGTCGGATGCAATATCCAAAAATATCGACGCATTAAATATCAAGGGTGCACCTCAAATCCATGCGGAAAACCGTCCAACATGCGGTGATTGTGGTAACAACCACATCTTGGGAGAATGTCCAGGACCTTCAGTCGACCCTTTGTTGAGCGAAGTGAGCTATGTTGCTCAAAATAGATGGTCGAACCAGTATAAAAAATATCTGAACCCGACATGGAAAGATAACCAGAACACATGATGGGGCCAACGGCAGTAGAATCCTCCACCTCAGCGACCGCCTGACTACAGTCAACCACCATATCAGAACCAGTACCAGTGGAAACAATAGCCACAACATGGCCCTTACTAGTAGAAAGGGTATCAAAAACCTCACCCGCAACAGCCATGGTAGCAACCACCTCCACCAGCTACACAACCACCTCAGCAAGAGAATACCTCCAGGTTAGAGGATCTTCTTACGAAATTAATCTCTACTGCTGAAACCCGATTTCAGAACCAGGAGGCTTCTATTCGAGGCCTCGAGAACCAAATCGGCCAATAAGAAAATAACCTCTCAGGGAGGAATCCTAGTAAACTACCAGGAAACACCGAGAATAACCTGAAGGAGGAGGCCCATGCCATAACACAGCGAAGTGGAAAGAATATACATTAGAAGAAACCAGCACAGTCAACTGCACCCATAATTCCTGCTGACAAAAAAGGTACAATTTCAGACCCCTCTTCATCCGAAAATCCATCACCAAAGGCTCAACCAGGCAAAGAAAAGGAGGTCATCAAACCATTCGAGCCTGCATTACCTTTTCCATATAGGATGAAGCAAAGGAAGCTAGATGACCAATTTGGAAAATTCATGGATGTATTTATAAAGTTACACATCAACATCCCATTTAAAGAGGCTCTGACTCAAATACGCACATATATGAAATTCATGAAGGAAATCCTCTCAAATAAAATAAAGATGGAGGATTTGGGCACCATAGCACTGAAAAAGGAGTGCTCTGCAGTTGTAAAACATTCCATTCCTCCGAAACTCCAGGATCCATGTAGTTTTACTATCCCTTGTACAATTGGACCCTGTGAATTTAGAAAATCTCTATGTGAATTAGGAGCCATTGTCAACCTCATGATACTTAGTGCAGCACTATCACAGGAACAGGAGGATGCACTTCTTCAAGTTTTGAAGCAGAGAAAGTAGGAAATTGGATGGACTGTTGCAGATTTGAAGGGTATCAGCCCTACCATTTTCACCCAAAATGTGATACTCAAAGAAGGAGAAAAGCCATCTAGAAAACCCCAGCGGCGTCTGAACCATCCTATGAAGGAAGTCATAAACAATGAGGTAATAAAGATTTTATATGCATGCATCATTTACCCTATATCAGATAGCCCATGGGTATGTCCCCTGCAAGTGGTTGTTAAGAAGGGAGGCATCACTGTGGTCTCAAACGACAAGAACGGGATCATCCCCACTCGCACAGTCACGGGCTGGAGAGTCTGTGTAGATCACAGGAAGCTGAATGACGCCATAATGAAAGATCATTTTTCCCTTCCTTTCATGGATCAGATGCTAGAAAGGCTAGCTGGGCATGAATATTAATGCTTCCTCGATGGCTACTCTGGCT
Organism: Viscum album; assembly: GCA_963277665.1. NCBI lineage: Eukaryota > Viridiplantae > Streptophyta > Magnoliopsida > Santalales > Viscaceae > Viscum > Viscum album. The sequence goes on from OY728140.1 coordinate 182,301,088, forward strand.
ATAATAAGATCTCCATTTCCCCAGAAGATCAAAAGAAGAGAACATTCACTTTCCCATATGGAATATTTGTCTACCGAAGGATGGCTTTTGGTATGTGCAATGCTCCAGCCACATTCCAGTGATGCATGCAGGCTATTTTTGAAGACATGGAGGAAAAAATACCGGAGGTCTTCATGGATGATTTTTCCGTTTACGGGAAGCCATTCACCACCTATTTGTGGCACCTAGAACTTGTACTAGAGTGATGAGAAAACACTAACCTAGTTTTGAACTGGGGAAGTGTCATTTTATGGTGCAAAGTGGCATAGTTTTGGGCCACAAAATTTTAGAAAAGGGGATAGAGGTGGATCTGGAAAAAATAGAAGTCATTTCAAGAATTCCCATTCCAACTTCTGTTAGAGCCATCCGTAGCTTCCTGGGCCATGGGGATTTTTAAAGGAGGTTTGTCCACGAATTCTCAAAGATAGCCCATCCCCTCACCAATCTCCTGAAAAAGGATGCCATTTTCGAATTCACTGAGGCATGCACCTCAGCTTTTGAGTATCGAAAGCAACGCCTGGTCGAAGCTCCAGTGATGATTCTCCCAACTGGGAGGTACAATTTCAAGTGATGTGCGATGCCATCGACTATGCAGTGGAAGATATCCTGGGTCAATAGTTGGACCGAATCTTTCGACCCATCTACTATGACAGAAGGACACTCAATGAGGCCCAACTGAACTACACCACTACATAGTAGGAGATGCTGGAAGTAGTATTATCCTTCGACATATTTCGTTCATACATTGTGCTCTCTAAATTTATTGTCTATACTAACCATGCAGCACTTAAGTACCTGTTGAAAAAGAAGGATGAAAATCACTGATTGATCCGATGGGTCCTCCCCTTACAAGAATTTGATTTAGAGATCTGAGATAAGAAGGGGAGTGAGAACATGGTTGATGAACATCTATCCCGTCTGGAGGTACCACACTTGGAGAAAGAGGAGGATCAAGAGATAAGGGAGGATTTTCCTGATGAGAATCTCTTTTCTATTGTTGAGTCCCATAGGCCCTAATTTGCTGATATTGCTAACTATTTAGTTACAAGTTCCATCCATCCTAACCTCTCCTTCTAGAAGAAGAAAAGATTCCTCGCTGATGTTAAGCGATACTTCTGGGATGACACACTCCAATTCTGATCCTGTGGAGATGGGGTGATCTGAAGGTGCATCCCCGAGACGGAGGTCCAAGGGGTCCTGGAATACTGTCATGCCACACCCATTGGAGTACATCATGAACCGGATCGTAACATAGCAAATATTCTGCAATCTGGATTTTTCTGTCCCACCATGCATATAGATGCCCAAGACTTCATTGCCCATTGTGATCCATGCCAACGTATAGGTAATATGGAACGAAGAGTCAGCATGCCTCATCACCCCATCCTGGTGGTCAAGATTTTTGATGTGTGGGTCATCGACTTCATGGGACCATTTCCCCTTCATTCGGGCATACCTACATCCTCGTCTGCGTTGATTATGTCTCTAAATGGGTAGAATCCACTACAACGATGCAAAAATTTGACGAGTCGTTCCACCAAAGTTATGTTATTGAAGCCTCAAATTATAATTACCCTAACAACTATAGCACCAGTAGGGGTCAATCCACATGGAACTTTAAGAGGTTACTCTTATCTTGTTTCAACTTTGTTTTTATATTTCTTTTAGTGAAGGCTGTTGAATTTAGAGTTTATTTTGTTTGGTTTTTTAAGGTACAAAATGAAAAATTGGTTTTCAATTTTCTTTTACCAAAGTAATTGCTAGAATGAATGTAAAGATGCTAAAAATTGTTTTGATGAAAATAAGAATATGAAGACGTTGGGGTTATGGATTTGTGATAAGTTGATTATTAAATTAAATTGCTTATGAGGTTGTGTTGTTCATGATAATCCAACACTCTGGATTACAATTTGTAATGAAGTTTCCTTGGTCTAGATCACTTAATATTAAGAGCTTAGGTATTCAACTCCTTGGTCTAATAGTTAGTTTTTAAGAGATCTTTATTTGTATTATTCCATTTTGAGCCAACGAATCCTTTCAATGGTCATGAAATTATTCATCATTATTCTTCTTTTGAATCACTGAAGATTCTTCCCTTGGCCCGGCAAAAAACAATTCAGTGATAATATGAAGTGATTTAAGAAGAATATGAAGATATTATTAAATCAAACACATTCACAACAACTTAATTCAAATTAAAAATCATCATTCTCCACAACCCCAACACATTGGGTGTTTAGTTACACATATTGAAAATGACAAACAAAAAATTATTATTACCTGATGAAATCATGCTTGGAATTTTGAGGTAGAAATGATTCTTCGGTAGAAGACCGGCGGTATTACGTTGGTAGAGTGTCTCTCCTTTGGAACTTCGTCCCTTATTCTCCACACCACACCTTAATCCCCACATCTCAACTCCTTGGTCCGGAGTCCAAGGCCTCTTTTTATAATAAAAATATGTACAAGGCTTGTATAGAATGTACACACTGTGTACTTTTTGGCAACGTGCTTTTGGATTCCCTTTCTCCGCTGGTAGGCGGCCTAACACGCCGTCTTTGACATTGAACATGGTGTCGCTTGGTAGGTTAGTGTACACGGCGTGTAGTATCAAAATTTGTTCACCAACCCTTTCTAGAATAGTAGAGACGACGTTTTGAAATGGAACATGGCGTGTCTCCTTCAGCGGCCACATGGGCGTGTAGACTCTTCTCGGACACCAACCGCTTCAAGAATGTCGTACACGACATGTAACACCGCCCCACACAGCGTGTAGTATCTGGCTGGTGACATGGTCGTGTACTCCCACTTTGATCCATGTCCCTGTCTAAGTGTGCACGATGTGTATAAAAGTGCACGCCATGTAGTTTCAAAATTTTCACAGACTTCCCTTGATTTGTGTATTTGGATATTAAACTACTGAAAATAGAGAAGGTAACCAAAATAAAAGTATTTTTCCACTAAGAAGTAGGTATTTGGTGAAAACTTGTTTTTATTGTTAATAAAGTGTATGAAAATGCATACAAAAATTGGGTGTATCACATTTGTACAGTTTTCACTAAAATAATTACCTAATGGATACCTATGTAAATCATTTGTTTTTTTCATATTGGTACTTAAACATGTATGAGAGGATTTATCTAGGGTTAACTATTCCAAATTTCAAAATAAATTAAACATTCCCTTGATACTAACTATAAAAACCTTAAATTTTCTTACATTACTATTACATCATTATAAAGATATAAAACATAATAATATTACACCTAGAGGATAAAAATGTTTAGTTTATTAGGAAAATTATGACCATACATATCATTTAAATCATCAAAAATAAATATTTATTTAAGTTTTTATCCCATGATTTGTATTGGTACTTGTCCTCTCCTTAGTACATATAATCACCTGAGCATATACATCAAGAAGGGGTGAGATAAATGTCCAATAAGAGTATAGATTAGAACAATATATATGAAGGGGTGAGAATAATCATAACATAGGAAAAGTATCATGAAAAATAGGGGAAGCACCAATAAAATCCTTGCAATGTGGCAATGCATAAAAATGTAACATCATGTTTTTGTGGTGAACTACCACACATAGTTGTGAACAATGCTAGAATCGTGTTCACACATCATTACCCTTTTACTCATGATATTAATCACTTTAACCAATGAATTTGAGAAATATATAATTCCAGGTTCACTTCTAACATTAAAACATTCATATTGCGCAATATAATATTGGGCTCACCCGTCTCAACATAATATTTACATTATCATGAATGACACATTAAAAATATATATAACTGGAACAAAACATAACCCATAGAAATAAATTGGTTTAAAATAATAAATTATACTTTCATAAACATTTTTTCCCCTAGATATAGATGGAACATCATTCATGACATATAACCATTAACCATGAGTAAAGAGTGAAACAATATTCATGAAGTAAAAAGGGTGTGTTTATTTGATAGAAGAGTTCTTCTTGAAAAAAATTGGTATTTTCATAAAATCAATATAATAGAATAAATATCCCATGAAATTTAATATAATGATGTATAAATTATTTTTAAGGGGAATGCATACCGAACATGGAGTGATAGAGGGAGAACCCGAAGAAACAATGTTGGGTTCTAGAATTTCCACTTACCTTGTATCTAAACCCTTCCTTCTCTTAAATGTCCTATATAATTACATTATATCCATTAATTAGAAATTCCAAAAACTTTTATACATGACTAGGGTAATTATGGTTTCATTCTGTTATTTTAAAGGAATATGGATTATTTTTATAATTTTAATACATTTTTTTGAATGTTCGTTTTTATGGTTTTCTAGAACGGGTCACTTGTATTCATAAATGGAAGTTCGTGTAGAACCTTCATATATATCCAGAACTGATATTTAATTTTTTTATTTATATTACATGGTTTAAAATGATATTATAATTTATTTTGTTATATACCATGTTGATGAATAATCATATAAAATTTATTGATTATCATTTTTGGTTATTTTTTGTGGTTTTTCGATAACTACAAACTGATTTTATTTTTTCACATAGTGCCATGTGATTAAGTTAGTTCCATAAAAAAGGGTAAAACATAAAAATAAAAATCTTTTTTCAACCATTTTATGGTTTTATTTACATCCTTGAATGATTTGACATAAAATGTAAGTTTTTCACCCATGATTTTGGTAAATTAACACATCACGGACAACGATTTAATTTTATTAACAAAGAGAGGGAGGGATGAGTATAATGAATAATAATAAACTAACATGATATAATTACATTATATCAACCATAATATATTTATCATGAAATTTGGATAAGATAAGTTTAGGATAATATAATAATAAAAATGAAATTTGAAAGGAAAAATGAATGAAAAGCGAGAGAGAGGAGTTACCTCTTGAATCCTCCTCTTGAGATCATCCATAAGGAAACTAGGATTTCTATTTTGATGAGGAAATGAGTTCATGGACATGGGTGTGGATCTAGGGAATATATTTATCCATATTTTATGAAATGATTGAAGCATGAGATGTGTGATGTAATGTGGGTGTGAGGGGTGGTATATATAGTGCGAGGGAGATGGGTTTTCTTAATATTCTAATCATTAGTTTATTAATTTCAACCATGATATGAAATAGTGATGATTAAATGACCATGAATAGAAAATTATTCAATTTAGGCTGAGATTTTTGAGCTTACATCACTTGTGATTTCATAAATATTTGATTTCAAATATAATGTATTTATACGATAAATTACTGTATTTTACTATTCAGTAAAAATTAAAATATTTCAGAAAAATTAAAAAAATTCACCTTAACCTTTTTTCTATGTGAAGAGTCCAATAATTAAATCCATTTTTCAAAAATAATTTTCTAAATATGATTAATTAATTTTTTTAATTATAATCATGATTTATCTGAAAAATACAGTTTTAAAATTAAAACTTATTTCATATGGAATTAATAAATTACAAAAGGTATTCTAAAATTATCATAAAACCATAAAACATAAAACTGTTACTTTATGAACAAATTTAAAGAAAACAAATTTTATTTGAAATTAATTAATTAATTATAATTAATTATTTATGACTTACAAAAATAATAATACGTTTACTATGGTCATATTATCACTAATAAGATGCCTAAATTTTTTTCATACATTCATGGGAAAGGTTTCTATTTTTTAAGAGGATTTACTAATCATAATGGTAATATTACAATTCTTAAGGGTCTGTTACAATTCATAAGGGTATGTTACTATTAACCAAAAAATTATGTTTATCCTATCAGACTCCAACATCTTACTGATCACAACTATGTATTTCAGATTTGTGAAATTCAAAACATAGAAGTGGAAAAATTATGTTCGATGGTCACATAGTATTTAGTATTATTATATTTCATTGTGATTCCTAATGTGATTATACGATAATGAATTATTAAAATGGAATTTCATTGATAAAAAAATGGGTCATTATAGTCCATCATTTTTATTTTGGAAATATGGTTTTTGAAAAGGACATCCTTTATATCGAGTGATATTTAATCAAGTTTAGAAAGGCTGCAGGTCAGGAACCCTTCACTGAAATATGATAAATGCTTCACACCTACAACTATCCTCCAATATCTACTGGTTAATGTGTATTTTTTAAAATAATAAAGAAGAAACTATAGTGTTACATTTATGTTTAATGTATTAACCATTTTTATTTTCAATAATAGTTTGAGAGAATAGTTATACTTTTCATTCTTTTATTATCCTTAAGATCCTCTAAAATAGTATTTTTGTTCAACAGCGTTAAAAGTTAATTTTTGGACATCCACTGTAGGAAGTTATGGATGAATTATAAATTGATAAAATCACAACCAAATAAATGAATTTTGTTTATATAAATATATAAAGTTAGAATATTTTCATATATTCTTGGTCAAAAAAATAATTACCCAATATTAGGAAAATGGTCAAAAAAATTCATAATATATTAATTTTTGTCGATCTGATGGCCGTTTACATCATCATAGGTTTTTGACATTGAGGCCCTCAACTTTTCATTATTGAATATTTTTTTTTTGGATTTATGAACCTAATATCTCCATATAAATATTTATGATTTCCCTATAAGTCTATAATTTTAATTGACACCTATGTTCTGTTATGTTAAAACCTATTTATGATTTTCATTGGTTAACCGTTATGTTTCCAACATTTTCTCTTAAAACAATTTTTAGTTTTCATTTTTATTATGTGGTTTTCTGAGAAATGAAATTTCAAGTATTAAACCATTAATAACCGAGACAAATTATTAGGGTGAAATTAATTTTAATGGGTTTATAATCTAACAACCCAAAATTTTATGAATTTGTTTTTTGAAATAATTTATTCTTCTTGATATTTTTTATTTCACACATCATTGAGAATAGTTATTAATATACTATGTTTGGCTTGCGTTATATGTAAGTCCAATTTAATAATTCACTAAACACAATATATAGGTTACCTATCTCTATATATAACACTTATTTTATCTTACAATATACTCAATACTGACATTCCTCGATGTCCTGTGTAACAAGAAAGACCAGATTTTACCAAACAAAAATAGAATATTAAAATATTATTATTTAATATTTGAAGACATAAACAAGACGATATGTTATCTATTATGATTATTATTATCAAAAATATGAAAAATAATGATTTAGAAAAATATAAAATGCATTCTTTAGTTACAAATAAAACACGAACCAACTTAGTATAAATGGAATATTTTTATAAAATAAACAAATTTTTCTCACAAAGTTGTCTTATTATAATAAATTAAATTAAATTAAATTATTGAGATATATTAATGTAATATATATGTATAGATATTTTTCAATAAAATATTTTTTATATTTTTCCAATAGATTTTATTGTCCAAATATAATAATAAACACAATTTAACACATACAACCCAATATTTTTTTTAAGGAAATCTTACTACATTTTAATGGTGAACCTATGTCAAATATGAAATTGGGAAATTTTATAAATATTATATGTCAAAATAAACTTTTTATTTTAAATATAATCATAAAAATTGTTTTATGGTGAATTTTTTTATTTTTCTCTGACAATTTATTTTTTATTGATCAGGTAAAAATACATAATAGTAATAAAAAATTAATTTTTCATTAAATATTTTTGTATGGTTTAATTATGTATTAAGTTTTTTTTAGTGCTTAATTTTATTATATATTTATTTATAAATATAATCTTGGTCATTGGATTGAAATTAATTTTAAAATTTACCATAAAAAACATACCAAACTATAGAATTATTTATCTTTAAAACCATGCACGATCGTCTCGTCAGTGGGATTATATTTTATTTATTTTCTTCCAGTTATGTGTTTAATTTAGGAAAATTGATTAAATATTTTTAATAAGAATAATTAGTTATTTATAATAAATTAAACTCAGTCATAGACAAAAATTTTAGTAAAAGTATTTAAAATTAATTGCGATGATTGAGGTTAAATTATGTTGAATAAGGAACTACACCATAACCCTAAACCCCAAAACGACTGATAAAAATATCCAAATTCCATTGGATGGAAATATATAGAAGCTATACTCCATTATATCTAAATTGAACCATTATTGGATCCATATTTATTAAAAAAATGAAGATTGTGTTTCTGTTTTCCGAAATATTACAAGTGTTCCACTCCTCCTCCATTATAAAAAGAAATCCTCTCCTCCCACTTCCTCACGACTCTCATGAAACAGATTTTGGGAAAAAAATAAAACAATATATCCCAAAAAACCATCCCATACTCTTTTAAGACTTAATTTTTAATGAAATCATTCATTGGAAGCCCATTGCTTAAAACTAAAAGGATTTACCCGATTAAGAGATAACACCCACCCTAAAGCTCCTTTATTTTATTTTCTTTCTCCATTCCATAAAATATTTTCATTCCATGATTTTATACCAAAACCAGTATCATAATTATACTAGTATTTTATTATTATAAGGGTTCAACCTACACATACACACACATCCATCTAATGGGTAACAGACATAGTGTTTACATGTATGACAAGCAACTGCCTCACAAACTAAGGATGGTTCATTTTTCCTTTACCCCCTATCATGGGGGAAATTATAATGGAAAGTATTTTTATTTGTTTTATATATTACAATTTTTATGGTTTTAATAATATGTGATCATTTTACAACACATATCAATATACTTCCTGTTTGGTGTAAATTTAATAATTTTGTTTGAGGAAGTGCAGACAACTTCCCACTCAATGAGATGTGATTCATTCACACACTACAAGGATTTTATAAAGTAAGTTATTAATTAAAAATATATGAAATTAAAAAACATATATAGTATTTTAATAACCTAATTATCATTATACAATCATAATATATACCATTTTCATTATTACCCTTTCACACTGTTATAATGTGATAACGTCGTTCGTGGATGTGTAGACTACCATATCCTCGACATGACGTGATTACATTTTCTTAACAAAAATTATATATGTAAATATATATGATTAAATAATATGGTATTTATTCTATTATAGAATTATTAATGTTACTTATATTTTTTCTAGAATGGTCATTGATAAATGCGAATGTTACTCCTGTGTACATAGGCCCTACTATGTCTATGATTTTAAGGCTGATTCATTTTTCATCACCATATTAAATTATTGGTTTTAAAAGAATAATTAATGCATAAATATGATAATTATGTCATGATTATTATTCTTTATATCAATATATATTTATAATGTTGACCATAGCTGACCATCCAATGTCATTTTTAACACATGAACTGAATATGGTCAAAACACTCAACTTAACCACAATTGTTTAAGTAGTTGTATAAAAAATTGTAACAAGTTAAGTAATATTTATAGAAAACATGAAAAAGTATCTGAAGTAGGTAATTAATTAACATAAAATTATTATTCCAGAGTATAATGAAACATGATCAAGTCAGAGTCAAGGTAAGAGAATTTCATCTCACTTTTCATTTTTGTTATCATGGATGAATTTTTCAACTTAATTGATTTAAGGAATATATCTAGTAACCATTGTAATAAAAAAGTATTCATGTTTTCTAAAATTATTTATGATAATTTTGGTTATTATAATGATTCTAGAGAATATATGATGTGAGTATTCACATGTTTGGACTTTGAAAATCAAGAGCTAATTACTGATATATGAGAGATCAATGTTAATCTAATTTCTTGAAATTCATTATAACATTTTGTATTTTAATATTTAAAAATGGATATATGGATAAAAATTTATGGAATATTTACTTTAAACTTAATATGAATTATTTATGTACTAAGGTTGTATTTATGGAATATTTACTTTAAATTTATGGAATATTTACTTTAAACTTATATCAAGGATTTCCATTATTTTTATGTTTGAAATTATTCTAGTATTGATTTAGAAATGTATATCTTATATTTTAGGTGATAACTAATCATGAATGGTAAGGCCACAAGTCTTAAATCAATGACCAAGGGATGATAAGGGTTTCACACCTACAAGTTTCCTACACAATGTCATGGTTAATCTATAATTTTTTAATATTAATGTTGAAAATTTAGTCTTACATTTATGTATAATTTAATAAAAAAAATTTCTTCTAAGAATATTTATAAAGTAATAGTTAGATTTATCATTGTTTTATGGGCCTTAATATTGCTAAAAGTGTGTTTTAGTGTTTTGGGCATCAAAGATAATTTATGGACATCTATTTCATGACGTAATGGATGAATTAGAAATTGATAGGAGAACACCCAAATAATGATATTTTTTTATAAATATATCATGTAAGTATATTTATTTATATTCATTATCAATATAATAATTACTCAACATTAGGAAAATATCAAAAAAAAATTCTATAAAAACATTATTTTATTTCGATGGGTTTTTAAATCATCATATATTTATGAAATTGTTAACCTATACTATTTATTGGCCATTAAAATGATGGTGATTTATATCCTCATTAAATACCTATAAATATTTACTCTTTTCCCCAACATCTATATTTTCACTTTCCACCCATGTTCTCCCATGTGGAAAACTTGTTATGGTTTACTTTGTGTAACCATTACGTTTTCAACAATATTTTTTAAAATGATGTTTTAGCATTCATTTTTACAATATGGGATTATAATAAAAGATCATTCAATAATTAAAAAAATTAATAACCTAGATGAATTTCAATGGATAAATTCATTTTAAGGGGGTAGAATGTAACACCCTGAGATTTTTTAATCTTTTTTATTAATTTATTCTTTTTGTAATTTTTCATTTCAAGAAACAATGTAAATATTCATTAATAATTTTTTTATTGTTTTATACACAATTCAAAATTTATTGTGAACTAAATGAAAAAAAATTTCATTTTAAAAGAGGATGTTTCATTAGATAAAACACTGACGATAAATATTTAGTTTATTATGTCAATTTTTCCATCCATCACAAAACAACTCCATTTTATTAAATATTATGTTTAAAAATTTTATTCATAACATTTAAATTTCAATAATATGAATAAGATTAGATTTTTTTAACCATGTTTATGGTTATATTACTAGATTTGACGTTAGAAATGTAAAATGGAATCTCTTCATCCGTGAAGGTGATAAATAAACATTCACGATTGATTTTTTCATTTTTTTAATTAAAGCAGATGAGAGGATATTTGAAGACGAATATTCCATTTACACAATGAAATGAAATTATATTAATTATATTTTAGTTTTCATCTATATTTTGATAGGGGAGATGGGGATAGGATAATAAAGTATAGAAAGTAAAAGAGAATGAAATTAAATTTTACCTCTTAAATTTATTCTCTTTGAGAACCATTTTATGGTAGATGTGTTTAGTCCTTTTTAATACATAAAATGTCTGACGTGGGTAAGATGATTTGGAATGTAATAGATCGGAATTTATATATTATATAGGGATGGGAATGTGTGATGATAAGAGTTGGTGATAAGTGGTATTTATAGGGGTATAGGGGGTTTTTGGATATTATATTCGATATTTTATTTTTATGGATCAAGACTATATATAGTGTTGATAATTATTACTTAATATATTAATTAATTAAAATAATTTTGAACTTTTGGTTCCCACATCATACATACATCATCCATGACTATATAATTCATATATTTTCAAAATTCCATAAATTTCCATATTTCACTTTCCACAAAATATATCTCTATTTTAGAAAAATACCAAAAACCACCATTACCATTTTTTTATTTTTAGATTCTATATATTGAATCTCGTTTATGAAAATAATTTTCTAAATATGATAAAATAAATTTTTCAATAAAATCATAATTTATTTGAGAAAACCAATTATAATATTATAACATATTTAATGACACATTGAAAAATTAATTAAGGTACCAAAAAACAATATTTTAATTATAGTACAAAAAAATATTAATTTATGAAATATAATTTTATTTTAAATTATTATATTATTTTTAAAATTGTAAATAAATATTTTTGTTTCACAGAAAATCCAAAACAAAATTTATCATTTTCAAAATAATTATTTTCTTAGACTATGATATTATAGTATCATATTTTTCTTTATTGGATATCTATAGTTTAATTAAAAATTCATTGGTGGGGTTATAATTATATTAGCATTATTCATATTCCTAAATGTTGTGTTACTATTCTGACAGTCAGATTATAATTCTATCAGTATGGGTTCCTTATTTTCTATAAATAGCTCTAATTTCGTTATTTATTTATAAGAATGATATTTTTATCGGTCTATAGAAGCTATGTATATGTTTTATATGACCATAAATAATTTTAACATGGTAAATTTAATTAATAAGATTATTGGTTGTTACACACAGTAAGACCAAATAACTTATTTAAACACACACATAGAATTTCTCAACATATAAATTATTAACTCGTCATTAAAAATTAAAAAATCAACCAATTATTCTATAAAAACTTCTTCTCAATATACTCTATCCAAGAATTTATTTTTGGCATAAATATTTTTGGACACTAAATTTCATTGGAATCATTATATGAATGAAAAAAATTTATAACTATATCCTTAGTACCACTCAATATGATTCACACACATCAACACCTTATACTTGGGCAATATAATTACATTATAATATCACTTTGTTTCTGATCACTCTTACTTGTTCCCCAAGCATGATTTTTAATTCATGCATGGATCTAATGATGTTATTATTATTTTACCTATTAACATTATTCTAATGCTAATTTTTCTATATTTTATCAAACTCCTCAATCATATCCCCATCCCAGGTTTCATCATTTTCTACTTTTTCAAATAATGATGTATCTATTTTTCAAATTGATTTGTGTCATATTCAATAATTATATAACATATTTGGGTTTGGGTGTATTTAACCCCAATTTTATTTTATTCATTGATGTCATCTTTCTAGATTATTACAGTAACTATTGTTTGTACATATCCATGATTCGTCATCACAATCTTCACAGAAATATAGGATTCAAATTTTATTTTGATTATTTTAATCAAACATATTGAAACAATTGATTTCCATGATCCTATACAAACATTGGATAAATAATTTATATGAATTAATCATTAATGAATACATAAAAAATATACATTCATCAGTGGTTTCATTGTATATTTCTTTATTTAATTTGTTGATCCTAATGTAGAACTTAATTCAAAACACTATAAATAAATTTAGTGTCATATTCCTTCTTTACTGCATTTTTTATAGTGTCTTCTTTTACTTGTAACTCCAAAATGTATAAATATTTTTAATGAAAAAAAACATGAAAAAAATATTTTCATCAATGTTGAAAGATTCCACTCTTGATATGAATGGATTTTTCTATGGTATTTACCATATATTTTTGTATTTATATCGCACTATTTTTTGAGCTGTTATCCCCAATGAATCCTCATGTTTATGTTTTTTCATATAACTATAAACATCACAATATGTTTACTCCACATCATTCTCTATTCATTAAATGTCAATTTTTATCTCGGTATAATTTCACTCTATCCTCTAAAAGCACTAGATGAAATCATTTACATCCATTTTTTATAACTGAATATGATACATGAAATTCTACTATAATAATTAAAAATATGAGGATGTATTCTCCACTATGTGTTCCACAGAACATTATAAAAAGTCACACATTGGTTTAGAATGTGATCAAGAGGACTGATTCCCTTTTCTTAATGGGTCAATTGGAATATGTAATCATCTTCCCATATACAAAAGCATCAAATGTATTTATTAAATGATTTATCAAATTTTACATATCTATTAGAGACTTTAACATTGAATAAATTTCCTCAAATTACATGGTTTTATGTTATATTCCTCGATTCCATTGACAGTTCCCTTCTTCCAAAATAAGGATACATTTTTTCTATTTACTATTCAATTTCTATAACATTCCATTTCTTATTTAACATTTATTTAATGAATTTTTCATATCATTTGAATTTGTTTTAGTTATTATTTTTTGAGTGAATTAATTCATATTGTATATTAAGACATCACTATGTAGGGTCACACATAGAGGGTGTCACAAAATAATTGACATATGATCCCATAGGATAATGATATGTATTGTATGAATTTAGTTGTCTACTTGAGAATTTATCTACTTTTATGTATGAATTTTATATTGAATTAGACACTGAATAGTCATTTGATTTTTATGATAATTTTATTACTTATATGGTCATACAAAATAATATAAATTTCATATTTCTAGAATAATAATATTATGAGTATTGATAAAACATGAAAAGGATGATGAGATATTCATCATAGAAAAAAATATTATGATCATTCAAATGACAATAATCTTATTTAATAATGAAGAATGACCGTCTAAGAGACGAGTTCAAATATCGAGATGAGTTCTACAAATTAAGAAACTATTTCCACATCATAATTCCATACATGTGTGGAGAGAGTTTTAATTTTTTTACTATGGTTGATTTTGAAGGAAATAAAAAAAAAGAAAATTCTAATTTCATTATGAAATTTAAATTTGAATACTCAAGTATGATTTTGAGATGTTTTATGTAATGATTCAAATTGGTAAATATTTTCATCTTTGAGAAAGATGATCACATGCCACTAAATTATGAATCATTATCAGTTAATATGTGGAAACAAAATATTCATTACTCTAGGAATATAAATGAAGCATGTGAGGTATAATAATTTTATGAACTCTCCACAATGCTATTCCCTGAAAAAAAAATATTCAATTGAAGAGATGAGAGGGCCTGGTACTATAATATTGGGTGATAATTTACTATTATAGATGAAGAATGAGTTATTAAAAATAGGTTTGTTATTCAATTGTATCTTATAATGTAGTAATTAAGAAAAATGAATTTGGAAAACACGGATGTGGAATTGATTTTCACATCCTTCGTAGTTAAAGAACAATTCACGAGGATCTTCCCAAGTGGGTTCAGGGGAAGTAAAATGATAAACCACCAATAAATCAAATGATATAAATTATTGACCAAGGAATATCCATTCACCAATTAATTGAGGTGGTCAATAGTTCTATTGAGAATCATGTGGGATTTGTGTGATATGTCATGCATAGGGCCAATGGTAAACTAGTAATACTAATCAAAACAATATAAAGACATCCAATGAAACTCTATACCCCATTATGTTAATCTATGGAACTATAGTGTGAGACAATTTCATGTAACCACTTCATGTTAAATAGTGAAAAAATTTATTATTTATGGCGCTCACCAATCATATCATGGAAAAAGAATTTAATATCATAACAGAAAGATATTTTTATCTTGTATATTTTATATTCAATATATTCAGGTAAGGAAAAATAACTACTGTAATAGTATAAGAATATATTAACTGGTTTAAGAGGTTGAATGTAGTTGTAATAATTAATAAGAAATGATCACTAATTCACCCCAACCCCCACCTCTCAGTGGTACATGAAAAATAGTCACTATATGGAGTACAATTAATATGACATCCTCTTATTATATAAATTTTTAGGATATTTTAATTACTCTATATCAATTTTATATTTTTATTATATAATTAAATTCCTATTATATATATCATAGGATATGTTAAGGTCGAAGATGATGTGAAAGTTTTAATTAAAACTCAAAAGAATATAAATAATAGATATGCAATAAATTTTATAAAATAGTAATTGGAAATAAGGGACTTTCACTACTTGAATAACCTCAATGTGATAATTTTTTTTAAATATATATATATATATATATATATAATGACCATGTTAATGAAGAAATGTTACGTTTTGGATAATATGAGAATGTTGAGTCAAGAAAAAAATTGAATTCCAAAACTCTAATGTCAATGATTATATTTATAAAATTTAAAAAAATATGTTCGCATTTATATTTTATAAAATCTAGGAACTACTTAATGAATATTCATGGAAGGAATAAGAAGTTGAAGAAATTGAGGAAACAATAACAAATATGTTTAGAAATTTTATTCATATAATTAAACATGTGGAAGAAAGTGAATAATAGAAAATAATTTGTAATAGAATATTTTTAGTAGTTGAAAAATAATTTATAATGTATGTCATTGAGAAATGTTTAACTATAATTTTATTTTTAAATGATATTAATAGAGTTCAGAAATTTCAAAAAAATCTATAATTGTAAAGTATTATAAATTATTGTTTAAGGAAAAAAGAATGAATTTGTTTTTAACACTCTAAAATAATTAATACTAATAAATGAATATTAATTTATTAAATTTAGAAATGATTGAGAAGATTTCCTAATGATAATTTTATAATAGAATATCTCCATCAATATGATGTCTCTTGAACTAATGTTAAGAATATGATATCATAGATTAGAAAAATTGGAAATTCACATTAAAGAGATATATATTTTGTTTCCACATTGGTTTTTATTATGATTCTTGGGTCTATAGGAACTCTTATCAGTGAAAATATGAACTATAAATAATCCATTAACCATCATAGAACAATATCTTATAAAAAGAAAAAATATTCCCCAAAAACTATTAGATATAAAAACGATATTTAATATTCTTTTATATTTTTAAAATCAAAATCGGTACCATTTTTTTAGATAAAATAATAAAAAATTCACCACAATATAGAGGGTGATTGTTATCAAAACCATGAATAACATTCCCTCGATAAGAGCCAAAAAAGTGTGCCAGTTTCGCCTAATAAAAATAAAGAAAATGTTCTATCAAGATATCACCTTCATAAAAATATAATTTATATGATAATATTAGTGAGACTAGATTTTTAATAATTATCCAATTGAATGTTACAATAAAATCTTGACCTAGAAATATCATATATTTCCATTAAAATGGTAGATAAGATCTAAAAGGAAAAGAAGACATGCACTCCTAAATCATGTTTAAAATTTAGTACAGATCGCTTTGGGAGAATGGAATGTGATGAATGTGGATAAATATCTCTTATGTAGTCAAGATAGAAATAAAAATACTGTATTGATCCATAATAGAGGTTCTTTTATAGGGGGGAAAAGGGTCACCCCATAGATCACTAAAAATAGGCGTTGTATATCAAAACATAATGAACAAATATGAATCAAAAAATGGATCCAGGCTATGAGGGATATAGAAGTACAAGATTGATTTATGATATATATGATGAAGTTATAAATAGTTTTCCAATTAATGGTAACAAAAAAGATAAAAAATAACAAAATATCCTTGTTTCGTAATAAAACACAAAACTAGAAAACTAAATATACCCAAGCCTAATGAGTTATCATAATTCAAAATAAGAAGGAAAATACAAATAGATTTTCGTAGTAGAGAGAAATTTCTCAACCATTATGTTATTATTAAAAGTCAAATAAATCTATTTTTAATCAATTATATATTTTTTAGTTGATTTATCTTGTAGGTATTTGATGGTGTTGAGATGATTGGTTGTAGGAAGAGGTTTTATAAACCAGATATCAATGAATATTACCATCATGGAGTGTTTTATCCTTCTATGGAAAAGAATCTTTCAGGATTATCACATGATGGAGAGACAATATAATGTGATAATATATATAATACAATCCAAGATACTAATAATTTTTTTATTTCCTGTATTATACATATATTATTAGTATGCTACTCACTCTTAAATCCCATATATTGACCTTATCAATCATGTTTATGTGTAGGTTTATAGAGAGATGATAAAAATGGAATTTATTTATCTAATAATGAAATTTTATAGTGGATTTGTAAAAGATGAGTGTTGGCCATATATTCCAGTTAAAATATAAGAAAACCCCATATAGATTGTTATTTTGAGTTGGAATCACATGAATAATAGTTTGTGAATAGCCTTGATCACCTTAGCCATATCCCCCTTTTTTCACATCTTGTCATCCCACATAGATTTTGAGTTGAAAAACAAAAAGCCTCTTTTCTAAAAAATCAAATGGTACAATCATTATGTTATGAATAGTTCTAGATTACATTTTATATTAACGGTGGGGAAGAAGTTGTTTGGGTTGTTTTTAATGATCATGGTTAAATGGAAAGGCTGCTACATTCCCATGAACTTTGTCTATAATTCTATGTCATGTGGAATAAGTTAAAATATATTTATAGAATTATGTTATTATAAAGGGTGATAAAACAATATCATGATAATGAAATATTCATCATTGATTCAGATTCAATGGACAATTAAATAATTGTTATATAAGCTACAAATTAATGATGATTTGTTAAATGGGGTGTTGGATGATTTATGAGTTCCACAATGCATGCAATAGGTGTTTTGTCACAATTCCATGTATACATGAATGGATACATAAAAGTAGGTTATGGAATTTAATTTTATTAGAAATTAATTTAACTAAAATATTATTATATATATAAATTTAAAAGGGAATACTTTTTTAACAATTTGAGTGATTTATATAAGGATTCAAACAAGGAAATATCATCCCATTTTAAAAATTTGTACACCTTACATGGAGTTATGAGATGTTTATAAAATAAGATTTGGAAGAAATATTTATTAATGATAGAATATAAAAGAATATGGGGGAATATTGATGTGATAAACTCTTGAAATTTTTATTACATGGAAAAAAATATCCTGTCAAATAACTCGAAGAACCCCATATTGTACTTATAATGAGATAATCAGCTAGTATCAATGAAGAAGTAGGATTATTATACACAAGTATCATAAAATGAGATCATTGGAACTATTTAAGTTTCCCATTTCTGTGTCACTGCAACTAATTATTTATAATTAAAAATATACAACATATTTCTTTAATTTTGAAAAATTAAAATTTCCTATTTTATTTTCTTTCACAATGTTGATGAATAGTCTTTTAAGATTCAAATTTATTTAGATAAAACATTATTATCGAGATGGTTTTTTAATATGTTATTTTTTTTATTTATTTATTTTGTGAACTTGATTTATGAAAATTCAATCTATTTATGGGTATTGTCAAGACATGTAAATCAATACATTGTAAATCAAATAATTACATTTTCTCAAAGAACTAGATTATAAATGTTTTAATTTCAATTATTATGTTCATTGTATATTTATTTATATATTTTTAATTTATATATTATTTTGATTTTAGTGAATTATATTTAAACATAAGTCTAATATTTTTTTGATCGGAAGGAATGTGCAATGGATACACTACATGTATGGAGATCCTATATAATGAATTTGATATATATAAAAAGGATTGAATAAATTTATAATGGGTTGACCATATGAATAATGTAAAAACCACAAGTCCTCAATCAACCATGATGGACTAACAATATTTTATATTAATCATGTACGAAATGTGAATGCCATATATAGAAATAATAATGCTTTCTATGATTACAATAAAAACCATTGAGTATCAATCGGCCGTATAGTTCATTCAATTATGAATAAATATTTTAAAAATCCTTGGACCGATAAAATATTTATTCAAATTGGCCAAATATTGATTGACCTGAGGTTCATTTTGATTAGCTAGTATTAGGAGAACTAATAACTACAATAAGGATTCTCCAATCGAAAGTATGTAACATCTATAGATATTAACATACTACTAGATTAAACATATGATAATATTTATCTACATCAATAAAAATATCCTAATATTATTTTTTTACATTATATATTATTTAAATTTAATAAATGTTTTTTATTTCATTTATTTTAAATTTATTTCTATAATTACTCATTAATCATACAGATTCTATGTGAATATTTTTGAATTTTTTATACATATATAATAGAATGATAAATAGGTCTATCAATGGTTTTATTTTAATGTTATATATTGAATTTGAGTGATACAAAATTCATACTTTTTAGAACTTGAGTATTTTTCTATCTAATAGACTTATGATGGAGTGTTCCAATGAATTAATTGTTCAATATTTTGGGAACATCCTCAAATTTACTTTTGTTTTAAATAATAATTGTAAATCCTATTTATATATGTTTTAATTTTCTACAAAGAACTAGACTAATTCAATATATAATTTTATTTTAAAAAAGAATTAATTTTCCTTCATTACCAAAGATCTTTTTATGTTTAGAAATTTAGATTAATAGGATATAATTCCTATACTAGAAATATATATATTATAAAGTGGAGACACGCAACCAGTATCAATTTAATGCAAAATATAAAACATCTATAAAGTAACACAATTTCGCTCCATGAAAATTATCCACAAATTTTTATATGAATTATTCTTTGCTCGTGCTCATCCTTAAACATTGTAAAAAACATCAAAAAATGTGGTATATGAAATGCATTCATAGTAATGGATATATAAATATTAAATTAATAAAGTATTTAGTATGTATTAAAACCATTATTTCATATTATAGAGATTTAGTTTTTGATAATAAACATAAATAACAAAAAAAAATTCTCTTGAGAATATAACTAATGCCTTAAATGATGGTGTTGTTTAAATCCCCAAAGATGCACATGTGGCCTCTGATATCCAAAACCAGTATAATGAAAATGGAGTTTTTGTTTTAATTATTTTACATATTAATGCAATGAATATATGTTAGAAAAAACACCTAGTTCAAAAATATATTTGAGGGATTTACCCAATACCAGTATGGATTGAAGTCAACAATGATGATGCAACCTCAGGTGAACCTAGTCCTATGGGTCGTGGATGTGTTTTCCACCAACACTAAGGTTTTTTAAAGGGATCTTATAACACTACATTGGTATTGGTTTTCACTCAATGATAAACATTGGGATATGATGGGGATAATAAATTTTGTGGTTTATTATGGGTGGAAGTTATAATGGATTGAATCAGACTAGACGTTGGTGGAGGAAGTGTTGAAGCAACAATCTAGAATTTTTTTTTGTAAAATATTAATTCAATGGGGAAATTTATAAAAATTATAAGAGGATCTCAAGATAAATGAGACACATATTTATAGGGATAGGAACAAGGTGGTACACATGATCTCGAACAAATAATATTTGGAATGGAGCTCAATGTTGTCCTTTAGTACCCCAATTTTTTTTTCCAATTTCCTGATATCAGATATGAGGGGTGAAATCTACACCCGTGTTTATAATGCTTGTTTTTTAATTCATTGAGTTTATTTATTAATATAAATTTATATTAATTATAATTATTGTCCATGATATAATTTGATGAGAAACCACCAAACTCATTTATGTTAAAAGAATACATTTTTACCCTAAAATGCGATAATAATTACTTTAAAAGGAATGATCATTTTGTTACAATGTGAAAAAAAATATTTCCCTAAAATGTAATTATAAATTTTTAAAATGTCAGGATAGTTCCATGAGATATCATCTTCTAATATACCTTACAATTAACTTTATCAGAAACGTTACATGAGGAATACCCAATACGATAAATTTCCAATATAAATTTAGAGATAACACAATCATTAACCAAGGAATTGGAGTTATATATATGGCTCCCCCATCATTATTTAAAATTTAAAAGGTCCATAACATTCATTAAAAATACAAATTATTTAATTTCCATCATCAAACTCAACAAAATATCATTTTAAACCCATTAGTATATCCTTTTTAGAAATTGAGTCATGTCATTCCTTTAAAAAAAATTCAAAAATATATGACCTAAAATAAACGGAATGATTGACTTTATTTGACGAAACTATATAATATTTTTTATAAATAAAAATATCAATTAATTTATACAATGATTGGAATTTTTTTACAACGAATATATTATAATATAATATTCCGTTTTCTTTTTAAAATTATATAAAAACTATTCCATAAAAAATGCTTGTAAACATTAATATTGAAATCCATTAAAATAAAGTAATAAAGAGACATAAAATTAGCTTCATAAATTATTAATGTTCATATAAATTCATATAAAATTGATTTTATAGAATAAATATATGGAATAAAAAAATTATAAATTAAATCTATAAAACATTTAAAATGAGGGTTTTAAAGTAAATTGTCTGATACCTTGAGTCAGACTCATCACGTATGATATTAATCATCTTGGAAAATTAAAATATGTTAAATATTAATATAAATTAGAAAATATTGTATGTTCATTATTAAAATTATTAAAATTATTTATATTTTAAATGCAGTTATATAATACTTTAATTTCAATTCATGTTTTTAAAGATATTCGACTCATATGTCTAGAATGACTTTGGTATATTCCCTTGGTCAAAGAGGTCATAATTCCATGACCTCCATAATAAAAATCCTGAAATAATAATCATTTTTATTCAATAATTATACTTTTTAAAAGAAAACAGGTACGATTGTTATTAAAATTAAATTGTATTATAAACAAGGATATGTTTGGTCGTATTAAGCATGGGTAACAATTAAAATTTTCAATAAAAATGTGGTCTATAAAGATAGTATTATATAATAATTTCAAAATGATTGCTATTTCAAATGTATCACATTATATCATTATACACGCATATATATACCATCTATTTTATTTGGTTATGAAAAGAAATTGAATCGCTTAATGGAGATTATAATCCAAACAAATGCGGAAATGAAATTATCATTATTCAATTAATAGAAAGTGAAGGAAAAAAACTATATAATATCATTAAATAATAATAAATTTTTCATAAATAATATATATATATATATATATTAAATTCATCATTATAAACATTTGTTAGTGGTGTTTATGGAAAATGAATCACATCATTTCATAGAGGTGGTATTCTACACATTTTCACGAAAAATGTTTTAATTCCCTATTTCATATAAAAGGAGAGGTAAAAGGGTTATAAAATAGTAATAATATTATTCTACTATATATTAGATGTTGATTTTATTACATAATTATGGTTTAATATGGTTTCATGGAGATATAAGAATATGTAATATGAAAACTCACAATTTCTAGAAGTGGCATAAAATAATTTAATATTAAATGAAAAAATGACAAGAAAAAGAATATTTTAAATAATTATTTTTATGCCATAAAATGAACATATACCAAATTAATGTTTAATTATTATACAAATTTAACTAAATATAATATTTTAAATAAATATTTTTTATCTTACTTTGATATTTTATAAGACTATTAATTTAGTTTATATAATTCAAATAAATGAGAGTTTTTCAGAATAAATATTTTTTTACTAGTCACTAAAAAATCATTTTTTAATAAATATTCACTGTAAAAGTATTTCGATATTCTTATTTAAAAAATTATGTTCATTATTTCCTACTAAATTTAAAAAGATTTTAAATCACTCCTTTTTGTGAAACCATATAACCTATGAAAATAAATTTGGTAAGAAAGAATGTACTTTATTATTAACTATACATTTACATAAAGATATTATTTTTTAAAATAATAATATTTAATATTATTAATATATTCATATTAGTTTTTATAACATTAATAGGGTTGTTATATTTTCCCCCTTTTAGAAATAGCATCATGATAATTTTATTCATAACATCGAAAGGATGGGATATTTTTCATCAATTAATTTTCATATTCACATGTTGCTTCTTAAACAATATAGTTTTTCTGAAAAATCATAACATGATGAATTACTTTATTCTACAAAATGTTTTTTCTATTTTCAAAAATCTATAAAAAATTTCACTCATACATATTATTATCTTATTGCTAAAATACAAAAGGGATCAAAACTTGAGAAGCATATGGCACACATTTTTATTAATAATTAAACATTAAATACATCATGTACATAAGATAAAATCAAATGAAAAGGAAATCAGTAAGATACTGATCCAAATTCCTCAAGTATTTTATATATTTCAATGAACCACAAACATATATTTACATTTTAACCATAACACATGATACCTTTTCATGGAGATAGATAGAAACATTTCCTCCCCTAACTCTAATGAAATATATTTTTTCTACTTATGTAAATAAAATTTATTCTTTCATTGATTCATCCACATATGTTTTTTAATCATATTTACTTTATCATCCGTTTATTCTATGAATTCATGTCACCAGAACACCCATTGACCAATTTTATTCCAATAAAAAATAGAACAACATAACCTTATTTATAATTCCTCTAATGAAGCTATCAATATGTTAGAATGAAATCTATTAAAAATAGAAAATTAAACTAATAAAATATATTTATCTCAAATTCCATTTTAATCAATTAAAAATTCATGTAGCATGTTTTCCAAAGTAAAAATCGTTCTCTCCCACTTTTTTTCAAATTTAGTTTGGAAATTTATACTAAAATTTAATTTGTTACACAAGGTCTTATTGAGTATTTTATAAATATTATTTGTAAACCAAGGATAAAATTTAGACATAATATGGAGAGTATATTTAGGTACCCAAATTATCTCATTAACATATATTTGATAAAGCTAATATAAATACATAATATCTAAAATAGGATGTAAAACCCAAATTAAATTAATCAATCAATAATAACCAAAATGCCATTATTACCTAATATATCATTGGAAATACAACCATAAATCCATGATTATTGTTTATCATTTCCACTATAGTACCAGAAATGATTGAAGCATCCCTTGTGTTAATTTATATTCTTCTTTAACATTTTAACAAGTTAAATATTTTTTTGGACAAGTCCAAAAATAACTCTTTTTATAAAATCCCACTAGTAATACACTTTCAATTCAACGTACATCTTAGTGATTTCAGGATGAATAGAAAATTGGAAATTATGGGCTTCATTTAATAATTATCTATTGAACTATAAATCACAAGTAACTTATAATATCCTTAAAAATATGATAAATCCTTATTAATAAACATTAAAATTTTGATACATACCCGTATTAGAATATTATTCCTTTTCCTGTAATCCATATTAATTATTTTTTACAAAGTAAATACTTTCTGATAGTGATGTTTTTATGGACACCTAAAATAATATTGTTGTATTTCATATATTCATAATTTCAATGAAAAACATCATCTAATAAAAAACCAATGCGATATATTCCAAACATATCATTTCTTATAGAGAATTTCATTTCTTACTCAGAGAATTAGATTCCTCATTTTATTAACATGGATAATAATTAATAGTTTTAGTAATCCTTTATCAATTCCATCCATATAATTTTTTTTATGTAAAAATCAATCTAAGTGAATATACACTTCAATATTTTATAAATATAACATATTTTTCACTTTACTCCATATAAATAATGCCCCAACTGTTTTATATAAAACAATATATCATCCAGTTTAGTATATTATATAGGATAATTTTTCTCAAGGGGTATTGATTAACATGATCCATAAGAAATTACCTTGACATTCTATATTAAAACACAACAAATCCCTTCAATGAATAATCATTTTATATAAAATAGTCACCATATTAGGATGGTTGGGAAGAAATATTTTCTTTCAATAATATTAATTTCAATTCATAGAAATATTCATTACATTAATTTTTCCAAATGAAGATAACTCTTTTTTGTAAAAATGGTTTTTGAAGAAGAGAGTCCTGAAACTATTTTCATTAATCTTCCAGTAATTAATTTCTAATCAAAAAAATTTATTAATATTAATAACATTTTGATGTACTGATATTACGACCCAAACATTCATTAATGGAAATCCCTCTTGATTAAATTAAACATATCTTTATGTAAATTGTTTATATAAAATTTCAACTTCTTTTGTTTTATGTTTTTGGATTTTAAAATACTGTTAAGAATTGTGACCATTGTTAATATAACCGTTTAACAGTGATCACATTATTAGTATAAATATAGGCCTTTAATGAAACTAATTTACTCAGACAAAGGAAGTGATGGTCTCATCCAGTAGACATCAAATATATGAAGCCCATTTGTCGTAGCTCAGAAAAGAGGTGGCGTCATTGGGCTTCTCTCTTGACCAAGCCCAATTCAAACTTCAATAGGTTAAGCTCGAGCAGGACCGCCTACGAGAGAAGTGGAAGTTGATAGAGATTACCACCCGAGCAATGTTATCTGAGCCACCCCAGGAGTCTGTCACGATCACACACCGTAAACATCGGTCTTATGCGGGTGTTATAAGGGGTTATGTTACAATACATAAGAAATATGGTTATATACATTATTTTTGTATATAATAATGAATATAATTTCATTTTATTATTGTTACCTTGTAAATTGTATTTAAAGCAGAAATAGTATTTTTAGTTAATATTCAACTAAGAAATATATTTTGATTAATTAATGTATATTGGAATTAAATAATATTTTAATAAAATATTATTATTATTATTAAAGTTATTTTTATTAAATATAAATGATTGTATAATTTTATGAATGCAATAGTAGTTTTTAACATTTGGAATCCATTTTTGTCAAAACCCATGAATTTTCGATAATTTTTAGTTTCTATTTTAAAAGTGAAAATTAACATATTTAGAAAATTATTTAGATAAAATGAATATTATTTCTAGAATCAGGATGTCAAAATTATCCAACGGTGAATTTTTCATTATTTCCTTAGACAGTCAAAATTTTGTGTAAAAATTAAATTCCGTTTAAATATATAATGTCTTTTATGACATCATAATGACCCAATAGTGATGTAATAAAATATTATAAGCCTTATTATCGTCCAATATATGTTTTACCATTAAAATAATGTTACTTTGGGTTTGTTCGTCTTATTTATCAAAGAATTAATGGACCCTTCAAAGCTAATTAAACACATTGTCTTTTTAAATTGTTTTCCTTGGGAGTGTGAGTCACCTCCACATAAAAAACCCCATTATATAAATAATATCAGAATTTGGCCTTATATAATTTTTTTACTCTTCCCATTGCAAAACACCATGGGAAAAAACCATGGGATGGTTTGGGGTTTGGATTAGATTAATGTGAGGTGTCCCAAACCTAAATAATAAAGAATTCCCTCACCTTTCCTATATAAAACAACCCAATCTCCCAGTTTCACCTCACTCAAAGCCATTGGAGTTCATCCAACCTCTTCCCTACTCTCTATTGAATCTTACCAAGGTTCCCAATCTCCCAATAAGCCTCTCTAAAGCCTCTTTCAATCCTTTGGAAGCACCCTTCCAAGTAAGGGTCTTTTTTCTTCCTTTCTCTTTTTTGTCCAATTTTCACTAAATTGTTATGCCTTTTATTTTCAACTATAAATGTTGGGGTATGGTTTATGACCTCCCCCATACTACCCTATTTATTTTTAATGATTTTTGATCCCTTTATCTCTCATTAAATTCCTCCCATGTACACATGTTACTATGCCGAAATTCCGAAAGGAATTTCTCTCTCCTCTTTAACTTTCAAGAAATTATTTTGTATCATGACTCTAAATTCTATTAAAATTATTGGAAAATGTATCCATATGACCCCTTAATTTCCATTTCATGTACATATGATGGGACACCCCTTTATCTCCAATCAACCATTTTTATGAATTCTTATGTCACGCCGTTACGCTGCCGAAATTGAACCGATATTTCCAAGCCAATGTCATTGTGAAGTGAATACCATGCTGATTTATCTATCAAGGGTATTCACCTTTATTCACATTTACTTATTTATTATAATGTTTCATGTTTTAATTCTACATTCCTTTATTGTGTAATAAATTATTATTTTTTATGAATCCATGTTATATGATCTATGTAGCACACTTATGCAAGAAATGAAATGTTTAAGAATGGTGTGCCCTTATAGCGCTCGAATGCATTGGGTTAAGAATAGTATTATGATATGTCCTGTAAAATGGGTGTTTACTCATTCTAATTCAATTGGAAAAATGTTTTACTCGTGATTCATGTGCAATGATGATTTACTCATGCTCCATGTGCAATGAGCCTTGGCTCATGATAAATCCATGTTAAGTGTTTTTACCACATTTCCATGTTATGATTATCATGATTTATCATGCCTTTATGTTTATGCTTCTATTATGATCTAATTATATGAATATTGTCTAAAATTTGTTGTATTATTAATGGTACTCCATGTTTATTCCCTTAATGGGCTTTATATCCCACCCTTTTATTATTCATGTCCTCATGCAATCCCATGCAATGCTACAAACAAGGAAATGTAGTGGTCATGTAAAGGATGTTTTCAATAATGATGTTATATTTCATGTTTTAAGTTGTTATGTAATGATCCTAATCCCCAAAAAAACTAGGCCACTCCATATTCTATGTTGTATAAAATTATGTTTATGTAATAAATTATGTTTAATTGTGTAATAAATGAGAAGGGTTGTCATAGTTGGTATTAAAGGATATGTTTAGTTTTTTTTTGGGATTAGGATTAGAAAACCCTAGTAGAACCATTGAGAAAAGAATAAGTATAATAAATACTTCCCTATGTGTTGGTTAGTATTTAGTATGTGGTTTATCAATTAAATACATATATGTCTGGATACGAGCAGGTAGTGGCGGCACTGACACATATGTATCCTAGGGGTAAAACCTGAAAACACTGCTTTGCGCTAGGTTCGAACAAGAACTGGTGCACAACAACGGGCCTTGCTTTACTCTTGGTTACGAAACTCCAAGGGGATATGCTTTGGTAAATTCAAAATCTTATTATGAACCATTGTTAAGGGACAAAAAAAATCCCTAATAATATATGTTTGAAAGTATTTCATGAATAACATAGACTAAAGCCAATAGTTCATATTTTAAGGAAATAAAAGTTATTTATAAGTCATTAGTTTTGTCCTTGTATTTCCCTTTATGTGTTACCCCTAACTTTTTCTTATTCCAACTAATGGTCGGTAATAGGACGACTCAGGCGAAAAATTGATGTAAATATTAATATGATGATTGTACTAATGAGATTCCCAATCCATTGGGATCAGGAATCGTGAACTTTGTTACGATTCTCTCTCAACTAAGTCAAGATTTGAATAGAATCATTGGTCAAGAGGAATGTTCAACCCCCCCCCCCACTTAAGAAAGAAAAATTCGATATCGAGAGCTTCATGAGACAATGTCCTCCTCCTTTTAATGGATCATTTGATCCCTCAATCGCTGAACAATGGATCGACTCCATTGAAAAGATATTCTCCCCCCTTAAATGTTCTGAATAAGAGAAGGTTATCCTTACTGCTTATCCTATGGAGGGTAAAGCTGATCAATGGTGAAATTTGATCAAAAATACGAATCCTGAGGAGGATATCGAGGCAATGGAATGGAAGGATTTCTGGAAGATGTTTTTCGATAAATATTTTCTGCGCGCCCTCCGACTTAAGATGGAACGTGACATCCTTGACCTCAAGAAAAAAAGACGACGAATATATTGGAGCTTATGAGGAAAAATTCACAAGGATTTCATGATACACTTCTAGACTTATCATTAACCTCGAATGCAAGTTTTCCCTCTTCTTTGGCGGGCTGAAACCTAGCCTCCGGAAATCGCTTCTAATCCGTGACTTCGACAGCTATGAGGAAATTGTATGATGTGACCTCAAGGTTGAAATGGTGATCGGAGAATCTCAAGGGTATCATGGGGATATGAAGAATAAGGTAGGCTTCAATTATGGAGGTATGATGGATAAATCCAATTGTGCTAAGAATATCCAACACCCCACATGCCAAAGGTACAGAAAGAAGCACCCTAGAAATTTCCTGAAGGGGACGAGGAAATGCATTAGGTGTGAAAGAGAAGGGCACCAAGCTGTAAACTGTGGGCAAGAAAGACACACAGCTGCGACTGAGGAGAGGAATGCTCGGTTTGAACCCCAATGCATGGTTTATTTCTACAACTGCAAAAAACCAGGATATATTTCAAATCAGTGCACTATGAAAAGGGTTTTCGGAGGCAACCCACAACCTCCAGTGCAGCAAGGGAAATATTTTACAATCACTACAACTGAAGTGAACCCCGAAAATTAAGTAGTGAAAGGTACACTAGTAATTCATTCAAGAACATTGAACGTACTTTTTATTCATGTTCTACAGAATCTTTTATATCTCAAAAGTTTAGTAGAACAACCCATCACCACCACAAATCATGGAAGTGAAGCTGTCGGTGAGTATGGGAAATGGAGAAATCATTGCATCCCATGAATATAACGCCCCCTATCATAATTTGTGGATTAAACTTCCCAAAAAACCTCTTCATACTCCCTCTGGTAGAATTTTATGCAATTCTTAACTTGGATTCGATTTCCTTATATAGAGCCCACAAAAATTGTCGTGAGAGGGAAATCTCTCTCCATATGGAGAATCGACCCCTGATTCTTTAAAAGTGAAAGGAGGAAGATGAATCTTCTTTATCTCCATCATCTCAAGCATGGATATTAATTCCCTATGAGCACGGGTATCTGGATATGATGATTGAGTCTAAGGAGGCAACCATCCTAGAGTACATACCTATTGTGAGGGAATTTGCTGAAGTGTTTCCCGAGGAATTGCCTGGACTTCTTCCTAGAAGAGATGTTGAATTCTCAATTGAACATACACCTGTAGTGTCAGCAATATCCAAGAATATGTATTGAATGGCTGTTTTAGAGCTTGTGGAGCTGAAGAATCAATAATAGGAGAATCTGGATAAAGGGTTTATATGCCCAAGTGCTTCACCATGGGGTGCACCAGTCCTCTTCGTCAAGAAGAAAGATGGGTCAATGCACCTTTGGATCAATTATCGTGAGCTCAAAAAAATCACAATAATGAACAAGTGTCCTCTCTCACGTATTTATGACTTGTTTGATCAGCTGTGTAGAGCCCAATACTACTCCAAAGTGGATTTGTGTTTGGGATATTATCAAGTAAGTGTGAATATGGAAGATATCCCCAAGGATATTTTTTGTACATGATACAGGCACTATGAATTCATAGTAATGCCTTTCGGACTCAATAATTCTACATCAATCTTAATGGAATTTGTGAATATAGTCTTTAGATATTACCTTGAAAAGTTTGTGGTATTATTTATAGATGATATTCTGATATACTCAAAAACCAAGGAGGATCATTAGGAGTATCTAAGAACTGTACTAGAGACCTTCTAGAAGGAGAAGCTCTAGGAAAAGTATAACAACTATGAGTTATAGTTTAAAGAGGTCTCATTCATGGGCCATATCATCACAAGCAATGGGTTATCTATGAATCCCTCCAAAACAGATGCAATTGAGGGATGCTCGGGGCCAAAATCGATAACGGATATCCACAGCTTCTTGGGGTTAGCTGGATATTATTGATGATTTGTGAGAAATTTCTCATGATATTCGAAACCTCTTACCATGCTAACTCGGAAGGGATTAAAGATTTCTGGGAGTGATGAATGCGAATAAATCTTAAAGGAGTTGAAAAAGAGGCATATCACTATGCTCGTTCTCACTTTACCCACAAGTGGAGAATTTTTTGTGGTATTCAGTGATGCTTCGAAGAAGGGCCTGTGATGATTGTTGATGAAAATTGACTAAGTGATTGACAATACTTCAATCTAATTGAAAGTTCACGAATAGAACTATCCAACACATGACCTCCAGTTGGATACAGTGATCTTCACGTTAAAAATTTGGCGGCACTATCTCTTTGTGGTGAAGTGTGAAATATATACGGACCACAAAAGCCTCAAGAATATATTCACACCCCATGATTTGAACATGTGCCAATGAATATGGTTATAGCTGATCAAAGACTATGAATACTAAATCCATTACCACCAGGGGAAAGCGAACAAGGTGGAAGATGGCCTAAGTAAAATGAACCCAGCGATTCTATCATTGATGAGAATTGAAAAGGATCCAATCATCTTAGATTTTATGAAGATGGACATGGGAATCATAAGGAAGGGAACATCATCAATACTTTCAAAATTAAGTGATCAACCATCAATTTTGGAAATGTTATAAGATGATAAAAAAGATGATGTGGTAATTTAGGAAAAAGTGGAAGCTATCAGAAAAGGAAAATCATCGGAGTTTAATGTTAATGTAGAAGGAATTGTGAGATTTGGGAAAAGACTCTGTGTTCCATCAAGTCTGGAGCTGAAGAAGAAACTTTTGGATGGTGCACATTGTTCAAATTTCTCTATTCACCCAGGAAACACAAAAATGTATTGTGATCTCTGATATCATTATTGGGGGGATAATATAAAGAAGGAGATCACTGAATATACATCAATGTGTCTAGTGTGTCAGCAAGTAAAGGTAGAGAGGCCGAAGTCTAAGGGGATTATGCACCCATTTCCCATACCCGAATGTAAATGGGAGAAAATCCCCATTGACTTTGTCACCGGGATTCCGAATACATCTAATGGAAACAATGCAATATGGGTTATTGTGGATCATCTTACAAAGGATGCACACTTCATTGCTATTCGTGAGGATTTCTCATTGGATCAACAACACATATATATATCAGGGAAGTGGTAAGGATGCATGTTTACAACTATCTATTATGTATGCTCGAGATCCAAGATTCAACTCTAGGTTTTGGAAGAGTCTTCAACATGCTCTGAATACTGAACTTAACATCAGTATGTCTTATCATCCTCAAACTGAGGGCCAATCCAAGAGGATGGTCCAAACACTTGAGGACATGTTTAGAGCATGCTCAATGGACATTAATGGAAGATGGGATTAATATCTTCTTCTGGTTGAGTTATCTTATAATAATAGTATCCACTCGAGCATCCAAATGGAACCATATTAATCCCATTATGGGAAAATGCACAGAACACCGACGTGTTGGGATGAGGTTGTTGAGAATAGGCTGCTTGGACCAGAAATGTTCAAAGAAATGGTGGAGAAGGTGAAAACCATTAAGCAACATATCTAGGTATCCCATAGTTGACAGAAGAGTTATGCACTTAACTGTCGATGAGTACTTGTGTTTAAAGTTGGATACATGGTATTCCTATTCATATCTCCAGGGAAGAAGGTCATGAGGTTTGAAACTAAAGGGAAGTTAAGTCCAAGGTATATCGGCCCATTTGTGATTCTTGATCATGTCGAGGTTGTAGTCTATCTACTAGAACTTCCACCTACCATGGCCAAAGTACATGATGTCTTTCATATATCCCTCTTAAGTTAGTATAAACCAGACCCATCACATGTAATCTCTTCAGAGGTGGTACAATTAGAGGAAGATATTTCCTATGAAAATAAACTAGTGAAGATCATAGATCATAGAGAAAAAGTTCTACGAAATAAGACAATGCCCGTCGTCAAGGTGTTATGGTGAAAACACAAGTTTGAAGAAGAAACATGGGAATCAGAGGAAATGGTGAAGTAGAGTTACCCATATCTTTTTTAGTGTGAGAAAAGGAAATTTCTAGGGTGAAATGTTTTTAAGTGGGGGAGATTTTAATGAACCAATAATTCATTAATGGAAATCACTCTTGATCAAATTAAATGTCTCTTTATGTAAAATATTTATATAAAATGTCAACTTCTTTGATTTTATGTTTTTGGATTTTAAAATACTATTATGAATTGTGACTATTGTTAATATTGTCTTTGAACAGTGATCACATAATTAATATAAATATCGGCCTTTAATGAATCTAATTTAGTGAGACAGAGGAAGTGATGACCTCATCCAGTAGACGTTCCTTATACGAAGCCCATTTGTTGAAGCTAATAAAAGAGGTAGCGTCATTGGGATTCACTCTTGACCAAGGCCAAGAATAGATTAAATAGGTTAAACTCTAGTAGGTCTCCCTATGAGAGAAGTGGAAGTTGATAGAGATTACCACCCGAGAAATGTTATCCGAGCCACCCCAAGATTCAGTCACCATCGCACACCTTACACTTCGGTCTTATGCAGGTGTTATAAGGGGTTATGTAACAAGACCTTATCACTATGGTGATGTACATTATTTTTTATACAACAATGAATATACTGTCATTTTATTATTGTTACCTTGTACATAGTTTTTAAAGCACACATAGTATTATTTGTTAATATTCAACTAAGAAATCTATTTTGATGAATTAAAGGATGTTTTAATTAAATAATATTTTAATAATACTGTATTATTATTATTAAATTTATTTTTATTATATATAAATGATTTTATAGTTTTATGAATTCAAGAGTAGTTTTTATTAAGGTTTGAAATCCATTTTTCTCAAAACCCATTATTTTCGATAAATGTCGATTTTTATTTTAAAATTGAAAATTAAAATATTTAGAAAATTATTTATATAAAATGAATATTATTTCTGTAATTAAGACGTAGAAATTATCCAATGGTGAATTTTTCATAATTTTCTGAGATAGTTAAATTTTGGTGTAAAAAATAAATACTGATTAAATATATAATGTGATTTATGATATCATAATGACCCAATAGTGATGTGATAAAATACTATAAGCCTTATTTTAGTCCAATATATGTTTTAAAATTAATATAATGTGTTTTTTTGTTTGTTTGACATATTTTACAAAACATTAATGGACCCTTCAAGGCTTTTAAACATCTTGTATTGTTAAATTGTTTTCCTTGGGAGTGTGACTCACCTCCACATAAGCAAACACATTATTTTAATAAGTTAGGACATTTACCTTATATAATATTTTTTTCCACTTCCCTTTTCCAAAATACATGGTCATAGACCATGGGTTGTTTTACGGTTTGGATTAGTTTAATGTGAGGTGTCCCAAACCTAAATAATAAAGAATTCCTCCACCTTTCCTATATAAACCCACCCATGATCCCACATTCTCCACAATCAATGCCACTAGAGTTAGTCCCACCTCTTAAATACACTCTATGTAATCTTAACAAGGTTCCTCATGCTCCCAAGAAGCCTCTATCAAGCCTATCTCAAGCCTTCGGAAGCACCCTTCCATTTAAGAGTTTTTTCTTCCTTTCTCATTTTTGTCCAATTTTATTCAAAATTCCATTCCTTTTAATTTCAATTATAAATGTTGAGGTAATGTTTCTGACCTCCCCCATACTTTCCTCTTTATGTATGAATGATGGGAGACCCCTTTCTCTCTCATTAAATGCCTCTCATGTACACCCGTTACTACGCTGAAATTCCGAAAGAAATTTCTCTCTCTTCTTTTATATTCAAGAAATTATTTTGTATCATGACTATAAAATTCCATTAAAATTGTTGTAAAATGTATCTATATGACCCCATTACATTAAATGTTATGTAAATATTATGAGACACCCCTTTCCCTCACATCAACCATTTCTATGAATTCTTACGTCACGCTATTATGCTGCCGAAATTGCACCAATTTTCCAAACCAATGTCATTTTTTAGTGAATACCATACACATTTCTCTATCAAGGGTATTCAATTTTACACACACTTAATTATCTATTATAAAGTTTAATTATTTAATTCCCTGTTAATTTATTGTGGAATAAATTATTATGTTTTATGAATCGAGGTTATATGATCCATGCGGCAGACTTATGCATGAAATGAAATGTTTAAGAATGGTGTGCCGTTATAGCGCTCCAATGAATTGGGTTATGAATATTATCATGATAGGTTTTGCGAAATGAGTGTTTACTCATGATAATTAAACTTTAAGGAGGTTTTACTCGTGCTTGATGTGCATATAGGATTTACTCATGCTTTATATGCAATGAGCCTTGGCTCATGCTAATTCAATGTTAAGTGTTGTTTCTAAATTTCAATGTTATGATTATTATTCTTTATCATGACTTTATATTTATGCTTATATTGTGATATAATGATATTCCTATTGTCTAACATGTATTTTATTCCTCATGTTCCTCCATGTTAATTCCCTTACTGGGCTTTATAGCTCACCCTTTTCTTATGCATGTACTTAGTTTATCCCATGAAATGCTATGTACAAGGGAATGTTGTGGTCATGTAAAGGAATTTTTCAATAAAGATATTGTATTTAATGTTTTAATCTGTTATGTAATGATCCTAATCCCCAAATACACTATACCTCTCGTTCTTCTATGTTGTATCAAATGAATTTTAGGTAGTAAATTATGTTTAATTGTGTAATAAAAGATCAGGGTTGTCATAACTCGACAATTATCAACCACTTTTGTTTTAGTTGGTTCAAATTTTATTCCTTATTAATGTATATTATTTAGAAGTAATTAAATCTATTGTAACCAAAAAAATCTCATTTCATAAATTTTCCTTAAAATTTATTTTCATTCAAGGTCTATATAATAATCCATAGATTTTTTTAATTATTATTATAAAACTCATAACATAAAAGCATATAAATAATATATAAAACCAGAAAATTGTCCAATAATTATTTAAAACTCTATTCCTAATTTTAATTAATATAGATTGGGGATACAACAACCCAAAGGTCATAGTAATATACATATAATTCAAAGAACCCATACAAAATGATATTTTTGAAATTTCACCCTCCTTCAAATTAATCTGATTATACGTAGATCTTAAATCAATGTTTAAAAAATAATAGACTACGTAGTGTTTCCACCACATCATTGGATGGTCCAAAATCAGATGAATAAATTAGAAAAGATTTAACCACACCTTTTTGTATGAGTTATTTATATTCTTCCAACTTTCATTCTTATCACTATATTAGTTCATGCATAATGAACCATTATATTTTAATTAAAACGTATTTCCATCACCATTTCATTGTTTTTTATCATTTTTATTATATTAAGGAGTCAAATTTCCAAACATTATAAATTATAAACATTTCAAATATATTAGAATACATTATCCAAGGTCCATTTTATGACACTTATCACAATATGGAAAATTCATTTTATTACCGTCAGGTATTTTACCAATGCTTTAAATTTTCTACCATATGGAATTTTTTTTTATATTTTTGATGCAATAAGCTATCATTTCAAAATATATTTTTATATTATAATCACATTAAATAAGTTTCTCATAACATTTGAATTCAAGTATACTACCACCTCGCAAAACAATGTGATTCATTCATGTTTTACTTTGAAAATAACATTGATGGGTTCGATGAAATATATTATATATATGAAATAATTATTTCTATTAAATGATAATATATAAATTATTTTTTTATTCATGCATGGAAATGTAAATAACATTCATGCGTACATACAACCTTCCATCTCAATGAATGGTGTATTTCATTTTCTGTCCAAAAATTTCATGGATTACTATAAATACATTTATAATGAATATTTTTTAATATATAGTAGGGTTAAAATTAAATATTTTATTAAATCTTGTTCAAATTAAGATAACCATATAAATAATAAGTCAAAACATAAAATTAAAACAAATCATTTATTACCCAAAACATAACATTAGCATAAATTTTTTAAATAATTCCTACTAAAAAGGGAATAGGAATATGATATATAGTATAATATATATAAATATTTATAATTAATATATGCATAATAAATTTATATTTATTTCATATATGGTTTTAACATGTATGATGGGAGTAAAGAATTAATGTGAGGGGGTTTTGTCTCAATTTAGCTTATTTAATAGATACAATATATATTAAACCTTTATTATTTCATGAGGTCTATATACAACACATTTGACATATAATATCATGAATTTATTTATATTCATGATATTATATTTTCCATTTATTTTAATACATCATGGGGATGACGATTCAATGTTATTGAACCGGTAATGATTTTATGTTTCAATCTAATATTTTATGAAGATGGTTTACAATTATGTTTATGATGATAAAATAATACTAACAAACTCTTAATAAACTAAATAAATTTTTTATATCATATTTATTTATTATATTTTCAAGAAATAATAAACAAAATCCACTCATTGGTAATTAAAATAATTAATAAATGTTTTAGGATGATTTTACTTTTATTCTCACATCCATCAGAAATTCATTTTCTTCAAAACCCATGTTTTGTAAAAAAAATATTTTTTTGTTATTTTCCAAATATTTCTAAATGAACTGTTTTCCCATGTTTTATTTATTTTAATAAAAATTAACGAATCAACATTTCATTTTCCAAATAATTCACATTTGGATTTTAAATAAAATGAAAAAGGAATCATTGTTTTCACATGTATGGCCATAATTAAACTTCTTCTTGACATGAAAATTATTTTTAATAAATATTACATTAATCTTTTTGAAGGATACATGGAAAGATAAATATTTTCAAATTTTTTATATTTAAAAAACCAAATATTAACGAATATTTCCCTTAACAAATATTTTAAATGATCATTAAAAAACATTTTCCATTTAAGATGACATATGTTAATGTTATCTAGGATTTACTAATAATATGGAACAAAGAAACCATTCTTTCTTAAATATTTTATTATGATGAAATGTTTATGAAACATACTCCTCTTTTTTGGGTTATACAAGGAGAAAATTCATATGAAACCTTCTTGTTTTCCATTGGTTATTCAATGACAAATTTATGATCTTAATATGAAACATGTATCATTTCCACATGATACTCTATTATGTTAATGAAGCACATTTAATTTCATGGGATATGATATGATGAATGTTTTATAATCTTGTTTCACACATCAATATGGTCTTTATTATGATATAGGTAGGTCCTATATCAACCTGTAATATAGAAGATAATTATTATTATTATATGAGTTCAAAGGGAACATGAGAGGTTATCCCAAACCCAAAAAACTGTACATGGGAGGTCACCCCGAACAGAAATAAAGTAGAGAAGTTTTTAGCTCTATACTAACTTGTTATGAATGTCATTATGGGTATCCTTGACATAGGATTTTATATTCATATGTGTATTACACAAAACTATTTCTTATTCTAATGTTTTTCTCTCAGGGATCATGTTCTTTGATTCCCATAACAATCACTTTGTAATAAATACCTATATTTATTCCATGATTCAACATTATAATCTTTGATATGTGGGGTACATTTTTCAAATGTTATTCTCATATTATCACACCCTTATATTCATGATATTATTACCTATATCCATTATTTACCCTTACTAATCATCGGATATCAACCTTTCTTATGTCACAATTTTCCATGATATGATGAAATATTCCACAAACGATATATCTAGGAAGTGTTATAGTTATGAAGAACATTGTAAGAGATGATGTTATTTACCTATGGGTTTGTAGGTTTTGTTTCAAATTTTCCAAATACACTAAACTGTTAGATTCCTATGGATTGTTTTTTTAATGTAATAAATATTCATTTAAAATTATGTAATATATATATATATACATATATATATGATAAGACTCGGTATGTATACATATAGCTCCCATCAGGTGAAGATTTATTTTCACTCCACCATTGAAAATTCCTCCTTTTTGTTAATTTTATGAACATTTTCACATCCTTAGTTGAATAACATTTGGAAAATATTTCTTAAGGTAAATATTCCTAGATTCATCTAATTAAAAGATACAAATATCTTATCTTTATCTAATATTAATAACTATTAACAACCACTGGTTGTTTTCACCTTTAATGTAGAAAATATATAGTGTTTACATTTAATAATCTAAAAAATAGATGAATTTGAATAACTTCCCCATGAATTTAATCCAACCTTCAGCTATAATAGGGTCACATTATTCGTTGAATGTTTGAGTGTTTTTTTTCATAAAATGATACTTTATTGAGTTGTTATTGTACGATGACTGGTGTTTCTCTCTCACATTGATTCCAAGATATTTTTATCCTGTATCAGTAGAGTCATCATAACAAACGATTTCTATATTCCAATTCCAATCAATCTAGTTTTATGGTTTGAAAAAATATTTTCCTCTTAGAAACTTCGTTCTTTTGTTTTGTTATTCCCTCTATAGAAAATTTTACTGAATTTAAATAATTTGAATTAAGAAACATGGTATCCATTAGAAGGTATATCATGATAATTATAAATTTGAGTCTCTTAAGGGTACTTAATTTACATATCCTAACCTCTAAACTTATCTATACACTCCTGATATTCCAACTATGAGGACCCAACATTATTAAATTCATTATTTTAATTTTTAAATACAAATTAATTTTCTTTTATACTAGAATATTAATTTAGGTTTATATATTTAGATAATTGAATCATTAATCTTTCATAACCAAACAATATAGTAAAATGCGGACCCATTCACTCAGTATCCATTTTTTCAAAATATAATACTGTTAAATTGAAACAAATTTTATTTTTTATAAAAATAATCATGACATTCAGCATGACTATTTTGTTGTAATAAATATTCCCTAACCATTTTAAATTAATTTAAAAATGTAATTTCGGAACATAAATCTTGGTAAGGAACATATAAAAATTAATAAATAAACTGTTAGTAAATATTAAAACCATGAGATCATATAAGGGTGTATTCTTATAACATAATCAACTTTGAACCCAAATAATTCAAATTTTTGAAATAATAATTTCATCCTAGAGTATTTAATTAAATATATTTTCATAAAACATAAATAGAAAAACTAAAATTATGAGGTTTTAGTAAAAATCATGTGAACCCATAATTTTTTTTATAAAAACATACATTCTTACACATAAGGTGCATAATAATTTGTATAAATGAAAAGATCATTTTCTAACCTTTTGAAAAAAATTATTTCCACGTGAACTCATTAAAATGAATAAAATGTTTCAAGAATGTTCGTTAGGAAATCATTTTCATAGATCCCATTCAAG
Source organism: Viscum album (assembly GCA_963277665.1). Taxonomy (NCBI): domain Eukaryota; kingdom Viridiplantae; phylum Streptophyta; class Magnoliopsida; order Santalales; family Viscaceae; genus Viscum; species Viscum album. Next base: position 182,341,935 of record OY728140.1, read on the forward strand.
AACCCTTTCAAGTGTAATAAACAATATGATCAAATTATGACTTAATTCTCAAGAGAACACAATAATGAATAATTGAATTGGATAGAAATATCATTATCACTTATCATCATGATCTATATCAGAATCACGTATAATTAAATGTAGATTTATATGATTATAACATTAATAAATCACATAAAATCTTAATTTTCCATCATAAAAATAATAAAAAATATTCTTTAAACTAATATGTGAAATAGTTTTAGATATCAATATATTTCATTCCTTAGATACTCTTTCATCAAAACTAGCACACACAGAATAAATGTAATGATGAATATTATTTATAGAAAAACATTTATTATTATAATATAATCCAAACATCAAATAATGTTTGGGTTTGATGGAAAATCCACTAACACCATATATGATAAAATAGAACATTGATATTTCCTTTTGTAAATAATGTCAAAATAATCTATATATAATTAGTACAAAAATACCTTTTTAGAAAATTTTAAATATAGTCAATTGAGAAATAAAATATCCTTTATAAATAATTTTTTTCCAGATAAAATCTTTTTCAAATTTTTTTTATGAATTTTTGCATCTATGAAAATGATTTGTAAATAATTCGTTAAACAATTTATGACAAGGATTTCAGTTTTTTGTCAAATACCATGAGTCAAACTCATGAATTGTATTCTTCGTATTCTATATTGATAAACACATGATAGTAATTTAAACAATTATAAAAATTATTCATGTTTTTATATGTTTTATTTTACTTATTACCATTTTTTATAATATGAAAAAATCAATTAAGTTCACGTTAGATGTTATGAAGATATTAGGTTCAAATTTCTTAAATGATTTTGGTTAGTTAATAAAGGGCAACATGGTTTTTATTGCATAATATATATATAATAATAATAATAATTAATTATTTTTAAATTTTATTAATTTTTTATACTTTTAAATCCAACCTTATTTTGTTGTTATCAAAAATGAATTATGTTACAACCATAGAGATGGTATCTCATACGTAGGCAGGAGTAACGTTAAAAATTTTCAATGAAATGGGAAATAATGCATTTTTTATTTTAACATTAGGTATATAATATTATTTCATAAATATCATATTATACTTATAAATAACCATCTATATACTATAAATATGATGTGATGATGAAATATTAATATCATTGCTTTATTGAGGTGGTAATCCACCCATACGCACGAAAGACGTTATCATTTTTCAATAGATTTAAATATAGGGAAATAATTGATTTATTATCTTAAAACAGTGATAAATGTTTCATTTATATTATATATATATTAATTTCTTTATTATAACAATCTATAAGAGGCGATGATCACACAATAATAACATCACTTTAGGGAGGTGGTAGTGCGCATGTAAGCATGAGTGATTTTTTCATTCCCAATGGATGTAAAAGAATAATAAAATCGGTGTCACCAAAGAAATAATGAAATTTCAGTACATATTAGAAAATGATTTTTATCAAGGATTTAAAATATTTTATCAAGGTAGAAGATAATGTGAAATAAAAATAAAAAGTTACGAGTTATATCTCATGTGTAGAAAACAACCATTAGGTTACAAATTAAGCATTATTGATTGAACTTTCAAAGAGGAAAAATCATCGTGTTCATTGGGAGGATGTTTTACATGGTTTTTTCTAGGTCTTGGATGATCCATAGTTCTCCATAGTTATAAACATTTGTTAGGAAGATAGGAGAGGAGGTTCATTTTGTTATTTAATTATAAGAGAACTATTGGGATTAAATGATGTATTAAATTAATAAAAATTTAATTTGATGAAAAAGGGTAAATGTATTTTATATTTCGAATATAAGATTATTATTGTTTTATATCCTCTAATAAAATAAAATTTTTAAGAGATTTAGGTATTTTATTACCCTTATCTCTTTATTTTAACCATTCATTAACCCATTTGATGTCTCCCACAATATCAATGTTTTTTTACTCTTTAGACCTCCAGAAAATAATTATATATGTATAAGTGACCCATTTATAAATCATGGTTGATATATAATATAATATCACACTCCCTTTTCTAAATATAGTTCATTTTTTAAAATTTCAATCATTAAAAAAAATATTGTTAGTTATAAAATATCACAATTGTTAATTATGGAATTATTAGAAAATTTTAACATCAATTCAATAAAGATATCAATATAATTTTAATACAAACCATGAAAATTTTCACAAAATATTATATTTATTACAAGGAACTAACCTTAAAAATTACATAATCTAGTAAATTCCTTTAAAATTATCCTTTTTCATTCACATATTTCTTTTCCGGTTATAGTTTTATTATGTTAGTACATAATTCATACACATCAAACCACATGAATTCAAAGTGGGTACAACTAAAACAATATCCATTTCCTCATATTTCTATCTAAAAAAACCTCTAGGTAAAATTTAATCTTTTTAGGTCCCAAAGGGGGAGATTGTTGGGGAAAAATCACTCAAGGTTATGTTGAAGTATTTTTAAGATGATTTGGTTTGTTGAAAAAAGGTTTTCCATGGCCAAGTTTTGGAGTTCTAGAGAAATTAGGGAGAATCTATATTGATAAAGTACCTTGAAAAAGGAATGGATGATCTGGATGAAGTAAAAAAAGAACAAATATCGAGTGGCACTATTTTCCAGTGTTTCCCAAAATTTTGGGCCTCAAAATAAGAAAATGGAAAAACTTGTTTTCTGTAAATAAAGATTCTTTCAATATTTAATTTGATTTGTAATATTTCAAACAAGGTATGTTTTTTTAGAATTTAAAAAAAATGGAAAATGAATGAAGTGTAAAAAATATTTAGAAATATACACAAATGATGAGGTTTCATGATTGAAAATTTCACGCCCAATGTGACATAAAATTGGGTTTTGCACGCATAGTGGGGATCTTGCATGAATAATAGAATCTTCCATGAAGGGTTCAACGTTACATAAAAATGAGAGGGGACCACCTAATTTGAGATAGCTGAACACATAGAGAGAATCTGAGCTCAAGATCGTGTAAGAATTTAGTGCAATGGTAGTTCTGTGAATAAACTGGAGGCATGGAATTCAAATATAGTTGTGCATAAGATTGGGGCGTAAGATTGAAGTTGCACGTAAGATGATGTTTTTCATGCAAGTCATAGAACTTGGGGGAAATATGAATTAAAGGATGTGAAAAATATTTGGAGTTTCCTAGTACATTAGTGGTAAAGTGGAATACATTAGTGGATAAAAGTAGAACATCAATAGAGAATCTACATACAATGGATGATGAATCTATTAGATATAATGAAGGGATATACAAGTCAATAAACTGTGAGTGGTTCATCTAGAGAAGTATTGAGAACACTTTAGTGGAGAGATAAATGAGCTTTCAAATTGTGATTGGTTGTAATCTAAGGGGGACAATGAGTCCGCTCTAAACATTGTAAATATGGGTATGATTTTGTTGGATTTGGTACATTGGCACTTCACCATTGTGTGCTCCTCGGACAAGGCCCATTATTGGTTAACCAAGTAAAATTGTTGTTTTTTTTCATGCTTTAATTTTTGTTCATAATTTTCAATGGGATAGATAGAAAATAGAGTTTTGTTCAATAACAAAAAAAGACCAAAGGGGATGGTGTTTTAATCTTTCATACACTGATTCACCCCCACTTTTGGTATTTGACCTAGTGGACTTTATCATTGGTATCATAGGGAAATGTTAGTATCATTATTTATCTCTCAACGGAGGTTATAAATCATAAAAAGATTCAGCTTATCAACGGGATTAATTTTTAGTTATGTATGAATTGGATGCAACACTACTTTTGACCCTTATGAATGGATGCCTTTATAGTCGGGATGTTTGGTATTTCATCCAATATAAATAGTTGTGCATTATTAGACGATGAAATCTTGTAATTGGATGTTGATGCTATAGGGATCAATGCTTTAGGGGGATCCCTATAAAATTTAGTATATACAAACTTGATGTCATGTAAAACATCACATTCCATGTTTGAAAGGCTATTGGAAATATAAGAAGTTGATTCAAAGTTCATAGAATGAAAGATGTAGGTTCTGTGAAACAATTATGATGATCTAAGAATGAATCAAAATGACTTTATTGATGCAATATTTTACACGGTAAATGTTGTAGTCGGAGACATGATAGGTTTCCGAGAAGATATGTAAGATATGAAGATTGCGAAGTGTATCTGGAGGAAAATTCCACCACAGTTCTATCTGAAAGTTTATGTATTAGAATATAATGATCTATAAGATTTTATAAATGATAACATACATAGTAAACTTGTATAATTTAAAATGGTATATTATGATATTGATTCTACAGAAAATGGGAAATCCAATGAGGTGTCATTGTTGGCACCAAAATTGTGGCCCGAAAGAAAGGAACGAAAATGAAGGCCGGTGCGCTGCCTCGCGAAGATCTGCCGCGAAGCACCCCCGCGAAGCGCCCCGACCATCACGGCCTCGTGAAGCTCCAGAGGCGGTGATGCTCCGCGAACGCATTTGAAGTTCGCGAGCCGCCGTGAAGCTCCAGAGGCGGTGATGCTCCGCGAACGCATTTGACGTTCGCGAGCCACCGCGAAGCTCCTGAGGCGTTCATGCTCCGCGGACGACGATGACAAGCGCACCGCGAAGCACCGAAGGCGGCGCACGAGTTCCACTTCGCGAAGCACCTTCCACTCACACCTATTCCCCATTCTAAGTCCCAGGCACTCCACTTCGCGAAGCACACTCATCTGCTTAGCGATTCCTCTTCCCGTGCGACCCTCCAGGTTTGCACGATGTGATTTCAAAGTCCCATGGACAATACCACCCATAGCGTTGCTTTGCCTAATGCTTCTTCGCATAGGCACGCTAACAGCTATTACTTCTTCGCATAGCCATGCTAACGTGGACCCCTCGATGGTTCATTCCACGACCCCCCTTAACCATGGCCTTACTGGTACCTTCCCTTCCCCAAGGACCAGGGTGTACCGGTTATGTAAGTCCTAGGGGGGTGTAGTGACCCCACCTCGTCCGAGCTGCAGGACGTTAAACTGCCAAGCACCACGTCTTCAACACATGACGTTAAACTGTGACCCAACCTCGTCTCCCTCACGAAGGGTCCCCCCAGATCGAACATTCTTTACACCACTCGTCTCCATGGGAATGGAACTCTTCTGCACATGGAATGAGATCCTCCTTGTCGGAGTGGCGTATGTTCGTAGGGGAATGGCTGTCTTAGAGCATAAGCCCCTAACCTTTCGTATGGATGATTTCACCCGTGCATCTCTGTACTTACCCACTACCAAGGTCAGTCGAGGGCGTGATAGGGAATGAGGCACCTCCCATCATTGCACCAAGGTCCCTCTTTCCGGCGCTTCATCGCACTTTGGGCCTCCATCCTGGAGTAAGTCCCAGCACCCTGGGCCACCTAACGCATAATCCCCCCTTCGCTTCTCACGGACGCATCCTTCACGACGTGATCGTCAGGCCCTTCAACCTCTTGTTTCTCGAACCGAGAATGACTCACGTGCGCTTAGAGTGAGCACCGACCCTGACCACCCATCCTAGCGAACTACGGGGACTTTGATCCATGTCAAGGCATGGTACGTAAGAAGCCTTCACGAGGTTCAATCCCACCAATAGTGGACCCCTGGGTCTACTTTCACATCGGTTCACCGGTGAATCCATAGAGAACTACGAGGTCTTTGATCCATGTCAAGACATGGTACGTAGGAAGCCTCCATGAGGTTCAATCCCACCCGTCATTTCACGTCGGGTCTCACCTACGTCCAGCACGACTCTAAACTGCATCCTGGTCTAGTGGAAAGCCATTGCGATCCATTTCCTCCTAAACTACGAGGACTTTGATCCATGTCAAGGCATGGTACGTAGGAAGCCTTCCAGAGGTTCAAGCCCACCACTAGTGGACCCACGGGTCTACTTTCACGTCAGTTCACCGATAAAGACCCTTTTGAACTACGAGGTCTTTGATCCAAGTCAAGGCATGGTACGTAGGAAGCCTCCATGAGGCCCAAGCCCACCCATCATCCAATTCACATCGAGTTCTACCTACGTCCAGCACGACGTTAAACTACATCCTAGTCCAGTGGCAAGCCATTGTGATCCATTTCCACCTGAACTACGAGGTATTTGATCCATGTCAAGACATGGTACGTAGGAATCCTCTATGAGGTTCAAGCCACTTTGCTCGGCTGTTCATTCACGTCGAGTTTCGCCCTCGTCCAGCATGACGTTAAACTATATGCCCCTCCTTTTGTCCCGCATGACATTAAACTGCACACCCATCTCAATATGAACTACGAGGACTTTGATCCATCTCAAGGCATGGTACGTAGGAAGCATTCCAGAGGTTCAAGCCCACCACTCATTAGACCAAGGTCCAATTTCACGTCGGTTCACCGAAAAAACCCTTTATCTGAACTACGAGGACTTTGATCCATGTCAAGGCATGGTATATAGGAAACCTTACCAAGGTCCAAGCCCATCTCCCATCAGACCAAGGTCCCTCATTTACGTCGGTTCGCCGACGCCCAATGCCTGTCGTTCATTCACGTCAGGGTTCATTATCGTCCCGCATGACATTAAACTGTATTCCATCAATCCTCCTGAACTACGCGGACTTTGATTCCCTACCACGGGGATACGTAGGAAGCCTCGTCAAGGCTCATGCCCAACTTCACCGTCGCCCCTGCGATGGTCCCACATCACTCTCCCTCCACTCCATTCATCAACCTATCACTCGTCATGACTCTCGCCCGGACCGTCTTATCCCGGGTGAGACCATGTCGGTATGCTCTTCTTCGCAGCCATCCATGGGCTGGCCCCGATACCGACGTCCCTTCAAGGAGGATCCCTCAATCCGATCTATCCTAGCTAATGCTCTGGTTGGGTTGATCCGTCTCTGCTAGACGTTAAACTTGTGGTATACCCTGTGTTTAGAACGGTAAGCTGAGGAAAACCTCAGATATGTGTCTATGACATATAATTCCCCGCTCTCGATGTGGGATGCCTCGGGCCTCCACGCCCTCGAGAAGCCTTGTTACCAAGGATAACAGACAGACATGCCAGGTACCCTAGCATCCAGACACGCTACTGATGCCTCAACGTGACTACTCCCCTGACTGACGGTTGCTGCCCTGACTGGACCCTTTGGAATGTCCCGACAGGAGCAGTGTAATTAACTGGCGTCCATAGAAACATGGCACTGGGAAGAGTTTCACGAACTACGTATTAAATCTATGAGGGAGACCTGGACTAGGTGATGAGTTCTGAGGAGGAATCCGCAGGAGGAAGAACCGACATCCCATCACCCTGTTTCGATCAAGGAGAAGACGTCCCTGAATAAGGAGCGAATGCCGCCCACCATTGGAAAGAGGGAATGTGTGGCAACAGAATCGCCGCGCGTCCTCCCCCGTGAATACGGAGCGGAACGAACGCGCGCGCCCCAGCGGAAAGCGTCGGAAACAGAAATGGTGATCTCGACGTGAAATTATTCTCCTCAATATGGAGATTAGTAGCGTTCGAGACACCAGTAGGTTGACGTGTCACCGGATCCAGATATCTGGTGCCTGGTCCCGCCATGCAAATAGCGGGCCTGTCGTGAAACTCACCGGAAGTCGGGGCAGTAGAACATGGGGCACTCCACTCTGCAGCGTGTTGGCATGGATCCTTCTTACAGACATGGAGAATGGAAGGACACTGTGGCACTGGCTTTCAATCCCTTTCCTCTCAGTACTGACGAGTTGATCCCTTCATTTTCCAGGAACCAGGTTGCTATTACAGAGAAGCGGTCACCGTCCACTCCTCACCCACGCAGGGGCAGGGGCAACACCGCCATGGCCACCCCACATAGCGCCACTACCGCCACGACGGCCGCCACATCGCGGAATACGGGGCACCCACGTCCCCTTTCCCCATCAGAGGTCATCCAACGAAGGGTGATCAACAACCTCGTGCGCAGGTATGAGGAAGAAGGGGTCATCCCAACCCGGGATATGGCCTGCCTGGACCTGGAGGCCTCCAGTCCCCACCGTCAACGCCGCCCTAACAGGCCGCGTTGGGAGCCCCTGCTCCCCACCCCAACATTCAACCGTTTTGGTAGCTTGTCTCCGGAACGCTTTGATGACTCCTCGCCTTACGCTGAAGAGGCGGGCGCCGTCCGGCTCAGCCCGCTCAGGGTCCCGACCCGAGGGCCCCAGGCGAGAGCTCCCGCCCGGCCGCGTCATCGCCACCGTCCGGCCCCGCAGGAAGAGCAGGAAGGCTACGTCCCTGCACCACCTGCACCAGCTTGCCTGACCCGACGTCAGCGCCGGGCATGGGCTGAGGACGCTCACCTAGGTGCGTCAATGTCGATAGCTACAGTGGCCCGAGCCACCGCCGACGTCCGTCGTGAAGCCCCTGCATACACTGAGCATGGGCACTCTTTCACCCAACCAGGATCGAGACCCCAACCCCCCCACGGGCAGGCTGGGTTGACTCTCCGGGTCGCAGGCCCAAGTGGTGATCGCCGCGAGCTAACCCGCAGTAATGTCACCCCGTATGGAGGTCCTCCCCGTACCACTACTCCACAGAGCGTGGGCCTTCCCCGCTCTGAGGTTAGTCATGGAGGCATGCCTCGTGCTACCCCTATCCCGCAGAAAGACCTGCCCGCGGCAGTGATGGTCAGCGCGGAAACATTTCCCGCACCCACTATACGGGGTATGGAGTCCATCCTCCTGCCCCCGACCGCCAACCTGAAGGCACCGTCCATCTGATCCCTCTCCAACGTGGGGGCCCTCCCTACGTCCTCTCTACAACCGGTGAAGGTCCTCCTTGCCCTAGCAACTCGAGGAGTGAAGGTCAGCCTCGCTCCACTCGCATCGATCATGGAGGTCCTCCCCATGCTCCTACCGATTCCAATAGAGGCCTCACCCACATGGGTACTATTCATGGAGGTCCTCCCCTTGTACCCTTCGACATTTTCCCCAGTTTTTCTCACACCACGGCTATCTCAAGTGGGGGCCCTTTCCGCGCCGTGGCTACCTAATAGGGATCAACCCTGTCCTGAAGAGCCGCCCCGGGGCAGAAGAGCGGGTCGTCGCCGCCACAAGAAAAATCTTGGGCAGGCCCAGGTCGAGATCAAACCTGCCTGCTTCTTCGACTCGGAAGAGGAATGCGATTCAGCGATGGAACCTTCTCCCCGCTCCTCCGTATCAAGGACTGGGGCAGGAACCAGACGCATTAACCTCATTCTCCCCGAATTTGAGGTCCACCAGATTCCCGTCTCTCTCCGTAGGTACATCCAGAAGGAAGAAATCCTGGGAATTCCACAGGTCTCGACCGCGCAATCACTGCCTCTATCACCAAAAGAGCCCTCTACCTCTACCAGAGATCACGAAGAGTTATTTTGGGGGCCAACGACGGTAGAGAGACGACACGACCTGTCGCCGGTAGCCGCGGCTCCTGTTCTGGAAGCTCTGGTTATCAGCCCGTCGTATCATGACATCGTGGCCAGGTCACCTCACTCTTCGGAGGATGGCCCGGAATTCGGCTGCCAGTCAGCTCGTTTGCCGTATTCTCCACCGCCGAGCTTATTATCCTAGAGTTCCGCCTTGGTACCTCTACTGGTCCCTCATCCGCCCCCGGTTGACGAGTGGGGAAACACAGGGCCAGACCCTGAGTCCGACCCCAGGAGCTTCTGGAGTATTCTTGCAGCGGATTACTTCCCGGAGAAGTTCTGGTCGGCGGCATCGCTGAATTTCCACATACCAGAGTCTCTTACCCCTGAAGAAGTGGGGTGTTTTTGTCGAACCCTATGGGATACACACTTCCGCCTCCGTTATGAACGGGTGGTGTACCCCAGAAGTCAAGAGCACTTCGAAGAAATCGGCGAGCGGTGCCTCCTGATCGATGCGGTCGCACTTCTTGTGGCCCAACACCCTGAGTCGCCAGGCCACCAGAGCGCCCTTAAATGAAAATGCGTTCAGAGTCTTAAAGCACTCCGCATAATCGTCAGGGAAGCCACCCCCCATGTGCAAGTCCGTGGTTGGGGACACTATGCCGCCCTCCTCTTCGACCCTATCCGACGGCAGCCCGATTCGCTATGCGACATCGAGGACATGCCCTCAAGAGGGGCCGCAGTCAACATGGCCGACGTTGTGGATAAGGAGGATGAGCTTGAATTCCTTAATGGAGACTTACCACCAGAGGGAATACCGCCACTGCTGGACCAGTCAGGGAGAGTTACCCGTCAGCAGAGGAACCTGCTAGGCCTCCCCGTGCCCACTTAGTCGCTGGTACTCGGTCGAAACACCGACAAGGGTAAGGAGCACGTCGGAACAGTCAAACACTCCGACCCGTCCGCCTCTGTGAAGAAGATGCAAGAAGATCCCGAGAAGGCCGCGTTACGCCAGCAGCTTACTGAGCAGAAGAGGCTGGTTGACGAACTATTGGCTGAGCACGCCGCAAAGCGGCGACCCGACTATGGTAATCCTAGGCCGGGGCAGCAGGGGCAGGAACAATTCCCCCCCAGTGAGATGCCTCCGAGCCACCCTGATCATGCCACTACTGCAGACAGGGCGGAAGCTGGAACATACGGCAAGAGGGCGCGATACGTCTCGCCAAACCCCCCCCCCCCCCCCCCCCCCCGAGCGACAGGGCAATCTGAGGAATCCAACCCGAGTTCCCCCAGTCTCCCCCAGGTCGTCCAGCCAGTCGACCCACGAGCGGCTGAAGCTGTCTACCGTGTTGAAGAACCTGGAAATGAACTTGTGGTTAGGAATCCCCGTCAAGACAGGGACCCCCACCCGGAGGATCTTATCGCGGCACTCACAGCCCGCCTTGAAGCGTTGGAAACGCGGCAGGTGGCGGTCCCACCGGATGGCAAGCCTTATCCCGCATGGGTGGATGATATACCCGCACCTCTGGGTTTTGGGAAACCCACTTTTTCTCCCTTCAACAGGACAGGAGACCCTCCCCAGCACTTGGCTTATTTCACTTCCAGGTGTGGCCCCATGCTGTGGACCCCGGCTCAGCAAGAAGCCGCCAAGCTCCGATGTTTCGTACAGACATTGGAAGGTACGGCATTCGTCTGGTACAGCCAGCTCCCTATCTGGTCGGTGACCGGTTGGGAGGATCTTCTCCGGAAGTTCTTATACCAGTTCAGCTCCACCACGCGAAAGACCAGCATTGCAGAACTCTTCATGTGAAAACACAGGCCTGATGAGCGGGTTGCAGATTTCATCGCCCGGTGGAAGGGACTTACGCATTCCCTCGATATTCCACTGACTCAGGAGAAATTACTGACGATGTGTGTGGGGAACGTCAATATAGAGCTGGTACCCTCCCTAATTACCCAGAACTACCCTGGAGGGTTCGGAGACTTCTCGGATAAGGCCCAGCGCCTCGAGGAAGCCCTGCAATAGGCTAGTCAGGCACATTTGTTGCCCCCTATGATCCCAGCCAGGAGGACCGCTAGGGCCGAACCCGCCGCGGTGGATCAAATAGAAGCCCCGAGGCAGCTTGATTTGCTGCCGACGGCACCACCCCTGCAACCCCGCAGAGGTCCTCCACCTCAAGCACAGGCTCCTGCCCAGCAGCGACTGCCTCAGAACCG